>CM076184.1:70070176-70670176 GCA_038277355.1 Encarsia formosa
AATTGATGATTCAGATTAGAATCGTCTGAGAAATTATATAAAATGGAATGTAGATGATTTAATAAAAGGTTGGATGTTAAACATGAAAAATCATTGAAAATAACTGATGGTACAAAAGCTCCAGCGAAAACAAAATTTAAGATAGGATGAAGATGTGAACAATAAAGATAAAATTTTATACACCACTAAGATTGATGAAAAGAAACCAAAGTTCAAGGTGGGTGATAAAGTGCGTGTAATAGGCCAGTCGTACTACGATATGTGTTGGAAAAAATTCCTTGCAGCAATTTTATGATTGAAAGGGGGAAGGAAATATGGTAAGAAATGAAAAAACATCGAAGCGAACCGCGCTCGAGTTTTTGGGGTGGAAGGGGGTTGATTTTTAGGGGTGCGTAACTGTTTTTTACCATTTCCGGCGAAACTAGACATCTTATCAAAAAAAGTTGAATGTAAAAGTTGTAGATAATTAAAAAATCTACAACTTTTGTTCTATGAATTTTTTTACATAACCTCAAAATTTACGAGATAAACGCAAAAAACGAGTTTTTTTGTTTTTTATTTTTCCTGGCCACAAAAATAGATGTATCTTAATGAAACTTGGTCAAAGTAAAGTTTTTTTTATGTAAAATAAGCCATAATTTTTTTGTATAAAAATATTGAACCGTTTAAAAAATACAGGTGGCTAAAGTGAAAAAAGGTGTCGACTTTACGAGAAAAGTTTCTTAGTTTGAAACGCTCTACGATTTTCATTTGGGTTTCATTTTTTTTGTTATTACGTGTAGATTCGAAAGAAATAAAAAAAATAATATACTTCTAGAAGAAAAAGGCGAAAAAAATGAAAAAAACCCAAAAAATCACTTTTTTTTACCAATTTTTTTTGTATTTGTTGTAAATTTTGTACTTATTGTTTAAATTTTCAATTAAATTTTGATTTTAATGTTAAGCACACCAATAACTGAAAACTAAGATTAATTTTTATCATAAACAATACGAAAATTAGTAATTGACAATGTAATTGCTTCTAATAAACGTTTTTGGCATATTTTAAAAAATGTTAAAATCATGCAATTTTGTTTAAAAAAATTTTTTTAACTTTTATAATCGACACTTAACGTTACAAAAACATTTTTTTTTTTATATATTTATTTTTTTTTTACAAAAACTGCTTTCAATTGAATTTTCAGCTTCACAAACTTTTTTAAAAAGACCGACAAGATTTATTAATTAATTATAAAATATTTTATTTACATTCATGTTTTATTCTTTAAATACAATATACTTAATCTTAGCTATTATTACAAATATTGAAAAAAATTTTTTAATAGTGACAGATACTTTCAGTTTGAATTTAGCCGTGCTCTTTTATGCGGTAAAACTGGAGTATCTTCATCATCTTCTTCTTCTTCTGAATCTTCTGAATCTTCTGAATTTTCAGTCGCCGACTGTACGCCTACTTCCAATTCTCTTTCAGCTTCTTCAAAATCACAGGTGAAGTTTATTGATTCCTGTTCACAATTTGTACAATTCCCCAAACTTTGACAGTTGATACATAGATTGGAACATTTTAGACCATGCTTTCTGCAGCCGCATCTGCCTTTGTCACACCCTTTCTCGCAGCTGCAACTAATTGTTTTCAACAAATAGTATGGGATCAAACTTTCCTCTGTATAAGTCGGCATGATCAATCCTTCTGAAGTTTTTTTCCATCCCCATTCAGTCGCATTTAAACTATCGTTTCCAAGCCACAACTGCAACTGGTAGTATGCTCTAAACGAATGTTGACGAGCTGCTCCGGACGTAGGGGGCAAATTTTCTAATTTGAACGATTTTTTAATTATACAAGTTTCATACATTTCAAATCGTAAATCCTTCAAAGTAACAGTGCTTTTTTTTGCTGTACATCGATGCGATTAACTTACCACCATTTTCAGCTATCAAATCTTTATCCGGATTTTTTTCATAAAAAACAGCTGCAAGACTCGCAAGCTCATTGTTGGCGATCAATTTTTTTACTGATGTTACTTTACTTTTACCTGTAAAACCAGAGGTTGTCTCACAACCAGTAAAGCAATGCAAGAACGCAACGATTTCCCGCTTTAATGGATAATTAAAACTGTTCGATGAAAAAAAAGTATCTTTAACATTTCCTGAACCTTGCTTATGAAAGTATATAATCAAACCAGAGTTATTTAGCTGATTTAAAAGCACTAGAAGATCGATATCTTGACCAATAACTATTACGCTTTTATTGTTTTTGGCTGCGATGATCGCTGTATTAATGATCAAAGCATCAGCATCTTCGGTGGCCTGTTTACAGAAAAAATCAGCCGCATCGAAAGCTTCCATCAAGTGCTTAATTAATTTGTTTTTATTTTTCTCATTTGATAAAAACTTTTCTTGTGTGTATGAAATCACCGTGTGGTCATGAATCTCATTAAAATCGGGAACCGCGTAGTAGATTTTTTTCTTCTTAAACGTTCGACAGCTTTAGTTGAAGAAGTAGTAGATGAATTCGCATCTGGGTAGCCATCAAATATAATCCAGCTGTTTGCCTCATAATTTTTTTTTACATAATTTAAATATTTAGCTGTAATGTCTTGAACATTTTCATTTTTTTGCCAAAGAACTTTATGGAACAAGAAACCTCCGTCAACGACATGAACTGTATTAATAGCTTTTGGCAACGTATCAATGCTTGTAAATAGTTTATACAACTCAGATTTAGTACCTTTTTTCAATCCGTTTTCATTGAAAAGAGATAAATGAAAAGGTGATAACTCATACTCAACGATCCTCTCCCCTGGGCCCTGACCCCTCCTTCTTTTGCTTTCAAGTCAAAGGAGCTCAGTGACTCAGTGTAGTTAATATCACTACCTGCTATTTTAAATTTTCAAATTCTACGCAGGTACACCAGAAACCAAACTATTATTAAAAAAATTTCAGATTTTTGTTTAGCAGTTGTAAAAATTTGTTAGAAATTAATGCCTTTTTTGATAAACAGAGAAATTACAACATTTTTTGTAAAAAAAAAAAAGAATAAATATATTTAAAAAAAAATGTTTTTTTAAAGTTAAGTATCGATTATAAAATTTAAAAAAATTTTTTTTAAACAAAATTGCATGATTTTAACATTTTTTAAAATATGCCAAAAACGTTTATTGGAAGCAATTACATTGTCAATTACTAAATTTCGTATTGTTTATGATAAAAATTAATCTTAGTTTTCAGTTATTAGCGTGCTTAACATTAAAATCAAAATTTAATTGAAAATTTAAACAATAAGTACAAAATTTACAACAAATACAAAAAAAATTGGTAAAAAAAAGTGATTTTTTGGGTTTTTTTCATTTTTTTCGCCTTTTTCTTCTAGAAGTATATTATTTTTTTTATTTCTTTCAAATCTACACGTAATAACAAAAAAAATGAGACCCAAATGAAAATCGTAGAGCGTTTCAAACTAAGAAACTTTTCTCGTAAAGTCGACACCTTTTTTCACTTTAGCCACCTGTATTTTTTAAACGATTCAATATTTTTATACAAAAAAATTATGGCTTATTTCACATAAAAAAAACTTCACTTTGACCAAGTTTCATTAAGATATATCTATTTTTGTGGCCAGGAAAAATAAAAAACAAAAAAACTCGTTTTTTGCGTTTATCTCGTAAATTTTGAGGTTATGTAAAAAAATTCATAGAACAAAAGTTGTAGATTTTTTAATTATCTACAACTTTTTTTGATAAGATGTCTAGTTTCGCCGGAAATGGTAAAAAACAGTTACGCACCCCTAAAAATCAACCCCCTTCCACCCAAAAACTCGAGCGCGGTTCGCTTCGATGTTTTTTCATTTCTTACCATATTTCCTTCCCCTTTCAATCATAAAATTGCTGTAAGGAATTTTTTCCACTTTTACCCACTTTCAGACTTAGTACGACTGGCCTATAAGTAAAACGTAGCATATATTTGAAAAGGGCTAAACTTCGAACTCGACAACTGAGATCTTTAACGTGAATGAATAGGGTTGGCAACTTTCTGAAATTTATAATATTTTTTTGCTTATTTAGTTAAAATATCGAAAAATAATCGACACGTATTTTTTCCTTTTTAAAAAAAACTAAAATTAAAAGAACTACAAGCGTTTAAATTTCTTTTAATTTCAATATATATAGATATACTTTTAATGGAATTTCGGGTTAATGACGTCATCAACCCGTAGTTTTAAAAACTTTTCTTAATTTTCTTCTGGCTCAATTTTGATTTAAAAATTCTAAAAAAAATGTTAAAATTCATTAAAAATCGAATACTTTTAAAAAAATATATTTTTAAAGTACCGGTTGCCAACCCTATTGTCAAAGACTAATCCTGTTACTTACCATCTCATTGATTATAAAAATAAGCCAATATTAGGTGGTTTCTATGAGTAAGAGCTTTCAAAGTCTGAATACCCTGATGTTTTTCTTGTGGAAAGTTATTAGGAAGCGAGGAAATCATGTTAAATGGTTAGGACTTGGTAAATCACACAATATCTGGATTGATAAATCAGAAGTAATATAAAAATATTTAGTCCTTTTGACTCATTGTTGGCAATTACACAAAACTATCAACCGCAATGATGCTATAATTAGAGCTTCGTGATCAGTACAAATTTAGGAAAACGCGCACGCTAACTGCGCAATGTTTGTGCGCAAGATGCTTAGCGGCGTTGTCCCACCACTGCTACTATATTTAGGATCCACGTGGATGCATTTTGGCTGCGCGCCGGCCACGCCCCCCCTCCGTAAACTTAGAGTTGCGCTATTTTGAGCTTGCGCGTGCGCAGAAAATTGGGCTCGGACCCACTCGGTTTTCCTATTAGGTATTAAGGATTTCAAAAAACTCCACAAGTAACTACATCCTTGAAAAATCGCTTTTGAAACTTCTGAAGACACGTTCGAATTATCGTACTCTGATTGTATCAAACTGGTAGTCGCAGCTAAGAAAAATAAATATCTGTCAAGTCTACTAAAACAGTTCAATATTTCACGTGAAACTGCAGTCGATTGCCTAAAAACTATTTATTTGCGTGAAGATAGAGTGGATAAAAATTCGTGGACAGAATTCATAACCTAATTGAACAAATAGAATTTTTACTCGACGATGAAGAGGAAGACGAAATGATCGTCGACACTCCGGAAGATTAAGTGAATTTACTAAACTATGAACATTTGGAATCTAAATTATCTATTTTGTCAAGTATTGTATTTATCATAATCTGTAAAATTATTTGTATGATATCAATTTTTCATTTTATACTTAAGTGAATGGATCTAAAATGATCTGGGTAGGCTTTAACTAAATTTAAAAAAAATTCCCGCATTTTTTTTTTTCTCAATTTTTAAATTCTAATGGGCTTTATTTGAGTTTTTTTAGTTCAATCGCTTTTAGCTTAATCAGCAACCCTAAACATCTCCGTACACGGAGTTTGAAAAAAATGCTATTAAAAATAAATTTTTTCCTTACGTAGGTCATTTTTAAAAATGAATTTCAGATTCATAATCAGCAACCCCAAAATCCCTCGTATGCGATGTTTCAAAAAATTGATATTAAAAATAAATTTTTACCCTACCTAAGTAGCCCTTACATAGGCCAAATCAAAAAATAAAGGTCAGTTTCGTAATCAGTAACTCCAAAAACCCCTAACTACTTAATGTCTAATTAATCATAGACTTCAAAGTCTGAAAAGAGCCTGAGAAAAAATAAATTTAAACCTTGAATAAGTAGACTTTACATAGGTAAAATAAAAAACTGAATGTTGGATTCGTCATCAGTATCCCCGAAAATCCCCGAGTATCAAATTTCTAATTGATCTGAGACGTCTACGTCACTTTTTTTTTGAAAAAGGAAGTCGACGACGAAAATAAAGTTCTTAATATAAAAGAGGAAGGATATTAACCGTCCTAACCGTGACGGAAATAACTAATAAATTTGGAATTGGTGTTACTATCAATATTAATAATCTTAACAATATTGATACTAAATTGACATGCTTGAAGGAAATTAGCGATAAACCTTCTTCTAAAGTAAGTGCCGTATTTCCCGGCATACAACACGCACTTTGTTACCTGGATGTAATGACTCTTAAATCAAATATAGTACGAACAATTTTTCATTCTAATACATTTCTTTATTTTTTAGCAAAAAGAATTGTAACAATTACAATGAAAAAATGTTTTTGCTTCTAAATTTTCTATTATAGGAACGTTTCAAAAACATTTTCTTGAAATTCAAGTCATTAAAAGTTAATCTCACAAAAATATATCAATTTTAAACTTATAATTCAACTCTAGACTCTAAAGAAAGATAAAAAAGTAGTTTGAATTAAGGACGTTGCCTCGTGAAATAAAATCCATAAGAATCGTTTGAAAATTATTGCAATCTTTAAGTTCAGGCTTACGGAATAACGTGTCGAAATTTCAAGAGGATTTACAATTCAGTTGTTGAGAAATTTTAATTCAAAGTTGGGCTAAAATCGCTCCAAATAGGGTGATTTAACATAGGCTCTTAAGGGAAAACCATGCTGTTTTCATTTTGCTGTAGTTTTCGAAACAGGTTGGCAATCATCTTGAAATTTGGATATGTCATTCCTAGAGCCTTAAAGAACAAATTGCTATGTTTTTGGAAAACTTCTTATGGATTTTTAATCAATTTCGGCATTGTTTTGTTATTAAAAAATCAGTAAAAAGTTTGCTGATTTTTCCTTATTTTTAAAAAAGTTTTCTAGACTTTTGATTCACACTGTTAAAAACTAGAAGTCTTCAGTAATACTATGTAAAAATTTCAGAAAGTTTTATTAATTCAGTCTCGAGTACCAACGAGTTGAAAATAAAATAATTTTGTTAATCGACCGGGTAGACTCGAGGCGAATGTCAGCTGTTCCCGTGCCTAACCTGTGGGCGGCTTCCCCCACTACTGCCGCGGCATGCCGCGATGAGTCAACGTCCTTAAGTAACTTAAATTGATTTGAAATAAAAAAAATTGTACTGCAAAAACCTGTCAAAGAAAACCAATCCTACAATACTAATAGTATTGTATTGAAAAAAAAAAATAAAATAAATGAAATAAAAAAAATAAATAAAAAAAATTGGAATGATATCTTACCTAACGCATTTAATCCATTCATCTTTTTCTTCTTGAGTTGCAGCTGACATTCTATAAACAGTGTGTTTACCTGAAAAAAAAAAAATTGTGTGCGCTAACTTGGAATTTAAATGAAAAACTTCGTCATATTGAAATTTTTAAGGTTGTAAGAAATAGTTGACTTTTTTATAAAAATGAGAGCTTAAAAAATGTCTGCATTTTATTCGTGATGTGATGGCAGGGACAATAAAATTAAACTAAATGAATTTTTCAAGTATTCACTAGTCTCAATCGGCACGCAAGCCCTCTAAATTTTTGAAACGCTATCAAATTTTTAATTTTAAGAGTAAATAAATGATAATTTATTAAATGACACTTTGAAAATAAATTAAGAAAATAATTTCTGAGCGTTCTCTTAATTAACCTGTAAATTAGATAAATGTTGACTTTGTGTTGGCATTTAGGCATTCTATTCAATACAGAAGCTCAACTTCCTTTTTTTATTAATAGTCCAGTCGTACTAATTTTTGAAACAAAAAAATTCCTGACAGAGATTTTATGATTGAAATGGAGAGAAAGCATTACAAAAACAAAAGGAAAAATCAAGCGAACACTTTTCGAGCCCCTATCGTGGAGGGGGGTAGATTTTTAGGGTTGAAAGCAGTTTTTCGCGATTTCCAAGAAAACTATTTGTTCTATCGAAAAAAGTTGATGCAAAAGTTGTAGATAATTAAAAAATCTACAACTTTTGTACTTTACATTTTTTTTACATAACATCAAAATTTTCGAGATAAATGCAAAAAAACTAGTTTTTTCGTTTTTGATTTTTCCTGGCCACAAAAGTGAATGAATCTTGACGAAACTTAGACACAGTAAAGTTCTTTTCATGCTAAACTACTCTTTATTTTTTCGTATAGTTGCGCAAGAACATTCAGGCGGCGCAGAAAAAGCAAGAGGTGCATTACAATAAAGGAGACCACATGAATAATCCATGTGCCGTAAGAACGTTGCTTAAGGCGATGGCACGAAGTCGCGGGATGCGGGAAATCCTGCGTACCGCGTCCTGCGTCCCGCGTCTTGCGTCTTTGGTATGAAAGCAAAACGTGAGACACGGGACGCAGGATTTCCCGCATCCCGCGAGTTCGTGCCATCGCCTTTACGGCCGGTTACGGCTCCTTACAGCTCCTTACGGCTGCTTACGGACACCCTACGGCACGAAAACATTACCTCCAAGAGCCGTTGGGTGTCCGTAAGCAGCCGCAAAGGCGATGGCACGAACTCGCGGGATGCGGGAAATCCTGCGTCGCGTGTCCCGCGTTTTGCTTTCATACCAAAGACGCAAGACGCGGGACGCAGGATTTCTCGCATCCCGCGAGTTCGTGCTATCGCCTAAAGGAGCCGTAACCGGCAGTAAGCAACGTTTTTACGGCACACGGATTATTCATGTGGTCTCCTTAGGGGGGGGGGGGGGGGGGGTCTACCCTAGACAGTTTCAAAAAATCGATTTTCTTTCTCGTGCGGCGTCTTTTAGCCTGCTCCGAGTGGCTGCACAAAACTTTAAACGCAATTTTCTCAAAACTAGTATTTTCAAAGTCGGTGAGAAAAGTATATTCGCAACCACTGCACCGATCGTTCTAAAATTTTAAACACGTCTTTATTATATACTTTTCCAGGTACTAACACGAGGATTTTTGAAAATTTCAATTTTTACGGTCGTGACACCGACAAAATGGCGGATTTTTTTGCCGAAAAAACGACTTTTTGTTTCAAATCACGGCAAAATCGTCAAAAAAAAAAAAAAATCCTCGTGTTATTACCAAGATAAACTTGTCTTCTAACAGAATCTTCCTTCAAAATTGATTTTAAATGATATGGAACAAAATGGCATTCCTCACCGCAAAAATACGTAAGACGGAAGCGTCGTAAAAAAATGGCTGGCATCAGCTTGTTTCTACGTATTTTTACATGAAAAAATTTGAGAAGATACTTGAAATGTTACTTTATTATGTAGTCAATAATTGACTTTAATAAATTTTCCGTTTTTAAAATAAAAATTCACAAAAATTTGCTTTTTTTTGGCCCTCAAGGGTAAACTCCCCCCTTAAGGGGCGTACTGACGCGCGTTTCCAGGTTGAAGATCTGGTCATGCGGGCCACTCACTACTTGTCCGACGCTGCCAAGAAGTTCAATAAAAAACCTACCCCGGAATTCGAGGGCCCCTTCAAAGTCATCACGGTCGAATAGCCCACGGTCTACGTGCTGGACATGGGTGGTAGCCGAAAGAATCCCAGAGTTCACGTAAGCGATTTGAAACGTTTCATCCCGCCTCGGGCTGGCAAAGATGCCCCCCCCCCCTTGCTAACGATGCCTAAGACCCTGGCCAGGAAATCGTTATACTGCGTGTGCATATTGCGTAATTTAATTATTTATTTCGTTTCCCTATTATTTATGAATAGATAGCCTAATTGGTAACTCGTATTTTCAGATGCCTCGACGCAGTCCCGAGGGTCCTACGTGCAGGAGCTGTCTCTCCCGGGGGAGCAAGACCCTCCATCACCAATGGCGCGGGTTGTGCCCCCCCCCCCAGGACCACCCCCGCTTACCCAAAGAGAAGAGGATGAGCCCGCCATACGAGGACGAGAGTACCAGCTGGAAGAGCAGTGTCGTCGGGGCTCGGTCCGACAAAACCCCGCTGAAGCTCGACGACACCTGGCCCGAGCGGAACGGGTTGCGAGCTTATCGGAGGTGCTCGAGAAAGCCCACACAGAAGGACGGGAACCGTATTTCAGTGCTATCGAAGAGCCGAATCCAGACGACGTAGAGCTCGATGCCATATACCCCCTTTTGGGATCGTGGTCTGAGGAGGAAAACGAGGAATGCCCATGGGGCGATCTGGAACGCCTGCGCTAAGACAGGGATTCCCAAAGGCCAGACTCACCAAAGAAGAGCCGACCAGAGACCAATGGATTCACGGCAGCAGCAGAGCCCGTCCTTTCCCGCCTGGGCCCGAAGATGAACCACACTGTCTCAGTTTTGCGGGAGTCTTGACCTCGCCACCGAGAAGCCGCGATGCGTTCACAGAGAGGATCACGTTCCGTTACCGGTCCACGAATGGTCCCGCCGCCAGAAAGAGTACCGGCCCCTAGAAACAACCAGGGACCGGAGTCAGCAAGATCCGTTGCGGCCAAGTGGAGAGATCAACCTGGATATAGACAAGAGCCTGAACCTGTGGCACCCAACCGTGGGTATGGGGCACCTGTTCCCAGTAAGGTGTTAACTGTTCCCAAAGTGCTGGGGCACGACCGGAAACCCCTCAAAAAGTTATTTTAAGACAAAAAAATGATTTTCCAACAAAAAAAAAAATTTTTTCCCGTTTTATACCGTGCCCCCGGACGCATGAAGTTAAAAAAAAACAATGAAAAAAGAATGAAAAACGGAATCAATAGATTAAATGGTAAAAAAAAAATACAAGCTGGCAACCCACACAAATAATATATCGTTCGAAAGGTATGTCAAAAAGAAAGCTCTGTGCAAAATTTCAGATCTCTAACTTCAAAATTGCGCCTTTGCCATTGAAAAAACGATTTGTTTTTCTTCGTTTTTTGAGTTTTTTTTTAAAATTACCCCGAGTTTGACCTCATACTAGCCCGACTAAAAAGCGTTTTCGGTAAAATCACCCAGCAAGTTTTTTTTAGGTTTTTTCATGAAGTTTTCAAAAACGTATGATTTTTTGTGTTTATCTTTATGAATAGGCACGTACGATTAAAAAAACCGACGGCCACCCAAGTTTCAAATATGTATTTTGAACTCCTTTATCGAAATACCAAGGGTGGCCATGATGAAAATAATTACTACGATTAATAAACAATAACTAAGCTATTTGGTATGAAATTAATATATTGCCGTTTGGTGCAGTGGTCAGAGTATTAGCCTCAGACGTAGTTGGCCTGGGTTCGGTTCCTCGATAAATTTATTTATTTATTTTTTTCCTATTTTTTTTAATTTTATTTTTGATTAGTGTATTTATTTTTAACAATACTTGTTATTTCAAATTTTGTTTAAAAAACATTCGTTACTTTTTTTTGTCAGCATTTCAAGGGTCATCGTTGACAAAGTATGCATAAAATTTTTCAAACGTTAATTTTATTTGAACAAGTTAAATAATTAAATATCATAAAAATTTAGCACTGAAACGATTGAAAAAAAAGACTTTTTTAAAAAACTATCAATTATCCTTTGTCTATTGTTAGTACTCTACTCAATTAGAGTAAGTAGATGTGTTTTTTAAACAAAATTTGAAATAACAAGTATTGTTAAAAATAAATACACTAATTAAAAATAAAATTAAAAATAATAGAAAGAAAAAAAAAAAATTTATCCGAAGAATCGAACACTGGCCTGCCACGTCTGAGCCTAAGACTCTGACCACTGCACCAAGCTGCATTATAACTATTGCTGATTTGAGGTTATATATTAAGGAGGATCCAGCGATTCGGTTAAAACTGCATGATTCACCCGAAAAAAATCACAGAGATTCCTTGAACCCTGACAATAAATTATCTATAAAAAAAAGTGAGGTCGCCGATGAAAATTTTAAGAAAAAAATCGTTGAAAAAATTTTCTCACAACACGGTTTCTTATGGGAAAAAACAGGAAAAAAAATTTTCTCGTTGTTTAAAACTGCATGATATGGATAATTTTGCGATCACTAGATGACAAAAATTTCACGGGTCATTTTAAAATTTTAAAAATATAGGGTAGCCGGATTAATTCTTGAGAAAAATAATAAAATGTGCGAAAAAAATGCTCATTTAGATGCGTGTTCAGCCATGATCAACGTTGTCGTCTGCCACCGCGGAGACGTTGCAACCTCGCAATTTCAGGCAAGCAGCTGCTTGTAAACACTCTTAGTGGAAAAAAATTCGATAGCTATGATTTATAGATAATATTTGTGTATGAAGTTTAATTTTTTATCAATAATCCTAATAATTATAACGTGTTAAATAAAATTCGTGTTAATAATTGAGTAATTTATATTGATGATAAGAAAAAATTTTTTTTTAATGATTCATTGAAGCTAACCTAGTTTGAGAAAAAATGTTTTAATAAAACTTCGGGAGTGTAATTCAGTAAAATTCAATGTGTTAATATATTATTTCCATAACGTAAACAAATAGGTACTCGTACTTTCGACTTTTGATGACTGCGAATAGTCAAACGATTGGGACGTTGCCACGTTTCGAAAAATTCAGTCACGTACTAGATTATGGGGTGCAAGAAAAAAATTTTATTTTTTTTTTACGTATTAATTCTTCGAAATTAATGTCTAGATACGTTTAAATAATTATTTTTACAGCATAGCAACATAAACATACAAAAAATGTGCATTTCTTAGATTGCACCCTAAAGGGGCCCCAGCTTGATACGATGCAGGTCGCTGGATCCACCTTAATTGCATACCAAATAGCTTAATTATTGTTTATTAATCGTGGCAATTATTTTCATCACGGCCACCGTCGGTATTTCGATAAAGGAGTTCAAAATACATCTTTTAAACTTGGGTGGCCGTCGTGGCGCGGACTTGCACACGAAAACTCCTACGGCGGCTACACTATTCCTATTATGAGGTTTAACTTTGGAAGATAGTAAAAAAACGATAATTTTATTCTTAATTGAACCTATTATTAAAGATAAACACAAAAAATCATACGTTTTTGAAAACTTCATAAAAAAACCTAAAAAAAACTTGTTGGGTGATTTTACCGAAAACGCTTTCTAGTCAGGCTAGTATGAGGTCAAACTCTGGGAAATATTAAAAAAAAAACTCAAAAAACGAAGAAAAAAAAATCGTTTTTTCAATGGCAAAGGCGCAATTTTGAAGTTAGAGATCTGAAATTTTGCCCAGAGCTTCCTTTTTGACATACCTTTCGAACGATATATTATTTGTGTGGGTTGCCAGCTTGTATTTTTTTTTTTACCATTTAATCTATTGATTCCGTTTTTCATTCTTTTTTCATTGTTTTTTTTTAACTTCATGCGTCCAGGGGCACGGTATAAAACGGGAAAAATTTTTTTTTTTGTTGGAAAATCATTTTTTTGTCTTAAAATAACTTTTTGAGGGGTTTCCGGTCGTGCTCCAGCACTTTAGGAACAGCGAACACCTTAGTTCCCAGTCCCAGGCCTCCGTATTAGCCCGATCCCAGAAATCCGGGCCCGCATACCTTCTCGGGATGAGATCCCCGTCAACCCACGCCAGCGCACTTGCCAGAGTTCATGAAGCAAACGCTTCTCCGCCGTAAGGAGACTGCTTATCGGAAGGGGATTTACCTTGGTCGCACCATGCCTGTCCCCACTGACACCCGGTTCGATCCTCCCGAAGGGGCGTGTTTTGCCTGCTGGCGCCGGAATCCTGGTCATTCGGCCAGAACGTGCCCCAGTCCTGTGGTGGGAACTTTCTGCTCCAATTGTGGGAGACGCAACTTGCTGGTGGAAGAGTGCCCCCGCTGCGGTGAAGAGTTCCGGAGCAACGTTTCGCCCCAGGCAAAGGATTTGCTTATTTTAATAATAAGTTTCATACCCTCAATATGAGGCAAGGTGAAACAGTGGGAGGATTTAAAAATCAAATCAATATCCTCCTGAGATGTGCCCGCATGGCCCTAAAGGACGAAAACAAGGGCGAATTCCATGACAAGATGATGGTTCCACTCACTGAGGCAGTAGTGGACATCTTTATTAAAGGACTCCCAGCGAACCTTAGCCAGTGGGTCGACGCCAGCAGACCGGGTACTTTGGAGGCAGCTTACGAAGAGGCTGTGAGGCTGGAGTCCAGGATGGACACGCGCATAATCCCAGATGCTCGCCAAAGATCATATTACCGATCAACCGAAGGATGGCGACAAGATGCTCGTTCAGGGCTCGATAGCCGAACCACGTATGTAGGTTGGGTTCAAGAGGGGGATGGAACGACCGAATGGTACCAATGGACCGAACTTGCTGAACCCGAACAACCAGAGCAGTAGCAAGAAGTGCCCCTTCCATTAGTCGAGCAAGCCTGTGAAATCTATTATCAACAAGCCCCAACGGGATATTTCAACCAACAACCGGCATACACCAATCCGAAGCTTGTACAATTCCAGATGCGAGATCGCCCTCCACCACCCCGGCCTAGAACGTCGTTCCCCGATAGAAGTGCACCGTATAAATCCCCTACCTATCAATACCCTCGATATGCAGGACCCCCTCAAGGGCCCCGTATGAATTCTCCGGTAAGTCAGGCCAGGAGAATGTTACCCCCACCGGTAGCAAGTAATCCAACCATGCCTCCAGTGCAGTGTCAACCCGTAACCTTTAAGAACATCAATCTCCGACCTACCCTTCAGTACCGACAGACTTTAAACTGGGAGCAGGCTCGCCCGATGGGAGTGGCGAGCCAGCCTCACGGAAGCCAAGAATCCCAGACGAACCCACCAGTCCCCACTCAGGCAGCCCAGACGTTGAAAATACAAACCAAAGCAACCCCACAATCCACCTTGCTGTCTACCCGTACCCTATAGAACTTGCAATAGACCCAGATCCCGGAACACATATCAGGGTGTACCTCCCTAGCGAGCGACGCCACCTAGTACTTATGTTGGACATCGGCTCTGCAGTCAATCTCATCAAGCTGCAAGCATTACACCCCGATTCCCTAGTGAAGGCCGCAGCTGCGATTCCTTTGGTAGGGATCGCACCTCAAGAGGTAATGACTCTAGATATAAACTGGATACCCATCGGAGACCAAAACACCCTGTTCCATGTCGTGCCAGACCAGTTCCCCATAAAGTATGACGGTATACTGGGACGGGTATTCCTTAAGCAGAATGAAGCAGTTATATCTTATTATAAAAATAAAATAATGATCAGCAGAGACCTTATAAACCCTATACCTTTCCCGGACGCCGAGGGATATGGGGTGATTTATCAAGAGCGAGGACTGGAGCCTTGTGAAACCCCGCAAGAAGGGATTCATAGAGTAGAAGGCGGAGAAAATCCTCTGACCAAAACAACACAGCCCTTAGAAAAGCGACATGAAACCACCATTGAGGCAATCAGATCAAATCCCCGAGCCCAAACCCATCGTCGAAGTTGTCAGACCCTGCTGGAGCTATAACTATGTAGATACGGTCGAAGACTATGGACCCACACGCATCAATAATTTGACTTATGACCCCGACCGAGATGATGAATCTACCACATATGGTCAAGGTTCTACAACTTCCAACGTATACCCTTGGAGAGCTTACTCTGCATCAAATTACTTGCTACCTCGAGAGTGTTACCGATATGATAGCCCGGATCATAGTGCATTCGAGTGTACGGCAGAAATACCATGGTATGATGGATATAATATGACTTTTCAAGAGTATGCCGAAGTTTTGGACGGTATCGCAAGAACTATTTCGGCCCAAAACTATGTTCATTTTCTCCAGAAAGCTCAATGTAATCTGTATGGCGAGACGCAAGAAGTAATACAGGGATGTTACTTTCACTCCCATGGAGAATTACTATATCTGCTGAGTAATCATTTCGAAGGTAACACATACATCACCAACTTTAAACTGGGATCAGGTGATTTGGAGCAAAAAATGACCCCTGCGAGCCCTTTTAACCCGGAAATTATCCCAAGATTTCCGGAGGCAGATGCAAGTGACGATGGACGAGTACTTGACCAAGAGAGAGTGGAAGAATGTCCTGAGAGAAAAAAGCTGCAACCAGAGAGTGCAATCTTGATCCCTTCTCCAGGGCTGACCAAATATTTGGAATGCACAGTCCCTCCCGAAGTAAATACTTTTATAGACCAACAAGTTGATCGAACGTTCGTCCAAGAGAGCGAGATTATTACTTCTAGAGAGGCATCTCCATGCATTACTGAAGATAAAATATCACTGCAGGATACCTTTGAACAACCTGATCTGTCATCACTCATGCCCCTGCTAAGCGAGAAGATTATGAAAAAGAAGAAAACCACCAAGATGAGTCCAGCAAAAGAGCCCAAGACCGTTAGAAAGATTCGTTTCCCGGTACCTATATATAAGGTAAGGAGATCGACAAGAAAAACAGTCAAATCGCTGGCATCAACAGCAACTCCGGATGTAAAAACGGACAAACTACGAGTTGTCAACCGAAAATCCGCTAGAGCATATAAGCGACACCGAATCAATTTTGGAAGAACAAACCTAGCTTACAAAAATCGATGTATGTGGGTCCAGTTTCAGTAAGACGGAAACGTTACAGACAACGAGCCCTCAGGTAGATGTGATGGCCGAAAACGTGCCTGAACCCCTGAGTGACCTCGTCAGAGTGACTCAACCTAGGCGCAATATGGACAGCGCCGATTTCAGAGTCCTAAAAATATTGCCAAACTTGATAGAAATTGAGAATGAAACTTGGAAATCAACAAAGTCAAGAACGGCACCAAGACGGGATCAGACTCACCCGGAGCAAAATCCGTTTAAATTGATGGGAAAGAATCTGACCCCAGGAAGAGCTTGGATGAATTGGAAGACCAAGTACCGAGGGTTTAAATATCGTCAGAAGCATGAAAGAGAGTCGGACAAAGAAACTCCATGAGTTTTTAAGTCATGCCAAACCCCCGTGGAGGAAACTCCCATTAAAGTAGCATACAGAGAACGATCTGACCGAAAGACAAAAAAAAAAAAATCTGTGGGAAACCGAACGGCTACGCCTGGGTTTTGTCCGAACCCCGCATCTCAAAGTTATATAATATTGTGTAAAAAATATTGTTATTTTCAGTTTTTTGCATTTTTCCGGGTGTTTTTCTCTGGTAACATTATTATCATTATTTTTTTTTCAAAAATTTAAAATTCAAAGAAAAAAATGAGCCCAAGCAGGATTTTCTAAAAGCATTTGTTTAAAGCCACTTTAAACATGAAAAAAAAAAATTTTCACGTTTTTTGACAATTTCTCTGAAACTATTCAATATTTTTCAAAAAAAAAAAAAAAAAAAAAAAAAACTACATATTTTGCACATAAAATGCTAAATTTCCACCAAATGTTGTTAAATTTTATTAATTTTTGCGATCAGGAAAAATTAAAAACAAAAAAGTGGTTTTTTGCATTTTTCTCGAAAAATTTGAGGATATATAAAAAAAATTATAGAACAAAAGTTGTAGGTTTTTTAATTATCTACAACTTTTATATTCCAACTTTTTTGATAAATGTGTAGTTTCTTCAGAAAATGCGAAAAACCACTTTTCACCCCTAAAAACCCACCCCCTATTTCGATTTCCAAACTGAATTTCCTGCAATTATTTTTCCCTTAAAAAGAATCATATAAACAACCAACTTTCACAGTTAGTTACTGTTCATTAATTTTTTCCAATTTTCTTTTTTTTACCAGTATCGGTACTGTACTATGTTTTAAGTTGTCAAAAGACACAAAAAACGCGTTTTTTACGATTTTCACACGTATTTTTGAACGGTTTCAACCTTTTTTTTTCTCTCAAACATATGTGGAATCTTCTCTTCATATGTTTCCAAATAATCTTCCATTGTAATTGTAGTGCGGATTTGGGGTTTTAGTTGATTCAAAAGCATACACTTATGACACATTTTATGTGCTAAACTAGTGTTTTTTAACAAGATACACGCTACATTTAACTTTTTCGTTCATTATAGATGTTTTGAAATTATTTTTTGACTAAAAACTATTTAAATTGCAGCCAAAATTAGGTCATTTGCTATGAAAAAATTGATTCTCAACGAAATATTGATCTCAATATCAAAATAATAAACTACTTTTATTCAGTTTTTTAGTTTTTTGATTCGTTAAAAATCTATGTTCAAATATTGTAAATACTATATATACCACTTATTTATTTATTTTTTTCTACTTTTGAAAATTACAAATAATTGATGATAGTTTATCAATTGTTCTGATAAAACAATCATGGATTACTATTGCTTAACCCATTACCGCCCATGGAAAAATCAAAAGTGATATAAAAAAACTAACTGTTGGAAAACCTGTCTCATGAAAAAATAGTAGATACGTATTTTTTCTTTTTTCAATTTTCATTGTTTAAACATTATTTATTTAAACAAATTCGGAAAAATTTTTAAATTTTTATAAACTAATAACGGCATTCGATTCTTTGACCAAAAATAAGGCGAAAGTCATCCAAGTAATTTTTTGATCAGACGCTTAGATCTTTTGCTACGAGCGCTCAAACATGTAAAAATATGGTTTTATAGTGGTGAGCTCTGACTCGTAAAAGTGTATCTTCGGTGCGGCGCCTCGGAGCTCACCACTATAAAACCATATTTTTACATGTTTGAGCGCTCGTAGCAAAAGATCTAAGCGTCTGATCAAAAAATTACTTAGATGACTTTCGCCTTATTTTTGGTCAAAGAATCGAATGCCGTTATTAGTTTATAAAAATTTAAAAAATTTTCCGAATTTGTTTAAATAAATAATGTTTAAACAATGAAAATTGAAAAAAGAAAAAATACGTATCGAATTGAACACAACTTTTGAGATGGCAAAAATATATTTACGAGGTTTTTGGGTTGCTGATAGTGTATCTGAGGTAAAAACATGAAAATCCCAAGTATAAGGCCCAATACCGTAGGACCCAATAGTAAAAATTGAGATATCATAGAAATAAAAAATGAGATAAAAAATCTGTGCAGAGATCCTGCATTCTAATCATTTCACGTGAGTTACGTCGTATAAAAAGATCGACAAAATAAAAAACAAAAAGTAAAAAAATTTTTTTAAAACTACGTGGTGCTGCATGTCCTTGAGTCCCTTTATTTGGAATTTTCATGTTATTACCTCAGATACCCTATTAGCTACCCAAAATATATTTTTGCCATCTCAAAAGTTGTGTTCAATTCGTTACAGGCACAAGGGGACGAGCTGTTGTGGATCTATGAAAGTAAATCCAATACTTTGAACTTTTTTTGATTTTTTACTCGAAAATGACGATTTTCTTCGAAAAACGACCAAGTATACTTTGATCTTGAAATTTTGCGCAGAATAAGATGGCATTTTTTATTTTTATGATATCTCAATTTTTACTATTGGGTCCTACGGTATTGGGCCCTATATTTGGGATTTTCATGTTTTTACCTCAGATACACTATCAGCAACCCAAAAACCTCGTAAATATATTTTTGTCATCTCAAAAGTTGTGTTCAATTCGTTACAGGCACACGGGGACGAGCTGTTGTGGATCTCTGGAAGTAAATCCAATACTTTGAACTTTTTTTGATTTTTTACTTGAAAATGACGATTTTCTTCGAAAAACGACCAAGTATACTTTGATCTTGAAATTCTACGTAAAATATGATGATATTTTTTGTTTTTATAAAATCTTAACTTTGAGTATTGGGTCCTATGGTATTGGGCCCAATTCTTACAATTTTGATATTCTGATCTCAGATTCAAAATCAGCGACCATAAAAATCTTAGGAACCACAGTCATTTTTTATAAAAAGTAATTTTTCGGTATTTATTCAACCATGCGCTGCCGTACATTTATTGGCGTTGAAGTTTTTAGTCCGCCATTTTGTTTAAAAAAATCGAAACCAAAAAAATCAAATATGCACGAAAAGTTCAACTAATGTGAACACCCGTGGTCAACTTTTTGAGGGCAAAAATAATTTTTTTGGCATTGTTCACCAGCTTGAAAAAAAAAAAAAAATGACGTAAAAATTTTCATTTTTTTTTTAAATTTGTTTATTAACAAATTAAAATGTTATTTTTGAGTATTTTAAATAATGCCATCGTGTAGGGCATATCCGAAAATAGGGGGGTAGGGTATTTTTTAAATTATTTTTCAACTTTTTCGCTTTGATTTATAAGCTTAAAGTACAAAAAAAAATTCATAACTCTTGGGACCTAATGGGTTAATCAGTGAAATACTAGTAATTTTTTGAATATAATTTAATTTAAAAAAATTAAAAAGTTGCTAACTTTGAGATGCTCTTTTGAGAGGCCTGAAAGGGGGCGCTCTTGCTCCAAGAATCAAAGATCAAGTTTCCATTCGATATATCGACTCGACTCTCTAATATAATCTCTCATTCTCTTTTTCATAAGTGGATATAATTATAAGTAGAATGTAGATTGGTAGATTGTTGCATGCTTCATAGCATTCAAAACATAACATTTTTAATTTGGACTCATTTTTTTCAGAGTAAGCAATAGTAATCCATGATTGTTTTATCAGAATAATTGATAAGCTATGATCAATTATTTGTAATTTCAAAAATAGAAAAAAATAAATAAACAAGTGGTATATTATTTACAATATTTGAACATAGATTTTTAACGAATCAAAAAACTAAAAAACTGAATAAAAGTAGTATATCATTTTGATATTGAGATCAATATTTCGTTGAGAATCAATTTTTTCAAAGCAGGTGACCTAATTTTAGCTGGAATTTGTATAGTTTTTAGTCAAAAAATAATTTCAAAACATCTATAATGAACGAAAAAGTTAAGTGTAGCGTGTATATTGTTAAAAAAACACTAGTTTAGCACATAAAATGTGTCAAAAGTGTATGCTTTGGAATCAACTAAAACCCCAAATCCGCACTACAATTACTATGGGAGATTGTTTGGAAACATATGAAGAGAAGATTCCACATATTTTTGAGAGAAAAAAAAGGTCGAAACCGTTTAAAAATGCGTGTGAAAATCGTAAAAACCGCGTTTTTTGTGTTTTTTGACAACTTTAAACAGCTGTATCTTGGAAGTGGAAGATCATACAGGGTTCCAGTTGGTCGCAAAATTTTTGTTTTTTCGTAAAAAAAATTTAACAATTTTTTAATATGCACAAAAATTTTGCCTAAAAAAAGCTACGGACGTTTGAAGATACCTGCAAATGAGCAAAAATAGCAATATCTGTGTAGGACTGTATTATTATAAAAATAACCGAACTATGTTGTCAAAATATTTTTACAAAAAAGAACTTATTTTGAACAAAATTGTGCCGCAAACTACAGGTTTCTATCTCATTTTGATCAAAAGTTATAATTTTTCGAAAAATACCTTAAAATTGCTTAAAATAGCTTAAAAATAGGCCATTTTTCAATCTTTGAAAAAATCTAGCACCAAGCAGAAATAAGATAGAGACCTCCAGTTTGCGGCAAAAGTCTTCTATTAAATATTACTGTTAAGGGACAGTTAGGCCGGAGCTTAACTGACCCTCAACCCTCTTTTTATTTTAGCAGCCTGGAAAAAATAGGTAAATAACCAGGGAGCCCGGTAACCTCTTGTCTGCGCGTGTCGGGGGCCAGCCTTTACGACCCCCGTTAATCGTCACTTTGAAGATAATAATTTAAGTCGGTATTTTGTAGATTCTGTTAGGTGTTTTATTTCTGGTACTTTTATAATCACAGATAGAACTTTATTCGGGGACGACCGTCACTCGTCCCCGCTTATACGGTACTTTTAATATAATCAGCCAGGGACTACTCGCACTCGTCCCTGCTCGCGAAAGACTATATCTTAAACCTACACTTACACTAAGAGAGCCGGGGACGACTCTCACTCGTCCCCGCTCGGGTCGAATCGCTGTTGCACTCGCAGGTGCCGCTATTTAACCTGACCTCGTCAAGAACGATTGACACGCGGGAAGGTCACGTTGCACCTGACTCGGCGGAAAGTAGGAATTGGGAAATGAAGAGAGGTTAGTTGTGAAATGTAGTGAGGACAATGACCAAGGAGCGCGAATGAAAAGAGGGAAGCCAGATTTGATTACAAGCTTGCACCTTTTAAGTGATTGGGAATTAAGTATAGTTTGAAGTTGCAACATTCATTTGCAAGTCAGCTCTTAGATGTAGGATACTCGTAAGAGTATTCGGGTAATCAAAAAGAATTTGCTTGCAATGAATTGCTTTAAAATATGTCACGTAACAATTACTTTTGCCAAAAAAAATTGCAATAAAATCCGTGAATCTCAAGCGGGCTTACTTGCCGAAAAGTATTATTTTGACCCATGTACATTTATGTATACGTATATTCAAAATTAAGAAAAGAAATTTGGCAATTTGTTCAAATGTAACAGACATGAGATAGCTTTTAAACTTGATTATGTTTCAAACTAATAAAAAGCTTTAATAGCAATAAAAATATATAAAATAATTGTTACAAAAGCAGTATAAGCTACTTTAAAATACACGAAATTGATCTAGGAGTATTCAAGTATTGTCATTGTTAATACTATCTAATTAAAAAACACAAATTGAATATATAAAATTATAAAAGCCTTGTTATTATTTTTATTATCTAATCTTATTAAAAGAAAAATGAATAAATTTTTAGTTTTCTTCTTCTTCTTCTTATCCTTCTTCGCTTATGCTTTCCTCATCTTCGTCTTCAAAATCATATTCATATTCGTTTTCCTCTTCATCTTCATCTTCTTCAACATCTCTAATCTCTTCAGCTTCTACAACTTGCTGAATATGATCATTATCAGGTATTATTGGTATGATATCTGGCATGACATTCTTTGAAAATTTTAGACGCAGTAAAGAATACACTGCTGCCAGTTTTGCAGACCAACGGGGGCTTATTAAAGAGAGAGGGGAAGTCAGGGGAGGGTTCCATGATGGTTAATTAAAATTTAAAAAAAAAAAAAAATTGAGGGGGTTAATAAAAAAAGGGCTCTGTAGCAGGGTAGCGACATTAAAAAGCTACATTAAGGAAAAAAATTTCATCAAAATTGGTTGAAAATTGGCCGAGAAAAACGCAGAACGGTAATTTAGTATTTTTTTCGTCAGCCGCATCAGCCATAACAGCAGACGCCACCGCTGCCGTAGTGCGTTGCTGTGCGTGAATCCGTATGAACGTTATTCAAACCAATAAAGTTCGAACCGTACAGTAACTAAATTTGCTGTTATTACTCAAATTTTTTTTTGTATTTGTGTTTTTATAACTAATTATAAACAATTTGAAAATGAGAGTCAAGAGCTTAGAATCTTTATTGTAAGTAGGCCAAGTTTTCTATAATTTTCGAACATTTTAGAAATGTATTAGCTAGGCTGATACATTTGAGGTGATAAAGTTGTTTATTGCCACAGTCTCTGAGGGTTTACGAGAGTCAAGATCTTTGAACCATCAGAATAAGTAAGTTAAGTTTTCAATAGCTTTTAGTCATTTTTGAAAATTTATGTTACAAATAGTTTAAAAATATTCGCTTTTTTAAAAACAAACTTTCTACTTTTTTCATTTGATTTATCTTTTAAGAAGTTTTTATATTTTCAAAAATGACAAAAAATGTTGAAAACTTGTCTTACTTGCTTTGAAGATTTTAAGCTTTTGATTCTTATATATAACTCAAAGACACAAGATTAAACAGATCTTGAAAAATTCAAATGGGGTTTATTTTTATGAGCTCCACTCACACAAAATATATTATTGACACTAATTTTTCAGATTTACTTGGCTGACAATAAAGGTGAACTATGATTTTTTTTGTGTAAAGTCAACCATGCCTATCAACATTGACATTTGCTCTTGCTGAGAAACCTACAATTTATATTTAACCCTACTTGATAACTAAAAATTAGAAAAGTAGCTGCAATCTGAACTTTCTTGAACTGATGAAATTTTATCAAATGAATTGACTTCACACTTTGGAAAAGTTTGGGTGTCAATGGCTGTAGGCATGGTTGTCGTTATATTACAGTTGCAATCAAGGGTAATTAGTAATTTATTGATTACTAATTCAATAGCTTTTAGTAATTTTTTGAATGTGTGGGACCTAAGCGGATACACTTTTATGATAAGAGTTTATAATTGGCATGATTTTAGAGATGTACTTGTGTGACAGTGAGACCATACCTAGGTTGCAACTTGTACACAAAATTAACATAAGCCTATATTCATAGCGACTGATTTAAAAAATATTCGCTCTCTATTTTTTTCAATTGATTTCAATCTTTTAAGAATTTTTCATATTTTTTGAAAAGAATACTGTATAGTGCTGGACCATCTGCAACCTGTATTTCAAATTTTACTTCAAGAGACACTCATTACATAATTATTATTAAGTTTTTTTTTTTTTTTCTTGCAAATCAAGAAAATTTATTGATGAAACCACGGCACCAGTTGAAGAATTGAAACTGAAGATTTATAATGCAAGAAGAAAATTTTATGAAGTTTTTAATTACTGAAAATTTTAACAAAAAAATGAACAAATAATAATGTTTTTTTTTTTAGTAGCCACACTTTACAGATTTTACTTTTAGTATATTTTTAATAGGCTTGATCTTTATACGCATTGATTTTTTTATTTGCTTGATCTTTATACGCATTGATTTTTTGATTTGCTTGATATTTATACACATTGATTTTTTAATTTCTTTATTGTTTTTTCATTTTTTTTTCGAAGTGTCTAGGGGCACAACGTCGCGTACGCAAAATTTGTTGTAAAAATAACCATAATCAGGATACTTTTTGCGTAAGCGAAAGATATTGATTTCGCGTACGCGAGAATTAAATAGTATATTTCGATACGCAGGCGGCGCTTTTCCACACGCTACGAGGGCAGCGCACGAGCGAAGCGAGTAGGGGCAGCTGCCCGAGTTGCGTGGGGAAGCGCCGCCTAAGTAGCGAACAGTTCTTTTTGCAACTACTTCTCTTAAGGTTGCCCCTAGCAACGTGAAGAAAAGTAGTTGCAAAAATATAGTTCGCGTAACAAAAATGATGGTGTCGTGTTAAGTTTAAAAAATGATTCACAGCTTTTACACTCAAGTTCATCATTAATGTAATATTAATTATTATGGTGGATGTCTAGGTTTAAAAAAAAATTACTTAATTAAAATTACTAAATAAAGAGTTGTTTCTGTAAACACTCTTGCACATGTAACCTCTTTTTCTCATGTACTTGCGTGCGAATCTTTATTTGTTTACATTTATCTTTCTCTCTTTATATACATATATGAATGTTAAACCTAGATGAGTTATTGGTTTGGTGGTTAAACCTAGTATCTAGGCAAACCTAGGAGGGTTATTTGGGATGGGGTATTAGTTTGGAGGTTAAACCTAGTATCCAGATGCACCTAGGAGGGTTATTTGGGATGAGTTATTGGTTTGGATGTTAAACCTAGTATCCAGGCGAACCGAGATGGGTTAATCTCTTTCTAAGTTTTGTATGAACTAAGGACCCTTCAGAAAATAATCTATCAAGTATTGCCGTTGAGGCTGGTGTTGAAAAGAGTTTTTCAGCTATTTTAGATGCTTCTGGATATCCTCTTCAAGCACTTCTTCGAAAAACTTTCCAACTTGTGTAGCCTTTGGCAAATAGAATTGCAAAAAAACTTGCTTCTTCAGTGTAAGCTGTCAACTCAATTTTGCCTTGCACTTTTAGGTTTTTTTTTTAAAATGTATTGCCATGACCGTATATTGATTATTATGAGTAAACTTTCCACCCTTATACGCATGGCATAAATAATTCGCAGCTAGCCCATACTTACAAGGAGAGGACACGCCATCCGGAGAGCCAATCTTCACCAAAAGTTGGGGATTGTTTTCTCATAATATAAGATTGATGAAATCACTGATTACTCATGCCCATAGGCCTTCTAAGCTTGTTCGCCCACTATGTCAACTTATTAAAAAACCCTGTTTCCAAAAACTTTTTAAAAATATGTAATACTGCATCTCATAATTTATTTAATCAACCGATCATCACCAAATTTTACAGTTTAATTTGAAATACTAAAAATGAACTAAAAATTATTTTACTTGGTGTTTAGTACTCAATGAAGCTCACTCACTTATGATCAATGCTTTCTAAAACAATATTTTTCTCGCTTTTCAGGGGTTTATTTACCTGTAGCTTAAAATAATGAATATGGATCAGGCTTTAATTGCAGAGAATAATTTTTTGCAAAGTAAAGTAACTAAATTCTCTCTTCAACAAAGCTAATTGAAGTTATAAACTTGCTCTCCCCCTAAATGCACTGATCAAATCAAAATTTTTAAAACTTTATTTAAAATAAAACAGATCTTTGGATTTGTATTTTTTTAACTGAAACTCTAACCAATATTTTAAAAATTCCATTTGTTTTTTAATGTCATACACTTTTTTAATGAAACTTATGTTTTCTTTTTATTGAAACCGGTAAATATATTTTAATTAATATGTGAACTCTTATTTTTGCACACAAACTTATAAATTATTATTGGTTGAGCAAAGCTTATTAAACTCCTAAAACTCTTTTTCAAAAAGCATTCAATTTCTGTTACTTTTCAAACAATTTATTTAAACTTTTTACGGCTCACGGCCAAACTTTAGCACTAGTATTTTTGTTAATTAATAAATCTTGAATCACACATATTTATTTTTGGTTTTTACTTAATTTTATTTATACTTTCACTCACAGAACCCACTTTATAACATCTAACTTTAAAGTTAACTATTTGAATCACTGCACATCATGTAGAAACTCTTTGATCACCCATAACCCATAACAATTTTTGTATTTAACCTTGAATACCACCAACTAATGAATATTCCAAGATCAAATAAAAAACGAACCGTTTTTTCTTTTTTACATTAGATATTATTTTTTAAGTTTGATGATTCACATGACTTCTTTGATCAATACCTGAAATAAAGTAAAATTTTTTCACAAAGTTGTCATTGTTTTTTTGAGTTACAATAGATTCAAGCACGGAAAGACAGTGGCAGTCAAAAAATAGTACTTCAGATAAGTCAAAGAATATGAGTGATCGTCACTATCTTTTCAATGCCAAGCACTGATTTTTTGATGCCATGCATCGATTTTGGGATGCAAGGTCAAAATTTTTCCAGGTTTATGAGACGAGCGCCATCGATAAGGAAGTTAACCCTTTTGAGGTTATAAGTTGTTTTATTTTAATTCTTCGCTAATTAGACACTTTTTTCTTCTTTTTTCATTTTTCAAATGTTTTTTCATGAAAGTAGGTACTCTATGGGGGGGGGGGGTCCCATGGATTTTCGAGGTGCACGGGTCCCATGGATTTTCAAGTTGCACGGGTCCCATAGATTTTGAAGGAGCCTAGCCGGGGTCCCACGGATTTTGAAGGAGCCCAGCTGGAGTCCCATATAATGAACAATTATTTAAAAATTAAGAATAAACAATTATAAAAAATTATAAAAAATTAAGAAAAAAATTTATTTTTTAAATTATTGAGGGGAAGGTTTGAGAAATAAGATAACATTAATTTTTTATTCTAAAAAAATTTATTCCAGTAATTTCCAATACATTTTTTATCTTAAACTATTTTTTTAACATCTCCATTCATAGGATTATACTCTACTATACGATCATGAATAATTAAGCAGTACACCACAGTATTCGCAGGTATATTCTCTGATGATTCAAACTCAATTCTCACATCTACTGGAGCATTTTTTAACGATTCATTTTGTTTTGAACAATCTATGACGAATAGAGACGCTTCTTTTACAAACCTATCTCTAGTTAGCATTGGCGTTCATTGTTCACTCCTTATATTGTAAAAGGATTCATAAAAATTTAGATGATTCTCATAAAGTATGGAAACTTCATTTTTAGTGAAATCAGCGTTAAAGTTATTATAAGGATAAAATTGCGAGTTTAAGAAAACTCTCAAGTTATTGATTTTACAATAATCGTATACATTTGAACTGAGCGCTCTACTATTTTTTCTATTAGTTTGAAAGCCTATTATCATGAAACGAGGTTTCTCCAACTGATTAGATGTTTTTACAAGCCAATTATTTTTAGTGGTTGTTGGTACTAGAGGCAATTCATGGAGTTCCCAACTTCGAAAACTCATAGTAACTGTTTTACCTTTTTGAAGATAGTTGAGCAGGCTTATTTTGTATGCATCCGAAAGAGTTACATAAGGCATCAACCATTCGATTTTAGAAATGTTTATCTTGATATCTTCGTATAGAGGAGCTTGTTCCGTCCCTGTGTTTGCTTGATAAACAGCATTATAATCAGTGTTTGATCTTCGAATGATCAATTCATGTTTTGCATTGACTATGATTTTATTGTAATCCTCTGCTAAACCAAAGAGATGTTTCAAAGGGATACATACATCAAATCGACCTTCAGAATCAAGCATTAAGGTTCCCTTGGTATACCACCCACGGTTCTCAGTTTGTGCACCATAGTCTAAAGACATAAGAGCCTTTAAAGTGCTAGCTATTCCTACATTTTTTATACGATCAATTTCTATTGCATTAAGCTCATATCTAGAATCTTCAAATAAATGACATACGCCGTTGCTAACGAAATGAGTATTCGCTGCTTTTGTACCATCTGACTTTCTTAATTGACCGGTTACATGTAGATAACTACGCGATGGTAAAACAGCCAAGTCCTGATACTGGATAGCGATACGAATTTCATCTCTATGATTGAAATTTGATCCAGTGTAGGCTGATGAGCATGTAACTCATAGTTTGAGATACTTTCCTCGAACTGAATAGTTGCTTGAATTTCTAGAATATCTTCCATTTTTATAGCAACAAAAGAAATTGCAAGTTATTTTCCACCACGAACGATTCTTAGTCCCAGACTTTTGAGAAACTGGATGTTCTGCCGTGTTAGCGCTTTGGATGCTCGACGATGACTGATTGAAGAACTGCATGATGTTTGAGTTTTATAAATTCTTTGAAGTCCTTTTCCATAAAATACAATACCCATTATGAGGATTTAATGTGTAATTTTATTGTAATTACTTCCTTTTGAAAATTTACCAACTCTCCGTCTTGGTCAACAATGCGCAACTGCAGATTTTCAATGCACTCTACATTCACAGGTAGGTATATAACTTGTGAAGGTACCTCAATTATTTTAAACCCAGGTTCAACTGTAGGATAAAATTCGTGAATAGTATGAACTAGTTTATTATTTATGTAAGCTCCAGCAGTGATGTTGCACTCAACTTTCAATGAATTGTTTTTAAGGATATTAATATGATTATCAGAAATATGTTTTAAGTTTGCTTCAAGTTTGCGTCTACTAAATCCTAAAAGTTTTCCAATCGAGTCAACAGGTGTGAAGTCAACTATTTCAGTACATTCAATTTCAGTGCGGAAAGTATTATCGTTAGGTTTAATCAATATTTTAATGTTTTTTTCTTGATCAATTTTTTCAATATCAACCAATTCGTAATTTCCTGTATCGAAGGTGATAACTCGATCGCCAACATAAAATTTATTGCATTCAATGTCAATATTAGGTATTGAATTGAATGTAAACAACTGTACTAAACCAAGAGTATAATTTTTATTCGGCAAAAGTTGAATAGGTGGATAATACTGAGCTTCAAGAACTGAAGAATTGGCTGATTGGGTAAGAGTAAATGATTCCATCACGACTCACCCTAAACTGAGCATAATTTATGAAAGAGACTGCTTATATACCTAAGCTTCCATTAAGGAATTGTAAACACAGATGACCACAGTTATAAGAATTGTAGTCTTGAAATTTTTCTGTATTGTATTTCACACTGTTTACATTCAAGGAAAGCATTAATTCGAGCGGAGGTTTGAGATCACCAAAACTATCAAAGCAAACTACATCGTTACCATTTTTTCGATAAGCAACCCAATGAGTTCCGGACCCACTTTCATCATCTAGGTTTACGATGGCGGATTCTCGATAATTAGGTCCAGAATATGGTAATTTTTTTTTTTCATTAAAACTCCTCTAAAATGTGGAATTTTAAGCTTTTGCGCATACTTTAATAAGTCAAAGTTCGTCAGCTGACGATTTGGTAAAGTTATTACGAGCTTTTTTAGACCCCGCCTCTTTTTCTCAAATACACTCCCTTGCCTCTTTTTTCCCAAGTACACCCCCTTTCCTCTTTTTCTTAAGTAAACCCTTTTGCCTCTTTTTCTCAAGAAGGCTCCTTTGCCTTTTTTTTTTTTTTTAAGTATAGACCAAATCCTTGTTTATGACGTCCAAGATGAAGTCCTTTACCTGCAGCTTTAGCTTCCATAGATTTATTATGTCTTTTTTCTCTTCCAAATCTTGTTTAGCTGACTTTACATCGTTAATAGCCTTATAAATTCCAGCTGCACTCCCTACCAATGCACCCGTAGCGCTCAAGCCGGAAAATAGGGGAACCAAAGGTAGAAATCCCCCAATTTTCGATGTCATCGGTAATACTCAAGGAACTTTTATTTTACTTTTTCCACCAGCTTTTTTAACTGCTAATTTAGATGCTTGAAGAGCTGCATTTATAATACTTTTCGAGGTATTATTAGGAGCTACTGATTTTGATGCAACTTTTATAATAGAACTCAGTGGAGTCATTTTCTTAGATTTTACTTTGAGACCCATCCCTAATTTACTTTTCAACTTCATAGCGTTGGTAACAAAATAAACTGCTGCTTTTTCTCCAAACTTTGCGTTTTTATCTTTTACTCTTTCCCACGCTTTATTAGCAAGGACTTTGTCTGCTGCGTGTCTAGCCTCTAAATTTTCGTGATTCTGTGAATAAGCAATATCGTGCTCTTTACAAGCTGCGTCTAATGGATTGATTCCTAGATCACCACGTGCTAGTCGCTTGGATAACTTAGTACCAGGTCCACAATAGTTGTAACCAGGTAAGTGCAATTCAACTGGAAGCTTATTGATGATGTTATTTAATAAACCGCCACCTTTTTTCTTCTTATTGTGAATGATCATTTCATTATGACTGCCAACTAACGACTGAGCTTGTGGATATAAAAACGATATATTTATAGGTTTCCTTAGTATTCAACATTCAGATTCCGAATGATCAACATGGATTTTTCACAAAACACTCTGAAACTGCCAGTACCAAACTTTGATATTATTGCCGAACAGGAAAAGAAAGAAAAATGTCACGGTGACTTACTCCCGAGCAGCATTCGAGCAGTTATTTCAGGACCATCGAATTGTGGGAAAACTAACAGCTTACTAGCTCTTTTAACACAATCAAACGGTTTAAGATTTGAAAACATTTACGTCTACTCTAAATCTTTGAACCAACCAAAGTATAAGTTTCTCGAACAACTCTTGGAACCAATCGAGGGGATGAAGAATTTTGCATTTAGTGATCATGATGAGGTAGTGTCTCCAGCTGATGCTTTACCTAATTCCATTTTTGTCTTCGATGATATCGCATGTGAGAAGCAAGATAATGTTAAAGCCTTTTATTGTATGGGGAGACATAAGAGCGTAGATTGTTTTTATCTATGTCAGTCGTATGCCGCAGTACCTAAACATTTAGTAAGAGATAATGTCAACTAGTTGATTTTATTTCGTCACGATAAAGTGAATCTGAAACATATTTATGACGATCACGTTAATACTGACATGCCTTACAATCAATTTAAAAACTTGTGCTCAAAGTGTTGGGTAGAAGGTAAACATAGTTTTATAGTTATAGATAAAGATAGAAATATTAATGATGGTAGATATAGAAAAGGATTCGATTGTTTCGCTATAAATATAGTAGAACCTAGTGAAAAATAATTAGTCTTGAGTCAACCTATGCTGCATAAACATGGAAAACATTGCTAAGGAGAAAAGAATCCTTGAAGAGCTTGTGAAAGCTCGCGAAATTGTAAAACGGAAATTCAATATTATAAAAAGTCGAAAAGACGATGCTGAACGTATTTTGACCGAAACGTTTAAACCTATTCTAAATCCTCTGGAAAAGCTTGCAGCAAAACGTCCAAAGCTCAATGAAAGCTCACCTCTTGAATCAGTTAAAAAATCTGAATAAAAAAAAAAATTCTTTCAATAGTTTATTCAACGAATCTGGGATACAACACAATGATCTTGTCATACCTCCAAATGCATCATCTGCAGTTGAGGATGAATCTATGCTTCATGAGAGTGATATATTTAATCAAATAGAGCCTGATGAGCGAGATAATCTGTATGGAGTCAAAAAAACTCTTCAAGGACACTACACTCTTGGAAATAAACCTATTAAATTTTTAAAAGATTCTATCGTAGTCAACAATAAGTCATATCCTTGAACTCAAGAATTATTTAATCTCATTGTGCGCAAAGATCCTACAACTGATGATGTGGTTAACTTAAGTCGATATAAAGAAATTCTTGAGCAAACTAACGCTCACAGAAAAGGAAGCAAATCTACTGAAGAAATAAAATATCATGTTACTAGTAAAAAATATCAAAATGTTATTATGCCTCTTTTCAATTTAAGTCCTCCAAAAACAAAACAGTGACCAAAAAGAACATTAAAAAAAATTCAACTCAACAGACAGTCTCCGTTAGCTGTATCTACTCCAACAAAACTAGGTGGTTCCATACTCAAATTCAAAAAGGCCCGACTCAACAGCAGAACTGATTACGTATACTGGGATAATCCCAATGGACTCGTTGATCGTCTCAGGTTGTTAATAGCTGAGCAGTCGGCTGGAAATACAAGTCACACAAATGAAATTCATTCAATTATTGAAGAGTTGCGGGAGGGAGGGTATATATACTGAGAATATAATTACTTAGCCATCAGTATCAAAATGCCTGTTGACATATTTGGACGTAAGGTTGAGAAAAAAGAGAGCAGCCGAGGACCACCAGGAGTTGGATATAAACTTACTCCCAACGGTGATTTCAATATTGAATCGAAAAGACTGTGTAACTTGGCACCTCCTATCGAATCAGCGGACGCTGTAAACTTGCATACTCTACAAGACGTAATTAAAAAAGTAATATTGAATTTAAAAGACATTTGCTCAAAGATATAGAGAGTACGAACGCAATACATAAAGCAGTTAGTGAATTTATCAACGATTTTGACAAAGAAAAGATATATTTAGATATTTTGACTGTGTGGAAATAACAAGTTGTAGAACTTTTATTTCAACATAAAAAAGAGATTGAAGTTCTTGTAGACTCGAAAATTCATGCTAGAGAACAATTTTGGAAAGATTTACCTAAATAAAACATGGAAAAAGTGGTTGAAGAAATACACAAACCTGCACGCAGAAAATTCCCTCGTAGAAAAGTTGAAGTACGGGGTTTACACGATACCTGGCAAGCTGACTTGGTAGAAATGCAACCATATGCTAGAGAAAATAAAGGTGATAGATACATGCTTACAATCATCGACGTGTTTTCAAAATACGCTCACGCGATTCCTTTAAAGACAAAAACTGGTAAAGAGGTAGCAGCTGCAATGGAAATAGTCTTCAAAAGCACTCAATCTCCTCGAAATCTTCATGTTGATATGGGTAAAGAGTTTTACAATAAAGATTTCCAAAATTTAATGAACAAGTATAAAGTTAATATGTACTCAACATACAGTGGTTTAAAAGCTTCTATATGCGAAAGATTCAATCGTACTTTAAAAAATATCAAGTGGAAACAATTTTCTTTACGAGGCAGTTACAAGTGGATAGATATTTTATCGGATTTAATTACATTATACAACAATAGAAAACATCGAAGCATTGGTATGAAACCGAAAGATGTCACTGCGAACCATACTACTGAAATTCTAAAAAAATTAAATAAAAATAAAAATTTTAAAAAGTCACCAAAATTTAAAGTTGGAGATAAAGTTCGAGTGAGCAAAATTAAAAATGTATTTGAAAAAAGCTATACCCCTAATTGGTCCACTGAAATATTTACTATAACTAGTATCAAAAATACGCAACCAATTACTTATCACTTAAAAGATTATCAAGATCAACCTGTGGTCGGAGGCTTTTATGAACAAGAATTACAAAAAACCAAGTGCCCATATTTAATAGATACATATTTAATAGAAAAAGTTATCAGACGACGTGGCAATGAATTATATGTTAAATGGTTAGGTTTTTCAAAAGATCATAATAGTTGGATTAATAGTAATAATCTAGATAACTTTGTGTATTCAAAAAGTTGAGTAATAAATAAAAATTAAATAAAAAGACAAACAGTTGAGTTTTATATTTATTTATTGTCCTTCCTTTTTACAATTTAAAAAAAATTTCATTTTATCTTCTACATATTTCACGCTTAAGTTATTATTTTTCACTTCTTTTTGTAAATTATTTAACTCATCATCGTTGGCAAATAAGTAAAAATTTAATCGGTCAGGTAGAAAGACTTGAAACTCTGCATCCAGCGTTATCACGACTTTTGGACCATCCATGATATCAGCTATTCTTATTGATGTTACTTTATAAAGTCTATCATAATCCTTTTCCATTAAGGAGCCATTGGCAATTTTGTTCAGATTCGTGAGATCCATCTTTCTTCTACAACGTCGTAGCAGCTAATGATGTTTTTTTTCCAATTCAGCTTCTTATATTGCATTTGAAAATGCAATTATAGTGGGGATAAGGTCACGTAGTTATTAGAACAAACATTTGATTTATTGCTTTTTTATTCAGAATAGGACCTAATACATTTTCCATATACTTCATTCGCATTTTAAAGATAATCGGATTAAGTACGATACTAGTTCTTTGAATTCTTAGATTGAAACGTTCTCTGTCACATGCGGCTTGAATCCAAGGACCAATTCTTGCCTTACGACTTGCAAAGTCATAAACAACCATAACCCTAACATTGACGCTGTCGTGGAACGTAACACGCTTCATTTTAACTTGTGATCTATCTACTTTTTATTAGAAAATTCTAGTTTATTGTTTCCTAAATGTTTTATAAACACTTGATCTTTTTTCACTTCTTCTTTTAAAGATTTGAAATCGTCTGGATTTTCAATGAAGAACTTGTTATATAGGTTAGGCAAGAACACTTGAAATTCTTTGTTGATAATAATTACAGTTTTTTTTCCAAATTTGGTGTCACACTGATAAATCGTTGTAACTCTAAAACTTTCTCCACTAGCAAGCTCCATTAAACGTTTCTTCGGAAGGTACTCATCTTTTTTGGCAATATCATTGACCTTAGTGAAATCCATTCTGTAACATAATGTATAAGCTAATTTTAGATAAAAATTAATTAAATATTGAAAATTTAAAACTAAAAATTGTATGCTTACTTTGTTTAAATCAATATTCCTTTTCAAATGAGAGTCTGGCTACTTTCTTGAGTGGTCCGTCGTCTAAAATTTTTGAGCAGCAAGTAAGAGCCCTTCTTGAACTGCCAGCCTTATATACCGTACTGTCGACATCTGCTGGAGGCTTTGGCACATCATCCAAAACCATTGTTTTTTGTTCTAGAAATTTCTGGAAAGTGATGTAATTTCCAACACTTATTGCATCAGCTTGTGAAAATTTACCCCCTCTCACAATATTTTTTTCTGGAAGCTTCTTTTTATTGACGTTATATCCTAGAGAAAGTTCATCTTGAGAATCTTCTTGAATTCTCTGGTGAGTAAATCCATGTTCTGAATCTTCTAGAACCTTCTGATCAATGACGTCATGACCTTCTAGAACCTTCTGATCAGTGACGTCATTACCTTCTAGAACCTTCTGATCAGTGACGTCATTACCTTCTAGAACCTTCTGATCAGTGACGTCATTACCTTCTAGAACCTTCTCTGCGTCATTTCTTGTTTTATTAAGAAATTCTTCAATTTGAGCTATTCTATAGTCTCCCCAAGCTAAAGTATCGGTCGTATTTTTTATCCATGGAATCTGAATACATTCTTCTTTGAGAAGATATCGTTTGTCGTCTGCAAAACTTAGACCAATCTTTACTTGTTTTTCAGTGCGTAGATTGTGAAGTCTTGCTCTAATAGTTCGCTGTTCAACTTTAACTATAGATTTTTCGAAAAGACACTTTTCATAATGTTCAAACTTTATTTCTCTGAGTGCTGATCCTTTGACCCCTTTTACTTTCATTATAGGATCTTTGTTTTGTATTAATAAACTATACATCTTGGGTCTCAAACCTATGTACTTAGTAATGATGTCACAGCTAGTCTCATCCTTAAACAGGCCTAGTTTCTTCCCATTTTTAGGTTCAATGTTGAATTTATTATCTTTTTTATATGCTGATGTGTCAAAGTATTCCGAGTGTACCCTCATAACATTGTAGATGTTTACACCCCGGATCTCATATATAAAGCTGTCTGTATCCATGTATAAAAGCTTTAATGACTTTCCTACCCATTTTTTCATTTTAGAATAATGGAAGTCATACATTTTTACTTTGGATATATCCAGTATGGCAAGACCAATGTAAATAGGTTTGGATATTGTGAGTTTAGTAGGCTTCATTTGAACTATAGCCATATTATCATGTATCCTTTCTATGCTGTGGAAATTTGGACTTGCGATACAAGCTTCTGCTCCATTTCTCCCAGGCCACTCATTAATAGGTCTTACATCAACCTGTTTTCGCTGGTTTTGGAGACATTTTCCATAAATGCTATTAATTAACAATTTAAAGAAATGTCTCTCAAAATCATTTGTTGCTTCTGCTCTTTTTCTAGTATTATACTCAACGTATGATGCCAGCCATGCGGATTGATTGAATTGAAGGGCTCGATGAATTTTTTTTACGTTAAGACCATGTTCTTTTGCTTGTTGAATATGGAAGACATCCTTTTTTTGTTAGTAACTTTATTTTCTCATCTGATAAATTTGCTTGTTGATGAACTTTAGTTGTAATTGTCTTATCAGGTAGGTAACTAGCTCGTTTCTCCAAAGATGATGCCATAAATCTAAATGAATCTAGACATCTGAATTGAATAACCCTTCATTCTTTTTGTGAAAGAAATATATTTTGATTTAGATTCAGCTAAAATTTTTAGATCTCCATCTATAATTTCATTTGAATATATTTCTTTGATTATCAAATGAGCGTCATAACCAGACATATTATGAAACAGCACATTAATATATCTAGCTTTGTTATACTGTATATTGCAAGTATCGTGGGCTGCCCCTCTATATTTACCAGTAAATTGATCGTGATCTCTTACAATTTTACAATGTTTACTGAAATAGTTACCGCATATAACACACACTTTCGCCATCTCAAAATTTCACCAATCTGTTGCAGTAAGGATCATTTCTTTAGGATTCTTGTAGAACTTATCATATTCTTCACTAATTCTTTTTAACTCTTCCACGAACCATACGGATGGTGTTTTTTGACCTTCTTCAATCTGCCGATAACTTCTATAATAAGACTTTTCATCATTGAAACTATTTTTCAAATAGTAGCCAACCTTATAAGCTTGATGATCTTGTACATCCTCATTATCTTTATTAGGTTTAATTAAACATTCAAGGACCGCATAAATACATATAGGAGCTTTGTCTTGGAACTTGTAGTTTTTAAATTTAATTTTATCTTTACCTTTACCCTCTACAGGTAAATCAATTATACACTTATTAAGTTGCATGCAAAAATCTTGATGATCCAATAAAGCTTTTAAAGAATAAAAGTAATGAATGCAGCGATTACAAAAGTGGATTTTTCCATGATGTTTTGTTAGTTGTTTTCTCGTTAAGGCTGACAAATCAGTAGTAAGCACATAGTGAAACTTAGGAATATCATCAGGTTCTTTTTCATTAGGTTTCTTTTCATCAAAATAGAAGTCTTGAATATAAAGTAGATTAACGTGTTTTTCTTTAAGTGAATCAGTTGCATGCGCTGTTCTAACTTCATATTTACCATTGATTTTTTTTGAGAAAAACGTTCACTGAAATTTCATTCTGTTTTTCAAACTTTTTTATTTGAGTTAATCTTACTGGAAAATCAATTCCTTTAAAGTTAAGTTTATTAGCGTGGTGAATGTATGGTCTCACATCGTCCGCATCAATTTTGACTGGATATAAAGAAGATAATATTGCCCATTAAAAGCATTCATTATCATCATTTCTAACATTCAAACAAGCATTTTTAGACTTAATAGGTTGTGGGAGCTCAATGAAAGAACCAGCATGCATAGGTTGAAACTCTTTGAAGTTAATTATTACACTCAACACTTGTCTTAAAGTCCAACCAGATCCACAACCTTCAAATTCTTCTATTTTATGAAGTATTGGTTTCAAAATATTTTCATCATACCATTCCATTGTGTCAGTTGTTAGAAACACTGGCTCACTTGCGGTATTGAAATTTTTTACCTCAACTGTTTCAATATCCTTTTTAAGAATCACATATTCACTGGCAAGTTCAGCGCTGGCTTTTGATGAATTATACTTTTTCAAAACAGCATTAACTTTTTCATTGAAGATTGGTTTAACATCGATCAAAAATGATTTAACATCTTTATGCGATACATTTGTTATTAGACCAGAACTAATTCGATTCGCGAAAATTGATGGTAAATCGATCCATCGAATTAAATCTTCAGGTTGATTATGATTTTCTGTTGCTTGCAAATCACCTCCACTTTTTTGTAAATAAAACTCGATTTGATTATTAATATTAGTTAACTGGATGAGGTAACCTTCACATCTTTTTTTTTCATGAACATTTAAATTTCCAGAATTAATTAAATTTTTTATGACACTATTCATATTTTCAGATAAATATAACCAATGTTGTAAATCAGTATCTTCAACATGTTCAAGATTTCTAAGAGATGCTTGCAAAGTCTGAATGTTTAATCCGAAATATTTGAGCAAAGACATTTTGAAAAACACTCGAATAGACCCAGTATACTGTCCCAAACTCGACTGAGCTCTGGAGAACCGCTCTACGGACTTTATACTTGCAGAAAACGGTTGGAAAAATCTAGAAGGAATTTTGGAAAAGGGGGGGCTTCTTGGTCTACAAAGAAAAACGGTTTTTCTTTTCTAGGAAAAACTCATCTATCTTCTTCAAAGTTTAACGGCTTTTTCTACATTGTTCTTGATTTTTCCAGAATTTTCTAGAAGGGATTTTTCCAGAACTTTCTGGAAGGGATTTTTCCAGAACTTTTATAGAAGGACACCCCCTCCACAGTTAAATTAAAATAAATGGTGTGGGGGAAAGGAGTATATAAAGAGAGTGTATACTATGAACTCATTTAGTTGTTCTTTCAACAGTATTAAAATATAACCTTACCATGACTTTCGTAGTAGATTTATTATTCTCTCACAGATCACGAGATATTTTAATTCCAAAAGAGCTTGCAATCATTTCTCTAGATAGCGCTCATAGTCCACCTGTCACAGTACTTTTTAAACCATCATCATTCTGGTGCAATTTTTTGAAATGTGAGAAGCGTATGAATTCTTATTTGGAAAAAAAATATCATAAGATTCCTTGGAGTAGTGGAACAACTCAGCCGAGTGAAATTACTAAAATATTGCAAGTGAATTTAAAAGATGCTTCTAAAATTTACGTTTATACGGAAGAAGTACAAAAGTTTGTACAGAGTATCTGTTGGGATAAGTAAGTAAACATTGTTAATCGAACTTTTAATATCATTAGAATATTTAATAAATTTTTTTAATTTTTAGGAAAGTTATCGATATTTCTGAAATGGGAATTTTTAATTTTAAAATGCTGAGCAGAAATCACAATTCATTATATGTATGTGATTTTCATTCTAGTAATTCTGACTACAACTGTGCCATAAGACGAGCTTTTATAATCAAAAAATTTTTAAATTATAAAAAAACTCCAGCCGAGGAATATTTAGAAGGTTATGATACTGTTGATACACCACCTAGTTTTATGAAAGACCATGCTTGTTTTTATAATAAAAATTATTAAGATTGAATTTAATTTTATTTTATTTTATTTATAAAATTTAACTAGGTTTTGAATAAAGAAATTAAAACTTATAAAAATTGTTTTTTCTTTGAACCTATATATATACTAGGGGGTACCCCCCTGCTCGCTTCGCTCGCCAACCCTCATAAAAGTAGTTATAAAATATGGAGTTTTTTGATAGTTAATATTTAACATGTTTGTTGAGTTGAGTTTGTGTATTGAATAAAAGTTCAAACATGTTTAGGTAAAATTGTTGAATATGATTTAAATTGAAAAAAGAAAATTTTATTATGGCGAGTCTAAAAAAATAGTTATAAAAATTAAATAGTAAGTTAAAATACTTCAAGTACTTGAAACATGTAAATATAATATTTTTTAACCGTTTTGAAGTACTCCTTTAAAAAGGGCTTTTAAAATTACGACTCCTCTAGGAAAAGCGCCTTTCAAAGAGGTTAAATACGGAGTTTTTTGACAGTTTAGGTGCTCGTACAGGAGAAGCTCCTATAATTTAAAATCAACTCCTCCGGGAGGAACCCCTTAAAACATCTTGAATATAAGGTTTATTGACGTTTTGAGGTGCTCCTCCTGGAGGAGCTCTGAAAATAACGGCTCCTCCGGGAGGAGCCCCTTAAAACATGTTAAATATAAGGTTTTTTGAAGGTTTTGAGGTGCTCCTCCAGGAGGAGCTCTTTAAACTACGGCTCCTCCGGGAGGAGCCCACTTCAAACATAATAAATATAAGGTTTTTTGACGTTTTAAGGGGCTCCTCCGGGAGGAGCCCCTTAAAATATGTTTAATATAAGGTTTTTTGAAGGTTTTGAGGTGCTCCTCCGGGAGGAGCTCTTTTTTTTGGCTCCTCCTGGAGGAGCCCCTTAAAACATGTTAAATATAAGGGTTTTTGACGTTTTAAGGTGCTCCTCCGGGAGGAGCTACTAAAATTGGCTCCTCCGGGAGGAGCTTTTAAAATTAAGAGCTCCTCCCGGAGGAGCACCTCAAAACCTTTAAAAAACCTTATATTTAACATGTTTTAAGGGGCTCCTCCCGGAGGAGCCGTAATTTTCAGAGCTCCTCCCGGAGGAGCCAAAAAAAAAAGAGCTCCTCCTGGATATAACTATATAATATAGGAAGATATATGTAATAAGTGTTTCTGAATATTTTAATACTTTGTTTAAATAAATTGAAAAAAATTTCTTTTACGAATCTATAAAATAAGTGTTTCTGAATATTTTAATACTTTGTTTAAATAAATAGAAAAAAATTTCTTTTTACGAATCTATTAAATAAGTGTTTTTGAATATTTTAATACTTTGTTTAAATAAATAGAAAAAAATTTCTTTTTTACGAATCTATAAAATAAGTTTTTCTGAATATTTTAATACTTTGTTTGTACTCAATACAGTTTATACTCAATATCTGATGAAGACACTGTGTGTCGAAATGCTCGTCATAATTTTTAAAATAAAAGTGGAAATTTTAAATAGTAACTAAATTGTTGTTATTTATTTATTTTATCTAATACTTTGTTTGAATAAATAGAAAAAATTTCTTTTACGAATCTATTAAATAAAATGAGAATCTTTAATATTTGCAAAAATTTTTTTAACTATAAGCACAAAAATATCATCATTTATTTATTTTCAAGATTAAAAATTTAAGCATGCTGATTGAGACTGGCAAGGTTTAAAAATATACACAAGACCACTTTTATATTTAAATTATTATAATTATCATTATTATTATTTGTTAAAAATATAAAATATTTACAAATCATTAAAACTATATATTTTTCGTTTTTTAAAAGAATATTCTTCTAAAATTTTTTCTTAAACTTAAATCTAGTATATAATCTTTAAAATAATTAATCAATTCGAAATTAAAATCAGAACACGATTCCACTATACGAGTCTTAAGATTTTGAATATGACTATATATAATATCATTCCTTGAATCTAGTTTAAATTCCTTAAAACAGTCGTCTATGTACTCGAACAAGCTTTGTATTTCGTCTTCTTCTTCTAAACTGCTCCAATCCTGCTCCTGCTCCGACCTCTCGATGTACTTACCTAGAACAGAAAATGAATTTTGTTATTATTGTTATTATTATTATTATTATTATTATCATTGAGTAATGTTAATATTACCTCCGATAAACTCTTTCAACGGTCTCGCGGTATGCTACTCCATAGACTCGTCTTCTTCATCAGGATACTCGATGATGTATTGCATGTCTTCTAAAAAAGAAAAAACAAAGAGTTAACTTTTAATTTAATTCGTTGATTGTAACATAAATTATAAAATTTAAAAATTTACCTTCGCTCATGATTGGCGATGGTGGTGGTGATGAGTCTGCATCACTCCAATAATTTGGGTTCAAACCATCACCATCTTTGTCCTCGTCCTTCTTATCCTTGTCCTTATCCTCCTCCTCCTCGTCCTCCTCCATGTCTTCGTCGTCCTCCTCCTCCCCCTCCTCCGCCTCCATGCCTTCGTCTCCCTCCTCCTCCTACTCCTCCTCCTCATCCTCCATGTCTTCGTCCTCCTCCTCCTCCTCCTCCTCCATGTCTTTTTCTTCCTTTGTACATGACCTGATGCTCCACCATTCGATTTCCGGAGAGGATCCAATACCTAAATCCTCGTCAATGACGAGATCTGAAACAAAAATTATAAATTAATATGCATTATTCCTAAACGAATCATGGAGTTATTTTATTTTAGAAATTTTTAACTTACTTTTTGATGTTGAACGCTCGAGCGGCATCCACAAATCGTCCTTTATCTCTGGATCGAAAAGAAATTTCGTCCAGCCTGAAAAAAGAAATAGAATTAAATATGTTGAATGTAATTTTGAATAGTAAAAATAAATAGTGGACTTACCAACTACGTCGCAAGAACCTAGAAGTCTTGCCGTGGTTGGGGATGCTGGCACCGTCCCCAAATCGGCCGCCTCGATGTTCATCGGAGTCAACTTCGTAAATGATAGTGGAGTTGCAGGCATAGATATCGGTGATTGACATCTACTATTACCGTTGGGAATAGTTGTCAATTCCGAGAAGGAGGGTGACAGAGGCGGGCAAAGGCATAGGTAATCAGGACAATTACCCATGGCCAAACACAAATCAGAAGGCCCTGAATAAAGCCCGCGACGATCTAGGTCCCGCGAAATGCAGCAGTAATCAAAATCGCCACATATATACCCTGCCACTGAAAAAGACATTCATTTATATTATAAATTAACGGTACGTTCGTTTTCTCCGCGTTTGCCGATTTTGAAAATCGGTAAAAAAGTCATATCGGTCTATAAATAAACAAAATATTGACGAAACAAAAATTGAAAATTTTGGGACTAAAAAATTTATTGTTAATAATAAAAATTATATCGAAAACTAAATATAATTCGTTTGGTCTACGCTTGCTCTATCCAAAACGAGTTTAAAAATTAAAATCGAATAATAAATAAACAAGTTATGGCAAAAACAAAAATAAACCTGCCGTAAAAGAGGTCCAATTTCATTATAAATTTGTCAGGAACAGTTTCCGGAATTTTTACTCAAATTTTCACGGTTACCCAGAAGTACCCTCCAGTTTTCACGATTTCCCACTATTTTACTCGAATTTTCACGATTTTCAAGTAGATCGTTTTCTCCGCGTTTGCTGATTTTAAAAATCAGTAAAAAATTTTAATCGGTTTATAAATGAATGTAATATTTACGAACAAAAATCATGCTTTTTAAAATTAAAAAATTAACTGCTAAATTTAAAAAAATTTGTAAACTATATTAAGTATATTTTTGCTCGACATTTGCTCATTTAATTGATAGTTTAAGGAAAATTTTAAAAAATTTATAAAATGAAAAAATTTAACAAAATAAAATTTTTAAAAAGTTGAAAATTTATTTCGGAACTTATTTTGAATTTAAACAAATTTTTCAAACTATACATAGTGTATTTGTTTGCTCCCCGTTTGCTCATTCCATTATTAATTTAAAAATTAAAAAATTATTTTTTAAAAATTTGAAAATTTATTTTGAACTTATCTTCAAGATCCAACTCAGTCTCGAAGTCTTTCTTCAGCTTGTAGAACATCGGGGCTCCCTCTCCGGTGATGTCGATCATTTCAAACACTATTTCGCACATTTTTATTTTTTGCTCACTAACTCACGAGTAAAGTTTGAAAGATAAGTGAATAATGTAAACTTTTGGCAAAGATTATAATTTGAAAAGTTACGTGAACTATTCAAACTTTTGGCAAAGATTATAATTTGAAAAGTTACGTGAACTATTCAAACTGTTCAACAACAAATATAATTTAAAAAGTTTTGTGAACGATTCAAACTGTTCTGTAACAAAATAATTTAAAAGTTGTTTGAACTATTGGAACTGTTCAGCAATAGAAGTCTAATGAACTGAAACCTACGAGCTAGGGGTTTTATACCCTACGCATCATCCCTCTCCAACTTTTTTTCAAGACCACCCTCTCACAACTCCCACTCCAATAGTCCTCTAGCACCCAAATGCCCTCCGCTGACCCAAACAAATTTTCGAGCAGCGCTCAAGACCGCCCTTTCAACTCCCACTCTGAAAATTTTCTAGTAACCTCCAAATTTTCCTCTAACAGCCAATCCACTGACCCAAACAAATTTTCGGTCAGTGCTTAAGACCACCCTCTCACAACTCCAACTCTGATAGTCCTCTAGCAACTTCCAAACCATTCTTTAACAGCCCCCTCCACTGACCCAAACAAATTTTCAAGATTTGCTAAGACCGCCTTACTCTGGAAGGACCACCTTTTGGGAGTTTCCCAAATGGATAAGGCGGGTTTTCGCGAGAAAGCATATTCTAACTATGCTAAACGGTAGAAGATAAGATAATCATCTGCAACATTCCATGGTAGAAATCTGTGAACAAAAGGGCGGCTAAGACAACTGTGTACTGTCCATTATTTGCAAGCGGAAGACGTCATCCTCATGCTGTGAGTCAACAGCTTTGAGCTAGTAAGAAAATCCCCCACGTTCAAGGATTTTCGAAAAGTCTTAAATAACGTATTTCGCTGTTTCATGAGAAAATGTCTCTTTGATGGGTCGACGCCGCAGGTAGCTAAATGACTGAGAGCATCGGGGTGGCGCTCGGTGGAAAGATAAACAGTTGGAGATTTTCCAAAAACCATGACTCGCAAAATTTCGCATTTGCTTATTGACGATAGTTTCTCTTCGATAGGTCAACAGCGCTAGTAAGAAAATCCCCGACGTTCAAGGATTTTCGAAAAGTCTTAAGTAACGTATTTCGCATTTGTTTCTTAAGAAAATGTCTCTTTGATGGGTCGACGCCGCAGGTAACTAAATGACTAAGAGCACCGGGGCGGCGCTCGGCGGAAAGATAAACAGTTGGAGATTTCCCAAAAACCATGACTCGCAAAATTTTGCATTTGCTTATTTACGATAGTTTCTCTTCGATGGGTCGACCGCGCTAGTAAGAAAATTCCCCACGTTCAAGGATTTTCGAAAAGTCTTAAGTAATGTATTTTGCATTTGCTTATTTTACGATAATTTCTCTAGCGAAGATAGTTAATGACTAAGAGCAGCGGGGTATTGGAGAATAAGCAGACTCACTCGGCAGAGAAAATTCTTGAAAATTCTTTGGCTTTTGTGAAATCCGTCGAAAAAGTATGGGACCTAGAGCTGCGCCTTTGAAAAGCTAGAGTTCCCACGGCTTCTTGAAAATCTATGGGACTCATGGACATTTCGTATTTCGCATTTGCTTATTTTACAATAATTTCTCTAGCGAAGACTAATCACTAAGAGCAGCGGGGTGTTAGAAAAATAAGCAGACTCATTCGGCTGATAAAATTCTTGAAAATTCTTCGGCTTTTCTAAGATCCGTCGAAAAATTATCTGGCCCCCAGAACTCCGTCTATTTTTTCTTCAAAATCCGTGGGACCCCGGCTAGGCTCCTTCAAAATCTATGGGACCCGTGCAACTTGAAAATCCATGGGACCCCCCCCCCCCATAGAGTACCTACTCATGAATTTTCAACTTAAATGACTGTTTAGGTAATTATTATAATTACTCAAAAAATTTATTGCATGATGGGGTTAAAAATAAGATAATGTAAAACTTATTTATTTTATAATCAAACTTTATTTATTTATAGTACGAGTTAAAATAGTTTTTGAATTCTTGATTTTATTCGGGTGAAAATTATCATATAAGCAAATAAAACATCGAAATTTTGAACACCAAGAACATTTTAATAGTCTTTTAAATGAATTACACGCAAAACATTGGTTCTTTTTTAGCTCTTTTTTTGGAAAGCAACCTTGGCCGACATTGAGAAACATCGCTTCCTCCCTTTTTTAAATCAAATTTGCTGCAAACCAAGCGTATTTGAGCATAGGCCGAAAAACGGGCGCACAAAGTAGATAGTTGATCAAAGAATGGATTCTCATTGCATCTTCTCGCGTATTTTGTTTCTCTGCCAGTTTCGTGAAAGTGAACGTCATTTTGCAATATGAAGATTAAGTACTTCACCTGTCGATAAAAATACACATGATTGAGTTGTAGGTGTGCACCCTGGAGGAATCACTCTGACCGTACAGGAAGGTTGTCCATCACTACATATCTTTAAAATTATTCATTTTTCTTGCAGTCGCAAGGTGATCCGTGGAGAGGAATTATAAATAAATATAAAAAATTATTTATTTTTTTATCTTTAAAATCTTCAAACCTGCTAGAATTTCTTTGTCCACCCCAACTGTCGATCAACAATAGAAATTCATGATTTTTTACATAGGGTTGAAGCACGCTTTCAAGATAGTAATTAAATAAACTTGAAGCCAATTTCCCAGATGCAGAGCAAGTTATTTTCAAGTTTTTGAACTGAATTAAAATCAATGTACCATTAACTGAGTTAAAATCAATGTACCATTTAGTTGATGAAAATTTTTTTTATTTGAATAAATAAGTAAAAAAATGATTTTAACAAGATTGGTAAACATTATTTTGTATTCGCTTCTAACCTAAAATTAGTTAATTGAAGTTTGACAAGTATAAAATAATGAAGCGATTGCTATGTGAGTTGATAAGAATCTTAGAAACGACTACTACACGGAAAAAATAAATCTGGTACGCGCCAAATTAAGCGGTATGAGCACCGCGGATCGCTCGCGTTGCTAACACCGCAGAGTTTTTGATGAGTGCACTGCTGAACTAGCGGTGTAAAGTATCTAAGCTAGCGCACGGTGGAGTGCCTGCTTTACCGACTCCGACGACCGCTCAGTACTCTGCATCGTGCAGGCACACTGACGTTATTCTTTGATGGTGTGCTTTATGTACTCGCCGTATATATGTTTGTCAGCTTCCTTCGTTTACTTAAGCTTAAATTCATATAAGTGCACTTGATTTTGAAGAGTTATAGAATTACAAGAATATTTACAAGAATGAATCAATATTATATGTCTGATTAGCTATCTAAAATTTTATTTAAAAAAACCACAGGTAGAGTAAAAGCCCGTTAAACTAACGTTGGTAATTGTTTCTTTTTTTTTTTTTTTTTTTTTTTAATACAGTACTATATATCTACTAGGGGGGGTTCCCCCTACTCACTTCGAATAATTAAAAAATTAAGATAGTTAGGAAAGTGTAAAACGATACAAAGAATATTTTAAGATTGTTTGTTTAAATATTGTTAGTTGAATATTAAGGTATTAATAGGTTAAGATTCTTAAGCAAGGTACGCAGGACCCTTAAAATTTACTTTAAATTTGTACTTTAAAATGTTAAACTATATTTAGATAAATGAAAAATTTTAAGAAATATGAAGACTTGTTAAACGATGTATATGTTGAAATACAGTTTGATATAGTTACTTTTTAACTTTTACTCATGTAGTGTAATCAAAAAATCACTTTTTCGACAACCCTTGCTCTAGCAAAGTTTTTTTTTTACAAAATTTAGGATCAGATGGACCCGACAGAATAGGGTCTGGGGTGAAAAGTATGGGTTTTTTCAAATGGATTTCGGGTCAGTAGGTCCCACAGTAAGGGCTCGGGCCCTATACTGTCCAGGCCCTATTCTCATCAATGTGATTTATTTTAGCTGCTTGTCTATTACCAACAATTTTGGTCTGGCGCACAACCTTTATTTTAAAAGCATGTGAATAAGAAAGTCTTTTAGGAGTTTCCATAATTAAGATCAACTTACTACTGTGACTGACAGAAGCAAACTGAGTATAATTCTACTTGGGATAGTCTTTGCGGCCGCAGTAAATGACTGTTAAATGACTTTATTCATTGTGAAAATAATAAGACCTCATATATAAGCCGCACCCAATAGATAGGCCGCACCCGAATTTTAGGTCACCCAAAATCGACTTTTTGGTGCGGCCTATACATGGGGAAGTACGGTATATTTTGAAAGACAGTTTGATATGGCTACTTTTTAACTTTTACTCATGTAGTGTAAATTTTCACAAATGAGCGGGGTCCAAAAAAGAGCGGGGGTGAGAGCGGGGTAAGAGCGGGTTGGGAGCAGAATGAAAGTGGAGTTTTTAACCTATTTTACGGTATAAAATTAAGATTGAAGGATGGGAGCGGGGTGGGAAAGGGTGGGAGCTGAGTGGGAGCGGAATGGGGTGAGCAAAAAAAAGGGCGAGAAAAGGCGAGGGTGGGAGCGGAATAAAAGTGCAATTGTTAACCTATTTTATGGTATAAAATGAAGAATTAAGGGTGGGAGCGGGGTGGGAGCGAAAAGCAAATTACAACTATATAATATAGTAAGATATACAGGGTGTAGAAAAAGTAGCGGAACCCCTTATTTACTTGAAAATAATGCATTTTTTGTGTAGCACATGTAATGTAAAAGTTTCCTGAAAAAAAATTTACGATTTAGTAGGCCCTAGGAAAAAGGGCCCGGGCTCTTATCTTGGGCCCTACGGACCCAAACTTCGTTTTTTTTAAATGGGAATCTCCGGTTTTGACCTCGAAATCGAAAAGAACGGAAAATTTTACGATTTTTTGGTATTTTTGAAAAAAAAATTTGGCCCTTACTTGGGCCGTGCAGGGCTGTTTTCCTTTAGCCCCTATTATTTCCGAAAATATGCAATTTTCGTATAGCACATGTAATGTAAAAGTTTCCTAAAATAAAATTTACGATTCAGTGGGCCCTATGAAAAAGGGCCCGGGCCAAGTGTGCTAAACGAAAATTGCGTATTTTCGGAGATAACAGGGGCTAAAGGAAAACGGCCCTGCAGGACCCCAATAAGGGCCAAAAAAATTTGCAAAAAATACCTACAATTCGTAAAATTTTCCGTTCTTTTCGAATCCAGGATCAAAAGTTGGGGTTCTCATTCGAAAAAACGAAGTTTGGGTGCGTAGGGCCCAAGCTAAGGGCCCGGGCTCTATTTCATAGGGCCTACTAAATCGTAAATTTTATTTCAGGAAACTTTTATATTACATGTGCTATACAAAAAATGCATTGTTTTCAAGTAAATCAGGGGTTCTGCTACTTTTTCTACTCCCTGTATACTAGGGGGTACCCCCTACTCGCACCGCTCGTCAACCCCCTAGTTTGCTTTAAGGTAAATGAGTCGGTACTAGAATAAAAATGACGATTTGCTCGAGACTTGGCCAAAATGTACGTAATCATTAGTTATAAACTCAGTTAAATTTCTAGACCATCGGGACATATAGAAAAAAAGATATAAACAAATTATGTTTAACACGCAATCAAATGAAAAATCACTGAATTTCACGGTTTTTATCAAAATTCATGAAAACGAAAAGAACAATTGTAATAAAAAAAAATGTAAGTGATGGGAAAAAAAATCATACACGTTTTCCTTCGTTAATTATTCTTGATAGGCATATGTAAGTTATAATAAAAAATCAGTGAACGCTAAAATCTTAGGTTAAACGCCATGCTTTGCAAGCGTTCTCTCTTTTGCACCGACCCAACAACCTTAATAAGTTGCTAATTAAAAATTTAAGAAAGTGTCTAGGTACCATCGCCGTGTACCGTATTCGGTGCACGGTACACGGTACACGGTACCAAATGAGAGTTACTTTAGACACTCTGTGAATTTAATTGGATTATTTAAGATGGACAATTGAATTTAAAGTAGAAATTAGTAGTTTTTTAAACTTAAGTGGGTTATTTGGGATAAATTATAGGATCTAAAGTAAAAAGCTACCGTGTACCGTGTACCGTGTACGGTTCACGGCGATGGTACCTAGACACAACCAAAATTTAACTTAGAAATAAATTTTCAAAAATGATTTTTTAGTTCATTGTAATTTTAGAAAATGATTCTAACCGAATTTCCTAACAAACACCAGTTGATTGTTAACAAACTGTTATTTAACAATCACCAGTTGAATTTAAAAATTTTAAGATTTTTGGTTAAACCATATTTTTGAAATTTGTTAAATTTTTCAAAAATATTTTTTAAATTTAAAAAGTAGTTTATTTTAAAATTTATTAATTTTATTTCTACTGAAATTTAAAGTGAAACGAAAAGTAAGAAGAAAGGTTAAAGAGTTCATTCGAAATTGCATCTATACATTTGAATTACAGTAAGTAAAAATTTAAATTACTTTTTTAAATAATATTTGAAATATTATTCTAGATGAGTTAACTATTTAATTTCATTTTAAAAAGGTATTTACATTCGGCTGAAGAAAACCTTGGATTAATTTGGAAAGTAAAAGGCTTAAATTTTTTTTTGGAAAAATTCAAACTCCTCATCAATTCTGTTTTTTTTCTAAATTTAGTATTCTGGCAATTTTTTTAAATTTTATGAATATTATGTTGGAACTATTATATTCTTGAAGATATTTTTTTTTGCAGTTTTTATTTAACAATTCATTTTGATAATGTCTAAAAATTTTGATGAAGAAAAAATTGAAAGTAAATGCATATCTTGTAATTTTTCTTTTCATTTTTTTTTCTATTCATTATTTAAAATTTAACTTTTCATTGTTTAAGGTTTCTTAAATTATGAGGAGAAATATCGGGGACCTTGAGTAACCTTATTTGTGGGATGTACATCCCCTAAATAAGGTGTAGCGTCATCCTCTACCGAGATAACGCCGAACCGACCTAGTAAACTCCTATCCTGACCCGCCTGTACCAACTATTTAAATTACCCAAACCTATAAAAAAAACGCCGAACTGACCACAGATCCTGACCCTGACCCGCCCGTACTAACCTAGCATTTCCCGGGACGGCAAACGCTAAGAGGGGGATGCTGTTATGTGACAAATACACATAACTAAGTTAGGATAGTTAAATTAAGTAAAATGTGTAAATGAATATATAAAAGTGCACGCTCAGCATCCGTTCCCACAGAGCCTAGCTGTCTAATCAGCGTCTTGACTTGAAAAGTCAAGGTGGGGAGGAACAGCGGGCCTCCGTGAGGAACGAGTGCAGGAGCGAGCAGTTAGTAAGATTTTGAATTTAATTTAGAGCACACTGTGCTAATTTCTTTTATTGTCTAATTTAAGTACCTTAAATTCCCGATTGTCAAGTTATAAATTGACCGAGCCGAGCAACGCTAATTAATTGCGAATTTATTAAATTGAAATATTTGTGACCAATAAATTAAGTTATCGAGTTATAATTGAAATATTTGTGACCAATAAATTAGATTATCGAGTTATAATTGAAATATTTGTGACCAATGAATTAAGTTACCGAGTTATAATTGAAATATTTGTGACCAATAAATCAAGTTATCGAGTTATAATTGAAATATTTGTGACCAATAAATTAGATTATCGAGTTATAATTGAAATATTTGTGACCAATGAATTAAGTTATCGAGTTATAAATTGACCGAGCAGAGCGACCTCATTAATTGTGAATTGAAAAACAATAAATCGACCTAGAGGAAATACCTTGAGTAGTGACTCTTGTTATTTCGATCAACATCGAACGTCTTTCCTTCCCTCCCCAACGGCTACAGGAAGCAAGGTAATGAGAACCTCTTAATATAAGATTAATATAAGAATAGTTGAATTTCCCGTCACCGTACGAGGAGTGCCGTCTGCCCCCGGTTTTCCCGCTACAATCTTACCCGGGTCTGCATAATTAAGTCGCTGACAACACTTAAGAGTCTTTCTCGTACAATATGAAATTTTTGCTGTACTAGATATTATTAGATCAAATTAATATGAAATAAAAATATATCTAGAGAAAATTTTTTAAAAATTTACCTTCAACAACTTTTCCTTCGCTGTCTGTTTTACATGCTTTTATAAACTCAGTACCAGCTGCATACAATTCGAAGCAATTTGGTTTATTTCTATCTTGAACCTCTCTGACTTGAATATTTTCTAATGGGATGATTCCCCGAGGTTCTTTATCTGTTGTATATTCAAAGTAATACAGACAATTATCATTCAATATGAACCAGCGCCTTTTCCAACTTTTGTAGCGGCCACCTAAAAATTTAAGGTTTTATTTTAAATACATGAAAAAAAATTTCGATAAAATTTTTGTTATAAATTTAAATATTTGTAACTGAATGAATTATATGTAATGAAAAATTGAATCTCTATAAATGGAACTTTTTTATGAATTATTTTTGAAAAATTTGTGCAGGTAAAAATAAAACGAAATTAAATAAAGTAGGCACTGGTAGAATAAAAAAAAACTGCTTAATGAAGCTGATTAATGAACTAAAAGAAAAATGTTGAGGTACCTGTTGAAAAAGTATTCTCGAAATTTAAATGAAATTAACCTAAGTTTTTTTTTTATAATCACATAATTATTCTAACTATTGTGATGTCTCACAAATTAAATTTGATATTGTGTAAAGTTCTTCGGTCAGGTCAGAATGAGAAATGAGAGGAAAAGGAGTAATGGATGTAAGGTATACAAATCAGTGGATAGAGAACCTACATAACAAAAACGGCTAATTTCTGAAATGTTGTATATTCAACAGAGTAAGAATACTATCAACAAGAGTGAAGACACACAATTCCTCAGTAGAGTTTATCACTCTCTATTCTGAATTAATCGCTCTTATGTTTTGACTCACCTCTCCGGACACTTTGTTCACATTTAACTCATTTTCCCCCTGATTTGTATACCTTACGTCCAATACTCCTTTTCCTCTCATTTCTCTTTCGGTTTTAAATTATGGGAATAAAAATTGAATACCTTTGACTCTTGCATTAGAATTGTAAATTTTATAAAAAAATTTGTAATCAAATTTCATATTTGTAAATAATAACTCTTTGTTAACTAATAATTTTACTTCAAGCAGTGCTTGAAAAGGTGCGGGCACAACGGTGAAAGAAAGGTTACACAAATTTTAATAAATTAATAACTCACTAATAAGTGTTGTTAATTGTTTTTCGCTCCCGGAGATCCTTTCCAATCAAATTTCTTTTAACATGGAGGGCGTTAATCATCATTATTGGTATTATTTAAAGTTGTTATTATTATTTTAATTATAACAAAATAAAAAAAAAAAAAAAAAGAAAATTGGTTCGTCTACAAAATGAAATAAAAGATGACATCCAATCACCATATTTTGGCTGATTACAGTCAAGGAAAGCCTAACAAAGTTAATTTATTGACATTTAAAATTTGAAGATATTAATTGCACGATTATAAGATTTACATGCTATCAAGTCAAGTTAATTTTACATTTGAACTTATTATACAACCACTCCGCTCAGTGCACGATTAATTTGTTATCCTAAAATAATTTCACCAAGCAACAATGGATTTCCGAAGTTTTGAGAAAAAAAATAATTTATGGGTGTGAAGAAGCATGATGACGGTTGAGAATGACCTGAATCGAAAGCAAAATCTAGAATTCTGTTCCCAGTACATTTTAAAAATAAGAAAAACAAATTTTTTTGGAAATAAATTCTAAAGGGCGGTAGCCCTTAAACGGTCAGTGGGTTTCTAAAAACACTGATTGCCGTGAAACCGTACCGATTACTTTGAATTTCGGTTTTAGGTTAGGTAATTCGCGAAAAAACCATCACTATAGGATGATTATTTTCCTCGATCATATATCCTACGATTATCCTCTGAGTAATTGAAAAAAATCGTCCTGAAAAAGTTATGTGTTAAAAATTTATGAATGATTCAATTTTTGAAGCACTGATTTCTTCTCGCTCAGGCGTCAGGCGATTTTGAAGGCATCCGGTTTCTCCGCATGGGCTGCATGTGGCCTAAACCGAAAGTTAGGTAAAGCTTTAGTCGCTGTCTCACTCTTGCTGCCAATAAGACGTGCAGGCTGGGGGCGTGCGCAGATAGACCGTACAATACGAGAGGTTGAGAGAGCCTCACACTTGTAGGTACAACGCTGCAGACTGCGCACTGCTGTAGCAGGAAGTGCAGAAAGAAAAAAAAAACACTGACAAGAAGATAATTTGTCCTTTAGAACCTGGATTTTCATGAAACTTTGCACAAGGTTTCACCCATCATAAAAAAAGCCTTCAGTGTTCTTTCTCCAGAATGGGCCCTTTTTTACCTACTTTCCATAGAGTCGCTGTGTTAAAAAGTGGACTGATTCCAATAAAAAGCCGTTTTTGACCCCATTTTCGAAAAATTCCTACTTGGAACGTATTGTACCTAGATAAAATATGGAACCCCGCGATTTTTTTGGTTTTTCAAGTAGTTTTAGAAAAAAATTATTACAAAATTTATTTGAATGATTTTGTCCATGTAAATTGTAATCCAAACAGACTCAAAACTAGCTTTAGAAACCTTAATTGTACAGGGACGAAATGATTTAAAACAAATTTGTAATAACTTTTTTCAAAAAGTACTTGAAAAAACGAAAAATTTCGAGGTTACAGATATTTCTAAGTGCAATACGGTCCGCTTTTTATTGGACTTTTATTTCACTTTTTAACACAGCGGCTATATGGGAAGTAGGTAAAGAAGGGCCCATTCTGAAGAAAGAACACTGAAGGGCTTTTTTTATGATGAGTGAAACCTTGTGCAAAGTTTCATGAAAATCCAAGTCCCAAAGGACAAATTATCTACTTGAGATTGCACACACCCACAAATATGGGTTGCTCCACGAAACTATTTTTCATCATAATATGATTTTAAAATATTTTAGTAATGTCATGTCTGACGTTAAAACAAAGGTTTATTTTGGATGTAGTTTTATGGTTCTTGTCTAGGAGTTTAGTTTACACCTTTTAGGCCTGTGGCCTGGGGTTGCAAAGAATTAACACTACAAAAAAAAGGAAAGAAAAAAAAGGAAAAGAGGTGAGAACCTGTCCTAACAAGAAGGGATGACAAACACCAACTGTGATTACAGCCAGTAAGTGTCCTTGAAGTAGGAATTTATTTAATATTTAAATAAAGGGGTGAATAGCACTTTTACTACTCTGATTAACAGAGTAGTTACTCCAACAAGCGAGGTTACAACTACACCTGGTGTAGCTATAACAAAAACTTACTGTGGTCACAGCGAGTTCTCGTTGTCAGAGGGGAAAGAAGAGAAAATTAGAATTTAAAAAAAAAAAAAATTGGTTTAATAAAAAGCAAAGAGCTAAATTAATTCTTTTTTGTTTACTTTTATTTTTCTTCGAAACGGTGACTCTCTTGTGGTTGGATCCTCAGTCAGTGTCGATGAGCAGGACCAGATGACCAAGGGCGCGAGCAGGACCAACACCAAGCAGGACCAGTGACCAAGGGCGCGAGCAGGACCAAGAGACGGGACCGAACCAGACAGACACCGGAGTACTGGATAACTGACGACGTACTGACTGAGATGATCCTGGGCACCTAGTCTTATAGGGCTAAAGGACTTCCAGCCCTCCCAATTTCAGGCAGCCAATCAGGAAACTCCAATTTTCCTGATGCCCCCGGAAAAGTCACGCGGCCCAATCACAAGAGAGTCTACAGGGCGGGGGTGGGCCCCACCGCGTGGTACTAAGTCCACGAAGACAATTATTTTTATTTAACTATAGTAAAAAACTATTGTCGCGCTCGCAAAAATATTAATTTATTATAAAAGGAAATTAAATCTAGATTAAAATAAGTGGTCGAACGACGCAAATCGACCCATAATTAAAAATTATAACAATCTAACTTACAATAATAATTTATAAAACAAGGATTACAACAAATAACTTTGATGTTGATTCCGACTTGAACTAAATGAATCGTGGTCCATTCATTCCACATAAATCTTCGCCCAACAATCTCATCCTTTTAATAAAAAAAAAGAATAATATTCATCCTACTGCAAAATCAATAGTTATTCATTGTAAACTTATTCTTAACTTAATCTGGAAGAAGATAAAACCTTAACCATGGATATTCAATTACTTAATTCTAAATCAAGTTCAATTACTCTTTCTGAGTTAATAAATGGTTTGATTAAAAATGTGAGTTAAACGATTTATCGTCGTCATTTGACGGATTTTATATGTATAACCCATTTACTTTCTCAGGAAAATCAATTAAACTGCGCAAAAAAAAAATGTATGAATAATCTTAACTATCAAACGTTCACAAATGTTTCTTACTTAAATAATGATACGCGTCTTCATGATTTCATTCTAAACTGAGAGTCCGAGAGCTGCTGCCCCCCATGGCAAACGCTCTAACTTCGGATATAATTTTATCTTTCTAACTGAATTTACGCTTATTTAAATCTTTAGAAAATCTTCATCTTACTTGCTATTGCTTTAAAAATTAATTATTCTACCCGTCACCAATTTAGTATAAAGAATTATTACGGATTGACATTTTATTCGTAAATAATAGTATAAAACGAGATCTGTAAATTGAAACTTCGATTCCACTCAAGTTTATTGGCGAATTCAAGTTTTATTTAGGAATATATTATCTCAACTGCCAAATCATAATTTATTTAATCATTATTTGACCCAATCTTAAAATTTAAATCTTACTGAGTAATTCTTAATAGATTTTGCCAAAATTAAAACTACGCGAGCTAAACAATTTTACCAGTAATGATGTAAAATAAAATTAAGTAAATGTCATTAAATAATGTTTACTCCAATTCACAAAAAAAAAATTGCGACATCATAGAAAAATTCGGGGAAAATGTTTGAAGAAAGAAAAAAAAAAGGAAAAAAGAAAAGGGACAGACGGCACCGAGAAGGCCCTTGAGTCTTTCGGGGAACGTAGTCGTAAACGACATCCGCATCCACCAAATTTATGACCCGAGCGTGATTAGGCGCGTAGGGCCTGTTTTCCCGGCTGCAGAGTTTCACCTTTTTTTATATGTAAAGACGCCACGACAATCTTTACAACCGTCTGGCCCCTTGCGACCCTTCGTACTCGAGAGCACGTTCGGCCAAGCGGTAGGTCGTAGGCGCTTTATCGCTTAAAAGGTTTGCATCTTTCCGAAAATTTCTGGGAAAGAAAATAAAAAAAAAACATTAAAAAAAAAACGCTGGGAAACAAGAAAACGGTTTTCCCCGAATAGTTGTTTAAGGAGGAAGAAAGAAAGGAGGAGAGAGAGAGAAAAAAAAATGTGGTCAAATGGGCCCGACATCACACCCCCACACTAAAGGAGATACTACATATAAAAGAAAATATGTAGTAGCTACCGAGAAAAGAAAAAAAAATTTATTTCACTTTTGGTAGCAGATTATATGTTGGAATATGCTTTGGGTTTTGTTCAGGCTTCAGGAAGGGTTCTTCCGACGGGTCAGTAACGGTGACCTGTTGCAAATGGGGATAAAATGGTTGTTTAGGTTCCAACGGGATATTTTCCGTTGGTGGCGAATGAGCCTGTGAATTTGGTTGCCCCTGATTTGAGGCTTGTGCTGAGTATATTAGACAATGCCCGATGGAACTCCACAAGGCGCCTAACAGACGGAAAGACCATCCGAAGATCGAATAGAGGGTAATTCCCCTCATGATAACGTCAACGACGCTTTTGAAAATATAAAAAATGAAAATAATAGCACCGATTCCAGCACTTACTGTGCCGAATTTCATGAATTTTTCCCAGGTTTTATCCCAAAGGGACAATCCAATTCTTTCTACTGCCTCCTCATTTAAGAGTTTGAAGATGGACCCTTCGTGATCCGCAATAGGATGTCCACGCATTTCTCGGGCAACATCATTCAAAATGGCAGATCTCTCAACAGGGAACATAATACGATCACGTAGATCTCTTATGTCCTTCTCAGTGTAAATTCCACTGGTAGCTAAGTGTTCAGGATTTATGTATTTCCATGTGGGTTTAGTCATAGGTTTCATGACAGCAGGGTTTTTGGCCTCGGTCGGGCGGGGCATAATTTTTAGCCACGTCTCTCCGACAAGGTAATAAGCAGGAATGAGAGCATTACAATTGATCTGATTCCCTTTCGTTTTCAGGATATGAGTCCTGGGACTTAGGAAATAGGTGTTATTATTTCTGGTGACTTGCAACTCTGAGTAACAATAGTCATCATGTTGAAGGGCTACCTCAACTGGTACACATTTTATTATGTGCACTACTTCTCCCGCTACAACGGCCATATATCCGGGCCCCTTCATCAGGTGATAAGCGAATTCATCGGGACTTTGGGTTGCAATGGATAAGGAATTTTGTAAGGATTGTCGCTCTAAATTGCACCTTTGTAAAAGTGCGTCGCGGTATAAGTTTTTCATCTGCGTTCGGACGTGTTTTTCCACGTAAACGAATTTAGAATTAACGTACGCGAATATATCTAGATTATCCACGGACATTCTACTATTACTGGTAAAAGTTTTACCTCTCGTAGTTTCTAATATTACTAACTTGGGATGCTCAGTACGTATTACATTGTATCCACAAACATTATCGCGGCCCTTCGCAGTAAGGGCGAACATAACATCTTGCGTAGATAAGGAGTAAACCACTTGGGTATCATTGAAGGTATGGTCAGTCATTTTGCTGGCTAACCCCTCATATAATAACCCATATCGATTGAATCCACATTGATCAACCGGTACGGGTGCCCAAAAGGTTTCTCCTCCTTCCATATCCATGCATGAGCCTTCGTTCAGCGGGCATACGGTACCCGAACTCAGATGCACTCTGTTATTATTTAACATTACTCGAGCAACTTGCTGTCCAAGTGTAATTCTCACCGTTCCTATCACGACTACGTTTTCCCATGTGCCGTAAGGATCAGAGTAGTCTACCCCGTTGCATTTGCCCTCATTATTGACACTACCAGCGAACGTTACGCTGTGAGTCGTAGTTTGATTAACGCGAATTCCCCTTATTACATGACCTGGGTTTAAATGATACACGCCCAAGCGATGCATCTCGCGACATACTTCCACACCGACTTCCTGGATATATTCCCCCACCCCATTCTTTGTTATGGAGACGTGAGAAAACATTCCACAATGGAATATACTTCGCGATATCTCTACCTTACATTGTACAGCAGGGGTTTCGGTATAGTCGTTCAATTGAAGTAATTGAAGATATGTTTCTTCAACCGCAACATTATCATTAGGAATTTCGCAGTCATCTACATTGAGTAGTGACAAGGTTGTTACATTCAGAGAACGCGAACCGCAGTCGTAGCCTATGAATCTTTGCCCTTGCACAAAGGTAGCGGCAAAGATTAGCACTAAGATAATCTTAAAATTAACCATGGTTAAGATTTTATATATAAAGCAATTATCAATTATCCGATAAATTTTCGTGAATCTGTAACAGAGAAGAGAAATGTTATTTTTGTGTTGTGAATGATGAAAAACTCAGGACTAATCGTCTTGAGTGGCTTTATTTTTCTTTCTACTTTCTTTAAGATTAGGTTTTGTTATGTGGGAAATCTTTAGTCGGTTTGCATTAACTATTTTACTTGATTTTCTAACTTGAATACGTATATTATTACGGTTTATCACCTCTAATATCTCATGTGGCCCAGAGTACTGATTACCAAGCTTCCCTGGTTTAGCCCCGGAAAGCAAAAACACAAAATCTCCCACCCTAAAATTGCATGCATTCAGTTTTCTATCGTAATATTTTTTTGATTTAAATTTCGATTCTACGAGGTTATCATATGCCATCCTTTGAAGACCATTAAGTCTAGTAATTAGATCTAACAAATAACCCTTATAAGTAGGCAGTAGGTCCCCTTTCCGCAAAGGATCACTTGAAGGAAGTCGCGGTAATCGTCCGAATACTAATTCATAAGGCGTATACTTAGTGCTTTCTTGAACACTTGAATTATAATTCAGCATCGCGAGATCGACCCACTGATCCCAGTTCTCGTCGACGTCCGTATATTGTTTCAAAAATTCCCCCAACATCGCATGTGAACGTTCCAAACTCCCGTTTGATTGGGGATGATACGCGGCTGTTCTGATTTTTTTAATCTTAAATCGTTTACAAATCTGTTTGATCAATGCGCTCATAAAATTAGCTCCCTGGTCAGTCAAAATCACACGCGGACTTCCAAAATAACAAATAAACCTCTTGATAAACATATCCGCTATCGTGGTGGCAGAAGTTTCAACCAATGGCATAGCCATACAAAATTTGGAAAATTGATCTTGCAGAGTCAATATATACTCATTACCGTTATTTGTCTTGGGAAGGGGACCAACTATATCTAGCGCTAACTTATCAAACGGTATTCCCGGAGTATCTGTAATCACCATTGGTTGTCTAGTTTTAAGCCTCACGAGTTTCTTAATTTGGCAATTCAAACATTGCTGGATACGACGTTGAATGTCATCCTTAAGATTCTCCCAATAATACCTTTGTCTAATGCGATTATAAGTCTTGGATACCCCGCGATGCCCACCGATAGGCGAATCGTGTAATTCTCTAAAAATCTCATCGCGCTTTTCTAACGGTACGTATTCCAGCTCCCCAGAACAAATCACAAATTTGATCTGCCCATCCATAAAAACCATATCTACGATACTAAGAAACTCATCAAAGGAAAATCCGCAAATCTCCCTACTCCTGGCTATACATATGTCCCTCAGCCGTTGCCTGAGCAATAACTCCCGTAATACCTTCAAGGCCCGATAGATCTCAACACGCTTCACTTGCAATGAGTGATTCTCGCCTTCCGTGTGAATGCAAACACAAAAATATTTCTTATTGCTTTGTCTCTTAAGCTCGTGGATCTCGCTCAATAACATATCAGCCTCCTTTGGTATTCTACCTTGCACTTGCAGTATCTTAGCTCCCTCGTCTAGAGGTGCACCTGTACTAGAGACAAAGTAAGCAATATTACCGGAATAGGCTTGAATATGATCTTTAGTATCAGCCATATATTCGCGTAATGATAAGAATGACCAACTATCATCTGGGTTTTCAATAACAGTTACTGGTGCTATAGAACCTAAGTCATCTTGACTGAACTCCCCCTGATTTCCAATCAAGGAGTTTGTTTGATGATCAGATGGGAAAGGTCGCGCGCTCCCATATTCTTCGTTATCTTCCGGCTCTATCTCACTCTCCGCGTAATCACGACGTGTCTGAATACGAGTTCGACCGTACTCACCCTCATCAGAGGAAAGTTCCGACTCGGAGCCTGGAACAAAACTCTCTCGAACCTTTGAGGGCCTACCCCGTTTCCGAATTGTCGCAGGTTTCTTAGTGACGATCTCGCTAACAGGCTCAGACTCGCTCTCGCTACCCATAGCCTCACCAGAATCCATCCCTTGCGTATCAGCGCCTTTATTCTCAACATTAGATCGTCGTATAAGGACTGACTCGACTTCACTCTCACTTGACGATGATACTTTGCTTACTTCCGACATTTTGCGCGGACGACCACGTCTCTTGACTTTTACAGGTTCATGATTAAATTCATGCTCGACATTCATCTCGGGAATTGTCTTTCGAGGGCGACCTCGACCTTTCCTAACTGGCTCTATTATTGGCTCGGTGGGAAGAGTAGGAGGGGAGTCTTTCTTTCTGGCTCCTTTCCCTTGTGCTCGAGTCACCATATTTACATTGGGACCATTGGGTGGATTACGCGATAATGCATCAGCATTGCAATTAAGTTTTCCGGGTTTAAAAATGATCTCGTAATCATACTCGGAAAGTTTAAAACGCCATTTCAATACTCGAGTATTGAGATCGGCGGTTTTGAACCATACTAAGGCTTGGTGATCGGTAATTATTGTTATTTTGCGACCGTACACATAAGTTCTGAATTTCTTAACGCTGTGCAAAACGGCTAACGCCTCTTTCTCGTAAACTTCATACTTTAACTCGGGACCTCTCAATACTCTAGATGTATATGCTATGGGACGATCTTTTCCGATCGGTCCTTGAGAAAGGACTCCGCCGACGGCAAATCCCGATGCATCAGTGGTCACATTATAAGGCTCACTCAAATTTGGGAAGGCCAACACTGGTGCTTCACACAATGCGTCCTTCAGAGTCTGAAAAGCATAATCAGCCTCGTTGTTCCATTCAAAACTGGAATCTTTTTGTAAGAGGGTAGTTAATGGTTTAGAAATCTTCGCGAAATCTTTTATGAACCTACGATAGTACCCACCCAAGCCCAAGAATTGTCTCACATTCTTCACACTAGTAGGCTGAGGGAATTCCCTAACAGCTTTCAATTTCTTAGGGTCTGGACTCAGCCCTTCCTCGCTCAGAACATGCCCAAGATAAGAAACCTTACGTTTCAAGAACTCGCATTTGTCAGTCTGAAGTTTTAGGCCAGCCTTTCTCAATCTCTCAAAAATGACCCTTATTTTCTCCAAATGTTCCTTCAAATTCTTAGCAAAAATACATATGTCGTCCATATAACAGAACATTATCAACCCCTGTAGCCCTTCGAACAATTCGTCCATGAGACGCTGCCAAGTGGGTGGGGCATTATTCAGTCCGAATGCCATTCGAACGAATTCAAAATGGCCAAACGGTGTGCTAAAAGCGGTTTTATGAGTATCTTTGGGGTTTATCTTAATTTGATGAAACCCAGCGGCCAAATCTAGGACTGTATAATATTTGGCTCCTCCAATTTGATCAAATATTTCGCTAATATTCGGAATAGGATAATTATCTGGCGCTGTGACAGAATTTAAATCGCGAAAATCTAAAACTAACCTCCACCTGGGTTTACCATCAGGTCCAGGCTTTTTTGGAACTCACCATACGGGACTGTTATAGCTTGATTTTGACTTCTGAATGTTACCAGCATCGAGTAACTCTTTCACCTGCCTGTTAATCTCTTCCTTGAGTGCATGGGGTTGACTATACTGTCGCGCTTTGACAGGTTCGTCCGTGATAGTTGGTATCTCATGCATTACCATATCCGTCCCAGGCAACCTTTGCCCTGGCAGGTGGAACAGGTCGTCAAATTCCTCCAGAATCCTTTTTACGTGCTCTCTCTCCTCGTAATCTAAGTGGTCGAGCTTTATATGTTTAAGTGGAGTATCATCCGGAATCACTGGTCCATCAGCTGGCTCTAACTCGTACGTATGACTGGTTAAACTTGAAGCTATACTTTCACCATCCACCCCGAGAGTTTCTTCTAGTCCCTTGCTCTCGGAGCATACATATGCGTAACGCAAGGGTAAGTCCAAATTCAAGTCTTCCAGCGTTTCCTCCATCTGCAAATCGATCGAATCTTGATTCAAATCATGACCTGGGCTTAATGACGAATCAGTCTCTCTGCACGTCATTTCATCACTAGAATATAATTCGAAACTATATTCCCGCCCGTTCAATCTTACAAAATTCGTACCGAAATCAATCCTGGCTTCGGACTTTGTCAGAAAATCGGAACCTAAGATTCCTCTCCCAGGGATTTGGAAATCGCGCGAGACGATATGAAAATCACCAGCAGTTCCCAACAAATTCATCCTCCCTACCCCTAAAGTGTCTGTACCTTCCGGCCCGATGCCTCGTATCTTCGTCACTCGGGTAGTGTCTATACCAAGTGGTTTGGATAAGTAATTCTTAAAAATACTGACCTCCGCACCCGTGTCAATAAGCAAACATATCGGGCCGTACTCGTCGTCCCCTACATGCAGGTAAGGCAGTTTACAGTTACCACCCACCGATTTAATATCAATCTGGCTCGTGTGATCCTTCTCTCTAGTACCCTGGTAAAAGGGTACCTCATGATTCGAAATGGTGAAAATCTGACGTGAATAATCAATCTTAGCATTGCCTTGAACACAAAAATCGATACCAACAATACCCGAAGCGACTATCGGGAACTCTTCCGGTATGATCGAGAAATTCAACTGTTTTTCACCCAGGAAAAATTTAACCTCACCCAAACTTCCTACCCTCTCCTCGCCAATACCCTTAATCGTGAATTTACTGGACCGGTCTATCTCGGAACCCTTGGGAACCATGTGTTCCTTAATCAAATTCACCTCTGACCCAGTATCGATCATGAACATGCAACTCACATTGTCGCACAACTTCATTTTTGCGTAAGGAACCTTTTCACTCACTCGTCTGCCTTCATCGGCAACAGTTGCAGTAGCAACTCGTCTAACGTTTCCTCCCTCGCAAAGTTGGCTGAGCGCGTTTCCTGCGGCAGGGTTTCCCGGGGCGCGCTCACCTGCGGGCTGCCTTTCAAGTTTTTTGACTCGTTGAATAAGCGTTTCAAACACTCAGCAACAAAATGACCTGGCTTTTTACAGTAATTGCAAACTTTCTGTGGGCTAGGATTATTTGCCACCCCCTGGTCTTTGGCCTTTAGGGCATAGCAATTATTCGCCACATGACCTGCTTTGTTGCAGATCTGGCAAATAACCGTAGCGGCATTACGTTTGAAACATTGTTTGGCTGCGTGTCCGGGTTGACTGCAAAGCTGACATATCTCAATCGTACCGCATTGCCTAGCGGAATGACCTGGTTGGTCACACAACTGACAGCTTCCTTTCACAACAGCGGGTTTTTGGGCCTCCCTCTGTTTTCTAAAACATTTATCGACCGTGTGGTTACTCATTCCACAATATTCGCAATTTATTTTCGGCTTTGCACTGGTAACTTCAGCCTGCGCAGCCATGACCTTTCTTGGTTTCAGGGCAGTTGCAGATTCGCGACGCAATATTTCACGCGCTAATAAATTTTTTTCCGCGACTATTGCAGATTGTACCAATTCACTAACACTCGCAGCGCCTCCTACCTTACTCTCTATCTCAGGTCTTAGACCTTGCCGGAAACAATTGATTATGTCAGCGTCTATAGATGCCTTGAAGGTCGGATTCAACGCGCCATCATTCGCAACCTTGTGAGCTTCCAAAATTCGCGAGCCCAAATTGCGAATTCTATTCGCGAAAGCCAACACACTCTCGTTGTCATGTTGGTATTGCCTACCTAACTCACCCAATAACTGCGGGACAGTCTGGGGTAATAAAAACATTTTCTTCAAGAAATCTCCCAGAGCTTCAACCGTGTCAAACTCTTCATCTTTGATAGCTCTCTTAGCTTCTCCTTTAATTTTCAACTTTAAGAATTTGACTAGGTTTTCCTCGTTATTGTCGCCTACCATCGAGGCAGCGTCTCTGCAGCCCTCCAAGAATTCCTCTAAGGGGAGATTCGACCCATCGAATTCCGGAATCGCAGCGAGTGCGTCACGTAATGTGACTACTTGTGGTGCAGGCTCACCCATGACAATAACTGGCTTATCCTCCACCGTCTGCCCCGCGACCTCGTTAAGATTATTCCCGCGGTTGATCGCAAGATTTTCTAGGCTGGAGGTTGTAGACATCAATTCTACCTCCGGTGCACTAGGTCGAAAGGGCGAGTCTTCCGCAAAAGGCAACGGAAGACCGAAGTTCGGTACAGAAAACCTGGGTCCGATAACAGTATTACCTACCGGAGTCCTAGGGATTTTAGGTTTTCCAAACAAGGGAACGTAATACGAATCCGCCTCGCTCCTCTGATCCTCGCTCTCCCGAGCTTGACTCCTTGTTATCGCAGGTTTAGGAAGCTCACTATTCTTTCTCATCGAAGAATCTGGCGCCTGAACTGCCTGACCACGCCCCACTTATCACTAACGACGTGTCCCTAGTCTACTCTAAAAAAAAAATAAAAAAAAAACAACCCAACAGAAATCACTAAATCTGACAGGGTTAACTCGGCTTATTGATCAAGATTCAATCTCAGTCTCTCAAAGAGGGAGAGTAAGAAAGAGAAGAAAAAGAAGAAAAAAAAAAACAAGAGAAAGAGGGAAGGAAAAAAAATTATAATTTTAGTTGCTTTTCAGTTTGTTGAGATAATTTCCCCACATTAATAGTAGGTACTACTCATTAAATCATCATTACAACTTGTATTCAATTTAAAAAATTTTCTTACACACATTCTAATTAATTCAATAAAGTTTTACAAAATAAATTTTACATAAAATAAAGAGTTAATTCATAAAGGTAATTCAAATTGAACAATTTTTTCTTAATCAATTGATAGTCACACAAAAAGAAACACAAAAAAAAAATTAAATTATTAAATAAAAGAGATGAAAAATGATTACAATAAGCCTAGCCCAACCGTTCAAGCTTCCGAACACGTTCGTTCAAACTTGCGTTATCTTGCTCGATATTCGCGACTCGCTTTGCCAAACCTGCAGAAGAGAGTTTCCACAAATGAACCTCCCTGCTAACCTTATGTGCGACTTCCTCAATGTCTCTGGCCAACTCCTTCAACCGCTGATCCAACACGGCCTTGTCCACCTCTCTAATCTCTCCAATCTGCCTCTGGACGTCAGCCAGCTTTCGGAAGATTAATTCTTCCGCCGCGGTGAGGTGATCACCACAATCGACCAAATCTCGGACATTGTCCACTACAAAATAAAACAATGCCCGAATTATAACTTAAACGAGAACTAAACAAAAAAAAAATAACCCAAATTCACGATTTATCTAAAATTATCCCAACTGTCCGAAATAAACAAAATTCCACCAAACCGAAAGGTCTACCTAGCAGTACAATATCCAACCAACTAACAAACAAGAATTTCTAACGAGCACCCAATCGAGCTTTCTCCCTGAGCTGCCAAAATCGCTTTTTACACTCGCGGCATAAACCGTTCTGCTCTTTCAAACAGGAAGCACAACGTTTAGCTTTACGCTGTTTACGCCTCAGAGTATAAAGATTGAACTCAGCTAGCTCCCTCTGAAGTTCTGCTTCTCTCGCAGCGTTGTCCAGAGCTTGAACTACTTCAAGCCTTTTTCTCTCCTTCTCGTCCTGCTTGAGTTGAAATTCTACCTCTCTGCAAATCCTTGCACGCTCTTCCTTCCTCCGAGCTTGCTCTTCTCTATGAATCGACCAAAATATCAACTCACAGAACTTGCAAAAAGTTTCAAAACTGCATTGACGAGTTTTGCAGTTCACTAATCCGGCAATCCTAACCAGCTGACCCGCAAAAGGTTCCTCTTCGTTGACCCAATCGGGTTCTGGTAGCTCCTCGTAGCTTAGACTCGAAGTATCGTTCTGAACCTTTGAAACGAATATCGGGGATAGATAATGATAATAAGTCACTTCTTTCGCCGCCTGGTCACTGCCCACTAATGTAGGACGTTGATTTATCGCTAAAACGAGAGTATCCCAGCAATTCTTCCTACAGGCTTCTTCCAAAGCTTCAATCTTATCCTGCAACTCTTTCTGAGCCTTTTCAAACGCTTCCTTCTCCACCAGGGCCTGTCGTTCCTTCTCCTTACGTGCCTTGGCTCTCTGCGCTTTGTTCTTTTTGTGTATGCGCGGCCGTTGCGTCTCCGGTGGGTATGGTATTTCGCTTATGGGGATACTAAAATTGCCAACTGCGACAATACCGTCCTGTACAGTGATGCACGACTCGAGATTTGCTGCGTCCACTAAAACAAATTTTCAAACTCTCACAATCCAAAAAAAACAAGGGAAATACCCCTACACCAAATCTATCTCTCCCCCTTCAACCTTGAAAACCTAAATAAGTTCACAACAAACATTCAACCCACCCGACAAATTGCAATCTCACTCAGCCAGATATTATCGATAAAAAAACCCAAAAAAAAATTCTGAGATATTATAAAAATAATAAAAATAAATAAAATTAAAAATGAATAATTGGATAACCAAATTAGATGCGGTAGAGTAGAGAAAACTTTAAAATATAAGGATAAAAAAAAAAATAATAATAATAATAATAATAATAATTATAATAACAATTCTAAAAAACTAATTAAATTAATTTTATTGATAATTATGTTGTTTAATAATAAAAAAAATTAAATATGTTTATTTTTATTTTTTTCTAAATAAATTCCGAAAATTCCAAAACGGATTATTAATTTTAATATTATTCTGACTGATTAATTGCTGCCCTGACCCTTATCCACTCACACAATGTTCAACTAACGAGACTTAAGTGCGAAGCTCACAGGCAGACAGAGTGCACAATCGATCCTCGCCTCTCCACCACCTCCGTGCCCTAACGGCAACTTCAGAGTGGACTCTGACTCGAGTGGCGACGCCCCTTTAAGTCTAACTCGCACACCGACCTTAACCCTGACTGTGAAATGGCGGACCCGTCGAGTCTTACAATATAAACAAGCCAAACAAATAAAACAAGTATCTCAATCAGATAAGTACATCCAACTATTTTCCGATCCTCTAAACTATCATTCCCAAAAAGAAAATTTACTTTGTGTGAAATAAATCTTTCTTATCTACAGTAATGTGGCCGGACAATGGTAAACAATCTACACTTTCAACCTTGGCTACCAGAATGACAACAACTCTAAGTGAAGAATTAAATAGTTAATTAACGACGATGAGCAAGCAATCCATGCAGTAAGAATTTACGCTGGGCAGTGAGTGCATCTAAACTGATGTCCTACCTTCAAGAAGCAAGTATAGTGTCAAACATGAAAAGAGTGAAGAAGATAAAAAAAAAATATATGCCTAGCAAAGTGCTCAAAGTGAAAAAGAAGAGAAAAAAAAATAATAATAGTAAACCCAAATTACCAGATCTGAGTATCAGTGATTAATTAAAATTCTAAATTTAATTCAATTAATCTAACAAACAATGTAATAATTAAATCTTAACCGCAAAGATAAAAATAAAAATAAAATGTTATTAACATGAAACTAAAGAGAAACTAAACAAACCCCACCCTTCTGTAAATTCTAAATTAGTCACACTGATTTCTTGAATCTAACAATTGTGTTTTGAGAAAAAAAAAAGTGCGATACTATCTTCCTAACTTGCTTGTTTCTTAAATAAAATAAAAAAATATAATAAAAAAAAATAAATACCAACCCATAAAAGAATCCTAAATTTATTAATTAACTCAAACAATAAAGTAAAATTACTAACTTGGCAGATTTACGCCTTCCCTGGGCTATAACAAGATCTGCAAACCTCAAGAAAAATTCTAACCCATGAGTCTAAACTCAATGGTGTAAACAGATTTATCGGATCCCCGCAAGGGTTTTATCCCCTCGAGGCTTTAACTAAACTTTGTGTTTTCCTAATCCACAAGTCAAAATAAAAATAAAAAAAATTTATAATTTAGACCCCAAATCTAACACCCTTCACCGCAATATCTAGACTTGAAGTTAAATTAATCAAAATGTTTACATGTGCTTTGCCCAAATAAAAGTTTTGTTTTTCTCTCTCTCTTCTAAAAACTAACAGACTTAACGCATTACCTCTGATGCTATACCAAAATCTGTAGTAAAATTAAGAAGGAAAAAAAACTAGTATAAGTAGATTCAACCCCTTTCAAAGCTTTGACAAGAAAAAAAAAAAGAATTCTAGTCCCAATGTGAATGAGCAATTCTAAAACTAGTAGGTCTAACGCCTTTTAGCTTTAACAAAATCTACCATTAAAATTTATACAAAATTTTCTCTGGGCCTAACGCTCTTGGCTATATCAAGACCTAAAGTTGAAAAAAAAATAAAAAAAAACAAACCCTATAAATATAACTGAAACTTGTAGCTTAAACTGAAACTCTGTCAATAAAAATTTTAAAAACCTCTGGTGAATTTAACGCTTTTCAATTAGCTTTAGCAAAATTCACACAGTAATCTGTATATAAAGAACTGAATAGCAGATTTAACGCCTTTCTTTTGCTATAACAAAATCTACCATTAAAATTTTTACAAAATTTTCTCTGGGCCTAACGCTCTTGGCTATATCAAGACCTAAAGTTGAAAAATAAAAAAACAAACCCTATAAAATATAACTGAAACTTGTAGCTTAACTCTCTACCAAGTTTTTCCTGACTTTTTTTTTTTTGAAATTCCCACCCTATGCAAGACCAACTAAAGATTTATAAAGAGTGGGTATAGAGTGCTATTCGGGTAGAAGGGGACCTCCCCTAATCAGGTTCTCTTTTTTGTTTTACTATTGATTTTAAAATTTACTTTCTTTGCAAGGTGATCCCGGTCCGATACCACCACTTTTTATGTCATGTCTGACGTTAAAACAAAGGTTTATTTTGGATGTAGTTTTATGGTTCTTGTCTAGGAGTTTAGTTTACACCTTTTAGGCCTGTGGCCTGGGGTTGCAAAGAATTAACACTACAAAAAAAAGGAAAGAAAAAAAAGGAAAAGAGGTGAGAACCTGTCCTAACAAGAAGGGATGACAAACACCAACTGTGATTACAGCCAGTAAGTGTCCTTGAAGTAGGAATTTATTTAATATTTAAATAAAGGGGTGAATAGCACTTTTACTACTCTGATTAACAGAGTAGTTACTCCAACAAGCGAGGTTACAACTACACCTGGTGTAGCTATAACAAAAACTTACTGTGGTCACAGCGAGTTCTCGTTGTCAGAGGGGAAAGAAGAGAAAATTAGAATTTAAAAAAAAAAAAAATTGGTTTAATAAAAAGCAAAGAGCTAAATTAATTCTTTTTTGTTTACTTTTATTTTTCTTCGAAACGGTGACTCTCTTGTGGTTGGATCCTCAGTCAGTGTCGATGAGCAGGACCAGATGACCAAGGGCGCGAGCAGGACCAACACCAAGCAGGACCAGTGACCAAGGGCGCGAGCAGGACCAAGAGACGGGACCGAACCAGACAGACACCGGAGTACTGGATAACTGACGACGTACTGACTGAGATGATCCTGGGCACCTAGTCTTATAGGGCTAAAGGACTTCCAGCCCTCCCAATTTCAGGCAGCCAATCAGGAAACTCCAATTTTCCTGATGCCCCCGGAAAAGTCACGCGGCCCAATCACAAGAGAGTCTACAGGGCGGGGGTGGGCCCCACCGCGTGGTACTAAGTCCACGAAGACAATTATTTTTATTTAACTATAGTAAAAAACTATTGTCGCGCTCGCAAAAATATTAATTTATTATAAAAGGAAATTAAATCTAGATTAAAATAAGTGGTCGAACGACGCAAATCGACCCATAATTAAAAATTATAACAATCTAACTTACAATAATAATTTATAAAACAAGGATTACAACAAATAACTTTGATGTTGATTCCGACTTGAACTAAATGAATCGTGGTCCATTCATTCCACATAAATCTTCGCCCAACAATCTCATCCTTTTAATAAAAAAAAAGAATAATATTCATCCTACTGCAAAATCAATAGTTATTCATTGTAAACTTATTCTTAACTTAATCTGGAAGAAGATAAAACCTTAACCATGGATATTCAATTACTTAATTCTAAATCAAGTTCAATTACTCTTTCTGAGTTAATAAATGGTTTGATTAAAAATGTGAGTTAAACGATTCATCGTCGTCATTTGACGGATTTTATATGTATAACCCATTTACTTTCTCAGGAAAATCAATTAAACTGCGCAAAAAAAAAATGTATGAATAATCTTAACTATCAAACGTTCACAAATGTTTCTTACTTAAATAATGATACGCGTCTTCATGATTTCATTCTAAACTGAGAGTCCGAGAGCTGCTGCCCCCCATGGCAAACGCTCTAACTTCGGATATAATTTTATCTTTCTAACTGAATTTACGCTTATTTAAATCTTTAGAAAATCTTCATCTTACTTGCTATTGCTTTAAAAATTAATTATTCTACCCGTCACCAATTTAGTATAAAGAATTATTACGGATTGACATTTTATTCGTAAATAATAGTATAAAACGAGATCTGTAAATTGAAACTTCGATTCCACTCAAGTTTATTGGCGAATTCAAGTTTTATTTAGGAATATATTATCTCAACTGCCAAATCATAATTTATTTAATCATTATTTGACCCAATCTTAAAATTTAAATCTTACTGAGTAATTCTTAATAGATTTTGCCAAAATTAAAACTACGCGAGCTAAACAATTTTACCAGTAATGATGTAAAATAAAATTAAGTAAATGTCATTAAATAATGTTTACTCCAATTCACAAAAAAAAGGTTGCGACATCATAGAAAAATTCGGGGAAAATGTTTGAAGAAAGAAAAAAAAAAAGGAAAAAAGAAAAGGGACAGACGGCACCGAGAAGGCCCTTGAGTCTTTCGGGGAACGTAGTCGTAAACGACATCCGCATCCACCAAATTTATGACCCGAGCGTGATTAGGCGCGTAGGGCCTGTTTTCCCGGCTGCAGAGTTTCACCTTTTTTTATATGTAAAGACGCCACGACAATCTTTACAACCGTCTGGCCCCTTGCGACCCTTCGTACTCGAGAGCACGTTCGGCCAAGCGGTAGGTCGTAGGCGCTTTATCGCTTAAAAGGTTTGCATCTTTCCGAAAATTTCTGGGAAAGAAAATAAAAAAAAAACATTAAAAAAAAAAACGCTGGGAAACAAGAAAACGGTTTTCCCCGAATAGTTGTTTAAGGAGGAAGAAAGAAAGGAGGAGAGAGAGAGAAAAAAAAATGTGGTCAAATGGGCCCGACATCACAGTAATTTAAAAAATAATTATTGGATTACGTGCAGGGGAAAGTGAAAAAAAACACTCTTACCCATATAAAAATCTGGATTGTTAATTGTATATATATATCTGTTTAAATTGAACAAAACAAAAGAGGTATCTTAGAAACGTTACGTGCACTGTACATACAACTGCAGTACTACGATTACTGACCCAGCCACCCAAGCCAGGGGTCGGGTTTTCGCGTGAGGACTCAAAAGAGGATTATTGCTAATTGCTCTTCTCTATCAAGCTATCCAGATATCTCTCTGCAGTACGACAGATACCCTGAATTACTTTTCGAACACTCTCTCCAATGAAGGGGAATAACGTTGTTAAATTATGTGAATATCCCGACATTATAATATTATTTGAATACACGTGGCATGAGTGTCATGTGCAAAACTGCTGTGCGCATGCGTGTGTTCTGAAGCTACTGACGAAGACCGACGGCGAAGCTACTCTCTCTCCGTTCTGTTGCTCGCGCGTACGGTCACGCAATGTAAGGCTTATCTAAGCCTTGTATATTTATTTTATCCAATAAACTATATTAATTATTTTAACCACACAGAACCTTTATTTAACGATCCTCGATCCTTTCTTTACAGCATGGTAGCCGCGAGCGTAGTTTAGTCGGTAAAAAGTGTAGTTAAAAGTATAAAAAGTTTAGTCAGTGAAAACATGTGCTCCAAAAAATTTTCTCTTTTCTATGCCACCTTTTAAAGGAGCATAAAAAAATATTTTTGAAATTAATTAGCTTAGAAGTTAAGTAAGTGAGAGGCGTGAAAAGCCTGTAGAAAAAATCCGTGCAAAAGGTTGATGCACGAGGATTTAATTTTGTGAAACCGCATGGTGCGTCGCGAAGTTAAGCGAGCGCATGGCGAAAAGTGAGGTTAAGCACATGTTGAGATCGAGTTTTGAATTAAATGAACATAGCAAATGTTTAATTGGATAAAAGAAAAAATAAATAACAATGAAGAATCAAAATTTACGGAAATTTCTATTAGTAAAGAAAATAGAAATTATTTAAGAAAAAGATTTCTAAGAGGTTTAATTAATGTTTTGAAAGTGAATTTATACATAGAAGAAAGTATAAAATTAAAACAGAAAATGGCTAAATATGCAAAAGTCGACGAAATTTCAATTCCTATTTTTGATAGGATTGATTATGAGAACTAGAAGTTCAGATTAATGACTACATTGGATTATAAAGAGTGTTTAGAACCAGCTTAATGAGAAAAAGAAGCCAGTGAAAAAGCAGAAGATTGGAAAAAGAAGGATTCAAAAGCAAAAACAATTTTGATCAGCACAATTTCAAACAAACAGCTAGAGTACGTACGTGAATGCAAGACAACTCTAGAGATGATGAATGTTTTAAAAATATGTACGCAAAAGAATCTACAACTCTACAAATAATAAACAAACACAAGCTGGAACAAGTGAAGTTAAAAAATTATGACACACCTGAAGAATTTTTTGTGGATTTTGAAAAGGCGTGCAATAATTTCAAAGCTGCCGGTGGTACAATAAGTGATGAAGAAAAAATGCGTTATATGATTAATGCTTTACCAATAAGTTATTTTTATATTGGTGATTTAATCGATTAAGTGCCAGCTAAGGACAGAACAGTGGATCTTGTGAAAGCAAAAATACAATAAAAAAGTTTGTGCAAAAGTGAAATGAATAAAAAACTAAGTTTTAGTACATTCAATGCAAAAATGGAAGGTAATTGTTTCCAATGCGGAAAATTCGGACACTACAAAAATGATTGTCAACAACAACAACAAAGCAGCAACGGCAGAGGTGCTCACTCTAATCGAGGTAGAGGAGCTCAATACTATCAGCGAGGTCAGCAAGACAACCAACGAGGCAACGGCAGAGGCGGTATTCATCGAGGTCGAGGACGAGGAGGACATCGTGCAGCAGAGTCAAACAACGAGCAGCGCAGCGACACCGAGAGCTGGGCGACAGAAGTACACGTGAATAGTTTAAGTGAAAATTTGAGTGAAAATAAAAATAAAATAAAGTGGTTACTAGATAGTGGTTGCACAGACCACATAGTTAACAGTGAGGATTATTTCTGTGAGTACGTAAATTTAAAAAATCCAACTAATGTTAAGTTGTCAGATGGCAAAATTATAAAAGCGACTAAGTTGGGAAAAATTAAAATATATTTTAAAATTTATGATAGCATAGTTCATGTTAATTTGAAAAATGTTTATTTTGTTGATGGTATAAGAAAAAATATTTTGAGTATTTCTAGAATAAGTGAATCTAGCACTGTTGTGATTAAAAATAAAAATGCCATTTGATAATGAGATAACTGAATCGTCGGAGATTTTGGAATTAATTCATACCGATTTGAATGGTCCACATAAAACTACTGGTTATTGTGGAGAAAAATATTTTTTGACTTTTATAGATGATTACAGTAAATGTACGAGAACTTACTGCATTAAAAGTAAAAGTGAAACAGCAGGTTGTTTCGTAGAATACGTGAATTTAGTCGAGAACCTTTTCGGTAAAAGTGTCACGGATTTATAATCCTTGACGTTATTATTTTAAAAGGGGTAGGATCTTCGTCTTTTTGGAACAACTACTTACGTAGTTGTCCCGTCCCCTTGTTGTCTGGCTTTTGATTAGGTAAATAAAATGAAATAAAGTAAGGTAAGGTGATATTGTTTAATTGAAAAACAAATGGTGAAAGGTTACAATTTAATGACAGAGTTTAACGACAGAGTTGAATATTACAATAATCTACCTTAAAATTACCGGAGTATCCGGGCAGTTGATCGTCACGGGAGGTTCTCTGGACCTTCCGGGACCTTATCCAATGGTGATGGCGAGGCGATATTGCACTGACGGATCCTTGCCTGATCCGGCTCTGCTTGTCCAGGTGTGCTGCACGTGGTCTTCGATCGCTGCTAGCTTTCGGTCGAACCACTCGAGTGTCGGGGACGAGAGTGGTTTGGGAGCGCAGCTAAGCAGCGAGGGAAGCTACTTCGCCCCACCTGTTCCAGCAGAGCGGAGGTGCCGGCTAGCAAAATGCTTAATTGCAATTTCCGTGGCCCCCTCCCTAACTCCTTTTAGGCGGATTATAAGTAAGTCTGTTGCAACTTGGGAATATGGGATCTTTATGGGGATCGATACATGACATGCCTCCCCTCTTAGTCCATTGTTGCCCTCGACAATGCAGGGCTGGACGACTGTAGGAGTGCAGTCCTTGTATCGATGATAAAAAAAATGTATCGAAGATAGGGAATGTATCGATTTCGCTTGTGTGAATCTTGGTAGATGGTGGTGGGCAGGCGCTTAGCAAAAGGGTTTTTTTTTTTTTTTTTTTTTTGAATAACTATTATTTCAGAATAGTTAGTTCAAGTGTAACGTTTTGGATGTAATTTCTACCCGATGTTCAAAGAGATCGGTAGTTTTTATAATTGTTGTATAACAATGATCACGGGGTGGGAAATGGTTGGTTGAAAGTGGGTAAGAATATTGTAATTTTTGAGTTGTAAGCCTGAATTCTTGAAATTTTTAAACGAAAATTTCAAATAGCTAGTTGTTTAGCTAAATGCTAAATAGAAGTTTTTGTGTTGCTTGCGCAAGCCAGGTAACAGGGATTCAGACGTAATTAAATAATTATTGCTCTATATTGCGCGGTTATTGGGCGCTGGAGCAGAAAATTCTGTATGGGTTGGTTAATATTTAAGTGGGAAGTTGCATCGACGTATATAATTTTCATTAATTGCCAGGAGTGAGAGAAGTTCACAGTTTTCGCCTTGATTTTAAGATCGCTAATTAGTTTTGTCAAAAGTATTTAAAACATTCGATGAAAATTCTGTAATGTATACGACAGTATTGATTGCAGCGGTTCTGTATATTATCATCTAAGTTCCTAAACGGTTTGAGTTTCAATTTGTCGTTGTTCGCTATGAAACTTCAAATTTGATATAATTATTTTGTCTTAGTGTTTTTTTTTTTTTTTTTTTTTTTTTTTTTTTTATTAAATTTTTATGTCTAAATTTTTGCACTAAAGAAAAAACTATGAATTAGCGGGAAGTTTTGATGAAATCAGTGCTTTTGACACTCCGTTTGACTGATTTAGACTGAGTTTTGCCTTAATTGGTCGAAAATAGTTAAATAAGTTTCCAAATTTGTTTGATAAAATTTTTGAGTTTAGTGTATAGAATTAAATTATTCATTAATTGACGTAACTTAAATTATCGCAATAAGTCTCTTACATTGTGCGTGTTACTGAGAAGTTTACAAATGAAGCTTATCTTGAATTTCGATTCGTAGAGTTTGTACAATAAATATTGAAATTAATATTACAGCAAATAATTTATTTATTTATTCACTTTTTATTATTATTATTATTATTATTATTTTTTTTTTTTGATAATGAAGTTAAATTAACTTGAGCAAAAAAAATTTTACCAGATGTTAACAATATTTAAGTATCATATAAAAAGTAATTACAAAGAAAATTATTGTCCAGTATTCGAGAGAGTTTTGTTAAATCTAAGATAATGTCCGAGTATGAATTAAAATTTAGATTCTGAAAATACACTCAATTTGTTACACAAAATTGTATGAGAAAAGTTTATATTTTTCTGGTGAAGCTGCTTCTGTTCTTGATGCGAATGTTGCTGTATCGTCCTTCTTGAAATCGGATAGTCGGCAGGTCAGCGGTTACGCACGAGAGTATTGTGTAAGTAGGTGTTGACGGTGACGTTGCAGCGGTGCGCTCATCAAATTATATCATGCTATGTTGCCAGTTATGATAAATGTGATTTTACTGGTGCATTCAGTAGGTGCTCCAGTCGGTATTACGTCGATCGGAGAGCTAGTTGGACTCGCAGTTTGGTCAATTTACAAGGGTTATTATCGCATATCCTCAACTCGTCGAGGTGCATTAAAAGGTAAATACTTTCACACCTGTTATCAATCGATCATTATTTGTTTTGAAAAAAAAAATTAAAACATCTATCTGATACCTGAGTTTCGACGGATAGCAAAAAAAAAAAAAATTCTTTTATTCGGATTCGGCGAGTTTGTGAGTATAGTACTTTGATTGTTACTATTTTTATTAAGTATAATTGTCAGAGTTAAGTCGTCAACTGTCGTTATTTCATAAATTAATTGTTTGTAGGTTGTATTAAAAGATTCGTGGGTGTGGCTGTATAGTTGGGTCGCGTGCTGCAGGTGCATTGCGGGCGAGTTGGTGGAAGAGTCGCCTGTGTTGGAGGCATAGCGGGTCTGCATGCGACGGGCGCACTCAGCAGGCCAGTGGTCACGAAGATTCATGGTTATGGTCGAATCTTAAGCGTGTTTTGAATGGACAGTTGGTCAAATTTGGTTTGAAAATGAAGTTTTTTTTTTTTTTTTTTTTTGTTTATTATTATTATTGTTATAATATTTTTTTTTATTTTTTATTTTATTTATTTTTTTTTTTTTTGACGTTTTGTTTTATTTTTCATGGCTCTGCGACGTGAAGCGGTGGTTTTGTATTGGAGTTTGGTGCTTTAGGAGAGGTTGTGGGCATTGTCGAGACTTGTGGAGATGAGTCCACGTGGATTACAATGTCTGCCGACTTTAGAGTCGGAGGCAAGCTGTGAGTCTCATTAGGAGGAGTATCATCCTGATGATTATTTTTACATGTGCATGTTTTTCGGTTGGGTTCTTCTTTGTTTTTTTTGTTTTGTTTATATTCTTTCTTTTTGTTGCAGATAAAGAAGAACAAGGGTAGGATTTTCTCGACCTGAAGAAATTTATCTATCAAAAATTTTAGGACTAATGTTATCGCGATTGAGGATCCTAAGCCGATGGCTATAAATGAATGTGTTTGCTTCTGTTCCGTCCGTCGAATATGTATCGCTCGAAGTTTATTTTCGATTTCGCTCAGGGGAATTGGGTTAAATTTTTGTAGTGATTCAGTGAGTTCTTTCTCTACTTTCATGGGGTATTTGGTTGCGTATTCATGTATCTCGGGTTTTATTATGTTCAATTCTGCTGACAATTCGGGATTATAATTGTATTCTGATATGAATGAGATTTTCCGAAGACCGTGTAAGGTAAAGCTTGATGTGTGTGCAGTACATTAGCCACTTAGGTAAAGTGAGCCTGTGCCATTTATGAGAAATTCATTTCGATGATTATGGCAGGTTATTGTGAGCTTATTTGGTTTTAAAGTTGAATATAACCGTAAATTCGATGCGTGCAAGGGTGTTAGAATTATGGGCGTGTTTGGTATAATAACTGTCGAGCAGGTTTTTAGAGAAGAGGTTGTCGGTTGATTGAACATTGAATATTCACACGATGGGTGTGTCACTCCGTTGATTAAGGGTAAGAAGTCTTCACATAGCTTAGTGTGATTATAAGTGGAACAAGATTGAAGGAGTTCGTCATTTAAGAGAACATATGTCTGGTTTCTCGATAAGACAATATAATTAACTGTTGGTTTTATTGCTAAATAGCCTGTATAATCAAAGGGGAGGGTTATAGGGTTTGGAAAAGAGTGTATTTTGTACAAATCGAGGTCGTCATCCATTACTAAAGGTAGTTTTATAGAAACGTGAAGCTTTCCATTAGTGATAAAAATAGTCGTTTTCGCTACGTTGAATAGGTAGTGGGGTCTAATTACATCTGCTGCGTTTGGTATCCGGAGATTCGGATTGTTGTTAATTTTTAAGAGTAGATTGGACATTTGAGAAAAAGATAACAGGAGAGGGTGTAGATGTCCTCTTGCGGTGGTTTGAATTACTTCCATCAAGGTTTCATAACCCCTTTGTAGTTCGTCAAGTTCGTATGAGTAATCAAACCACCATCTGGTAACGTTTTCAAATTGCAAGTTTCTGTTTATGGCCAAGTTTTGTTCGGAGATGGCTTCAACACGACTGATTAAGCGTGAAATTTCTAGAGTTTGATTATTTTCTGATTTATACAGATTTTCGAGCTCTGATTTAATTAGGTGAGTTGATTCTATTGAAATTTGTGATAAGTTATTCTGACTGTCGTACAGTTTGTCGATGTCGCTATTGATTAGTTCGCGGTCTTTCGAGTCCATGATGCCGAATAACCATTTCGTAGCCCAACCACCGACTTCGATTGGAGCTCCTCGCGTTTTTCGATTATAGGGTCGGTTATCGATTTCTTGCAGGATGAACAAGCTTTTTATAGATTCATGTAGATCATTTATTGCGAATAATTTGCGGGTTATGTGAAGTTCCGAGAGTGTTGGTGTTATTTGGTCAGGGTAGACTCTATATAATTCATTTACTAAATGTTTGAAATTTTTGTTTTCCGTTTTAAAGTTTCTGTCTAGTGGGGGACAATTTAAGAAAATATTAATATGAATTTTTGTTCTGACTAAATTAACTTTCCCGACGTGTTCATAGAAAATACCCGGATTATTGGGGATTGGTTGCGTTTCATAGAAAGTTTTATTCTCCGTGTGAACGGTACCGACTGGAGCGAAGCTCGTGAACCACAGCAAAATAAAGAACATTTTTCTGGAACAAAATTAGGGCAGATTTAAATTAGATAAGGCGATGATTTTTGAGAAGAAAGGCTTTTAGTAAAATTTTTTCAGACGGTCTTTATGAACTAAGATTTTTTTTTTGTTTTGGCTTTGCAAGAGGGCAGTGTTATTTTCGCGTACTTCTAGGACGTCGAAAACTCCGTAAGAGAATTTATCTAGTTTGTTTTTACGCGGTAGTTTGTTGACGTAAACTTTGTCTCCGGGTTTTATATCTAGGGGTTTAGTTGATTTGTCGTAATTTCTTTTGTTAACTTGTTTGGATGATTCTAAGCTTTTCAATGCCATCTCTCGGATTTCAGCTATTCTTGTTGCTAGATCGTAAATGTAACCATTATATGTGTCGTTATCGAAGTCGTCTAGGCATCCTGAAGGGGTTCTAGGATTTCGTCCCATAGCTATTTCGTAGGGGGTAAAACCTGTGGAAGAGTGGACTGAGGAATTGTATTCCATCATGGCAAAGGGAACTAGCTCGTCCCAGTCTTGATACTTAGGGGTGTTAGTCCTCAAGTAGTCTTTCAAGACAGCATGACTTCTTTCCAATGATGCGTTCGACTGGGGGTGGAAAGATGTCATCGTTTTTAGACGACAGTCAAACATGCTTTCAAGATTTTTGAGGAGTTTATTCCTAAAGCTTTTACCTTGATCGCTCAAGATAATTTTAGGTACTCCATGAGCGGCTATAAGATGTTTAGCAAGGACTTGTGCCACGGTTAGCGCTTTCAGATTACTGGTACTGCTATACAAAATTTTGAAAATAAACATTGCATAGTGATTATGTAAGCATTGCCATTCACAGTTCGAGTCATAGGTCCGACCGCATCGATAGCCATTTTAGAGAACGGTTCTGCGGGCGTATCGGTAATTACCATGGGTTCTTTGGTGCGATAACCTATGAGTTTAAACTCTTGGCATATTCGGCATCGATGAATGTAATCGACTATATCTTTACGCAAACCGGGCCAAGTAAATTTTTCCCTCACTCTTCTGTAAGTCTTCTCTACTCCACGATGTCCTCCGAATAGGCTATCGTGGCATTCTTTTAGGATGGTGTTGCGGGATTCGGGTGGTGGTGTTATGCAGACACCTAGACAGATCGTTAGCGTCATAGGTATGTTTTTGAGTGCGTCTTGGACTTCTCGGTATAGAGTTCCACGTGGTAATGCATCTGTGAGTTCGCCTTTTCGTGACATACGAACCGATGTAATTTCTTTTTCTAGTAGTAGATGATAAAGATTGTATAAGCATTCTTTCAAAGAACTTTGCTTAATAGGATTCCTTTCGGTTTCTGTAACTACTAAAGAGAAGATGGTTCGGCCTCGGGTTTTAGAGACAAGAACATTGCCAATCGTAGGGTTCAGATCTTTAAGTTCGCTTTTCGAAATTAGCTCTAACTCGGCAAGAAGTTGATTGTTAGGCGTGTGTAGGTTTAAATTCGCAGGGATAAAATGTATTATGTTATCTTTATGTCTTGTGAGGGCGTCTCGGGTGAGTCTCACTGTCAGTCGTTCGGGGGGTTTCATCGGGGTGCAAAAAGGATTCAAGAGGGGGGGTATAATTGGCGGAATGGTTTTAACGCTGGTGAAAATGTCATTATGAGTATTTGCCGTAGTAGGTTTTGGACTTCGAAGTATCAAATTTGAATTTGGTTGTTTTGTAGGAAGTGATTGCTGCGAGGATTGAAGGGTCGTTTTGGCGGTATCTCGAGGGTGAGTGACACTCTCTTGAGTGTTTAGAGAGTTTTCCGATGGAGCTAACTTATGATCTGGTGTAATTGTCTTCGTGGAATTTGTTGAAGAGTCGGAATTTTCACTAGACATGATTTTGGTGTTTTCGAGATTAAAAGTGTCATCAAAAATTGTTGGGGGTATTTTATGTGTGAGGAGAGTGGACGATAAGGGAGGATTTTTGAATCCTGAGTCATCGGTCAGTTGCCATTTATCTAAGTCTAACAGGGATTGTGTATTGTTCAGAATCTGTCTATCATTTGCGTCAATAAGGTCATTTTCCAAATAGCCTGGATCACTGTGTACAACAGAGTGATCCGCTTCGTGATAGTTAGATCCTAGGTCGAAATTTTCAAGAAGTTCTTCCCATTTTCCAGAGTCCCACCACAAGGAATTAAATCCTTCGATAAACTCTTCTTTCTCCTTAGAATTGAAGTTGGAAGGTTTGAGCTGAGCTTGGAGTTCCAAATTTGATTTTACGGGGGTAGTCTCGTAGAGTTCTTCTTCGTCAGAAGATGAGGAGTCATCATCATTTGCTGGAGGTTTCACTCTTTTTGATGGGGAATCAAAGAATGCCTTTCTTGATGCGGGTTTTTGGAAATGGGCGACTACATCTTCAAAACTATCCGATGGTACCATGGTTTCGTCGAACTCACTTATGCCAGAAATCTCATCTTCTTTTTGGTTGCTGATTTCAGACTCGGTGGCAGGAGATGTGGTTGTTGTGATGAGAGGTTCTGCCAAACTAGGTATCAATGACCGGCTTTGCAAGGGTACAGGTGCGTCGGAGGCGCTTTCGGTTTCATCTGATGTTTCTATTTCTGAGGTAGAGCTTTCAGCGTTTGCTTGATCGACGGGTGTAGTATTTTTCGGATCTACCTGTTGATTTCGTCTGAGTCTTAGACGAGAGGCGATGGTATCGCCTGGAAGATTTTTCATTTTTCCGGCTTGCTTAAGTCTCCGGAGTTTCTTCAAAGTTCTTTTGCTGATAACACCATCTTGTAAAAAGGGGGCATCGTCGTGAATTAGATGGAATATATGTTTTTGTTTACAAATACGAATCGTAATTTTTCCATGCGCGTCGACTTGATTATTGTCTTCTCCCTGGATTGTAATGGGAGGGTGAGGATAGTAGAAAACCGAGTCTTTAAAAACGGAAGCTTTGATGACGTTCACTTCATTGGTTTGTGCAGCGGAACATGTTACGACGCCCTTTTTGAATAGGTAGTTTTTAATTTTTATGGTTGGTGCGGTTTTCTCGCCACAGACTTTCCGTACTCCCTTGTTTTGAATGTTTTCACCGATCGGCGCTCGGGGCTCTGAGAGCGCGGGAAGCTCGCGGGCGCGCCATCTGGACGAGCTTGTCTCCAGTTTAAATTCTCGCTAGAGGAGATATTTGCGGGAATATTCGTTGGGGTCGGGGCTCGTGGAGTAGGGCCGTAAGGACCTGGGGATCCGGGTCTACCAGGCGGCTTGTCGTAATAGTTGTTAGGGAAGTAGGCTGGTGTTGCCGCATTAGGATAGGGCGAGTGAAAAGGGGGCATAGGAGCTGGGGGGTAGTAGTAGGGGATAGGAGGATAATAGGGCATATAAGGGTGAAAATTTGGATAAGGGAAGGGAGGGGAATGGGGGCTTGTCGACCTATTAGGGTATCGGCCTCTAGGGCTCTCGGACCTAGGGCGGGAGTAACGATCTGATGATCCGGATCGTTGATCGGATAGGCTCCGTCTTTCCGGGTTTTTCAGAATGCTTGAAGGTTGTTCGTAACGCAGGGAAGGGTGAGCATCCAGTTTACCTTCTGCTGTGTAAGTCATTGTTCTAGGCATTTTTATATCGTTAGGGTCATAGGAATACGAGATATTTCTATCGAAGTTTCGCGGGTCGTTAAAATCGGAGAATTTAACGTTGCGCCGGTCGTGAGATGATTCTCTTTCAGGTGTCCCGGGTCGACCATAAGGGCTAGGAGAACGCGATCGCGGAGGCGGTTTTTGGGTGGAGGAATACTCTACATCAGCACGATTTGGTGCTCCGATGTTAACCCATTCCTCCGCATTCAGAGCTGCGTTGAAAGCTTCGGAAAAGTTAACAGGGTTATGGTTAGTCATTTGGTTGCGGATGACAGAAGGTAATCCGCGAATCAAATATTCGGTAGCGAGGTCTTCGAAAAGGGACTTATTATGTCTCTTGATGTCTTCGTCATCTATTCCCTCGTTTTTTAGTTTCGTGGCAGCGCGGACTATAGCTGAGAGTATATCGTGAAAATTTAAAACAGATTCATTCTGTCTCATATAAGAGTCTGAAATAAGGTTAAGGTAATAAGATAGGGATCGTTTTTGAGAAAAACGGTCTTGAAGATGTTTCCGGAGTTGGTCTAAAGTGTCAAAAACTTTTCCGTCGAGACTTGTTTTAGCCTTGCCGGTCAATCGAGAAATAACTCCTTGGAGGAAAAGTTCTTTCAGGGTTGCGTCTGTAATTCGTTGGTCGTAGCTTTCCACGTCCTGCAGCCATGGGCGCAGGGGTGTGGAACCAGTGTAAAAAGGGATTGCAGCAAGAGCACTTTGCATCAATGCTGATGCTTGAACGTTCGCGAACGCGGTTCGTGACTCGTTTAACGTAGCTGCCATTGTAGACATATTTTCGGCCATCCGGCGGGCATGATGTAATTCGGCCGCCTTCTTTTGATCTTTATCTGGAATGGCTTCAATCTCGTCCAAAGTAAGATTCGCGAGGTTAGCCATATCGAATACTTATAAATTAAAGGGATAACGTCGTTTGATAGAAGTAAAAATTTTATACAAAAAAAAATGAATCTAAAGTTGCGATTTTTGGCGAAACTTCAGGTAATAAAACGTGAAATGTGTGCACTATAAGCGGGTCAAATTCAGAGCGATGAGTAGATCAGGTTCCGAAAGCGTTTGTGAGTGTAAGTGTGTTGTTAAATTAGCCAGAAATGTTGAGGTCAGCAAAAAAAAATATCGCGATTTGTCAAAAGAAAAGAATCTTTCCTTCAACCATTCGCCAAAAGTAACCGGTATCAGATAATAAAAGCTTTTTCCTTACTTCTTTTTTTTTTTCATTAATTTTTAGTATTATAAATTTTTGAAGGAAAAATCATCAATAAGAGAAAACCAATCAAAATAGTCAGGTAACAAGGTTTCAGTTCCCCACAAGGGATGCCATTTATGTCACGCATTTATAATCCTTGACGTTATTATTTTAAAAGGGGTAGGATCTTCGTCTTTTTGGAACAACTACTTACGTAGTTGTCCCGTCCCCTTGTTGTCTGGCTTTTGATTAGGTTAATAAAATGAAATAAAGTAAGGTAAGGTGACATTGTTTAATTGAAAAACAAATGGTGAAAGGTTACAATTTAATGACAGAGTTTAACGACAGAGTTGAATATTACAATAATCTACCTTAAAATTACCGGAGTATCCGGGCAGTTGATCGTCACGGGAGGTTCTCCGGACCTTCCGGGACCTAATCCAATGGTGATGGCGAGGCGATATTGCACTGACGGATCCTTGCCTGATCCGGCTCTGCTTGTCCAGGTGTGCTGCACGTGGTCTTCGATCGCTGCTAGCTTTCGGTCGAACCACTCGAGTGTCGGGGACGAGAGTGGTTTGGGAGCGCGGCTAAGCAGCGAGGGAAGCTACTTCGCCCCACCTGTTCCAGCAGAGCGGAGGTGCCGGCTAGCAAAATGCTTAATTGCAATTTCCGTGGCCCCCTCCCTAACTTCTTTTAGGCGGATTATAAGTGAGTCTGTTGCAACTTGGGAATATGGGATCTTTATGGGGATCGATACATGACAAAAGAGTAAAGAAATTACGTTGTGATAGCGGGAAAGAATATTTAAACCGCGAAATTTATAATTTTATTAAATATAAAGGCATTGAGTTGTCACCATGCCCAAGCTACGTACACGAATTAAACGGTGTGGCAGAACGATACAACAGATCCGCAATGGATATCGGTCGTTGTTTAGCCCGGGAAGCCGGAATTGATAACAGGTATTGGCCTGAATTTATAAAAACAGTCTCGTATTTAAAAAATCGTACAATTGCTAATAATCAGGAAAATAAAACTCCTTTTGAAATATTTTTTGGCAAAAAACCTAATGTGAAACATTTAAATATTTATGGCAGTAAAGTTTTTGTCAGAATCCCTTAAGTTTTAAGGAAAGGTAAATGGGATGATAAAGCTAAAGTAGGTATTTGAGTGGGTTATAATAATGATAGCTATAGGGTTTTGCTAAATAATAAAGTAATTAATGCCAGACACGTCAAAGTAATCGAGAATGAGAAAGAATTAATTTGCTTAAAAAGAATGAATATGAGCGAGAATGAGAATGTTGATGAGGAAAATTCTATTAATTTAAGGTTAAAGAATGAGGATGATTCTGAGAAAAATAATGTTGATAATGTTGATGAAATGATTGATGAAAATTTGACTATTCCTAAAAGATCGAGTAGAAAAAGAAGTCCTATTCAAAGATACGGTAACCCTACAACACATTGTGTTTATGTCAATTATGTAAATGCGAATGTACCGAATACATTCGAGGAGGCGTTAAACTCCAGCGAATCGAGAAATTGGCAAAAAGCAATAAAATCCGAGATTGAGAGCTTAAATAAAAACAAAACATGGGTTGTTGTTGACAAACCTAAAGGTAAGAAAATAATTGAAGTTAAATGGGTTTACAGAAAGAAAAATGATAATACTTATAAAGCTAGACTAGTAGTTAGAGGCTTTCAACAGAAAGAATGTTTAGAAAATGTTTATTCACCTGTCGGTAAAATGCAAACTTTAAAAATTCTATTAAGTTACAGTTGTGCAAATAATTTATTTGTCAAGCAAATGGACGTTGAGACAGCATTTTTAAATGGCAATATAAAATCCGAAGCTTACATTTATGAACCTAAAGGTTATGAAACTGGTAAAAATAAAGTTTGTAAATTATTGAAAGCTCTTTACGGTTTAAGAGAAACCTCTAGAACTTGGTACGAATGTTTTAATGATTTTGTTGAAAAGTTAGGATTTAAAAAAAGTAATTATGACTATTGTTTGTACGTAAATAACAAAGGCAAAGATCCAATATATATTTTAGTTTTTGTTGATGATTTATTGATTGTTTGCAAAGATCTTGATAAGATCAGAGAGATTAAAACTAGTTTAATGCAAAGATTTGTTATGAGAGATTTGGGTAAAATCAAGAGTTATATAGGTATTGATATATATTATAGTAAAGATATGAAATTGATGACTTAAAGTCAAACAAAATATATTGAATCTTTGGCTGAAAAATATAATCTTGAAAATGCGAAATTATATGAAACTCCTATGGAGAGTAATTTGAGATTGAATCAAGCGACGGAAGTTGATGAAAGAATAAAATATCGAAATTTAATTGGCGAATTATTATATGTCAGCACAGGCACTAGACCTGATATTACTTATAGTGTTAATTATTTAATAATTTAATAATGAGAGCGAATCATTTCAGCGATACTTCGAAATTATTTGACTTATGTGGCGTACGATTGTAAACGTGTACTGCTGCCTCTGCAGCCTGTATCCACATACTTGCTTGTAGATTCGAATCAAACAATAGAGATCTGATTTTAAATTAAGTCTGGTCAAATCTTACTGACGTGACGTTGACTGCGTGTATGTTGGCAAAAAATCCTCATTGATTTTCTTAGCCTTCATTACATTAAAGAATTTTCCTCCAAGATTCTCACAGGCATTGTCAGCTCTGATGCAACACACCTTCTCATTTCTGCTTAGAAAATTTCTAGCTCTTTGTAGAAAGTCCTCTAGACTCTCACCTGCCTGACTCTTGCACTGCAGTGTGTAAATTTTTGCTTACCAAGAAAAATCGTCCACAAATGTTATTGCATACTTACTACTTCCAGAGAACACGACACGGTTAATAGGACCCATTATGTCAGTGTGGATTCTTTCCATCGGTCTTTAAGCCCGTTCTCTGGTTTCGGTAAATGGAAGTTTCTTCATCTTGGCCAGTATGCAAATCTCGCAGTCTTTAATTGAACCGGGAAGTTGACATTCTTAAGCGCTTTCAACGTTTTCTGTAACTTTCTGAAATAACTAACTGAAGGATGACCAAGTCTTCTATGCCACAGTATACCATCTGAAATTTTCTCTAAGTTCACCACTATGTCTGGTTTTCTTTTGACTATCACCTCTAGATTAATATTCTGTTGAATAGAAATATTCAAATCATGAATTTTTCTGTTTAACTTTTGGTGGTCTAAATCTGAATCTGTAAAGAAATCTAAATTGCCATCAGCTATCAAGATGAATTCTTTCCTGCTTTTCCCAGGCTCTAACTGATGTTTTTCTGGATTTTCTGAATCTTTTACTCCCTTCGAACTTGACAAGTCATGAACATCTGTCTGAAACTGCTGAAAGAATTCGTCTATTGATACCAATTTTGCTATACAATCGTTATTTTCATGCTCTGAGTTTTTATCTGAATTTTCTGAATTTAATATTTTCAACGTGATCAGCCAATTCTGCTTCTCGTAGAAACCTGCGATGAAATTTTCTTTCATAACTTCGTTCAAGATTTTGGTTTTTTTGTTGTCAAGCTGTATGGACAGACTTGCATCAACAAATTTTCTCAAATGAGATATTGCCTGCAATATCTTTTGAAGACAAAACGTTCAACAGTTCAACTAGATCTTATTACCTGTATTAGATTGGAGAATCAAGTTTCTCATCAATCTTAATATCTGCTTTCTGGTTTTTGAATTTTTAAGTTTACCTTTCATGCATTTTAGAAATTTGATAAAATTAAACCTTTACCAACTATGTGCTCTGTACCACCTGAATCTACGATGAACGTTATCTGATCTGGATTATTATCATTATCACTGAATTTTACTTCACCTGTATAATTAGCTCCAGGACGTGATTTTGAATAGTAGGGCTTGATGTTCCTGCGTTGATCTGAATTTTTGTTTCAATTCGGAATCGAACTTCTCAAAGAACTCTGCACAGCCTTCATTTTCATTCTGAGTTTCCCAAGCTTTGTTCTTACTGCTGTGTGGATGTTGTTTGCCTGGATTTTTTTCTGAACCTTAATGTTTTGCAGGATCCTACGTGGGTCCTGCATCTCGTGTACCTGTCAATGGTATATCTTGCTTAAGCGTCAGAAAATAAAACTTCTCACCTGGGCTTCTCTAGGGGCTTTCTCAACAGGTTTGTAGTCTCAAAAAATCGTTGCTTCTGGATCCACAATGTCCGCGAGACCAAATGCTTCAAGTTTGATACAAGGAGAACCAAATCTTATATTCTTCATGCAAACCCAGTACGCGTTGTCTTTGAAATTGATTGTTAGCCCTGGTTTATTCTGGTTTTCTATCACGTTCTGCAGACTTTTGAGGTTTTCACTCAGCTGGGACGCTGAAGTTGGTTGCGCCGAATTATTGTTTGGCTCTGAAGGAGAGTAATATCCTGGCTCTGAGTTTTCGGAAGTCTGAGTGTCGGATGAGAACTCTTGAACGTTTCCCCTTCGTCGTCTTTACAGTTCCATTTTCTCTCTTTCAAGAAAGACTTTCGCAATTTTCGATGCATGCTTCATGGCTTCTAGCTACTCTAGTACCACTTACTCTCTCGTAATTCCGGGAAGTCTCCAGAGCCACTGCAAACGCTGACGACACCGTCGTCATGCTTGAAGCGAGTTCCAAGACTTCGTGAAGTAGATTCCTTACCTGCGAGTTATGACCACCTTGCAGCACGATGTTCTCAGCTCTCAGTGTGTCAGACAGTTGTTCTGAATTTTCAGCATTCATCGGCTGACTGCTGCTGCTGCTGATGCTGCCACTTGCTCGTTCTCGAAGTTGTCTCGCCAATCCTTCGATTCTTTCAGATGCTTGACTTATCTGACGTAGGGATTCTAGTTTGGCATAACTGAATTTAGTTCTAGAAAAAATTTTAACAAAATTAGTTGATTCTAAATTTTTAATAAAAATCAGCAATAATTCTGATTTTTTTAGTTCTGGATTTTTTTAAAATAATTACTGTTACTGAATTTTTAATTTAAAAAAAATAAGTAATCGTTTTGATTTTTTGAGTTCTGAATTTTTTCAAAATTATTTCAAATGATTTTGAAACTAAAAGACGTCAGCTGATTTATCTCTTATTTTTATTTTCTGAATTTATCTGATTTTAATCTGAATTTTGTTTATAAAAGAAAAACTTTACAAAGAAGCCCATTAGTGGCCTGTTCTGTCCGCATGGAAAAATCAAGGTCATTGTTCTGATTTTAAGTTTCATCAAAAGCCTCCATCTTCTCTCCGGATGCTTGCAGTGTTCTTGGTGCTTCTATCTTCCTTTGTCTGGCAATTTTTCAGCGTAGCTTTCTGAATTGTTTAAAAAATGGTTACAAAACGCTTGACGAGTCGGGGGGTGAAAAATATAAATTTCCTCTTTGTATTTCATCCGAAACTCGTCTGTTGAGAAACAATGCTGAGAAAATGAGCTATCAACTTTTTGTACTCCGTCTAAAGTGTACGTGCCTGCCCGTGACAGGGTGTCGACCGAACTTTCCTGCAGTCGAGGCAGTGGTCGTGCGAAAGAGCTAGGACAGAGGTAACACTTGATCAATTGTCCCAGGTGATTGGTGAAAAACTGCAACACAGATCTTCACAATTTTGCCGACAGTATGATCTCGAGCGAGCTTCTATGTTGCACAAAGCAAGATAAAAAAAATTTCTAAATCTCAAAAAAACTGGGAAAAATATCACGCTGCGATCACGAGCCACAAAAAAGAAAACAATTTATATGCCACGGTGTAAATTCGAGTCTGCACCCACGCGCCATAAAAAGAATCAAATTTCGATTCTACAGATACGTACACTGAAGCACGCGCCGCGTAGTTTCCAAAATCCGACAAAAACCCATCAGTAGTCAAAATTTTCTGTTTCCTACAAAAACTCATGAGTAACAAAAATTTCCCCATAAATGGTAAAAACAGAAAGATGTGTCAAGAATGGTTCTCGCACGCTGACTGGATTTCCTGATTTTTAATGACGCGTCATGCAATTTTTCTGAACCTCTTTTTGAATTTTATTCTTTCTTCCTTTCTGAGTACTTACAGATTTTCTTAAGTCCTGGTCTGGGTTTCAGAAAAAGACAAAGTATGTTCAGCCGGCTGATGTAGTGCCATAAACAAAAACTTTTTACCTTTTCTTACACGTAAAAGGCAGAGTCTAGCACTTTAGCGTGCTAAGGCCTAAAACCTATTGGATAACGTGCAGGGGAAAGTAAATAAAAAAAATATTTTATTTATATAAAAATCTGGATTGTTTATTGTTTATTTATTTTATTTTTATTCTCAATCATCATCAACGGACTAAAAGCCCTATACAAAATAGAAGTAATTAAATAATTTCAAATCAACATTTTTATAAAAATACAACAACTAATAATCTATACTAAGTTTATTTATACAAGTATCAATATAAATCAATTCTTAATTAAATATTAAGGCGAATTCTTTAAATTCCTTTTTGAACAGTCCAATACTGTTACAATTTCTTAAGGTAATTGGAGACGTATTCCAACATCTTCTCAATCTATTTACAGTGGAGAAAAATTCAAAATCTAACTTAGCAACTCTCTCAACTAAAACTCTGGGATTTCTTATATCAAATCTAAGAGATCTATCACGGAATAATCCAACAACAACATCATCAGAAATGAATCCCCTCAATAACTTAAAAACAAACAACATATCATGGTAACAGTGTTGAGATATTATTGTTGGAATTTTGAACCTTTCTGCAATTTTAACATATTCATGATCAATAAAACTCATCGGACAGCCAGCTTTAAAAGATAGGTGACGAAGAAATTTGTGATTTACACTCTCTAGCTTACTCACTGTAGAATCATAACAAGGAGACTAAATTTGGGAGCAGTATAACATATGCGGTAAAACAATGCTTTTATAAAGAGAAGTGAATGTCTCAGGTTTTTTGAAGTTTTTTGACGATATTATAAAAAAATTCAACAACCTATGTGCCTTAGCAACCACCGAATCTATTTGAAAATCAAATCTAATTCTATCGTCAAATATAACCCCAAGGTCATTCATAAAGTCAACTCTATCAAGAGACACGCCGCCTATATTATAATCAAATGAATGCAATTTTCCTGATTTACAGAAAGACATAATTTTACATTTATCAATGTTAAAATTCATCCTATTTAATCTAGACCAGTCTACTATAGTATCAAGATCATAATGCAACTTCGAACAATCGGAGACATTACTAATCCAAAAGTATAATTTTATGTCGTCCGCAAAAATCAGAATAAAAGAATATTTAAGATTCACTCCCACATCATTAATAAAAAGTAGAAATAGAAAAGGCCCTTAGTGAGACCCTTGAGGTACACCTGAGGTGACCAACAGTGGCTCAGATAAATGGCCCTTAATATTCACTCTCTGATATCTACCAGTCAGATACGATGCAAGCCAGGCCCACAATTTCCCATTAATCCCAATATCTCTCAGTTTATTTAGTAAAATATTTATATTTACTCTATCAAATGCTTTACATAAATCTAAATATATGGTATCAACCTGGATAGATTTAGACATAAATTCAGTAATACAATCGCTAAATATTAATAAATTAGTGGCAGTAGGTTTACCTTTAATAAAACCATGTTGGTACTTAGTAATTATATGGATAAACACATCAGTTAACTTTCTCAAAACAATAAATTCAAATGATTTAGCTACAGAACCCATTAATGAGATTGGTCTGTAATTTTTTACATCGTCTTTGTTGCCAGCTTTAAATACAGGAGTTACATAAGAAGTCTTCCATATGTTTGGGACAATACCTTCACTAAGTGACTTATTGAACTAGGCTTATAGAACTTATGAAGCTAGGATATCCATCCGCAGATGTGTATAGGCTGTCTTTAATTTAATTGAATGCAGTAACTAGATCTTCATGGTCAATGGTCAATGGTCAACATCTCAATCACTTTATTTATAGGAGTATCAAAATCAATGTCACTCTGCACCTTATCATCATCAGTAGATGGGCAAAAGTCAAAAAGTCGGCCATTTGAGCACCCCGACCACGTTTTTACGTTTAACATGACTAGATTTCATGAGTTAACGAAATTTGTATGAAACGTTAATCAGCAGGGTTCAAGCACGGGCTTCAGGCTATCTGAAAACGATTTCAAATTTTCAAAATATGCAAAAGAAAAATTTGACAAGCGAAATGAGTTTGTCTCGGTTTTTCACGTCGAACCATGATAATTACAACTAATTAGTGGTAAAAAATGTAAAAAGACCCAATTAAATTTTTTAATGGCTCTATAATTTTTTAAAAATTGCAGTTAAATAGATTTTTATGTTTGAAAGAACGTATATATAATTTTTACATCAAAAATTTCACTAATAGATGCTTTTGGTGAAGCGTACCTTTATTATGTTCTGTAATTCCGCAGGGAAAAAAAGTATAAATCTTTGTTTTTAACTAAAATAAACCCCAAAAACGTATTCCTGAGACTTGAAAATTAAATATTTTGTACTTTAGAAATCATTTTAATCTTTAAAGATCGAATAAAAAAACATTTTGAAAAAAAAATTGTGAAGACTTCTGTCCTGTAATTCCGAAGCTGCATAAAGCTATAACGTTCAGATATGGGAAGGCAATTTTAAATTACCACGGGCAAGAGAAACGGAAGAAACGAAACGCGATCGCGGAGCGCTCGCTCGATACTTCGAGCGGTAGAGTAAGGGAAGGGGTTTCGACAGCTAGCAGCTCCGTCGTTGCGTCGGCTCGCTCTTCTACGCCAGCTCTTGAAACGTCGACATCACTCCGGAGGTGCTTCAACAAATTTTGGTTGCCTGCACACACGTGGTGAGAAATAAAAAAAAATTTTAGGGTACATAAGGCTGGGTTGAGCATTTAAGATTTTTTTTTTTTTTAATTTTATTGTTCTTGATTTATTTAGTAGTTAATAATTATATTCAATAAAATTAGAGGGTTTTTCCTTCTTTTTTGTTGCAATTATTTAAATTTTTAAAAATCAATTTGAGAAAGAAACAAAATTTATAGTTGTCAGTTATTATCGGGCGCGCGTACGGGCATATTAGTGCTTGGTGTCCGGTATGATAATTATTAGCGGGATAAATCTCGGGAGATTGGAGTTATCATACATTGTTTTTTTATCACTTTAGAAAGGGAGAAATAATTAAAACGGTTTCAAGAATACATATATAGAGACATATCTATAATTTTTTTTTTGAGCTGCTTGTAGATTTATATATTTTTTTTTTACTCGGGTGTATTAATTCGAGACACGTGGATCATTAGTCCATAAATAAAATTCGAATCCTTATGGAACCTGAGAAGTAACGTGGCATTATCTAAATATATCCACCGACATGCCGAGCAGTACTGTAGCCCGTAAGGTAGACTTGTAAATTTTTTTTTTTTTTTTTGAGTAATACTCAAGCATCTGAACTCACTCTCAAGTATATATATAAAAAAAAGAAAAAAATATCTTGTTGCATTGTTTATATATATATATATATATATTAGACTTTGAGAGGCGTGGAGTGATTTATTTAGAGCCAGGTGAGCAGCAATTGAGGTGTGAGAGGTTACAACAATCGTGGTGCTGCGACGTTACGATAGCCAAGGTCACGACGTCTGGTGCCATTTTCCCCACAGCACACGGGTACGCGTCACACACTCACACACACGCACTCTACAGAAGTTTGGACACCGATACGTTAAGGTATTACGTCACACACGGATATATATATATATATATGCTAGGGGGTACCCCCTGCTCGCTTCGCTCGCCAACCCCCATAAAAATAGTTATAAAATATGGAGTTTTTTGATAGTTGATATTTAGCATGTTTTTTGAGTTGAGTTTGTGTATTGAATAAAAGTTCAAACATGTTTAGGTAAAATTGTTGAATATGATTTAAATTGAAAAAAAAATTCTTATTATGGTGAGTCTAAAAAAATAGTTATAAAAATTAAATAGTAAGTTGTAATACTTCAAGTACTTGAAACATGTAAAATATAATATTTTTTAACCGTTTTGAAGTACTCCTTTAAAAAGGTCTCTTAAAATTACGACTCCTCTAGGAAAAGCGCCCTTCAAAGAGGTTAAATATGGAGTTTTTTGACAGTTAAGGTGCTCGTACAGGAGAAGCTCCTATAATTTAAAATCAACACCTCCGGGAGGAGCCCCTTAAAACATGTTAAATATAAGGGTTTTTGACGTTTTAAGGTGCTCCTCCGGGAGGAGCTTTTAAAATTAAGAGCTCCTCCCGGAGGAGCACCTCAAAACCTTCAAAAAACCTTATATTTAACATGTTTTAAGTAGGAGGAGCCGTAATTTTCAGAGCTCCTCCCGGAGGAGCCAAAAAAAAAGAGCTCCTCCTGGATATAACTATATAATATAGGAATATATATATATATATATATATATATATATAGTTTACACAACTACGACTGGTACGGGATCCTGAGTTTATTTTTTTTTTAATTTTTTGATTGAATAATCAAGTTAAAAATTATTTGGTTTCACACGTAATACATTAAAGTTTTTTTTTTGTTATTTAGATTTTTTTTATTCACGAGTTTCGGTTGGACCTCGAGGAAATGCGGGTCAGTTTAGGACACGTGAGCCGTAAGCTCCAGAGGCTTAGTAAGCAGCCAATTAATTAAATCAAATTGAAATTCAGAATTTACATTGTATTGAGTTCTTTTTTTTTTCATTTTACACATTTGTATGCATAAATTTAAAAAAGAAAAATCCTCCCGTGCTGAGTAAAATCAAAAAATGATGTACATAGCATCCGCGAATAATTAGGATTTCTTTTTTTTATTTTCCTTTGAAACATATTTCTATTGGCCTAAAAGGCATAACCGCATTTGATGTTTAGGTTGATAGTTGATTCTTTTCTTTGTGTTTCTCATGATTACTTACCCGATTAGGTTTTTTTTTTTAAGTGAGCTGTAATCACACGGGTGGATTGAATAAAAATTGATTTTTCTTATTTGCAACTGGGTACGACTTATTCTTGCACCCTGACTCACATCAGTTGATTTAGTACGAGCAGGTAAGGACAGATTGACGGGGTTTGATTGGTTCTGGGCGCGAGCTGATTTGAGAATAGATTTGATCTTTTTTTTTTATCAACGGATGATTTCTTATATGTACATTTAATAAATTTTTTTTTATTGCTAGGCTACTCTTTAAGGTGGAAGGGCAGGCCTAGGAAGCCTGCATTTGATGTTTGAAAATTCAGCTGTGCTATTCAAAGCCGGTTTACGGCTGAGTTTTAACAAAATCAAATCCTTCCACTTGAAAAGCGCCTAACAAAGAGAATTGGACGTTGTCTGCTATATGTGATTTTACGTACGAGATTTTTCCCTACGCATTTACTCTGTTGAATTTGTTTGGTTTTATGTGGTTATTGATCAGTGACAAATTTTTCTTTGTACCTGTTTTTGTTTTTTAATAAACAATGAGCAAAAAAAGGAATGAAGAAATAGAGTAACTTACAATTCTACTGCAACTTATACGTGTTCATTTTTGAACTTCTTTTAGCTAATAAGAACAATATAAATGTTCATTTTGCGCGGCCAAATAAATTTTTAGTAACCTTATTATTAGTATCAACAAAATAAATTGTGATTTATGAATTTAGAGAACTTTTTTTTTTATTAATATTATCCTAGAAGTGGCCAACTTTTTGACTTTTGCCCATATACTGATTTAAAGTGATTCACAAAAAGGTTTGAAATATCCATAGGATTTGATGCAGATGTTTCATTCAAATACATATCTCTCGGTAAATAATTAGATTTATTTAAGCTATTTATATAATTCCAAAAATATTTTACACTAACCGAGGATTTAATTTCAATATCCCGATCAGAAAGATTGTCAGGGCGCTAGCTAGGGCCTCGTTAATTGCCCCGAGAGCATAGTAAGACCCTCGTTAGAATTGTAACGGGGCATTCACGGGGCGAGACTTAGGGCTGGAGGGCTCTTGGTTTTCTTGAGTATACCGGAGCCTTACTTGCGAATCTCTGTGTCGTGATTTAACACAAGATTCGTGTCTCTCTCCTTCTAACAATTTATGTTATATTAGTAAAATAAATCAACTATTAAAATCATTGATATTCACGACTAAATTTTAGAGTTATTCAGAATTCAAATACAGATAAAAAAAAAGAGTTATGCTTATAGCTTAATTATTATTCTTTTGCCAATAAATAAAAAAAAATTATGTTTTTATTTTTATTTAGTTTAATTATATCCATATGGGTGTAAAAAGAAAATGCGGGATCTTACTGGAAAAATTATAGGTGTAGTCAATGAAAAGGAAGGTGTATATTTAATATTAATATTTTATCATCCTCAATAAAAAAAATCAATACATTTTGTTCTGGCAACTGAATGCCTTAAATATATATTAACAACGATTATATAAACTATTGTAAACAAATTATTATCTTCTATTCTTCATATCTATATGATTGGACAGTGAGCTGCAATATTTCCCTACTCTCTATTAATTACGTGATTTTTCCCGTAAGAAAAACGAAATCCCAATAATTTACGAACAATAGCAAAGTTTTATTTCTTATATAATAGCGACAGCAGTATAGGGAAAATGCACTGAGAAAAAATGAATTTACAGTTAAATGAGAAGACCTTGCGGTTTTCTAACTTCTCGATAAAACAAAGAAAATGAAAGATCGCTGAGTATTAGGAGGTTCACAGGGAACCGCACGTTTTCGCTGCACTGGAATAAATTTTATTTCAGTCGCTATTTGCGTGTTTTCTCAACAAATACTCAACTCGGACCTAGCTACACTGAGTTCCTTTTTGGAACTCGCTCGTTCGCTACGTGGTAACGGTCCACTGCTAGTTGAGCCTAGTGTGTTAGTCCTATTAATTTATTAATATTTGATCTCACCGATGATAAAGATAACTTACTTATTAGAACTTGGCTGCAGCACCGGAGTAGCACACCGAAATAAAATTCAAATTTTGAAAAGACGCGGCGCGTTTCTTTTATTTTATTTTATCCGACACGAGGTTTCTCGACACTGAGAGAAAAAAAAAATGTCCCGGAGAAAAACTTAAAAAAAAAAACTGGATGCGATTCTTTTGAAATTTTAGAGTTTAGGAGTACCGTTATCAAGTGCTCTCCTGCGCCCCGGGGAGGTCTATTTATAGTCTAGGCCAAACTGGCCCCTTGACCAATCAACTAATTGACAAGTACTTTGTCTTAGGGTAGCATGGGAGAGTGGGGATGATCTACCTGTGGGGCAGATCATCTCTCTCCCACTTCGCGCGCCCGGTAGCAGCTTAGCCCTGTAACTAGCATGGGTTTGGGACGTGGGGAGAGGGTACGCGCACCCAGCCACTACCTAGACCGCGTGGTGGTGGTAGCGCGCTGATGCTCTCTCCTCGCCTCCTGGGTTTCTTTAACCCTTGCGCCGATTTTCTTGCTATCTGTGCGACGCACGGCATTTTGCCTACGCTCAGGCGCCGCACAGCTGTAACACGAAAATTCAAACTAAATTTAAATGCCAGCGCTCCCCGCAACCACAGTATACGGTTATACTGTAACCTCTCAGGGCCCAATAAGGTTCAGTTAAAAAAGTATTTTTGGTATTTAGATTTCGAGGTTATAACTAATTCCAAATGTATAAACAACAACATGGACAATAAAATCTTGATAGTTTAATTTTATTTATTCACGTAATAATTCTGAAAAAATCGAAAAATTCATTTAAAATCGTTTTAAAAAGATGAAGTGAAAAATGTCACTAAGATTCTAAATAATTTAGTAAAAGTTTTTTTACTAAAACCACTACTACTTTTTAATCAAACTTGTTTTCACGGAATTTGAATATATTTTTAGTTTTATTTTTAAAATCACTTTTTCTATAACAAACACTTACTATATATATATTCAACTTAAAATCACAATGTTTACATGACACATAACCTCTAAAACAAGTTATTTTCTTTATATTCTATAACTGTCAGTGTTGTTTAGAGGGTTAGCTAAAATTTTTGTTTAATTCTTTAAATTCATTATCCCCACAAAAGCTTTAACTTTTCAATTTCATTCTCTTAAAAAAACTATCCACCTGTGTCCAATTTTCAGTCAATTACTGCATACGTTCATAGCAAATGATCTAGCAAGGCCCGAAACAGCGCCTTGGCTTCGCCCCGTTACAAACCGAGCTAGGGCCTCCGAAGGCTACCTTACGAGGCCCTCATTCGCTCCCCAATAGCCTTCTGATCGGGATGATCATTATATTTTTCAAAATCAATACGCGATTGCTTAATACATTGAGCTCTAAGTCTATTAAATATAATTCTATCATCAACAAAATCAGTCTGCAGACAAATCTTATGAGACTTTTTCTTACTAATAATAAGGCCAATAAGTTTATCAGAGTACCAAACAGGGTATGTATCATCAGCAGATCTAGCCAACGGTACATTATCGCAACAAGCTCTCTGAAGAGTCTCATAAAATTTGCTTGCAGCCATATTTACATCAATATCTTTGAACGCTGCCTCCCAATCAGTATTATTAAGAACATCAATAATTTTTTCAAAGTTTGCTTTCTTAAAATTAAGGTGACTAGTGTACAAGTTATCATAAGTTGTAATTCTATTAGGAAATTCTATAAAAATTGGGAGATGATGACGTTTTTCAATATTTACCAGGGAGTCAGGAGACTTGATAATCTTGAACTGATCAGTGCTTGATGTGAAGAGTGAATCTAATGTGTATCCTTTGTCCTGGTGAACGGGGTATAATTGTAAGCAATCCATCTCGCTGTAACATTGTCTAGTAGTTATCACATTTGCAGATATTAATCTAGAGTTCCCAATGTATCTAGCAATTAAGTTATGATCATTAATCCATAAAATATCTGGAAGGTTGAAATCACCTACAATGAGAAGTTCATGATCTGGAAATATGAATTTCAAATGTTTAACAGTATCATAATGTAGTTTATAATTCTTAATATCACTAGAGGGTGGTATATATACAACACCAAGTATAAATTTAGTTCCAGAAACTTCAAGTTCAATAAAAATTTGTTTACATTTTATATCACTATTTGCATAGCTATCATAAACAGTAGAAATATCAATGATTTGAGATCTTAGACAGTCAGCTATTGCCAATAGGTTACCACCACCAGCAGGAGCATTTGAATAATCATGTCTGTCTTTCCTATATGTAGAGTAGCCAGTAAGTCCAAGTTCATTATTAGAAAAATCACAACTCAGGGATGTTTCAGTGAGCATAATGTCTGGTTTAGGGGTTATTAAGTTTATGTTTCTTCTAAAGTCCTGAAGTTTAGTTCTCAAACCATTGACATTTTGATAATATAATATAGGAGTTGATGATGATTCTGAATTTTATTTAGGTTGTTGTTCAGAGGGTTTTGAAATTTTTATTTTCTTAGTGACTAATATTGGCTCACCTTTTTGAAAAATAACAGTTTTTTGGTCATCTTCTGCATGAGATGAATCGTATTCATCAGCCTGAGATTTTAAAGTTTTACACTGAGATCTCTGGTATTTAGTGTGGTCTTCATTCACTTTTATATTTTCAGGTAGTTTCCTCCAATTTTTTAAAATTATAATGACATCAGCTCTGTCAGTACACATGAGTTTAATGCTCCTTACTTCACCTCGGCTTTGAGCTTTCAGTCTAAAAAATTTTGCAACTTGAAGGTCAGTATTCAGAGGTTTAAAAGCTTCAAGGAGATTAACAATTTTCTGTCGATCCAAATCAGTACTATTTTCACCACTAGATTCAGAGATATTGTGCAAAATAATATTATTTTTGCATTTATTTCTGGCTTCTTATTCACTAATAAAACTGTTAAAATTTGTAAAATTATTACTTTGCACTGTCTTGTTAGGTAAGGTAGTATCAGCCAAAGAGGTTGAGGCACTAGTGGAAATGTTTTCAAGTTGATTATTTAAATTAATAATCTAAGAAGATAACTCATCACTCTTCTCTTTCAAGCACCTCAATTCAGTATCAATTTTATTGATTTTAGATTTATCGTTGGTATCAATTTGAATGATTTTGTTCTCTATATCATCATTGTTTTGTTTAAAGGTGTTTTTGGTGATATATTTATTTTCAACTTCATTCTTGAGTGCAGCAAATTTATCATTAAAGTGATGAAGTCTTTTATGATATTATCCATCTTTTTATCTAGCATACCCATGAATTCATTATTCTCCTCAAATTTATTTAATATTTTATCAAGCTTGCTTGATTGAGAGTTGTTATCAGCATCAGAGGAGGAAAGATTGTTAACTTTAGCTAATAATTTTTCATAATAAATTTTAAGACCATAAAGATCTGAAGGCCTATCTTCAGCCACACAATATTTACATTTAAAGAAAAGTAACTTAGCTGATTTGGTTTCAAGACATCTTATTTCAGTTGCAGTAGCGTCTGTTCACTTCTGGGTGGCATGGAAGAAGTTATTGCAAGATTTGCAAACCATAATAAATGATGATTCAGGAAGTGCTTTCTGTTAAGTGAAACAAACTGACATTTTATTGTAGAATAAATAATTTGTTTAAAGTAGAGTAACAATCAGTCAAGAATAGTGTAACCTAACCTCTAAGTAAGATAATATCAAGCAGATAAGCACTGGTGAAGCAATTTAACTAAATACACAATAATAAAACAATCTTGCAGTTCAACACTGCGGTAGCATTTAATAAAGCAAAATCATGAGTGAATTATATTAATTTTAGTTGAAAGTTTCAGGAGGCAAGTGACCATGGCGGAGCAGACCAATTTTAATATTGTTTATCTTTATCTGTTTAAATTGACCTAAACTTATGAGGTATCTTAGAAACGTTACGTGTACTGTGAATCCGACTGCAGTACTACCACTACTGACCCAGCCATCCAAGCCAGTGGTCAGGCTGAAGGACCTGGACTCCCACGCTGGTAGCACCAAAATAAGTAATTACTGTCCATCGGTATATTTTCATCATTAATTAACCTCGTGCTAGGCTAAGCACAATTTTCATGATCACTATAATTTACATTATTCACCATACGCGCAACTGTATCATCTATACAGCTGAATTTCGCGTTAGTTGAGTGTGAACATACAACTTCCTGGTCCAACTGAAAATTATTTATTTATTTATTTATTTATTTTCAATAAGCGGGACAGGCCCATAATACATAAGTGATAAATTAGATGTAACAAGAATAGGTAAACAATAAACTTAAAATAAGTAACACAATATTTATGAATAAATTAACATCTCTTTGGATATTCTTAGTGCAATGTTCAAAGTTGATTCAAATATATCAATTTTAGAAGCGTATTTATTGAATTTGACTCAACTCTCGAGTACTTTTATAATCAGAAAAATTATACTTTAATAATAAGTCAATGGAGATTGTAGGTTAGAGATGTAGCCAAAATAATAATCAGCTGGTAAACTAGGTGGCATGTAACAACACTTAATATGATAATAAGTCCTTTTAAGTTCACTTTCAAAAGTACTTGTTCATAAGAATTATCAATCACTGCAATTTGAGAACAATAAAACTTTTCCTTATACTCAGAATCAATAATGTCACTGTGTAACCATGTTTCAGTAATTACTATAATATCATCATCACTCAAAAGAGTGATGACAGATCTAAAATCAGCTACTCGGCCCTTCAAACTATGTAGATTCTGATAAAAAAGTTTTTTAAGAATGATGAGTTATTTTCACAGGAGTTTTTCTTTTCTACAATACAAGGTGCACCACCAAAATATCTGGTAACAAGATTCTTCTCACCATTAGCCAATCTGGTCTTGAGTTCAGCCTCTTTGCTTTTAAAATAATTTCTCTGAGCGAGTGTTTGGTCAAAACCGATAGCCAGCTCTTCAGGGAAAATTATGTGTTTATTATGGTAGACCCAGTGCACAGAGTCTGCACAGTCAAGTTTCATTTAAAGTGGGCGAATAGTATTTTTACTGTAGGATTTACCTAATCTTTTAACTTTCATAATTTGCAAATCAAAAGGCATGACATCACTAATAGAAGAATTAGTAAAGAATTTCTTGATATTTGAAAGATCATTTTTATCAGCATCCTTTGAGTCTTTGTATTTAAAAATCATAATATTATTTTCTCTAACTTGTCTGTCCTTGAACTCTTTGAAAATCACGACCTCATTATCAGCAGTCTTTGATTCTAAATCAAGGACTCTATCCTCCAACTTTTCTATTCTGTCTGTATTTTGGTCCAATTTATCAAACACAGTAGAAAATTTAGAGTTAATTAATGACCAAAGTGGCTTCAGATTATCATTTAGCTCGTCAGCTGCACTTGAAGAGGTATTTGATGACCTTGATTTTGAAATCTGATAATATTTTATGCTGCTATTGCTAGATTTAAACTGATTCGCTTTAGGAGGCATTTTTATCAAAGTTAAGTAAACACTCAACAAATGTAAATTTTGAGGTTAGGTAGGCTTGTATCAGAAATTATGAATAATAAGTTATCTGTCCGTTGCGCCTGCAGCACTTGTATGAAAAAATAAACAATTTTATTATTGTTTAGTACTAATTTGTTGCACATTAACAGTAAAAAAAAAGAATAATCAATAAGTAAAGAACCACACAAGACAACAAGCAGCCACCTCCACGCGCGCGCAACTCGAGTTCGATCAAAATCATCAACGAAATTTTCTAGTTATTATTTAACAAACAAGAGTAGAATAATATCAGTATTCTGCGTTCTTAATAATTGAAATCTTATTTTGATTTTCGTTGCTATTAATCGACGTGGGAGTTTTCGCATTCTCAGTAATCGAAGGTTTTTGACTATTATCGGGGCTTGTGTTTTTTAAGCTTTCCGTTTTCTGGCTGACACTTTTATTTTCAGGTGTCAAATTCTAATCGGGGCTCTTTAATCGGGTTCTGCCGTTTTAACTGATGGTCCTTTTGACTTACCATCTACTCCACAGTCTCTCCATACGTCGTTGTCATCATTGTCTATCATATTATTAAGGATGTTAATTTTATTCGAGTGCGAGTTTGATTATCTTTTGTTTTCTACTTTCAAGGAATCAATCAAAACTCCTATAATTTTCACTTTTTCAAACTCTGAAAGTCGTTACCGATCATTTTCTAGCTTTTCTGAGAATAGTTTTGTACAAAACTTCTCTCTAATAATCAAGAATATGATGATTGTCTTTTTCTTTCGATTGCCCATTCATTATAATTAAATTACTCGAATCTTTTTGTTTTGGATTCAATCTGCATAACCAAAATCCATCATCCACGTTTCTAACAGCAAGAAATTTCCTTTGCTAAATTATATTTTTTAAGGTGATTTATTTAGTTGCCGTCCAGATCGAGTGTATTTAAGTGCTCGCTCATAGTGTTATTTGCAGAGTAATAAAAAATTCTTGGTTGATTAGTCTAACGAACGTTTATAATATAAAAAGTTTTTAATTAATTGCCAACGTTTCGTCATCGATTTAGAATGACCTCTTCAGGGCTAAAATATACAAAAATTGCAAATGTATAACAGAAATTACAAATTAGAAATTAGAAAATACAATTATAACGCTGATTTTATTCATGATAGTTTATAATTTAAAATTTAAACATTGTCAAAGTAAATTATCATAGTAAAATCAGTTTTGACATTACTGTGTGTTCGAGTACACGAGCAAGATGGTACTGACTAGAGTCAATTATCTTGACGGTTGGTCTGTAGTAGCGTTTCAATAATCCTTTTATAATCGTTCCTCAAGTACTGTGTATCTTGCTGTTTATTGATATTTTTCGGTCACCAACCAATTATCGGTGCTTTATTCGTGCTGTTTCTGACCAAATAAATACTATATTAGGGTGCGACTGGATATAGAGCATTTCCAGGAAAGTACGTTTCCTCTCGGTCGGCTCTTTGTCAAGTATTTTGACATTTTCAAAATCAAAAGAGTGGTTATGATTGAGACAATGTAACGCTACTACTGATTTTTCATCGTGATTTTTTACATAAGATTCGTGCTCATCAATACGTTTTTTTAAATGACGCTTTGTCTGACCTATATAAATTTTATCGCACTCTTTGCAGTCAATCTTGTAAATTACATTGGTTTTTCGGATTTATCTAGTGAAACCTTGTCTAGGCTTACGAAATTCTTTAATTTATCCATGTATCTATAGACGACCCTCTAACCAAATCTGTGAAAAACATATTGAATTTTCGGAGTAAAATATTTGTTATAAGGCAAGATCAAGAATGGATCGTTATTGAAACCACTCTTGTTAGTAGGGTTTTTGGAATTTATATTTTCCAGTTTGCGTCTAACATGTAAACAAATAAAATCATCTGGGTAACCATTTTTAATAAGTGTATCTTTAACCAAATTAAAATTTTTCTTGTGAAATTTCTTGTTGGATAATTTAATAGCCTTATTAACAAGGATATAGATGACAGCCTTTTTTATTTGGATGGGGTGGTGAGAATCAAAATGGACGTATCTGCCTGACGCACACCTTTTGATATCAGCTGGTAATCAGTTGGTTTTTTTCCATTTTGATCTTGAGATCCAAAAAGTTCAATTCGCGATTGGATCTCAAGATCAAAATGGAAAAAAAAACAAAAAGTTCAATTCGCGATTGGTCTTACCCAAAAGTTGAATCGAATAAGTCTAATAGTTCGAGTTGCTATGCAACTAATTGGAAATAACCGAAAAATTATCGAAATAATTTTAGCTACACTTCTCTGCCCAATGCCAAATACGGCTTTTCTATGGTTGAAATTCAACTCGAAAAAATAATCATTATTATTTCTATTATTCTGACTATCGTGATTATTACTTTGATTATTTTCCCGAACTGAATTTCAACCAATACAAACGCCATATTTGACATTAGGTGAAGGGGTGTGGGTAAAATTATTTCTTTAATTTTTGGGTTATTTCCATCAGTCGCATAGCGACTAAAAAATTATCAGTAAACAATTAGTAACCTACATTACATCCTCTGTAATTAAAAAAATTTGAAATAAAAAGACTATGATCCCGCAAAAATGTAAAATATTGCGTTTCTATGGGTAGAAATTCAGGTGGGGAAAATAATCCAGCCAAATACCGCTCGTGCTCCAAAATTATAGAAAATTTTCCTCCAGTTTTTTTTTTCATAGCAGCTCGCGGGGAAAGTTTGGCAAAAAATCACTCGCGCTTCGGGCTCGTTATTTTTAACCTAGTAAACCCCCTAGATGTTATTACAAAAACCAGTCAGAAAATTTTCGACAATTTTGGAGCACTCATGGTATTATAATTGATAATCATTAACCCCTTGAGTGGCTATTTAAGATCAAGGGTTGAAAAAATTTTCATTTTACAAAAACTATTAAAATACGTCAAAATAAGATAAATGACAGAGTTTAAGTAAATTTTTTCATTGTTTAAGTATCTGAAACGTATGCACACTATAATGTACATTGACAGCGAACACCTTAAAGTAATATCAATTGAAAATAAAAAAAAGAATTCAACTGAAACAATGCTATTTATTGACACATTACATAAACAACATAAAAATTTTTACGCTGAAATAACCTTAAAATAGCTTAACTTTAATTTTTTTATTCATCTTTGAAATGAAATTCTTTGAAACAGTTTTTTTCACTAGCTATACATAGACTTACTTTGGACGTTTCACAACGAAAATAGGTTCTTTTTTTACATCCTTCATTTTTGCACCTTTAAGGACTCGAAGAATTTAGAAAAACTGGCATGTGATTTACTTCATCTTGAATGACAAACGTTAGAGCCTTTTTTGTCTTGGCTTTTTAATAGCAGGTTCATTTTCTTCATCTTCTACTTCATCACTTAACTGTTTCAAAGATAGTCTTCCTCTTTTCCTTTTTGATTTTGGCTCAGGGCTGATTAACTTCTTAGCGACTTTTAATCGAAAGTTCATCGAGTCCAACAAATCTTTCGGCAAGCAGCCACTTCTTTTTCCTTCTCTGTCGTATTCTAACCACGAACTCGTTAATGCTATATCAATGGCATGGCATATCATTCTTAATGTCCACTTTTTAGATTCTAAGTAATTGTGATAGAGCGATAAAAGCCAATCAAAATGGTCAACACCACCCGTTCCAGATTTATATTTTCGGACTACTTCTGGTCTCTGTGGTTGAATCATTTTCTGTTGTTTTTTATTCCACCTTTGTCAATCATCCTTATCCCCTGTTTCAAGATAATTCGATCTTAAAATTACAAAGGACTATCGTGCCACTTGGTCAATATCACACCAGAATTTTTACAAGCTACGTTTTCAGAAAAACCACGAGAATGATTTTTTTTAATTTCTTTGTAGGTTGTAAAAGGTGGCTTATGAAACCGATTAACTTTAACGGTTTTAGCAGCATTTATACTTTTAATTTTGAGCCACTCAAAAAAAGAAAAAGTAGAAAAATAGTTGTCAAAGAAAAGTTCATCACCTGGAGAAATAATATTTTCGGAAAGCTGCATAACCACTGTAGCGCCTTGACGAAAAAGTAAGTACTCGGGTTTGAATTCATTAGTACTACCTTGGTATATAATAAAATCATACGTTATACCATTTGAATCACAAATTACAAAAACTTTACCTCTCCAGCTTGTAGGTTTATTCTTGATGTATTGTTTTATTTTTAACTTGCCACGAAACGGAATCATTTGCTCATCGACGTAAACATTTTGCCCTTTTCAACTTTCAAACAGTCTTGTCTGACTGCTTCGTACATAGGACGAACTTTCCAAAAACGATCAGTATTTGATTTATTCTTTAGTTGTAAAGTGAATACAAGGTCTGAGGTGATAAAAACGTTTTAGAGACATTGTATCGCTAATGATTGGAATTGAAGCATGGGAGTTCCAGTACATTACTCTTCTGGGAAATTTATAAATACCCATTAAAATTTGAATACCAAAAAATTGTTCAAGTTCCTTTACAGAAGTGGGAGTCCATCCCCGAATCGAATTTGATACAGCATATAAATTTGTGCAATTTACTGCAATCTCCAACAATTTTTATCAATGTATTTATCAAAGTATAATTTAGGCTCTTTTGAAACAGAAGGATTATTTAAAATAATATTCTCTTCATTGACTTGAAAATTTGAAGAAAATTCACTTCGTTTACATTTAATCTGATCGGACGGAGTCCAATAAAGTATTTCGTAATTTATTTTACTTTTTTGTGAATCATTTTTCAAAGGTTTTCGGCACTGATTTTTAAAATTTTTTGTTTGGTCTTCATTTTCATGCTCACTCTCAAATTCGCTTTCATCTTCATCTGAGTGAGTAGGAACTAAAAAAAATAAATGTAATTTTTTTTATATTAAAAATTACATTTTGAAACACATTATTTTATTTGATGTAACCAAAAATAAACAAATTGAATCCAAGTTTGAATGTTCAAGAGCAGTTTACCTCGAAAATTATCGTCTTCTGTCAAATCTTCCACCTCCGAATAAGTTCCATCGCCAATTAAAGAATCTTAAAAGTCTCATTCTTAGTCTCTTCTATCATTAATCTTCTCATTTTTATCAAGTGTTTTGTGTCAGTTACCCTCCCCAGATTTTGACGAGCTTCCTGAACAGTTGATGGTGATGAATCTAATTAAGCCCGCGCGAAGAGAAGAAAAGGATGCCCCAAATACCCCAGGATATCACCGCTCTAAAAAAAAAACAACAATAATGCCCTTCCAGGCCGAATATTTGTCTAGGGCGCCTCCGATCCGGTCAGCTCAGCAGGCGTAGGTCCGCCGTCGACACTCGGTGCTCCGTCGTCTCGCATCTGCTACCTCGTTGACGTGAAAACGCGGCCCGACCAGTCGACGGGCTCGACAAAACCTCCGCGGCAAGCCGCACCAAAGAAAGAAAACCAAGACCCGTCGACTGCGGTACCCGGCAGTGTTTTCACGTCAATTCTATGACCTAAATAAGAATCGAGAGGTTGGGATAGCAAAAAAGAATACTCTATAGAGAAGGAAAACACGAACAATTCTCAATCATCGCAGATTTATTCTACCAAAAAAAAATTAATGTGTGGCAAGGGGATCGCAACAGGGGACCGCTGTCCCGGCACGCACCTTCAGATTGCCCCGACGAACTCTCAGCTGTTGACTCGTCCCGCTGTCGATGTCCTCCTCGTGAGTAGCGGTGTGGCGTCGTATGAGCGGCGGTGCAACGGCGTCTCGTCGGCGGTTACGAAGGAGTTTCGTGGGCGGTAGTGCAGACTTCCACTGTGAAATCACTCCGAGCAACACTCTCGCGAAAGGCGAAAGCAAGGACCGCGTGGTTGTCCTCACTAAATTAGTATGAATTCGCGCAATTATCGGAGATTTTACTCCTCGTCGGGCAACAGAGAAGATCGCGCTCGCGTAACACGTCTCGAACTCTCGATAGCACAAAAAGAATGAATATCAAAATGGCAGTAGCTACTCGCCCCCCCCCCCCCTTCCGGCACTTGGCGAGGAGAAGGGAAGTTTCGCCAAACAATCCATCATGATTTTTTCAGGTCCAAAATTCGAAATTCAATACTCAGCCACTGCGGCTTTCACTGCTTTCAGCACTCTATCATACTGAGTTTGTTCTTTCGACGACAGCAGGGCGTACTCGAACGGATTGGGACTATCTCTTGGTCTGCAGTATCTTTGCGGCTCTCATGAGTCCCAATTATTGCAGACACTTACGTAAAAATTGTAGAAGCTACCTGTGTTTGAATTTTTTTACATATTAATGCAAATTTACTTTGAACGTTCCGTTCATGAACCAAACTCAGCTTTCGTTAAGAAGGATCTGATATGCTCGAGTCAAAAATCAAGAACTTGTCGTTGAAGAACGTCCAGCGAAACTGTTTGGGAAGCTCGTCAAAATCTGCGAGACACGTGGGTATTCTAGGTATGTTCTTCGTTTTCGTACGCCTCACTATTTTCAGCTTCCGTGCGAAGGTAACCAACACGAAACAGCTGATAAGAATGAGAACATTGATGATAAAAGAGACTAAGAATGAGACTTTTGAGATTCTTACTTTGTGAAAGACCGCCTTATTCCGTGCAAAGTAATTGAGCGAGTGGTTGCTCAGGGAGTTCTTACACTTTTCTTTTCAAGCTTGCTTTCTCTGCTCTATATTTGTTGTGGTTAGGTGGGTGTTTGTGAACAGACTTATCTGCGACTTTGTACACAATGATGTCCGTACCAAATACAATATGGTAGGTGGTGCAGGCCGTGCTGTCTCTATTTAAGCAATACCTTTTGTACTCTCAGTACTGCTTTGCTCCACGAGGCTTCCCATAGATGTAACCATTGATCACTAACTTATTCTCAATAATTTTTGAATTCATGATTATTGTTTAAGCTAGGATTTTAAAAATTTACACTTTTCTTTATAACACGCTAACAATTTAAAACTTGACACTGCTACTTTTTTTATAGAATAACTAACACTTTTTTTACACTGATAATTTAGAAAACTAATTTGTTGGTCTGCAGTACTTTAAATTTTGGAAGGTGCCAACGCGCGCGTTTTAAACAGTAAACAATATTACCATAGATACGAATCAGCATGGTTAGTAAGACAGGTGGTCGGAGAATAAGAAGAATAACCAGGAAGTCACTCGGGGAAAAAAAAATTAATTTGACAAACTAATTAGGCATTTTTTAGAAATTACATTTTCATCTAACAAGTAGCCACATAGATAGAAATTTATTAAACTCTATGCTAGATCTACTAGTAGGTAGTAATTTTTTGTGATTATTTGGATGGTAGTCTCAAAACTAAGGTGACAAAAATGACATTTTCGGTTTAAATATAAATAATGACACCATGAGTTACCTCGTTAGCCCCACTGGCAACGACTTAGAAAATTCTGTTTAATCAACAAGATGATTGATTATATTTTTAATTATTCAGATGAGGAATCAAATAATTTACTGGTGGATCAAGTGACCTATCCTCATAAATTAGAAAAATCAAATTATTTTATAGTCCATGTTACCATTACTGTCCAGATTCTAACTAAGTCAGTATTTGATTGACTCCTTCAGTAAATGAATTGTTAACTAGTTAAATTAACGATATAATTTTGATCTTTGAATACATATAACTCTCGGAGTACTCCATAACGTTGTAAAACTTTAACGAATCATAAGATAATCTACATTAGATATCTACACCGTAGCTATCTGTGTTAAATTTATCAATTAACTAAGGGAGTAAATTGTACAAAAAATAAATTACAAAGCTACATATTTACCAATCCAATGTCAACACTTTCAATTTGATAAGTCTTGGTAAAGGCTGTATAGCTATTATGATATGGAGCTTGGAACAAAACTGGGCAAATATTTAGATCAGGTGCTATAGAAACTAAAGTAAAGGTATATGGATAAAAACTAGACAGACATTTGACAAAATTAGTAGATTTAAATTGCAATTATAAAGACTTATAAATCCGATCATAAAAATATTCTATCCAAAGACGGGCAATAATTTTCTAGGCAAAGACGCAGCGAAGTTTTCTTGTTAGCAGCAGGGGTTGAAATAAGTAATTACAAGGACTTAGATACTGCCGATCTAAATGACGAGACAAGATGATGGCTGAGGTTGGAGGTATGTGAATTTTACCTAGGTGCGTTATATGACCCCAGTGCGTCGATGACTGTAATAAGACAAGTGGGTCTTCACTTGCTCGCAAATTGAATATAATGGCCGATCCGTTTCCATTGTAGGTCACGCAAACTTGACATTTAACGTAGCGGGCATAGTGAGTGACGTGAAGGTCGCGATCATGCCAGACCTTGAAGATTATTTCCTCGGGGAAAAGTTTTTACGTATATTTGAGACTGTGCATGATTCGACGACTCATCAGTCGAAAAACCGTGAATTTTGAAGCGGCAGCAATTTAGAAATCACTAGTGATGACACTCGCTTCGATAGGAATCAAATACCTTAGGAATGATTAAACGGCCCGGCTCAAGGAGCTGTTGGATCGGTTGTTGCCAGAAGTTGATGATCCACTCAGTTGCACAACTTGGGTCTGACATGAGATCAAAGTGTCCAACGCAAGGCCGGAAAGGCAGAAACCATATCATGTTTCGAAAAAGATGGAAAAGATCATTATTTAATTGGTGGATAAGATGATCAAAGATGGTATTGTAAAAGAGTTGACAAGTTGGTACTCTCTAGTGGCCATGGCGAAGAAGCCGAACAATCAATACCGGTTTTGTGTCGATTAACGGAAGTTAAATAAAGTGTCAGAACCAGTCGCCTACAGTATTCCAAGAATGGGTCATATTCTACGGAAACTGAAAATCGGCCAGTACATCTCGAAAATAGATTCAAAGAGCGTGTACCGTCAAATCAAGATCAAGGGAGAGTTTACACCAGTCGCTGCCTTTTTTGTACGTGGACGAGGTTTACTACAATTTCGTAAGATAACTTTTGGTTTAAGCTGGGATATGCTAGCGATATGCTTATTTGAGATTATCCAAAAAAATTTGCTTATTCGTATTTAGACAATGTGATAATCGTTACAAACACATTCGAGAATCACTTGGAAGTGAAGGAGAAATTGTTGACTAGAGTGAAGAAAGCTGGACTCACAATCCATCATGAAAAGAGCGAGTTCTGCAAGTCTGAAGTGACGTACCTCGGAGTAATTGTCAACAAGAACGATTTGGGAGGTTCAATTCTGAAAAGATTAAGTCTGAGATTTCATTACCCGAGATTGAAAACAGCCAAGACGTTAAAACGCTTCTTGGGACTGATATTGTGGTACAAGAAATTCTTAAAAAACCTGGCCACGAAAGCCGACTTGATGACCAAAATGATTAGCAGGAAAGTCAAGTTTGTATGGGGCAAAGAGCAACAATTAGTTTTTGACCAAATCAAAGCGCTCATGGCTTCTGTTCCTTTTTAAAAAAGTCCAGATTGGTTCAAGCTTTTGTATTTCCATTGTGATGCGTCAGACACTGGCCTGGGTTGTTGCCTTACTCAGGAAAAAGATGTAGAACAAAGAGTACTAAAATTTGCAAGTAGTGTTCTGTCAGGAGCATAGAGAAATTACAGCGTCACTGAACGTGAGTGTTTGGCCGTAATTTGAGCAATACGAGAATTTCGAGGTTATATTGAGGGTTGCCACGTTACGGTGATAACCGATCGTTCTAGTTTGCGTTGGATAAGAAATTAAACCAACGCCACTGGTTGTCTAGCCCGCTAGTTTCATGAGTATAAGCCTGAAATCGAGAGTTATTTGGACGAGAGTCATAAGCATGGAAGAAATACTTGCCAAAATTAGTTTGTGCGTACAACACAACCATACACGCGTCTACAGGGATTAGTTTTTCATACTTGAACATGTTGAGTCAACCTCACAATCCGAGTCAAGTTTGGCAAGGGATAAAAAAAGACACTGTTAAGAGGTATAAAGAAGATGCCCTGCAAGAGTAGATAGCCCACTTTCGTAAGAGCAGATGTTCACTATGACGTGACCAAACGAGCCCGTAGACAGAAAGACCGCCAGGCAAAATACTACAAAGCTCGACATCGTGACATTATGTGCAAAGTTGGAGAAGAAGTCTGGAAAATGAACAAGGTTTTACCATACAAGGTCAAACGAATCATGGGCAAATTAGTTTCGAAATATACGCCCCCATGGAGCGGATGGCATCAAAGAAAAAGCTGTGGCTGCATGCACGGTGAAAGTTTGGGCGAGTGCGTGCATCTGTAACTTAGCAGCCGAAGTATATAGGAGTCGTGCGCGGGACAAGTGTTTGGTCTGTGGCGAGGCAACTATAGGCCACTGTGAGTGTCTACTAACTTTGGATACGTCCTACGTAAGCGCGCAGCTAACCTTTAGGTATAATCCAGCGAGTGCCTAAAAGCTAAGCTCTTCAGCAGCCTACCGACGGTGCGCGAACAGTCTTCGCTCGTTCATCAGCTATCCTTATCTTATAGGACTGCTGCGACGCTACTGTATACCAACCATCAGCCTAAACTTCTTACTGTGAGGCAGCTGAAGAAATATATCAGTGGGACTGATTGCTTGCCTGAAGCTAGAAACGTCTGACCGAGGGGGGGGGGGGGTGGGGGTAGCGGAATTAACATTTCGGATCACGAGTAGTGATGAGTAGGTCGTAGCAAAAGACCGTTAGTTATTTTTCTTTCTTTTGTCTATTCAAATTGTAGATCGTCAGTTATCGCAGCACGCACTCACCGACGAAAAGAGTAATAATCTTTTAAATAAATACATTTTGCTTTTTTCTTTTACTGACTATACCCGATCTTTGTCCCCCAGCCTTCCATTTATCCCTTATACTCATTGAATGTAAGATATCGACTGCTAGCCGAGCAGTTAGGCATTATTGTGATTTGTTTTTTTTAAATAAATTGACTTCGTCGAATTGGTTGTGGATGCGGGTTCGTTTTCAGGTCTAAGACTGAAGAAAAGGGTGTGATAAATTCAGACACTGTACGCTATAGAAGCAGCGTAGCAACCGTGGGCTGACATTATGGGTTCCGGGTGCGCAGTCGTGACCGGTTCTTTTAAATAAACAAAGTAGTTTATTTCACGCATTAGCCTTACGGATACAGCATTGTTGAGTATTTAATACAAATATTCGACGGCCATAATTATCACAGGTCGGTAACGTACTGGCCACTGCAACTTCAAAGACCCTGCTACTATTTTTTCCAATTTTTAATAACTTACAAAAAATGTATATGGCATCTTTCAAGGATATCTATTATTTTCGCATAAAAGCACTTTTTTATTACTACACTAACACCAGAAAATCATACACTCAACTAGCTTCGTTAGTCGGCAATGACTAATTTTAAGTTGACCCGATACCCATTAAGAATCATCGTCCCGATTCTCTGCAACACATTAATTTATCGATTTTAATGATTGATATTAAGTCACGCCACCACCTTTATCTCCACAGATCTTACGGCACGACGCATAAATTTAGTTATCAATTTTTCTTTATGCAAATGTACGCGCCACTTTTGTTAACAAAACTTAACCGTTTGGACTTTTTTTGATGGATATTAATTTACAAATTGAGACATTATTAGTCAAATCACTAAAAATGTCAATTTAATGCGGGGTAGACAGTAGTTTAAGTATAACTTACAAGGGCAGGTCTCGACATTTGGGTCACTTCTTTGGTGTTTTAGGTAATTTTCAAAAAATTCGTGTTCCAAGCCTATTGCACTTACAATGATGCGGGAACCCGCATTTTTTGTCTCTTTTTGAACTTTAACGGAAAAATATTTTCAAATCTTAATTTAAATAATTTGACCATTGTTAAGGATATTATTTAAATTAGTGAAATGAGTAGGAAATAAAAAAAAAACTTTATTCAACAAAAATGATATAAGAATGTTACAGAGAACCTTTCGACACGATAGTCGAACTCGAACTGATCTGGGACTGCAATGAGCCCAAAGATACGCACTTAGAAAACTACTCCATCCACTACAACTACACCTGGACGCTCGATAATATAAAACTCATTAAGGGCTACGAGACGGCATCGACGTGACCAAAACAATAGACTTCACAAAGCCCTCATAAAATAAAATACACTCATCCGAAAAATAAACATTATCTGTCAATATTTGAAGCTTTTTTTCTAACGATAAACACTTTAACTAATATTTTTTATTTAAGAGTATTATTATTTGCACGATATTAAAATTATACATTTTCTAACTAGAATTCACTAGATAAGAAAAATTAGAATATTTAAAAATGGCTTAGCGCTGTGGGGTCGTTCATGGATCCACGTCTTCAAATACAGGTCAAATACCTTCCTTAATTAAACAAATTGAATAATTTTGAATTCAAGAAAAAGTATAAGTTTTTATATTTGTTAGTGCATGTTCAATCTAAAAATAAATGAAAATAAAATAAATTTTTGTTTACCTTGTTTCCATAACCAGCCTTCTTTATCAGGATTAAAAAAAGTGTGCATAAGATCATTTCCATCATCTTCTGGGATTTTAAAGGGTTCAGTTTTTATACTTTCATACAGACTCTAAATAAATAAATAAATTATAGATAAACATATCATGTCGGTTAAATGTAAAATATGAAAATGAAAAATAAATCATTTTTTACATAATGATTTTTTGGTCTTTTTATTATGTACATATTAGAGGGATTCAGAGTATGAGGTGAAAAAGACATTTCTTAGATTCTATAATATTTTACCCTCACTGGGGACCGCAAGACCATGTCGAGTTGTGAGGGCTCAACCTTGACTTCTCCAAGGGCACGCACAGATCAAGTGCATTCGGAAGGTACGGGCGGATGTGTCTCTGTGAAAGAATGGATCCCTACAGACGGGCTCTCTAGCTGAATAAGGGATTCCCTCTAAACGGGATCTCCCATGAATGGAATGGATGCAAGGGCCTAAACCAGGGATGTTACTAATAGTAATGTCGATAACTAATGTCACTTTTTAACATTACTTATGTAAGTTAAGAAACCCAAAGTTGTGAATAAAGCTTTAATGCATAAAATAGAAAATATTGACGCTTGCGTGAAGAAAATTTCATGAATAAAATAATTAACTGTACAATTCTTCCCTAGAGATGATTTCTACAAAAAATTGCGGATTCCAGGTAAACAGCTGGTGCACTCAACTGCGGTTACGTTCCGGGGCTGATAATTCCAGGAAGTTTCAACTTGAAATGAGTCAGGGTAGACACCTGGTGCACTTGTTGATGATGACGCCGTGATGATGATTTCCCCAGAAATTTTAACTCCGGAGGAGTCAGGACAGACTCATTGTGCATAAGATGGGGATAATTACCTGGAGATTTAATAATTATTATAAACAAAGATGGCAAAGCCAAAGTTATAGAAAAAATATGGACTGAATAAGGTGCGGGTTTTGGTAATGAAAAGACAGTCTAATTATTAACAATATTTTTAATTAAAGCGCGGAACGTTCTGGGGAGCGATCCTCACAAAAATGCTAAAATCGTGGCTAGAACTGATGAAATTTTCTCGGAAAGATACAGGTGATTATTATTTTATTATTATTTTAATTATTTTTTTTTTATTGATCACGTCAATAAAAAACAACATAGTCGGAGTAAAAATTTAGTCAACTTTGGGAGGCTATATTTAATTTCCTGAAGAAAATTTTTGAAATCCGACTCAAAATTCTGAAAAAGCAAGTATTTTCAATTAGAAAAAACCTGAAGCAGTATTAAATTTCATTTATTTTTTGTATTTTCTGTGTACAAAACCGATTGACCATAAAATGTCCGCGTCGCACCAAATCGGTTAAGGCCCTGAGCCCAATTTTTTTGGTTCCATCTAACTAGTCCCAAAAAGTTAAGAATTGGCCTCTACATTCTTATCGATTTGGGACTTCCAAAGCGAGTTAATTAGGTGCGACATTTAAAATGGGTCACCCTGTACAACACTAATATTCCGATATAAATTTGTGTTCCCCTTTAATCTATCAATAAATATAAATAATAAAATTAAAATTAAATATTCTAACCTAATTTATTCTTTTTTTTTCCTTTACATCTTTTATTACATATTTATATACTTTTTAAAAAATATTCTTTTTTCCTTAGCAAATTTCGTTCTTCCCTGAACTCGATACCCGGGAGATTTCGGCTGTTAGCTCAGCAGTCCCGCATCGCTTTATTATTTGTTCTTTTGTTTATATTAAAATCACGATCGCGGACGCTGAATCCTTTTCAGGTTTGGAGAAAGCAAGAAAGTTGCTAGGACGAACACTCTGTACGCCCTGGAAGCAACGCCGTCATCAGGGGCTGACTGTAAGGGTTCCGGGTGCACCGAGGTGACCCGTCCTGGTAAATTAACAATACAGTTTATTCACATGGGTTGATTCCTGGGTCACATTGGCCTGGATTAAGGCTTACGCGTCACGCTGGACTCCCTTTGTCGCTAATCACGTTAATCTGATTCAATCTGTTGCTTCATCAGATACGTGGCGTCACGTTCAAAATCATGAGAACTCCGTAGATCTCGCTACACGCAGCGTCACCCCTGACGATCTGAAGGCAAGCACACTTTGGTGGAACGGGCCACACTGGCTCTCAGACCCAACCTTCAGCTCCGGCAAGCACAAAGCTGTTGAGCCCACTTCGGTTGAGCTTGAACCGTCTTACCATCATGCTTTTCACGTTCGCAACACTCATGAAAAAGTGGATCTCTTAGAACGTTTCTCGAGCTTTAAGAAATTGTTCAGGTTCACGGCTTATAGCTTACGTCTCTTTAAAAAACTCAAAGGACGATAGCCGTTCAAAGAATGTTCCAATCCAACTTTTAACAACAACAGAACTGACTCTCGCCCGTCATCAGCTGATTCATGGAGCTCAGAGCCAATTTTTCTCTACCGAAATTGAGGCAATTCTGAAACGCAGAAAGATTCCCACTTGCGACCTTGCATTGATGATAAAGATCTACTGCGTGTGGAAAGCCTCCAACGTGCTGAACTGGGGTTAGACGAAACACACCCAATAATCTTAAGCAAATAATGCAAGCTTTCGCGTCTAATTCTTCTCGACGCACACCAATAAACCTTGCACGGACGTCCTCAGCTGTTAGTCAGTCATACCATTCGCAGGTACTGGATAACACACGTGCAAGTCCTCACTAAACAGGTGTACTCGGAGTGCGTCACTTGTCCGCGCTACGGAGCCCGAAACCTTTCTTAAATCATGGGAAACTTACGCAAGTTTAGAGTCAATGCCATGCGCTCCTTCTTGGCCTGTGAAGTTGACTACACTGGTTCTGTGATGATCCAAACCACCAAGGGTTGCAGTCACAAGGTATACAAAGAGTACATTTGTGTTTTTGTGTTTAGAAACTAAAACCGTTCATCTGGAGGCTGTGTCCGATTTTACTACTCCAGGATTCATCATGGCACTCCGTAAGCTCGTTTCTCGCTGCCGTCATGTGCAAACGCTTGCGAGCGATAACGGTACGAATTTTTGTAGCGCCAATAGAGAATTAAAAAATGTTCAATGAGGCCTCCGACTTCTACCACGAAGCTTGCATTTCACTGGCCCGAGACGGCACCGAACGGTCATTTATACCCCCCTTGGCTCATCAAATAGGAGGAATTCGAGAGGTGGCGGTAAAATCTAAAAAATATCACTTGAATCAAGTCATCGCCAACTCTACGCTCACTTTTGAGGAGATGACGACACTATTGTGTCAAATCGAACTTGCCTGAATTCCCTTCAACTAATAGACATGAGTGGTCATCCAGTGGACTTACCACTGACCCTCGGGCATTTTCTCATCGGGCATGCGAAATTTCGTCCCTTGTAGATAGTTACTAAACCTCTTCCTCTTCACCGATCTCTTCGGACAACCAGGCTTCTGTCGTAGAATATTGTCTCCAGCGTTTTTCCAACCATGCTCTCATCACACTCACAAATTTCCTTCACAATCGTGTCTTCATTTTCGATCTTCGTTTTTTTTTTACTATGGTACTCTACAATAAAAAAATAGCCATGGTATCGATTGTTTGGATCAAACTACCCACAGTGTTTCCCAGGAAATCATGTTTGTCCAACTTCAAGTTGGATAATTGGAGCCAAAGCGCCGATTCTTAACATATCGATCGCAGCGACCTCTAGAGGCAGTGGTTTTTTCACCCCCTCAATTTTGAGAACACTCTCTCGTGGCCGAAGTATTGTATTGAACAAACGAAACAAATCCGAGCCGAGGTAACAGTCACCGTCGAGATCTGGCATTATCCAAACCGTCATGTCCTTTTTTATCCCGGCAACTTCGAACTGCAGAACCACTGTGCCAGTTAAGGGTGCTATCAAATTATCCGCCATGTTCGCCCCTAGTCCAAAAGTCGGCTCAATTTCTATCCCAAGGTATAACACAACCGTAATCCCACGCTTGCCTACGATTGTTCTTGTTGCAACGGGGTCGAATAAAGCCTGCTGACAAAAATCCCCCATTTGTACAGGCAGCCACCAGCGACCTAATTCGCTATCTACATTTGAATTTGCAACCGGAACTTCTTCTGCTTGTATAGTCCACTCATTCACCTGCATTGAAAGAAATACCCATTGCTAAGAGGATGGCGCTCGCCACTTTCATGCGCGTGGCTTTGCCACTCCGATTTTAGGTGGCGGCACCTTCGAATTTGGGTGGCGAGCACCAGCAAAAAAGCTTCTGTCTCAAAGGACGCTGACGACGCTTACAGGTAGGGATGATCTGGGAATACTTATCCTAGGACTATGATCGCAAGTTCTATGACCTGAACAACCAGGTCACCGATGACGAGGTACACCTGAGGCGACATTTCCGAGGAATCGAGTAAAACTTTCTAGGATTGTCTTCGGTGAGTTGAGAGTGACTTCTGTGACTTGGTAAACCATGTCACCGTGGTATACCTAAAGCATCATCTTTGAAGAATTTAATAAAATATCATTAATAATTAAGTTTACTAAAAAAATTTTATAAATATACCAAATTCCTCGAAAATGATTCCGGGTATACCTCGTCATCGGTGACCTGGTTGGCCAGATCATAGAGAAGTCGTCCTCAACTGTTTACATAGTCACCAAAAAATTTCCTAAAAACTCCACTCGATTCCTCGGAGATAATGCTCCAGGTATACCAGGGCGACCTAAATAGCCAGGTCATGGAAGTCGTTCTCGATTATGTACAGAGTCACCAAAGACATTTCTAGAAAGTTTTACTCCATTCCCCGGAGATGATGCCCTAGTTATACCTCGTCATAGGCAACCTGGCTGTCTAGGTCATGAAACTTACAATCATATTCCTAAGATAACTACTCCCAGATCATCGCTATCGGTAAGCGTCGGCAGTGTCCTATGAGACAGAAACTTTCTTGCTGGCGCTCGCCACCCGAATTCAAGGTGGCCGCCACCTAACTAGATCTTGGGATCCAACCTTAGCAGAGTTTTTGGGGCCTCTACCTTTCGCCGTAGACTCTTGACCAGGCATGAAACAAGGGTATGATCGTATGTTTAATTCCGTACTCCTTAAGTAGACCCATGAGATCTTTATTCACGAACTCCAAGCCATTGTCTGTGAGGACATAATCTGGAACCTGAACAGGGTAGGGTCCTCAAGGGCCAGGGCAACGTTTTTTCATAAATTCGAGAGAGAGAGAGAGAGAGAGAGAGAGAGTAACGGCAACGTGGTTAAAAAAACCATTTCGGAACTCGATCTTAAAATTAAATTGCGAAAGTTGCCCACCCAACTGTCCAGACGACCAGTATCTTCCTTCGGGTTATCGATTCACTTTCGGGCGTAAAGCATTATATTTCCAGCAACCGACAACGATCGGGCTAAAGAAACAGTTGTCTTTCTTGACGATCACTACCATCTCGATGACATTGTCATGAACGATGATGTGCCCGTCGACCTTTGGATCATCGTCATCCACTTTTCAACTCTTCCAGGTGTCTTCTAGAGTTCCAGGGTTAGCAGCTTTGTTGGGACTCTCGTTGTCGGCTTCTCCCATGCACCATCCGGACTCTCTCACGTACGGTTTCACTGCTTCAACGACATGGTCATGGTACTCTTCTTCAGACTTGAACTGATTTTTCCTCAGAGTTTTGTTCGCGTCGATCTTAGAGACGGGTGAGGTCTATGTCTCTGGATTCCATAAATCTGAGTCGCTTGATTGTTGCTGCTCCTATCATCCGCTCACCAACTGGATCCCGAGGGTTTTATCGCTGCTAGTTTCTTCCTGGGGCTAAATAGGGCTCGAGGATTTGAGTTGAGTGGTCTTTGGTTCATTATGCACAGGGGTTTGGGACCGTTCAAACCCCCTGCGCTTACGTTTTCCCAAACCCAAGCACAATTCCGACAGGTACGGACCGTAACTCCCATCGCGTTAACCGTAACTGCATCCGTGGCACAATACTTTGCTTTTCCGATCCGAACACTGAGGTACCAAATGCTCAGTGTTATGACAGCTAAAGCATATAACTGTCGGAAGATTCGTGATTTTATGACCAGGCTTCCTAGTTATAATGTCCGGATCGACAGCGTCACCTCCGCTTGGTCAACCGTGGCTACTTTTGGTGACTTGTCTGCACCCTTGGTCGTCCTGGGTCTTTTAATGTGTCCATGAGTGTTCTAGCTTTTTCTCTTTCGAATCACGCCTGGGCCACCGCTTGCCTTCCTTGGGTTTGGTTTCTCCTCCCGCTATTTAGGCTTGCTCCTGAGGTCATCGCTCTTCCCAGTAGCTCTCCTGTACCAAAGCTGCCTTCTGGGCTTTGCTAGACCCTGACTAAGCGGCTGTAATCCGCGATTTGTCCTTTGGAGGTGACTGGATCTAACTGTTTAAGTCATTGATTTTCTTGTACTCTCGGCTCAGCTTGATCAATTCGCTGTAAGACCTCAAGGGCTTTGAACCAATGTACAACTGGTAGCCTGCCTCCAGATTCTTGTAAGCTACCTCCAGGTCGTCCTTTTCTCCTTCACTCAATTTCATATCCCAGGCTTTAAGGTCTCGAAAAACCTTGCTCAAATTTTGACGGCCTCGGGGACCAGGGCTCTTGATGTCACTACCACAGTTGCTCCCAGTACTACTGTTGGTTTCAGAATCAGTGTTGAATCCTAACATTCGTGTATGATGGGACGTACGAGGTCGCTTCTCCACGTTAACAGAACTACGACGACTTCAATGTGGGCTCAACTTGCGATACGGTGGTTGGTCATCGACGACACGCATGTATTTACGACTGCGCTTCCTGGGTCTACCCCACGCATCCTCCGGCTTAGGTGAGTGCCGCTCGGACTCTATGGTCGACGTACGTAATGGAGTTTTCTCCCGCTTAGCTGTAAGCTCTCGGCCATCAGGTTCTGACTCGCACCCGTAGGTGTCGCTCTCTGCAGGGGATGCCCTCCCCCTTTTCGGTCCGTGGGCTCAGTCCCGAGCCCCTTATCCTGTAGGGTTTAGGGGTCATGTCACCTCTCGAAAATCCCTTGGAAAAAGACGGTGGTCATTGTTTGAAACCAAGCCCCAGCTGGCGGTATGCAGCCCTAGCTTCGGGTGTAGATCCGTACCGACTTCTTCCCGTTCTAGACTCCTCCGAACTGGACAAGACAGAACCCGTAGTCTTTCTGGACTCACTTTCTGATTCGTTTCAAGGCGTGGCGCATTTGGTGCCACGACGGTATTGGGACTTACCTCTTGCGCGTCGTCTTGGCCTGGGGTAGTCAATGGGCCGGCTGGGCGTCCTGGCATTTGGACACCACTCCACGCGTTAAGTATTTCATGACCCACAGTTCAAATATGTTGCCCAGGTGGAGTCGTGGCATCGCGTAGATTAAATTACGACGATGATTCGTGATAGTTTCTGTTGTAAATAAAGGATCTAGGATCGTTCAAAAAGAGTTCAGTGTGGTTAAAAACAATTATTAACGTTTATTAAGTAAAATAATATACTTGGCTTCGATAAGCCATACATCGCGTGATCGTACCTGAGAGTACAAGAACGGGAAGTTAGCTACGCCGTCGGTCTTCGGCAGCAGCTTCAGAACACATGCGCACAGCAGTCTTGCACACGACACTCATACCGCGTGTATTCAAATAATAATATAAATAATGTCGGAATATTCACATAATTCAACACGCCTCCTTGAATTTATGACATTTCACTTTTATCTTGGTAACTATTCTTACAATTTAATTTTACAAACTCATCTTATAATCTAATTATCTCAAATCAATCTTAACGTATTTCTAATTTTAACAAATTTTGTTTTATCTGAACTTTTAGTAAATAAATCAACCAAATTAAATTTAGAATCTATCTTTATAATATCAATCACGCCATTTTCATAGTTCTCATTAATATAATGATATTGCACTTCAATGTGCTTTGAATATTTTGTAGAGTTACTGTAACCATACAGAAAGCAGTTGAGAAGCAATCCTTGAAGGAAAGGAATAAATTTAGTAATAGGAATTTATTTTGAAAAGATCAAATTGTCTATTCAATATTCCCACTTTTAAATTACAATATTAAAAAGAAGCAAGCAAAAACATCTGCGGTTATGACCGAGTAGTTAGGTTAGTTAATGAATAAACAAGTTCGTTGCCAACGAGCCTTCAAACAGTGTTCAAAAGAAAAGAACGCGTTCCTCTTTTCGAACACTGATAGAATTAACGTGAACTCAAAATTTCGAAAACTCAAGTACTTGCTTCCTAACTCTACGTCAACGAAATTGTCGTTTACAATCCGCTACGTAGGAATCTTCGCGCAGGCCTATAAGTAACCCTCACTGCACTTACGCCGCTCGACGAAGATGCTAAAGCATTAAAAAATTAAGCCTAAAAAACGAAGAGAGTTTTTTCCAGGTTTAAAAGCCAGTACTTGAGAATAAAAAAGGAAACGTTTAATAACAATAAAAACCGCAGATAGATTTGAAATGCATAAGTGATAAAAGTAATTACAGAAAATTTGAATAATTTTAAGAATACAAATTAAAATAAAAACGCCAAAATTAAAGAATACTAAAATTTAATAATATTATAAATCTGTTCAGTAACATTCCCTCCCCCGTATAAAACTCTCGCGTTTTATACTGACGCAAATCTAATTAATTTGTGACATGGACGCTTTATTATACCATTTGAAATTCAAACTTCAACCTTTCGTGAAATTCCATCGGAATCAGAAATATAACTCATGACAATTCCTTTCCTCCACAGATCTTATCATCCGTTCCCAGGCCCCTCCCATGTGTGAAGCGGTCGGCGGATTAAATTTCCATAAAAATTTATTTTTTTGAGCAAAAGAACGTAATTTTATGCGTTCCGTTTGATTTAAAGCTCGCTTCAATTTCTCATCTGCCCCACGAAAGTTAGTCCCATTATCACTATGAATTGTTTCAGGTAGTCCCCTCTTCGCCGCGAATCTTTGAATCGCCATTATAGTTGAATCTGCATTCAAAGTATGAGCTATTTCAATCCAAATAGCCCTAGTAGTCATACAACTAAAAACAGCACCCCAGCGTTTTTCTCGCCTACGACCGACTTTCACCCACACAGGACCAAAAAAATCAAACCCTGAATGAGTAAAAGGTCTCAATTTATAACCAAGACGTTCTAAAGGTAAATTAACCATAATCGGTTTGTATGGTTAACCTCTTAACATTCGACACATACTACACTTATTGACTAGAGAACGTAAGCATCTCCTTAAACCCAAAATCCAGAAACCTTGTCTTAATTCGTTCATCACAGTTTTATGATTTTTATGATAAAACCTCTCGTGATAGGACAAAATTATAAGTTTCATGATCGGATGGTTTGCGTCCAGGATCAAAGGTTGAAATTTTTCTCGAGTGTCTGGCAAATACCTAACACGACCTTTTACTTTTATTCTTTCCCAAAAAAGGTTTCTTGAACTTCACGAAATAACATTCTTTCGGCGTTTAACTGTCTTTCTAAATCGGTGCGCGACTCACTTATTTTTAACCATACATCAACAGCTCTTAAAACTAAAATACTTACTCTAACTAATTTAGACCACGAAGAAAAACGAGTGAAATCCGGTAAGAAACTCGAAACTTCTCGTAGTTGAATCGAGTGAATCTTTCCCGAACTAAGTTCATTTGAAGTTCTCGAGGGAGATTCTCGTGGCCAAAAATTCTCAGGTTCTCGAAGAAATTGAAGCCCTAAAAACTAACGACTACCTGAGTGTAGACTTTCCGGATGCCATTTAGTCGCATCATCAGCTGGATTATTTTCAGAATCAACCCATCTCCATTCTGACACGTGCGATTTCTCACCGATTTCCCCCAAACGAATTCCAACAAAAACATCGTATGAACCCAAATTAGATCTTATCCATTTCAAAACCGTTTGCGAATCACACCAAAAAATGCGTCGGCTTACGGCAAACTGATGTTCTACAGAAATCGTTTCTGCAATCCTAACTGCAAGTACCGCCCCCTGCAAGTCAAGCCGTGGAATCGTTTTATTCTTACTCGGCTTTAATGAAGCAACTCGAGCTTTCGATAAAATTATGGACGTGTGTACTCTTCCACTTGTAAGAAGAAAACGCCAATAACCTACCGCAGCGTACGCTTTCTCGCTCGCGTCACAAAAAATATGAAGTTCTATCGTTGATATTGTTCCCCCAAATAATTTATAACACTGAGGAATCCTACATAGTTCAACTTTTTTTAATTCACATAACCACGATTTCTAACCTTCAAATTCGCATTTCTGTAACTTCTCATCCCATTTTACCTTACTCTGCCAAACATTCCGCATTAAAATTCTCCCTTGAATTGTAAACGGAATTATGAAACCCAGAGGATCAAAAATAGACATAATTACGCTTAAAAATTCACGTTTAGTTGGTACTTTATGACCAGTGCGAAACTCAAGTGGAATTTTTTTTTCCCCGAATTTAAAAATAAGCCCGTCCGTAACTGTAGACCATTGCAAACCCAGTACCCTCTCTCGCGAATTATCATTTTTAATCAAACTAGTCGGTTTTGAATCCTTACCCTCACCCTTAATAGCTTTCAAAACTTCCGGCTTATTCGAAGTCCAACCGTGCATCTCCCAACCGGCCGCAGAATTTATTTCAATCACATTTTTAACTTGAATTTTAGCTTCTGACTCGGTATTACAACTTTTCAAAAAATCATTCATGTAAGAATTTTCAACAATGCCTTCCGCTGCTTCTGGGTATTTTAATTTAAATTGTTTCGCATTTTCATTCTTTACAAATAAGGCAGAAGGTGGTGACGATCTCGAACCGAAAAAAATAGAATTGATAACATGATCCTGAGGCTCAACTGATCTGTCCTTACCCCGCCACAAAAATCTTTGAACATCGCGATCTTCATCTGAAATTTTAACTTTCAAAAACATATCCCTCATGCCCCCTTTAACTGCTATAAATTCTTGACGAAAACGCATTAAAATTCCAAGCAACGATTTTAAAAGATCTGGACCCAACAGTAATAAGTCATTAAAAATTACTGAACCCGACTTTGCCCCCGCGTCAAAAACGAGTCTTACTTTACCAGGCTTATTTATATTTCTAATCCCAAAATGAAATAAGTACCATACACGTCCACGAGGAGCTTTATCAGTCTTTTCAGCGTACCGTTTTTCAATCAATCTTCCCATCTCAGCGTAATACAACTGTGCGTATTGCAGGTCGCGATCTAACTTACGTTCCAAAAAATAAAGTCTCCGTAAAGCGGTTGATTTACTTTCAGGTAATGAATCAAAATCTTCGCGCCATAACAAACCAATTTCTCAAACTGAATTAAAACGTCACCAACAGATTCTATTAAGTTTTTCAACGGCGCGTTTTTCAGAATTATTAATTTTAGATTTCACACTTACTCTTAAAGCGTCCAAGTCAAAATTTTGTTTCACCAATTCATTCAATTCATCAAATTTATCTCCTAATTGATTCAAAAAGTTATAACCTAAAACATTGTCTTTATTTCTTTGTCTCGAACAAAATTTACCGTGAATGGACCAATCAAGATAACACCGAGAGAGTAAAAGATTAAATTTTTCTAACTCAATAATTTGACGATTTACAATTAACTTCGCGTAGTCCTGACCAAGTAAGATATCTGGCACTGTCTCAAAGGATTCTATTTTAATGTTGAATTTTAACTCGCAATAATCAGTTACATCTACCGGTAATGAACTTAAAGGAAGTGATAAATCATCAACTACAAAAATATTATTCAATGTAAAAAACTCTTTATCAACCTTGATTTTAAAAGACACTTTGTGATTAACGGACATTGATGGATCATTTGAGCCAGCGCCCTTTAAAAAAATATTTACACTAAATTTTTCTAGCTGTAAATGGCTTACAACTTTTTTATTTATCACTGAAACAGTTGATCCTTCATCAAGCAAGGCAAAATGTTTATCGGTATTTTTTGGTCCAAACACGTACAAAGGAATTATTTTCAAAAATGTTTTACCTTCCTAGTCAACTCTTTTGACCATCATTCGAGTCATAATTATTTTGAACCAAAGTCGCTGCAGAAGCTTTAGTATTCTCCGGCAATGATCTTCGTCTATCAGCATAGTGCAAAATCCTATGATGGCGGTACTCACACTGATCACATGAAACGCGTTCTTTACACCCTTTGCGATCATGATCAGGACTCAAACAATTAAAACAAAGTTTTAATTTACGCACTATTTTCCACTTCTCATGCATATTTTCGCGAGCAAATGCTCTACAAAAAGCAATGGCGTGTCCCTTGAGTTTGCAAAGAACACACTCAGTTTCACCACCTTCAGAGGACCCACCATTTGTCTTTGTAGTCGAAAAAACGAAATGTTGATCGTCGCGATGAGAATAACTAGAGGACCGTGAATTCGAATTTCGATCGTTGTCACGTCTATCGTCACGATTAAAAGAACGAAAGGACCGTGAATGTAAATTCCGAGAATCTTTAATACCAAGAATACCAGCACTTACAGCAACTGTGGCTTCAGATAACATGAATTCCGCAATTCTTTCAAGTGGTGCTTTTTCATTACTCACACACGAAGCATATCTCGCATATTTCTGCAGCATAGACTCTAGTAACTTTGACAAGACTTCTCTTGTAAATTCAGGACTATATAATTGACCGAGTCCATTGAGCGAACTAATCGATAAAACAGCATCATTCAAAGTTGAAGAAAACTTGTTCAAGTCAATCTTACCAGAATCTATACTAGGCATTTTTTTAACCTTTCTGACAATTTGATCGATTTTCACATTTGGATCACCAAAACGCAATTCAAGAGTTTTCATTATCTCTGTTGCACCACAGTCGGAAGAAAAATCCGCTTCCACTGCATCTCTAGCGCGGTCTTTCAAAGAATCAAACAACCTCATAACATTTTCATATTCCGAATATTGATCACTCTCAGTTGAAATATCATAGGCCTTTTTAAATCTTAACCAATCAAGTGGATGCCCCGAAAACGACGATAATCTCCGTGAAGTCACACGGCTTAAAAGACTAGCATTATTAAAGACATTCAAATTATTATTTCCAACAATATTTTTCTCAATAGAATTTGCTAAACGAGTCATCGGATCAATAAACGAAATCAGGGATACCATGACTGGCACAGATTTACGAGAAAAAAAATTTTCACTATCATCAAATCGCGAATCTCGTGAATTACGTATTGGTGATAAGTTATATTCATTAACATTATCTTCATAAAGACTCAGGCTCGGAGAACGTCGACGGGCAAGCTCTGAAAAATCATCGGCTACAATCGAATCAGCATAATCGCATTGATCTGAAACTTCAGAAGTATTCGGCTCTCGTGATGCCGGACGGCGCTTCGATGAAAGACCAACGTGACATGCAAGCGGGTTGATGATCAAAGCTTGGGTTGAGTCCAGAGCAGCTGCAGGATAATCTTCGATTGAAAGTAAAAAATCACGTTGTATTGACTTGGAGTCAGAACCTGGAGCTGTTGAAACGTGATCTCGATGACCAATCAAGTTGCTTAAATGTGTTTTTCTTGCTGACGATTGTTGAGGTAAAAATGAAACCACCGGGGTTGGTAGCCTCGATCCTTGAACCATCCGTGAATGTTCAATTGCTTGCATTGGCTCTCGGTGCTCAAGAAACTCATCAAAGCATGACCGTCGTGTTGATGATTGCATTAGTTGCTGATGGTGTGTGGCGTTCCTGGATCGTTGATGAGTACTCGGTGATGCATCTCGATGCACCTCGGCTGTCACTTCAAAACATTCGATTGCGTGAGGAGAACCCGAACCACGTCTCCTCTCAGCTCGTGATATTGAAGAACTGCGGTGTCCACGTCCCTCAGAATGAGAAGTTGAAGGGTTGTTTTTCTTTAGCCACTCGGTTCGGGAAATTGAAGGGGCTGAACGCGGACCTGCCACTCGCGACGATCGAACACCTCGGCGAAAACCCTCTGTAACGAAAAAGGTTGGATCCTTCGAAAGCAAACAATGCTCACAATTTCGACTAGCTCGGGTTTGTCTCGTTCCACAAGTGTTGCAGTCAGGAACTCGAGAACTTCGTAGGCTACGTTGTCTCGTTACGGGGGTTACGAGGTCATCGTTTGTTGCAGCTCGTTTTAAGGTGTCCCGTGACCCCTTTTAAGGAGTGGATCGCCACGTCTTTTTGTTGCCATCGTAAATTTTCCTTTCGCTCCTCAAGGATTGACTTTGCCCTCCAAGTCTTGTCACGGTCGGCAAATGTAACAATACAGAAAGCAGTTGAGAAGCAATCCTTGAAGGAAAGGAATAAATTTAGTAATAAGAATTTATTTTGAAAAGATCAAATTGTTTATTCAATATTCCCGCTTTTAAATTACAATATTAAAAAGAAGCAAGCAAAAACATCTGCGGTTATGACCGAGTAGTTAGATTAATTAATGAATAAACAAGTTCGTTGCCAATGAGCCTTCAAACAGTGTTCAAAAGAAAAGAACGCGTTCCTCTTTTCGAACACTGATAGAATTAACGTGGTTTCGAAAACTCAAGTACTTGCTTCCTAACTCTACGTCAACGAAATTGTCGTTTACAATTCGCTACGTAGGAATCTTCGCGCAGGCTTATAAGTAACCCTCACTGCACTTACGCCGCTCGATGAAGATGCTAAAGCATTAAAAAATTAAGCCTAAAAAACGAAGAGCGTTTTTTCCAGGTTTAAAAGCCAGTACTTGAGAATAAAAAAGGAAACGTTTAATAACAATAAAAACCACAGATAGATTTGAAATAAAAAAGTGATAAAAGTAATTACAGAAAATTTGAATAATTTTAAGAATACAAATTAAAATAAAAACGCCAACATTAAAGAATACTAAAATTTAATAAAATTATAAATCTGTTCAGTAAAAGTTACCGTATTTTGCAATTGCTACCGCACCGGAGTTATCTTCATAAATTTTTATCGGTTTTTCTATTCTCAAATAAAATGATTGATGTAACAAATTTTTTAGAAATAAGATTTCAGTTACTGCTTCCGATAAAGCAGTATATTCTGCAAAAGTTGAACATTTTGTCACTATATTCTGTTTTCGCGTTTTCCAATAAATCAAATTTCCAAAAAGTCTAATTACAAAACCGGTTGTTGATTTTCTATCTATATTATCTCCTGCAAAATCTGAATCAACCATACGATCTAATTTTACTCTATTTGCATTCTTATCATTATATGTTAATTTTAAATTCTTAGTTTTATACAGATATTTTAAAATTCTTAAAGCATATTTATAATGTGTTTGATCATAACAACTTTGAAATCTACTCAAATAATTAACACTATAAGTAATATCTGGTCTAGTGCCTGTGCTAATATATAATAATTCGCCAATTAAATTTCGATATTTTCAAGCAATCAACAAGTAGTCATCAAAAACTAAAATAAATATCGGATCTTTGCCTTTGTTATTTACATATAAACAATAGTCATAATTACTTCTTTCAAATCCTAACTTTTCAATAAAAGCATGAAAACATTCGTACTAAGCTCTAGAACTTTCTCGCAAACCGTAAAGAGCTTTTAATAATTTACAAACCTTATTCTTACCAGTTTCATAACCTTTAGGTTCATAAATGTAAACTTCGGATTTTACGTTGCCATTTAAAAATGCTGTTTCAACGTCCATTTGTTCTACAAATAAATTATTCGCACCACTGTAACTTAATAAAATTTTTAAAGTTGGCATTTTACCGACAGGTGAATAAATATTTTCCAAATATTCTTATCGTTTACAACCTCTAACTACTAGTCTAGCTTTATAAGTATCATCAATTTTCTTTTTATAAATCCATTTAACATCAATTATTTTCTTACTTTTAGGTTTGTCAATAACTACCTATGTTTTGTTTTTATTTTAACTTTCAATTTCGGAGTTCATTGCCTTTTGCCAATTTTTCGATTCGCTGGAGTTTAACGCCTCCACGAATGTATTCAGTACATTCGCATTTACATAATTGACATAAATACAATGTGTAAAAGGGTGACCATATCTTTGAACAGGACTTCTTTTCCTATTCAATTTTTTAGGGATAGTCAAATTTTCATTCTCATCAATTTTTCCGTTTCTCTCAATATTTTCATTAACCATCTCATCAATATTTTCAACATTATCACGCTCGCTTGAAATATTTTCATCCGATTCATACTCATCATCATCATCATCTCTCTCAGAATCATCTTCATTCTCTAACCTTAAGGGGGTACATATACCTAAAATTTTTCAAAAAATCAATTTTCAGGTTTTTGTGTTTTTTGATGTACTTTTACATCAGCTTTCGAATGCCGCAAACCGCGTTTCTTAATTCGTTAAGGGAAAAAAGTTACAGTTAATTTAATAAAGACATTCAATTTATTAAATTAACGTTGAAATGGCTTTTTTGAAATTCAAGAATTTCAAGTCAGTTCTAGTAGCAGAAATACTTTCTACGATACTATAGGTACAAATGCTTTTTCGATGTATTTTTTCCTTTTTAAATTTTCGCAATGTAGGTATAGTTTTTTTTTTATCCACGAACAGAACTGTAAGTATTTATATCGTTTTCGTCCAATAAAAGCGATGAAAAAACAGAAAATTTTTTTATCTGTGATTAGATTTTTTCCGTGACATAATATCTTAATAATGAAAATTAAGAATGACAGATTAAATTTCATTTCAAGTCTAATGCTAAAACAATTTATTAAGTTAGAATCGATCGCATAAAAAAATTTATAACCTTTATGACATAATATATGACATATATTACCTGTACGAGTCTACTTTAAAATATTACACCAATATCGATCTATCGATATCAAATTAGGTATTTCTACAGCGTTGCAAGTTCATGACGACTTTTTTGTTCTTTGAGTCATCTTTCTAGTGAAATTCTACTTTACTTGGTTTTGTTTTTGTTATTAATTCAATCTGAAGTAAATAAGTTAGTTTTATTAAAAAAAAAAAAATTTAAGAATAAATGACCAATTCTTACCAGGTAAACTAATGAAGTTTTTTAATTGTTAAAAAAAATGTGTTTATGTACAAATGTGAAGTGAAAAAATAATTCTGTGATTTAAAATTAAAGATAATTTTTCGATAATTGCATGTGAAGACTCCGCTGACTCAAAGTCTTAACTTGCTCGTGGTGCCTAATAGTGTGTGATCTGTGTTTTTGATAAAAAAGCTAATTGGGTCACTTTAGGAGCAGGAGAAAAAAAATAAAGTATCCGGCTATGTGCAAAAGAGTATTTACATCAAGCAAGAGTCCTGTGACAAGATATTTTCAAGATCTAAATGTTTATGTGTTGGTGTGTTACATTTTATTCATCAAAATCTGTTCAGAACTTTGAAAGCCATTTTCTCAAATATGTGATTTTTGAGAAAATGAGGGCATTGCTCGTAAAGCCAAAATTTTTCCAGACAGCGGATGGACCCAGGACTTTGCACACTTGTTGTACATGTGAACCCTCATGAGCGCAACCTCAGGCAACCAAATCTAAGCATTATTTAGCTGATGGCACACCATAAATTGACTAAAATGATAAAACCTATCAAAATTTTAACCACACTAAGCAATTTTAGAGTATGCAAGTAGCTTAATAGTGCTTGGATTTGGTTGCCTGAGGTTCCGCTCATGAGGGTTCACATGTACAACAACTATGCCAAGTCCTGGGTCCATCCGCTTTAAGGAAAATTTTTGACTTTACGAGCAATGAACTTTCATAGCCTAAATAAGCTGAATTTTATAACACTTATAAAAACACTTATGTTAATTTTCTAAATGTAAAAAATTATGTAAAAATGTGTATATATTATGGAAAAAAATTATCTTTTTAAATAAATCATTTTTAAAAAACTTACAAAATTTTTTCTGAGTTTTTTTTTTTAGGTATATGTACCCCCTTAAATTAATACTATTTTCTTTATCAACATTTTCATTCTCATTTATATTCATTTTTTTCCATGCAAATTAATTCTTTCTTATTCTCGATTACTTTAACATGTCTGGCATTAATTACTTTGTTATTTTACAATACTTTATAGCTATCATTATTATAACCTACTAAAATACCTACTTTATCTTTATCATCCCATTAACCTTTCCTTAAAACTTCATTTATTCTCACAAAAACTTACCTGCCATAAATCTATAAATGTTTCAAATCAGGTTTCTTGCCAACAATATTTCAAAAGGAGTTTTATTCTCCCGAGTATTAGCAATTGTACGATTTTTTTATAAGAGACTGTTTTTATAAATTCAGGCCAATACCTGTTATCAATACCCGCTTATCGGGCTGAACAATGACCGATATCCATTGCGGATCTGTTGTATCGTTCCGTTACACCGTTCAATTCGTGTACGTAGCTTGGGCATGGTGACAACTCAATACCTTTATATTTAACAAAATTATAAATTTCGTGATTTAAATATTCTTTCCCGTTATCACAACGTAATTTCTTTACTTTTTTACTGAAAAGATTCTTGTCTAAATTCACATATTTTACGAAACAACCTGCTATTTCATTTTTACTCTTAATGCAGTTAGTTCTCGTACATTTACTGTAATCATCTATAAAAGTCAAAAAATATTTCTCTCCACAATAACCAGTAGTTTTATGTGGACCATTCAAATCGGTATGGATCAATTCCAAAATCTCCGACGATTCAGTTTTCTCATGATCAAATGGTATATTTGCCATTTTACTCTGTATACAGTTCGCACGTTTCAAAAATTTATCATTTTCTAATTTATCTGGCAAACCTTCTAGCAATTTATTTTTAACCAATTTATTCAAATATTGAAAATTTACATGGCCTAAAGCCCTATGCCATTTCTCTTTATCTGTTAATTTCAAAGTATTTACATAAATATTTTCATCTTTATTTTTATTAACAAAACTATCTAAAACGTATAAATTATCCTAACGAACCGTTAAAATATCCGAAAACCTTCCGTGCACCAAATTTCTTTTTTAAAAACTTTGCCATTTTGGAGTTTTATAGATGCACCGCATCAGCATCGTGATCTTTGTACTCTGAAAAAACTACAAAATTGAAATTTTGGACAGTGCCATCTTTTTAATAATAAATTACATAAACATGTCATGATGCCTAGTCTGTATTTCAATGATGAGCCTGTATCGCATTTTGAACTTTGAATGAGTTGTTCTCAGAAAAATCGAGGGTTACCAAAAACTCGCCTTGTTTAAGTGATGTTTTGACTTTATTCAAACACTTTGCTTGTGATTCGGCAATGAAATCATGCTTCAAGATTTCTGGCAACTCTTTCGTAAAGTTTTAAACAAACTCACTTGTACTTTCAGTTTTATTAAGAATTTTATATCTACATATAAAATTTATATAAAGTTGGCAAAGTTATACATGATTAATAATTTAGAAAAAAAATTATTTCACAAGTATACTATTGATTTAGAGGATGATACCTGTCAGTCGATACCCATTGATCAAAAGAAACACTTTTTACTTGGTATTACTGCAAAGTTGCTTTTATATCTCGGAAAACTCTGTTTGTCCGGGACAATTTTTACACTTTCTTTTTAGGAAAATTAGCTAAAAAACCACAAAAAACTCTAAAAGTGTCTAAATAAGCTAATTTTTCGCATTATTTTTGTTTTATTATGAATTTTTGAAAAAAAATATACTGAGGCATCGTTTTCATAAAGTTGTTCATGTGCAATTAAAGTATAAAAAAGACAAAAAACCCTAAAAAATGCTTTTAGAAATCCTCTTAGCCCAGGGTCAAACTCATCAAAAGTGAACTTGAGAATATTTTTTCTTAAAAATAAATGAAAAAAACAAACGGAATGCGAGGTTGCCGAATTCTGTAAGTGCAACAGGCTTTGATCAGGAATTTTTAAAAAATTAGTTAAAAACCAAAAAAGTGCTAAAAATGCTATATGAGTTAAATGGCGAATCGATATCAAAGCCCCATGAGACGGAATCATTGATAAATTTCTTCATTTTTTGATATTAGAAAACGATCCCCAAAGTTTCGTTAGGATCAGTGACCCGCAGGGTATCGCCTCTCTTTGTTAGCTTTAAGAATCCATAAAAATACGAGTATTAATGAAAATCAACAAGTTAATTTTTGTGGCCCATTTGTGGGCCATTCAGATAGTGTGACTCAATATAAATACCTGTAAGTCGTTAGCTACTGATTATAAGAAATCTTTTTAGTATTGTGACTTTGCAATATTGTTTTAGTACTAACAAGGAGAGGACCAGACATTTGAGTCATGGATTTGGCTAAAGTTTGATATATGGGCTCTAAATATGCCAAAAGGAAACCTCTAAGTGTCAGTTTCTTTGAATGGGCCTTTTAAAGTCATGTTTCCTATACACATGTTAAAAAATCAGCATTTTATCAGCATTTTTCAATAAAAAGCTGTTTTTGACCTCATTTTCAAATAAATATTGCTCAGACTCTATTACACTTACAGAATTCCGGAAACTCGCATTTTTTTCGTCTTTCCAATAATTTTCTGGAAAAAATTATTTGAGATTTTTTTTTATGTATTAGACCATGTAAAATTGAGATATTTAAAATGAAAAAATGACGAAAAATATCTTAACTGTACATGGTCTAATACATAAAAAAAAATCTCAAATAATTTTTTCCAGAAAGTACTTGGAAAGACGAAAAAATGCGAGTTTCCGGAATTCTGTAAGTGTAATAGAGTCTGAGCAATATTTATTTGAAAATGAGGTCAAAAACAGCTTTTTATTGAAAAATGCTGATTTTTTAACATGGGGTGTAGAGGGAACATGACTTTAAAAGGCCCATTCAGAGAAACTGACACTTAGAGGTTTCTTTTTGGCATATTTGGAGCCCGTGTATCAAGCATTTTCCAAATCCATGACCCAAATGTCTGGTCCTCTCCTTGTAAGTATAATGTTTTTAGAACGAAGACATTGTTTACAATTTCCTAAGTAACATTCTGCTGATGGATTTAAACAAACATTTTCACTAAATACTCATGATAATTACTTTCAAAATTAAACTTTTTAGGGGCTAGTCCTTCTTTTAATCCTCTGAATTTAAGTTTGATATAACTAAATAGTAGTTTTACCAAAAAAAATTTGAAAAAAATCGGTGAACCTCGTGAGGCCCGATATGTCGAAAAGTATTATTTTGACCCACATAGGTATAAGGTATTTGCCACTATGACGTCATGAGTAAAAAAATTGACGAACACTGGATCCAAAACAAACTATGCATAGATATACTCTACATGGAAGCTAAGTTTCATCGCTCATTACATGTATATCTATATGTAATTTGTTTTGACTCCAGTGTTCGTCAATTTTTTTACTCATGACGTCATAGTGGCAAATACCTTATACTTCCAATGTATGATGGTACTGATGACGTCACAAGTACAAATTTTCAAAAAATTATCAATAAAATCTTTGAATTCATTTAAAATCGAGAAATTTTATATAAAAATATATTTAGAAAGTGTGCATCTTCCCCATTCATTGTGTTTGAGATTTCGCGCCTCTTTTTGACAACTACACCGGTCAGCTGCGCGACGGACGCCACGAAAGTCCCGGCTGCCGACATCCGTCCGCACCAGTCTCACTCCGCCCGCGATCGCGGCCTCATCGAGTTGTGGGTCTTGCGAGGGCAACTCGTTTCTACGCCCCTGTTCGGCTTTTCGGAGAGTCTGAGGGTTCCCGGCCAAAACGGCAAACACCTCAGCTCTCACTATAAATAGTTTGAAGAATATAGTGTTTTAGTGTTTAATGCTCGAAAAGTGCTTCACAATTATTTTCACCCCCAAATCACACAACTCAATCCTCGAGTTCGTTGCCTCTCACGAAAAGGCAACTGGTCCTTCGGTAAACAAGCCCGAAATAATCAAACATTTGGTCCTGATCGAGACAGATTATCAGCCACTTTTTTTTACAGTGCATTGTGAGAGTGTGAGATTGAGTACAGTGAAGTGCCTTTTTTTTCAAAAAACAAGTATTTACCTCCGCTTGCTACCCTCGACAGCAAGTAGGAGTCTTATAGCAAATCATCATTGGCCATACCACGCCATTAGTTGGAGCACACGGCAAGGGACGCCGTGCGCACATCATTTCGGAGCAAAGGCGGCCATTTTGCGCTTCGCGGTTCTGCCTGGCAGAAGCAGCAAGCAACTTGGCGCTGGACGCAGCAACTCTACGGTGACGTCATCCACCGCTATCAGCAGCACAGCGGTGACGTCACACTTAGTGGCCCTCTACAGCAGGGTCTTCTACAGCATCGAGCGCGGCAGACTGACTGTCTGTGCGCGCAACAACAAATCACCTGACCCTCGCAGCAGGCTTGGGTCTTCAATATCGGCCGCGCCAGACCCCCAGCGCAGCTCTAGACACGCGCTCGGGCTCGTAGCAAAAGTACGGGCCGTCGTCATCGTCGTTGGTGAGCCCAAGACAACCCACCTAGCAGTCGACGTGCACTCGGGCCTGAAGTTTAGCAGCAGCAATCGTCATCTACAGCTACAATAGGATTATACTTCCTGTTAAATTAACTCTGGACAACACATTCAGTGGCGCTCGTAACAAGTCGAGCGCTGGCCATCCGCGCAGCAGAAGTCGCAACAACAACAAAGCTCGCCTGCAGCATCTGTTGGCATAGTTGGACTTCAATTTCTGGTGTGTCCACTCCATTTCTTACTTTTTTTCGAGCTTTTTTTAAACCTTGCAAAGTTCTCTCTTTACTCTTTTTGCTATTGTTTATAACCTCCAAGGTTATATTAGCATAGTTTACTAAATTTTCTAACCTCAAAGTTTGTTTACATTTCTCTATTCTTCATGCAGTTTGTTTATCTTTTTAAAAGTTAGACTTTTCTTTTTAGGGGTTAGAATAATTATTCTTTATTCTTGATTATCACAATCCTTCATACAAATGCAGAATTTTTCTTTGAAACTCTTAAAGAGTTATAATTTTACTACATTTATAAATTTTATGAGCATCAGACTGATTGACTTAAATTTACAAATTTCAAACTCAGTTTACATTTGACTGATAATTATTGAAATTATTTTTATTATAGAATACTGATACCACTAAAATTATAGGTTTTGCCCTGCACTTATTCTGCACTCATACTCGATTGGTTTTGGATGCCAGGATTCTTCAGCGCATACCAATATTGGACTTTCTTCACCATCCTATGGTAGTCTAGCTTGCTGGGGATCCAGCCAATCTTCAACTTCTTCAGCGAGCAATCAATCCTGCTTTGCTTTGATTCTTGGTTGCTATACGAGCACTCAATCTGGTTGTTTTACTCATTCGAAGGACTTTAAGTCTTCGATGGAACTACCATACTTGATTAGCTGTATCGTATAAACTTTTTTAGGCTACTTTCATATATAATAATAAAATCTGAATTTTATCTCAGTTTTGCTAAGTATTTTTTTCTATTTTTTCTCAAATTTGGTTTTTCTTTCAGAATTTGGTTTCAAGATCTAAATCAAATTCACCCTTTTATACACTCAACATTTTTCAAAACTGCTTTGCCTTTCTTTTCAAATACCATGCTTGGTACCATACTTTTTACTCTTGGATATACTTTTTATTTTGGAGTTAAATTCAATTTGCTTTTAAACTTTGATTTTCATTGTGCCCTCTGCACATTTGTTTCAATTTAATTTTTATGTATTCATACCAATGGAAAGTTTTTGAAAAATAATTTAAATTTCATTTTTGACTAGGATCTTACACATCCTAGTTGATTCCGGATTCAAGTCATGCTTGAATTATTTTTTCAATAATAACAGACTGATATTTTGATACTTGGTGCTTCGACGCACAGTCCGCTTTTGCCAAACCCTGCTTTGACAAAACTTTCAGGATATTTACTGTGCCTTGCACATTTTTTGGATTACTAACCTCACTATACATACTACACATTACACTGACACCCCCTAGCATTTTTGATTAGGATCATCATAAGATTTTTCACTGAAAAGGTGAAATTTAGTTTTTTGGTTAATAATTCATTCAATTTAAGTCACCAACGTGGCCTAGCTGATTGTTATATATTATACCCCTTGTTTTACATAAAAACACTCGCATGAGTAAATTATGAAAGACTGATACATGAGTTTCAATTATTTAGTTTCGATAAGCAAAATCTTGTAATTCCAAGCCCTGTTCTTGATGCAAGTTATATTGCAATTTGTGCCTTGCCACATTTTTCTGACATTTGTTAAATTTATTAGTACGTCTAATAAATTACCTCATTTAAGTTGGTTGTCTCCGTGTAACTATCAACTAAATCATAATGGATAACGCCATGTTAACTCAGAAAATTATTTTAAAAAGGATAAAAGAGCAATATTCACTACAAATAATCTGGATTTTCTTCTTTTGGTCACTTTTAGTTAACCATTGTAACTAAAATTCAATTCAAGTTTAACTCAACTTAGTTTACCCTCGTTTAGCTAAAGTTTCATTTAAGTCAGGTCCTCTCGGCTAACAAATGCGTAGTCGAGGTTGCGGCTTTTCGACGCAAATTCACATACATACTTTTTAGTTTAGTTGACCCTCGATCTGCTAAAAATTCATTTTTTTTGATTTAGTTGGCATTCGCTCAACTAAAAATACTCAGTTTTGGCCTGGTTGACGCTCAGTCGGCTAAAGCACACTCTTTAAATAATGTTGATGATTACTCAACTGCTCCATTTTAGAATTTAACATCAAATTCACCTTTTTTGAGGAGATAGTAGGAACAAACGAGTAAAAAAAAGCGTTTTTTTGACGATTTTTAGAAAAAAATCAGGTAGATTCCGTTTATTTAAAAAAAATAGTACATTGTCAAGTAACTTTTAAAGAAGCTTTTGTCAAATTTTGGAGTGAAAATATTCGAATTTGAAGCAGTAGCAGGTGATTTACCGAGGCATCTTCAAAAAAAGGTGTTGCGCGGTGACGGTCATAACTCATCGTAGAATTATCTGAACCACAAAATTTAAGAATTTTTCGTTAGAGTAGTTGAAGATCTCGAGGTTATCGAGGTGTTTTTTATTTTTAACAATTTTTGAATTTTTTATGACACTTTTACGGAAATTTGACAATTTTTTCGAAAAAAATCGCCATTTTTGAGTCACCATTTTGTCAAAAATGAAAAAATTTATCAAAACGAATCGATAACCCCGAGATAATTATGTATTAAAAGTGTGTGCAAAATTTGAATGTGATCGGTTCAATAGTTTTTGAGCTGGAACCGTCACCGTATTAAAAAAAGGTAGTTTCGAGAAAAACAAGTTTAAAGTTAAAAAGTGCTCTCTACAGCGCTCGAAAGGTGTTTGGCTAAAACCTCGGCCACTACTCGAATTTTGCTCTTGAAATTTTAACACAATATTTTTTAGATGTGGTACTAACAGAATATGTAAAAAAAAAAAAAATCGTTTTTTGAAAATCGCTTGACCCTACTGTGCCCTTAATTCTCAATTAAGAACCAACATTGTGCACTGCCACGCATTGAGCTAAGCCTTGCTTAACTCAAATTTATTCAGTTTTACTTGTGCTTCAACGAGTAATTTTGCAAGTTCCAAACATGGAAGCTGCTATTTCCGAGCAGTACACTACCTTCAACAGGATTTCCAATCACTTTTACAATTTGCGAGGGAGTGAATCCCTCGTAAATTAATCTTCTTACCTGGCAGTGTCAAGTCACCTGGAAAACAGTGAAATAAATAATTTGTTTGTTTACCTTCCCAGGCCATGCCACTTTCTCGCGCAGCAGAAGCCGACCACGTGGCGACGATCGCCGTCGATTGGACGCTGCTGTTGCAGCAGCACGAGCACCCGGCGCGCGCACGACACATACACACACACACATGTTCACCACCCGGGAAGGCTCTCCCGGCCCAGGGCGCGCACGTACACACACATACACCACACACGGGTTCCGATTCTCCGTCGGGGAGTTTTCGGCGACGGAGGAGGTGCGCGGCGCGTGTCGGCAGACGACGCAACTGCGTCGCCAAGCGCGTGCGCGCACGCTCACCACAGTAGACACGGGCGTGAGTGAGATTTTATTTTTTTTTTTGTATAGTGTACGTTGCGTGAACAATGTGTGCGTATGGGGGAGAGCGAGAGAGAGAGAGTATGTGCGCGAGGGATAGGTTAACGCAGTGAGTGCCTCGTGTGCATTATTTTTATTCTTTATTTTGGATTTTCGCGCGTACTATAGGTGGCGTGGCGATCGCCACCGGAAGATTGTAGACGGGAGCGTGATTGGGTGTTGTGGCGTGAATGTGTCTGATTGGTGGACAAATGACTGTTCCTCGAGTATGAATGAGGCTTAGTTAGATTAATTTGTGTTGATTGGCGGAGAATGTTTGGAGGGGATGGTGAAGAAGGAAGTCGAGTCAGAGAGACGCGGGGAGCGTCACTCTGTTCTCAGTAGCCACAGCGAGAGGTAGTGTTTGAGAGTATGATTTTTTTTAGTTTCTTTGAGTAGACTTTTTCCTAAGTTCCCTTTTCCTAATTTTCTTTAGTTGAGTTGTAGACATTTTTATTTATTATTTACAGCTAGGTACAAGAAGAACTCGAAGACTTGGGTTATTTCCTTCTTGCAATACCGAGAGTTGAAACCCCAGAGAGTAGCCATTTTGGGGCAATCAGAGAAATTTGGTCGAAAATTTTTGTAACGTAAGGTTTTTGTTTTATTTTATTGGAAACTGTATAAAGCATGGTTTTTCCGGAAATTTTGTACATTGCACGATAAATGAGAATTCTGTTCGGCTAATATTAAAAGTTTATTAAATTCGATAGAGTTTTTTTGTCTTGGCGCGGCGTCGTTACCCGCCATTTTGTAGACTATTTTATAGTTCGTTTAATTCCTTTGTTCTCAAATTAAAATTTTATTTTTTTTGTAATTGTAGACTTGATTCTTTTAAATTTTGTAGACAAGAATAAAAATCAAATTTAACCTAAAAAATTTTGTAATAATTTATTTTCTCTCTCTCTAGCTCACCAACCGTTCCCGGAGGTTTTCTCTCCGTGGAAACCCTGACCCCAGATTAAGGAGTTTTCCCCAAGAGTTTTTGAGAGAGATTTTTCTTGTAACGGGAGGGCCCGGGAAACTCCATTAATTATTTAAGGGAGGCCCTTTTCTTTAGAAATACCCCGTTACAAATGGCGCCCGAACATAATTTTTTTTGTTAATTTTTTTAAAAAAAATTAATCCACGGAGAGTTGGTGAGAGGAGAGGAAATATTTTATTTTTTTTGGTTATTGCAATTTTTGTATTTTTTTTTTTTAGTTTGACTAGAGGTGTTTTTGTTTTTTTTTCGAGAACAAAGGGACTTAGAAAATTTTTGGTAGACAGGCTAGGGACTTAGAATATTTCGGAAGGGTTGAACTTAGAAAAATTTTCGGCGAGAGAACTTAGAATTTTTTTTTCTTAGCAGTTGGACTTAGTAGAATTTTTCATAGGTGGAACATTGAAAAATTTCGAAAAGTTGGACTTAGAAAATTTTTCGTTGATAGGAATTAGAAATTTTTTTTTCTTTCGCGGAGGTTGGACTTAGTAGAATTTTTCATAGGTGGAACATTGAAAAATTTCGAAAAGTTGGACTTAGAAAAATTTTCGGTGATAGAAATTAGAAAATTTCTTTTTCTTCTTTCGCGACAGTTGGACTTAATAGAATTTTCCAAGGTGGTACATAGGAAAATTTCGAAAGGTTGAACTTTAAACGGATGAGTGTGAATTTATGGAAATTAACAATTGGTGATGGATATTTGGGAATATTGATGTGATTTTTATAATTTTATTGTTGGCTAGTGACCGACAAAATATTCAAATTTAATTGTTGGCTTGTCCAACTGAAATATTTATTTTATTTTTTGGATTTTACCAGGTTTTAGGACGATTTATTTGTAGTACAAAAGAGAAGAGCTTATAAAATAAAAAAAACAGCTACTGAGAAACAAAGGTTCAGAACATTGTAGACAGAAAAATTTTTTTTTGTGAATTAAGAAAATTAGAGTCAGTGAAAATTTTCTTTCAGGTTCAAGAACATTGTAGACAGAAATTTTTTTTTTGTGAATTAAGAAAATTAGAGTCAGTGAAAATTTTCTTTCAAGTTCAAGAACATTGTAGACAGAAAAAAAAAAATTTTTTTTTGTGAATTAAGAAAATTAGAGTCAGTGAAAAGTTTCTTTCAGGTTCAAGAGTATTATAGAGTCAGTGAAAATTTTCTTTCAGGTTCAAGACTATAGTAGACAGTGAATTTTTTTTTTTTTTTTCTTCTTTTCAGGTTCAAGATTAAGTAGACATAAAATTTTTTTTGGTTGTATCTCAGATTCAAGATTAATTGTAGACAGTGAAAGGTAAGAAAGAAAGGAAAATGTATGTGGTGAGGACACAGGAACAGTCAGTAGTGAATGAAACACCTAGCAATGAAGAACAAGAATCAAAGACAAATTATCCAAATCCAGAGAACGATGGCACAAGCAAGAAAATAAATGAAACGGGTTTGAGAAAAACCATAACTCAACCACCTCTGGAAATGGAAAACTTGTTTATGTCTTCTTCACATGGTGTCCACTTGGCAGGGGAAAACGAACAATTAAACTTAGGTTTGAGAAAACAAGAAGTAGACACGAGTAGACACATGGAAAGGTTGATGGACCGAAGAAAAGAAGAGAGTAAATTGATTGGTGGATATGGTAATGAGTCAGAGAAAAACTATGAGAGTGGAGATTCAAGTGATGGTAGGATAGAGCAACGAAGAAAACGGCTAGTCAAGAGAAGTTCTAAGGACAGAAAAGTAGAAGGAAGGCAGGAAGAAATGAAAAGACTGGAGAAAGAAAGAAAACTGGACAATGAAAGAGAACAAAACAGACAATACACAAGTAGTGGTAGCGATACAAACGACGATGAGATAACTAGGCAGCGTAGGAGTAATAAGGTTCATTACAGTAAAAAGAATGAGTCGTCTCGTCGTCGTGAAGAACGTTATAGATCCTCCTCTAGGGAGAACCACTACAAATCGACACCTAGTCATAAGAGATATAAATCTACATCACGGGAAAGACGTCACGTCAACATTACATCTCGGGATCTCGATCACAGTTCTCTAGAAAGAAGAGATCGAAGATCGAGGTCCAAAGAACTACATCATGGACATTCACATGGTAGTAAACTACGAACTTCCATAACTCGACACAATCGTCACGGATCCCCGTCGCGTAAGAGAAGGGATTCATCGTCACGAGAAAGGAGTCATGGAAGAGTCAACAGTAGACTACGAGGCCATCGACACCGATCGTCTTCTTCATCGGAGGAACGTGGTCGTGGGTCGTGGATCCGAGGCCATAGATGGGATAGAGAACATAGTAGACGTAGACGAAATTATCGTAGTAGATCCGGTTCGAGAGAGTATAGACATGTCTCAAGACGAAATCGCAGTATTTCATCATCAGACAGCCGATCACCAGTAAGACATCGTAGACACGGGTATACACAGTCTAGCAATATCAATTGTGTGAGAATATTAAAGGACTGGAATTTAAAATTCTCAGGGGATGAGGCGAAAGAAAACCCAGAACAGTTCCTAAACAAACTAGACAGGTGTAGACGGAATAGCAACATGTCGGACACTCAAATAATAAACGCAGTAGCAAGTGTAATGGAAGATCGTGCGTTAAGGTGGTACGATACGGCGATTTTGAAGATTAAAACGTGGCATGAGTTTAAAAAGTCGTTCCAGAGGAACTTTATTGGCCAATACTCACAGTATGAGGTTATGGATGAAATAAGGAATAGGACTCAAGGCAAAGGAGAAACGATCTCAAATTACATCACTTGTCTGGGCGTCCTATTTAAATACTTAAAACGCCCTCTGGAAGAAGACGGACAGATAGAGATAATAAGAAGAGGGTTGCAACCTGAATACAAATGGTACTTGGACAACAAAATGGTAGACACGGTAGACGATTTGGAACACTACGGAAGAAAATATGAAAGACAGAGAGAGGATTGTGACAGATTTGTAGGACCACCAACCAAGGACAAATGCAGGATACCTATAGCGGCATTTACGAGCACAAAAAGCAAAGTGGCTGCAGTAAATGAAGTGGCGATGGTTAGTGGCGAAGGAAAGAATGCGAAAAAGAAAGATAAGAAGAGAAAAGGCATAGACAGTCCGACTCAAAGTCAGAAGAATGAAGTAGCAGGTATTCAGGTACAAAATAACCAGCTAAGTAACAACCAACAAAACGGAAATAGACAACAACAAATGAGGCCACCACAACTAGGACCTCAAATACAAATACAACAACAACTAGACCAACAACCCCAGCAAGCTAGACAACAATTAGAACGAGAAAATAGACAAACTCAACAACAACAATCACGACAACAACAAACTCAAAGTGAAGGTAGACCGATGGGTAACTGTCGTAGTTGTGGTAGACCTGGTCATCGGATTTGGGAATGCCCAGATCTATGCTGCTATAAATGCAGACAGACTGGACATTTTGCAAATAGTTGCCCATTGAAGGCCCAGGCAACAAGTTGTCAAGTTTGTGGTGCAAAGGGTGTTACAGTGAGAAACTGTGGAAATTGCTCAAAGTTGTTAGCCTTGCTGGGAAACGCCAAGGCGGGAGCGTAGGGTGGCCCAACACTCCCAAACAAAAAACAAGGGCCACAATGACAGTAGACAACAATGACGAAGTAGACAGAGAGATGGGTGTGGAACAACAGGTGGAAGAGATGTGGGAAGAAGATTGGACGGATGAGGAGGAAAGTGAGGAGGTAGAAGAGTTTAGGGAGACAGAAAGTGAGAGTGAGGAGAGTGAAAAATGGGATGAGTGGAAAGTGGTGAATGATTTTAAGGCCAGGAGGACAGGAGCAATTCCTAAGAGTAAGAGTGGGATAAAATGGAGTGAGGAAGAACTAACACCAACGCAGAAAGAGAATAATCATGATAATAAAGTAACAGAAGCAAGAGTAAACGGAAGTGAAAAGACCTGTGAAAATGCTAAAGAAAATGTAGACAGAGAGGTAGACATAAGTATTAGCAGTAGAGTAACGAGGTGAGGAGTAACTGCAAGTGAAAAGTTTTGTGAAATTCCTACAGAAATCGTATACAGGGAGGTAAACGAAAGTATTAGCGACAAAGTAGACAAGACAAAAGTAACTACCGGTGAAAAAGCTGGTGAAATTAGTGGTGAAATCGGCGTTGAGTGTAGACAAAAGGATGAGTTGGAAAATGTGGAAATGAGGAGGGAAGGTGATATAGAGGTTAATGGGGAAGAGATAGGACAGATAATTGAAAGGTTGGCAAGTGGGGATAATATAAGTGATGAGCAACTAACACAGATAAATGTTGCAATGCAGAAATTTGTGGAACAAATCGACTGGTCTCCGAATCGAAGGTTTTACAAAGCCCCTACTGGAAGTGTGAGTGAACAAGCTGAAGGTTTTCAGACTAGTTCACGTCAAGGGGGGGGTGGAACTGTGCGAAGCCCAGTTGAGGAAGTAGACGATGAAGTAAGTGGTTTGGTGAGAGATAACAGGTTTTTCTTCAAGATCTTGTTGGATGGGAAACCATTCCAAGCCTTACACGACACTGGTGCCACGGTGTCTATTGTGGGGGAGTCAGTAGCCGAGCATTTGCAAGCTAAACTAAAACCTTGCGCTACAAGTCTCAAACAGGTGGGTAATGACTACCTCACAGTGTTGGGTCAGTTAGATCTGAAGATAAATATAGATGGCAGGATAGAGAAAATTTCACCCAGAGCGGTGAAAGGTATCACGAATGACATCATCTTGGGCCAAGATTTCATTCAAGCCTTTGAGATTCGTTGTGATTACGCGGCTGGTACATGGAAGAGTGGTTCTAGTGGAATTTGTCACAAATTCACGAAGGCTGATGGAGAGAGTGGTGAAACTCTAATTGCAGAATGTGCAGAGGTGCAGGAAACACCAGGAGAGAAACAGCGGATGGAAGATCTAGCTAAGGAAATTTTGTCTCCGCCGGAAGAATTGCAGGGTTTCACTACTCTCACGCAACATCAGATAGAACTAACGGAAGGAGCAGTGCCGGTACATCATGCTCATCGTAGAATGTCACCGGCTATGGAAGAGACAGCGCCGCGAAGGAAGAAGAAGAAGAAGAAGAAGAACAACCCCCGACGACACCTCACACTAGACGATTACGTCTCGGGGGGGTACCCTTCTCCCCGCCGCTCTCCAACTCGCGCTCCTCCCCCAGTGATCGTACCAGCCGTAGAGGCGACCCCGACGACTACGACGATCACGGACGGACAGCCCCGGGTTCCCGTGGGGCGGGGGGCCGTCCAACGTACCGTTCTTGGTTCGAGTCCGGTCGCTCCTGCGACCTCCGTGCCAGTTTCGACTGCCATGGAGACCGCGGAGGTGACTAGAGCTCCTACTCGGACGGACGTCGACGGCCCAAACCCCCATGGATACCTTCCAGTTTACAATCGAGGCCTTCCAACCAAGCTCGAAGGTCGATTGTTTGGGGGCCTAGCTGTAGTAGCCACAGACCCCCACATAGACCCACCCCCCAATTGTTGTTTCGGGTGCTGGTCTCTGAGCCACGAGACTCGCCATTGCCCCCGCTACCTCGTGAGGCCTTTCTGTGACAACTGCGGTCGCGGGGGTGTTCGAGTGGAGGAGTGCCCTCGTTGTAGTTCAGCGTACCGATTGCGCCTGCGTAATCAGAAACGCAACGAAGCGAAGGCGGTCCTCCCCGTCGAACAGTTTGCGGCCATGTCCCGAGCCAGAAGAAGGACTCGGTGGGACACGCCAAATCCTGCGACCGGGGTTGTCTCCGAGGGGGACACATTGGGTTCGGGGCCAGCGGTGGGAGGAACGGTCTCGGGGAAACGCGCCCGGGACAACGGTGGGAACGAGCTTGCGGAGGTCGTCGAGGTTCCGATCGCTCCTTCTTCGGCCAACCTTGTTGACGCTTCGGTCTGGCATCGCCTGGAGCCGATGAATTCGTTGGAGCCAAGAGTGCTGAGTGCCATGGAGATTTTACTCATGGCTCAACGGCTCCCGGACGATGTCAGACCCGAGGTTATTCGTCAGGTATGGCGGGAGAACGAGCGACTGAAGCGTCGGCGACTCAAATAAAAATTTTTTTTTTTTTGTTGTGTAGACGACTGACTTGTAGACGAAATGTAGACGACTGGACCGTAGATGAGTAGACCATTATGAGGAAAATTGGGTAGACTGAGTAGTGAGTATACCACCAATCTTGTTGTTTGTGGTTTCCAGAGGTGACTGGACATTGCCAGGTGTTTTGTCAGGCGAAACATAACGGGTATGTTTCGGCTTGGCAGGGGGGAGTTGCGAGGGAGTGAATCCCTCGTAAATTAATCTTCTTACCTGGCAGTGTCAAGTCACCTGGAAAACAGTGAAATAAATAATTTGTTTGTTTACCTTCCCAGGCCATGCCACTTTCTCGCGCAGCAGAAGCCGACCACGTGGCGACGATCGCCGTCGGTTGGACGCTGCTGTTGCAGCAGCACGAGCACCCGGCGCGCGCACGACACATACACACACACACATGTTCACCACCCGGGAAGGCTCTCCCGGCCCAGGGCGCGCACGTACACACACATACACCACACACGGGTTCCGATTCTCCGTCGGGGAGTTTTCGGCGACGGAGGAGGTGCGCGGCGCGTGTCGGCAGACGACGCAACTGCGTCGCCAAGCGCGTGCGCGCACGCTCACCACAGTAGACACGGGCGTGAGTGAGATTTTATTTTTTTTTTTGTATAGTGTACGTTGCGTGAACAATGTGTGCGTATGGGGGAGAGCGAGAGAGAGAGAGTATGTGCGCGAGGGATAGGTTAACGCAGTGAGTGCCTCGTGTGCATTATTTTTATTCTTTATTTTGGATTTTCGCGCGTACTATAGGTGGCGTGGCGATCGCCACCGGAAGATTGTAGACGGGAGCGTGATTGGGTGTTGTGGCGTGAATGTGTCTGATTGGTGGACAAATGACTGTTCCTCGAGTATGAATGAGGCTTAGTTAGATTAATTTGTGTTGATTGGCGGAGAATGTTTGGAGGGGATGGTGAAGAAGGAAGTCGAGTCAGAGAGACGCGGGGAGCGTCACTCTGTTCTCAGTAGCCACAGCGAGAGGTAGTGTTTGAGAGTGTGATTTTTTTTAGTTTCTTTGAGTAGACTTTTTCCTAAGTTCCCTTTTCCTAATTTTCTTTAGTTGAGTTGTAGACATTTTTATTTATTATTTACAGCTAGGTACAAGAAGAACTCGAAGACTTGGGTTATTTCCTTCTTGCAATACCGAGAGTTGAAACCCCAGAGAGTAGCCATTTTGGGGCAATCAGAGAAATTTGGTCGAAAATTTTTGTAACGTAAGGTTTTTGTTTTATTTTATTGGAAACTGTATAAAGCATGGTTTTTCCGGAAATTTTGTACATTGCACGATAAATGAGAATTCTGTTCGGCTAATATTAAAAGTTTATTAAATTCGATAGAGTTTTTTTGTCTTGGCGCGGCGTCGTTACCCGCCATTTTGTAGACTATTTTATAGTTCGTTTAATTCCTTTGTTCTCAAATTAAAATTTTATTTTTTTTGTAATTGTAGACTTGATTCTTTTAAATTTTGTAGACAAGAATAAAAATCAAATTTAACCTAAAAAATTTTGTAATAATTTATTTTCTCTCTCTCTAGCTCACCAACCGTTCCCGGAGGTTTTCTCTCCGTGGAAACCCTGACCCCAGATTAAGGAGTTTTCCCCAAGAGTTTTTGAGAGAGATTTTTCTTGTAACGGGAGGGCCCGGGAAACTCCATTAATTATTTAAGGGAGGCCCTTTTCTTTAGAAATACCCCGTTACAAATTTTATAGCCATGGATGCAGAAGACCTTACAACTCATCTCGCGGAAGTTCAAAGACGAGTTCAAAACGAATTCAAAGGCTAGACCAGCAAAGGCAAAGCCAGCGTTGGTATCGACATTCTGCTCAAGGGACCAAGCTATATGTTCAGGGCATACTTTTCGAACATGCATTAGGTTCAGGTTGTTTGGCGAGCTAGTACAGGAATCCCACAAGCTTGAAAACTTAATAATGCTGGGTACAGCGATATACAAATTATTTTTTATAAACAAATAACTAACCAGCAAGCTTCAAACCTCCGTAACGCTGGGAAAAAGGATAAATAAATATTTATTTATAAACAAATAATAAACCGACGAGCTCTTATCACCATAATGCTGGGAAGAGCGATAAATAAACAATTTTTTATAAACAATTAATTAAACCGATAAGGACTGAACCCCCATAACGCTGGGGAGAGCGATAAATAAATTATTTTTTATAAACAATTGAATAAACCGATGAGCTTTGAACCCCCAAAACGCTGCGAAGAGCGATAATCAAATAATTTTTTATAAACAATAAAATGAACCGACAAGCTCTAAACCCCCATAATGCTGGGGAGAGCGATAAATAAATTATTTTTTATAAACAACTAAATAAACCGACAAGCTCTGAACCCCCATAACAATGGAGAGAGCGATAAATAAATAATTTTTTATAAACAATTAAATAAACTCACAAGCTCTTATCCCCCATAACGCTGGGGAGAGCGTAAAATAAATAATTTTTTATATACAATTAAATAAACTGACAAGCTCTAAACCCCCAGAAGCTGGGGAGCCTCCAAAACCCAGGGCGCCCGAGTTCAACAAATAAACTGATCGGCAACACCCAAAGCTCTAAGCCTCCAAGCCCCCGGGTGCCTGAGTTCAATAAATGGGAAATTAGCGATCAGCTTTTTTGTTGAGCTTGGGCACTCCGGGTTTTGGGTGCTTAGAGCTTGGGGGGTAGCCTATCAGCTTTTTTGTTGAACTCGGGCACCCAGGGCTTTTGGGGTTTAGAGCTTGTCAGTTTAATGAATTGTTTATAAAAAATTATTTATTTATCGCCTCCTCCTGCGTTATGAGGGTTAAAAGCTTGTCGGTTTATTCAATTGTTTAAAAAAATTGTTTATTTATCGCTCTTCCCAGCCTTATGGTGATAAGAGCTCGTCGGTTTATTATTTGTTTATAAAAAAATATTTATTTATCCTTTTTTTTAGCGTTACGGGGGTCTGAAGCTTGCTGGTTAGTTAATTGATTATAAAAAATAATTTATTCATCACGCTTCCCAGCGATCTGGGAGTTTAGAGCTTGTCGGTTTATTGAATTGTTTATAAAAAATTATTTGATTACCGCTCTCCCCAGCGTTATGGGGGTTCAGAGCTTGTTGGTTTGATGATTTGTTTATAAAAAATTATTTATTTTTCGCTCTCCCCAGCGTTATGGGGGATTAGAGCTCGTCAGTTTATTCAATTGTTTACAAAAAAAAATTTATTTATCGCTATCCCCAGCGTTATGGGGGTTCAGAGCTTATCGGTTTATTTAATTGTTTATAAAAAATAATTTATCTATCGCGCTTCCCAGCGATATAGGGGTTTAGAGCTTGCTGGTTTATTTATTTGTTTATAAAAAATTGTTATTCATCGCTCTTACCAGCCTTATAAGAGCTGTCGGTGATAAGAGCTTGTCGGTTTATGATTTGTTTATAAAAAAATATCTATTGATAATTTTTTTGAGCGTTACGGGGGTTTGAAGCTTGCTGGTTAGTTATTTGAACATAAAAAATAATTTTTTTATCGCGCTTCACAGCGTTATGGGGGCTTAGAGCTTGTCGGTTTATTAAATTGTTTACAAAAAAAAATTTATTTATCGCTCTCCCCAGCGTTATGGGGGTTCAGAGCTTATCGGTTTATTTAATTGTTTATAAAAAATAATTTATCTATCGCGCTTCCCAGCGATATAGGGGTTTAGAGCTTGCTGGTTTATTTATTTGTTTATAAAAAATTGTTATTCATCGCTCTTACCAGCCTTATGGTGATAAGAGCTAGTCGGTTTATGATTTGTTTATAAAAAAATATCTATTGATAATTTTTTTGAGCGTTACGGGGGTTTGAAGCTTGCTGGTTAGTTATTTGAACATAAAAAATAATTTTTTTATCGCGCTTCACAGCGTTATGGGGGCTTATTGTTTATTTATCGCTCTTTCCAGCCTTATGGTGATAAGAGCTCGTCGGTTTATTATTTGTTAGTAAAAAAATATTTTTTCATCCTTTTTTTGAGCGTTACGGGGGTTTGGAGCTTGCTGGTTAGTTATTTGATTATAAAAAAAAATTTATTCATCACGCTTCCCAGCAATCTGGGGGTTTAGAGCTTGTCGGTTTATTGAATTGTTTATATAAAATTATTTATTTATCGCTAATCCCAGCGTTATGGAGTTTAGAGCTTGTCAGTTTATTTAATTATTAATAAAAAATAATTTATTTATCGCCCCCCCTGCGTTATGGGGGTTTAGAGCTTGTCGGTTTATTTATTTGTTTATAAAAAATTGTTATTCATCGCTCTTTTCAGCCTTATGGTGATAAGAGCTTGTCGGTTTATGATTTGTTTATAAAAAAATATCTATTGATAATTTTTTTGAGCGTTACGGGGGTTTGAAGCTTGCTGGTTAGTTATTTGAACAAAAAAAAAAATTTTTTTATCGCGCTTTCCAGCGTCATGGGGGTTTAGAGCTTGTCGGTTTATTGAATTGTTTTTAAAAAAATGTTCGATTATCGCTCTCTCCAGCGTTATGGAGGTTCAGAGCTTATCGGTTTATTCAATTGTTTATAAAAAATAATTTATCTATTACGCTCCCCAGCGTAATGGGGGCTTAGAGCTGGTCGGTTTATTCAATTGTTTACAAAAAATAATTTATTTATCGCTCTCCCCAGCATTATGGGGGTTCAGAGCTTATCGGTTTATTTAATTGTTTAATAAAAATAATTTATCTATCGCGCTTCCCAGCGTTAAGGGGGTTTAGAGCTTGCTGGTTTATTTATTTGTTTATAAAAAATTGTTATTTATCGCTCTTACCAGCCTTATGGTGATAAGAGATCGTCAGTTTATTTTTTGTTTATAAAAAAATATTTATTAATCCTTTTTTTGAGTGTTACGGGGGTTTGAAGCTTGCTGGTTAGTTATTTGTTTATAAAAAAAAATTTATTCATCACGCTTCCCAGCGATCTGGGGGTTTAGAGCTTGTCGGTTTATTCAATTGTTTACAAAAAAAAATTTATTTATCTCTCTCCCCAGCGTTATGGGGATTCAGAGCTTATCGGTTTATTTAATTAGCTAACTTATGATCTAACTTATGAGCTAACTTATGATCTGGTGTAATTGTCTTCGTGGAATTTGTTGAAGAGTCGGAATTTTCACTAGACATGATTTTGGTGTTTTCGAGATTAAAAGTGTCATCAAAAATTGTTGGGGGTATTTTATGTGTGAGGAGAGTGGACCATAAGGGAGGATTTTTGAATCCTGAGTCATCGGTCAGTTGCCATTTATCTAAGTCTAACAGGGATTGTGTATTGTTCAGAATCTGTCTATCATTTGCGTCAATAAGGTCATTTTCCAAATAGCCTGGATCACTGTGGACAACAGAGTGATCCGCTTCGTGATAGTTAGATCCTAGGTCGAAATTTTCAAGAAGTTCTTCCCATTTTCCAGAGTCCCACCACAAGGAATTAAATCCTTCGATAAACTCTTCTTTCTCCTTAGAATTGAAGTTGGAAGGTTTGAGCTGAGCTTGGAGTTCCAAATTTGATTTTACGGGGGTAGTCTCGTAGAGTTCTTCTTCGTCAGAAGATGAGGAGTCATCATCATTTGCTGGAGGTTTCACTCTTTTTGATGGGGAATCAAAGAATGCCTTTCTTGATGCGGGTTTTTGGAAATGGGCGACTACATCTTCAAAACTATCCGATGGTACCATGGTTTCGTCGAACTCACTTATGCCAGAAATCTCATCTTCTTTTTGGTTGCTGATTTCAGACTCGGTGGCAGGAGATGTGGTTGTTGTGTTGAGAGGTTCTGCCAAACTAGGTATTAATGATCGGCTTTGCAAGGGTACAGGTGCGTCGGAGGCGCTTTCGGTTTCATCTGATGTTTCTATTTCTGAGGTAGAGCTTTCAGCGTTTGCTTGATCGACGGGTGTAGTATTTTTCGGATCTACCTGTTGATTTCGTCTGAGTCTTAGACGAGAGGCGATGGTATCGCCTGGAAGATTTCCCTGACCAGATACGTTCGGCGATGCATGAGTTTTATTTTTGGAGCCTTTCGGTCTACCTCTTCGCGAAGGGCCGGGTTGCAGGGCGTCAGAGAAGTTTTCTTTTTTGCTTTTATTGTGTGCTTGTCGAGCAAGTGATGTTTTTGTTGGTTTTGGTTTCTGAATAGGTAGTATGGTTTTTGTTTTGATATTTTTCAGGGATTGAGAGGCTATGTTTGCCGATTTTTCGTTTTCTACCTCTTTCTGGTCTATCGGATTTCTTGAGAGCCAATCGGCGTTAGTGTTAAGCCTTCCAGGTTTGTAACGAAATATGTATCTGTAGCCGCGCAGTCGGGCTCTCCAGCGGTTTAATCTTGACATTGGGTCTTTGATTGAATCAATCCATTGTAGAGGTTCATGGTCAGCGTATACATAGAAAGTGCGACCGTAAAGGTAGTGTCTGAAGTGCATGATGCCTAGGACTACAGCTAAACACTCTCGCTCGGTGGCAGAGTAGTTTCTTTGATGTTTATTGAGCGTTTTTGACATATATGCAATAGGTTGATCATTATTTGGTTCGCCTTGACTCAAAACTGCCCCGACAGCGTATGCACTAGCATCGGTCGTTAGTATGAAGGGTTTAGAAAAGTCTGGGCAAATAAGGACTGGTGCCGTGCATAGAGCTGTCTTTAGTTTTTCGAAACTGGCTTTTTGGCTCTCCTCCCAGGGGAATTTACAATTTTTCTTGAGGAGGTCGTTTAGAGGTTTTGCAATTTCAGAGAAATGGTGGATCAACCGGCGATAGTAAGAACAGAGTCCAAGAAAAGAACGAACGTCCGAAGTACTCTTTAAGACGGGAAAATCCTGAATATCTTTGATTTTTCCCCGGTCGGGTTTGACTCCAAATTGATCGATATGGTGGCCCAGGTATTTTACTTCAGGGGTTAGAAATTCGCATTTTTCGATTTTTAATCTCAATCCAGCATTAAACAATCTTTGAAAAGCTTCATTAACCTTTCTCTCGTGGTCTTCAAGAGAGTTGGAGAAGATGATTAAGTCATCTAGGTAAACGAACAATTCGATTCCTTGTAATCCGGTCATGACGGCGTCCATCAGCCTTTGGAATGTCGGGGGAGCACAGCAGAGTCCGAAAGGCATGGCTGTGAATTCGAAGTGCCCGTAAGGCGTTGAGAAAGCGGTTTTAGCTCTGTCATCCGGGTGCATAGGTATTTGGTGGAATCCGTTAACGAGATCAAAAACTGAAAAGTATTTGGACTTGCCTAACATGAACCTTTTTCATGGGTAACGGCTGACTCGCCGATGAATATTCCGGTAGGGGTTTGTATTCGGGGAAGATACGCCTCCCCTCTTGGAGAGCTTTCCGACACGGGAATTTCTATCGCAATTTTACAACGCACTGGCAACGTATATCTTGTGGACAGAGCTTTACCTTGCTTTCGACGAGCTTTATAATGGAAAACAGTCGAAGGTATTTTGCTGGACGTAGGTTGAATGTCGGGGATGGTGTTTTGACTTTGAGGTGTTCGTCGAGAGTCAGGAAATTCTGCAGGGGATTCGGCAGATTCAGACTCACTGTTGTCTGTAGCGCTAGAAAAACAAATGTCCTGAGTGCCATTTTGAGTGATTAATTGATTATTGGCCAAGTCAATTTGACCCTTTTCAATTTGTAGATAACGAGAGCCAAGAATGGCATCTTCTTTAAGCGAAGAACTTTCGGGGAGGACGTGCATGTGATGTTTTCTACCGTCTCTTTCTTTGAAAGTAACGGTACCGAGAGTGTAAACGGGTTCTGCTCCGATCCCGGTCAGTTGAAGAGTACGATTTTTGTTGATCTTACACGTGGGATTTAGGGATTGAATTTTAATTACGCTCACGTCTGCGCCGGTGTCAATTAAAATGCGCCCCTTTCCGGCTTTAAATATGTTATTAGTAATTTCGATCTTGGGTGATCCGTACGAAATTTTCTTTCTTTCCCTATGGTTCCTAGGATTGTAAATTTTAGGTGAATATGTGTCGGAATCGTTAGTAGATTTGTCTATATTAAGGGTGTCGCTACTCTGGGAGGTTGAATTTTCGGAAAAGGTTTCTGAGTCAGAGGATTCTGATTCAGATTTATCTGAGTCTGGGGATAGGTCTTCAAGAAAAGAGTCGGGAAGATTTTTCATTTTTCCGGCTTGCTTAAGTCTCCGGAGTTTCTTCAAAGTTCTTTTGCTGATAACACCATCTTGTAAAAAGGGGGCATCGTCGTGAATTAGATGGAATATATGTTTTTGTTTACAAATACGAATCGTAATTTTTCCATGAGCGTCGACTTGATTATTGTCTTCTCCTTGGATTGTAATGGGAGGGTGAGGATAGTAGAAAACCGAGTCTTTAAAAACGGAAGCTTTGATGACGTTCACTTCATTTGTTTGTGCAGCGGAACATGTTACGACGCCCTTTTTGAATAGGTAATTTTTAATTTTTATGGTTGGTGCGGTTTTCTCGCCACAGACTTTCCGTACTCCCTTGTTTTGAATGTTTTCACCGATCGGCGCTCAGGGCTCTGAGAGCGCGGGAAGCTCGCGGGCGCACCGTCCGGACGAGCTTGTCTCCAGTTTAAATTCTCGCTAGAGGAGATATTTGCGGGAATATTCGTTGGGGTCGGAGCTCGTGGAGTAGGGCCGTAAGGACCTGGGGATCCAGGTCTACCAGGCGGCTTGTCGTAATAGTTGTTAGGGAAGTAGGCTGGTGTTGCCGCATTAGGATAGGGCGAGTGAAAAGGGGGCATAGGAGCTGGGGGGTAGTAGTAGAGGATAGGAGGATAATAGGGCATATAAGGGTGAAAATTTGGATAAGGGAAGGGAGGGGAAAGGGGGCTTGTCGACCTATTAGGGTATCGGCCTCTAGGGCTCTCGGACCTAGGGCGGGAGTAACGATCTGATGATCCGGGTTGATCGGATAGGCTCTGTCTTTCCGGGTTTTTCAGAATGCTTGAAGGTTGTTCGTAACGCAGGGAAGGGTGAGCATCCGGTTTACCTTCTGCAGTGAAGGTCATTGTTCTAGGCAATTTTATATCGTTAGGGTCATAAGAATACGAGATGTTTCTATCGAAGTTTCGCGGGTCGTTAAAATCGGAGAATTTGACGTTGCGCCGGTCGTGAGATGGTTCTCTTTCAGGTGTCCCGGGTCGACCATAAGGGCTAGGAGAACGCGATCGCGGAGGCGGTTTTTGGGTGGAGGAATACTCTACATCGGCACGATTTGGTGCTCCGATGTTAACCCATTCCTCCGCATTCAGAGCTGCGTTTAAAGCTTCGGAAAAGTTAACAGGGTTATGGTTAGACATTTGGTTGCGGATGACAGAAGGTAATCCGCGAATAAAATATTCGGTAGCGAGGTCTTCGAAAAGGGACTTATTATGTCTCTTGATGTCTTCGTCATCTATTCCCTCGTTTTTTAGTTTCGTGGCAGCGCGGACTATAGCTGAGAGTCTATCGTGAAAATTTAAAACAGATTCATTTTGTCTCATATAAGAGTCTGAAATAAGGTTAAGGTAATAAGATAGGGATCGTTTTTGAGAAAAACGGTCCTGAAGATGTTTCCGGAGTTGGTCTAAAGTGTCAAAAACTTTTCCGTCGAGACTTGTTTTAGCCTTGCCGGTCAATCGAGAAATAACTCTTTGGAGGAAAAGTTCTTTCAGGGTTGCGTCTGTAATTCGTTGGTCGTAGCTTTCCACGTCCTGCAGCCATGGGCGCAGGGGTGTGGAACCAGTGTAAAAAGGGATTGCAGCAAGAGCACTTTGCATCAATGCTGAGGCTTGAACGTTCGCGAACGCGGTACGTGACTCGTTTAACGTAGCTGCCATTGTAGACATATTTTCGGCCATCCGGCGGGCATGATGTAATTCGGCCGCCTTCTTTTGATCTTTGTCTGGAATGGCTTCAATCTCGTCCAAAGTAAGATTCGCGAGGTTAGCCATATCGAATACTTATAAATTAAAGGGATAACGTCGTTTGATAGAAGTAAAAATTGTATACAAAAAAAAATGAATCTCAAGTTGCGATTTTTGGCGAAACTTCAGGTAATAAAACGTGAAATGTGTGCACTATAAGCGGGTCAAATTCAGAGCGATGAGCAGATCAGGTTCCGAAAGCGTTTGTGAGTGTAAGTGTGTTGTTCAATTAGCCAGAAATGTTGAGGTCAGCAAAAAAAAATATCGCGATTTGTCAAAAGAAAAGAATCTTTCCTTCAACCATTCGCCAAAAGTAACCGGTATCAGATAATAAAAGCTTTTTCCTTACTTCTTTTTTTTTTATTAATTTTTAGTATTATAAATTTTTGAAGGAAAAATCATCAATAAGAGAAAACCAATCAAAATAGTCAGGCAACAAGGTTTAAGTTCCCCACCAGGGATTCCATTTATGTCACGGATTTATAATCCTTGACGTTATTATTTTAAAAGGGGTAGGATCTTCGTCTTTTTGGAACAACTACTTACGTAGTTGTCCCGTCCCCTTGTTGTCTGGCTTTTGATTAGGTTAATAAAATGAAATAAAGTAAAGTAAGGTGATATTGTTTAGTTGAAAAACAAATGGTGAAAGGTTACAATTTAATGACAGAGTTTAACGACAGAGTTGAATATTACAATAATCTACCTTAAAATTACCGGAGTATCCGGGCAGTTGATCGTCACGGGAGGTTCTCTGGACCTTCCGGGACCTTATCCAATGGTGATGGCGAGGCGATATTGCACTGACGGATCCTTGCCTGATCCGGCTCTGCTTGTCCAGGTGTGCTGCACGTGGTCTTCGATCGCTGCTAGCTTTCAGTCGAACCACTCGAGTGTCGGGGACGAGAGTGGTTTGGGAGCGCGGCTAAGCAGCGAGGGAAGCTACTTCGCCCCACCTGTTCCAGCAGAGCGGAGGTGTCAGCTAGCAAAATGCTTAATTGCAATTTCCGTGGCCCCCTCCCTAACTCCTTTTAGGCGGATTATAAGTAAGTCTGTTGCAACTTGGGAATATGGGATCTTTATGGGGATCGATACATGACACTCTCTCCAGCGTTATGGAGGTTCAGAGCTGGACGGTTTATTTAATTGTTTATAAAAAATTATTTGACTATCCTTCTCCCCAGCGTTATGGGGGTTCAGAGCTTATCGGTTTATTCAATTGTTTATGAAAAATTATTTATCTATCACGCTCCACAGCGTTATGGGGGCTTAGAGCTTGTCGATTTATTCAATTGTTTACAAAAAATAATTTATATATCGCTCTCCCCAGCGTTATGGGGGTTCAGAGCTTATCGGTTTATTTAATTGTTTATAAAAAATAATTTATCTATCGCGCTTCCCAGCGATATGGGGGTTTAGAGCTTGCTGGTTTATTTATTTGTTTATAAAAAATTGTTATTTATCGCTCTTACCAGCCTTATGGTGATAAGAGCTCGTCAGTTTATTTTTTGTTTCTAAAAAAATATTAATTAATCCTTTTTTTGAGTGTTACGGGGGTTTGAAGATTGCTGGTTAGTTATTTGATTATAAAAAAAAATTTATTCATCACGCTTCTCAGCGATCTGGGGGTTTAGAGCTTGTCAGTTTATTGAATAGTTTATATAAAATTATTTATTTATCGCTCGTCAGCTTGTCAGTTTATTTAATTATTAATAAAAAATAATTTATCTATCGCCCCCCCCCCCTGCGTTATGGGGGTTTAGAACTTGTCGGTTTATTTATTGGTTTATAAAAAATTGTTATATATCGCTCTCCCCAGCGTTATGGGGGTTCAGAGCTTATCGGTTTATTCAATTGTTTATAAAAAATAATTTATCTATCAGGCTTCCCAGCGTTATGGGGGTTTAGAGCTTGCTGGTTAATTTTTTTAATTATAAAAAATTGTTATTCATCGCTCTTCCCAGCCTTATGGTGATAGAGCTTGTCGGTTTATTATTTGTTCATCAAAAAAAAATTTCTTTTTCCTTTTTTTGAGCGTTACGGGGGTTTGAAGCTTGCTGGTTAGATATTTGAACATAAAAAATAATTTTTTTATCGCGCATCCCAGCGTTATGGGGGTTCAGAGCTAGCCGGTTTATTGAATTGTTTTTGAAAAATTATTTGATTATCGCTCTCCCCAGCGTTATGGGGGTTTAGAGCTTGTCAATGATAAAAAATGATTTATTTATCGCCCCGCCCCTGTGTTATGGGGGTTAAGAGCTTGTCGGTTTATTTAATTGTTTATAAAAAATTGTTTATTGATCGCTCTTTCCAGCCTTATGGTGATAAGAGCTCGTCGGTTTATTATTTGTTTATAAAAAAATATTTATTTATCCTTTATTTGAGCGTTACGGAGGTTTGAAGCTTGCTGGTTAGTTATTTGATTATAAAAAATAATTTATTCATCACGCTTCCCAGCGATCTGGGGGTTTAGAGCTTGTCGGTTTATTGAATTGTTTACAAAAAATTATTTGATTACCGCTCTCCCCAGCGTTATGGGGGTTCAGAGCTTGTTGGTTTGATGATTTGTTTATAAAAAATTATTTATTTTTCGCTCTCCCTAGCGTTATTGGGGATTAGAGCTCGTCAGTTTATTAAATTGTTTATATAAAATTATTTACTTATCGCTCTCCCCAGCGTTATGGGGGTTTAGGACTTGTCAGTTGATTTAATTATTTGTAAAAAATAATTTATTTACCGCCCCCCTGCAATATGGGGGTTTAGAGCTTGTCGGTTTATTTATTCGTTTATAAAAAATTGTTATTCATCGCTCTTCCCAGCCTTATGGTGATAAGAGCTTGTCGGTTTAAATTTGTTTATAAAAAAATATTTATTTATCCTTTTTTTGAAGCTTGCTGGTAAGTTATTTGAGCATAAAAAATAATTTTTTTATCGTGCTTCCCAGCGGTATGAGGGTTCAGAGCTTGTCGGTTTATTGAATTGCTTATAAAAAACTATTTGATTATCGCTCTCTCCAGCGTTATGGAGGTTCAGAGCTGGACGGTTTATTTAATTGTTTATAAAAAATTATTTGATTATCGCTCTCCCCAGCGTTATGGGGGTTCAGAGCTTATCGGTATATTCAATTGTTTATGAAAAATTATTTATCTATTACGCTCCCCGGCGTTATTGGGGCTTATAGCTTGTCGGCTTATTCAATTGTTTGCAAAAAAAAATTTATTCATCGCTCTCCCCAGCATTATGGGGGTTCAGAGCTTATCGGTTTATTTAACTGTTTATAAAAAATAATTTATCTATCGCGCTTCCCAGCGTTATGGGGGTTTAGAGCTTGCTGGTTAATTTTTTTATTTATAAAAAATTGTTATTCATCGCTCTTCCCAGCCTTATGGTGATAAGAGCTTGTCGGTTTATTATTTGTTCATCAAAAACAATTTCTTTATCCTTTTTTTAAGCGTTACGGGGGTTTGAAGCTTGCTGGTTAGTTATTAGAACATAAAAAATAATTTTTTTATCGCGCTTCCCAGCGTTATGGGGGTTTAGAGCTAGTCGGTTTATTGAATTGTTTTCGAAAAATTATTTGATAATCGCTCTCCCTAGCGTTATGGGGGTTTAGAGCTTGATAGTTTATTTAATTATTTATAAAAAATTATTTGACTATCGCTCTCCCCAGCGTTATGGGGGTTCAGAGCTTATCGGTGTATTCAATTGTTTATAAAAAATTATTTATCTATTGCGCTCCCCAGCGTTATGGGGGTTTGGAGCTTGTCGGTTTATTCAATTGTTTATAAAAAATAATTTATCTATCGCACTTCCCAGCGTTATGGGGGTTTAGAGCTTGCTGGTTAGTTATTTGATTATAAAAATTAAAATTTATTCATCACGCTTCCCAGTGATCTGGGGGTTTAGCGCTTGTCGGTTTATTTAATTGCTTATAAAAAATCATTTTTTTAACGCTTTCCCTAGCGTTATGGGGATTTAGAGCTTGTCAGTTTATTTAATTATTTATAAAAAATGATTTATTTATCACCCCCCCCCCCTGCGTTATGGGGGTTTAGAGCTTGTCGGTTTATTTAATTGTTTATAAAAAATTGTTTATTTATCGCTCTTTCCAGCCTTATGGTGATAAGAGCTCGTCGGTTTATTATTTGTTTATAAAAAAATATTTATTTATCCTTTATTTGAGCGTTACGGAGGTTTGGAGCTTGCTGGTTAGTTATTTGATTATAAAAAATAATTTATTCATCACGCTTCCCAGCGATCTGGGGGTTTAGAGCTTGTCGGTTTATTGAATTGTTTATAAAAAATTATTTGATTACCGCTCTCCCCAGCGTTATGGGGGTTCAGAGCTTGTTGGTTTGATGATTTGTTTATAAAAAATTTTTCGTTTTTCGCTCTCCCCAGCGTTATGGGGGATTAGAGCTCGTCGGTTTATTTAATTGTTTATATAAAATAATTTATTTATCGCCCCCCTGCGTTATGGGGGTTTAGAGCTTGTCAGTTTATTTAATTATTTATAAAAAATCATTTATTTATCGCCCCGCCTGCGTTATGGGGGTTTAGAGCTTGTCGGTTTATTTATTTGTTTATAAAAAATTGTTATGCATCGGTCTTCCCAGCCTTATGGTGATAAGAGCTTGTCGGTTTATGATTTGTTTATAAAAAAATATTTACTTAACTTTTTTTTTAGCGTTACGGGGGTTTGAAGCTTGCTGGTTAGTTATTTGAACATAAAAAATAATTTTTTTATCGCGCTTTCCAGCGTTATGGGGGTTTAGAGCTTGTCGGTTTATTGAATTGTTTATAAAAAATAATTTATCTATTACGCTCCCCAGCGTTATGGGGGCTTAGAACTTGTCGGTTTATTCAATTGTTTATTAAAAATAATTTATTCATCGCTCTCCCCAGCGTTATGGGGGTTCAGATCTTATCGGTTTAATTACTTGTTTATATAAAATTGTTTGTTTATCGCTCTTCCCAGCATTATGGTGATAAGAGCTCGTCGGTTTATTATTTTTTTAAAAAAAAAATATTTATTTATCCTTTTTAACATCGTTACGGGGGCTTGAAGCTTGCTGGTTAGTTATTTGTTTATAAAAAATATTTGTTCATCGCTGTACCCAGCGTTATTGGGTTGTTAAGCTTGTGGGATTTCTGTACTAGCTCTCCGAACAACATGAACCTAATGCATGGTCGAAAAGTATGCCCTGAACATATAGCTTAGTCCCCTGAGCAGAATATCGATACCAACGCTGGGCAAAGCTTCGTCGATCTTCACAAGGACATACGCCTGCGCACTTACTGCGATTTTAGTCATGATTATTTTACAAAAGACTTTTATTGTGAAGCTCAAGATGCTTATGATCTCAACAAATCAAGGTACTTGTCATTTTTTTCTGATCCAGATGCTAAGTTGTTTACATTTTTATCGGTCCAGCCTGGTATCAAAATTACAACTACTCGTTTTTCAAAAGGTCTGGTACTTAGCACATCAAGCGTGCACACTCCAAGTACAAAGAGCCTGGAAATCATCCAGCACAATTCAGTTTTGAATCAGATTCACTCAAACAAGAATTCTGATGCACATCTAATTTCAGACGACGCTAGTCGTAACCCCTTTTCAAAATCTCAGTCTTTGAAACCAGATGAGAAACAAACAGAGAAAATTCCAGTCAGTATGAGTTTTCAAGTTAAACTCGTAAATGCTAATTCAAAGTCTTTGTCATCCAAAGCTTATAAAATAAAATCCCAATCTTTTTCACTGTCTTTTCACAAACAACCTGCTGTCCTTTTACGTATCCATGATTTTATTCTTCAAAATTCTTTTGCAAATTCCAAGTACACTTATATTAGATAGTTTACTCAAGATTGATGAAAAAGACTGGGTATTAATTCACACTCACTGTTATTACTTTGCATATTCTTTTCAGTGGATATTTGACCCTGGAATACCTTTCGTAAAGAGCTTTACGCTCTTGTCTCCAGCCAGCTCTAGAGCTATAAAAGCTGGATCTTCGACAAGGATTTGTTATTTGTTAGCATAATACCTTTTGTACCAACCTCGACAGTTAATGGTCAGGTAGCTCTTGCGCTGCAAAACCTGGACTATGACAAACGTCAGTGCCATTAACGGCCAATAACACCTTTTAAACATTGAATATACATATAAGTTTTATTTCCTCATTTCAGTTTGGCATCTGAGTCCTGCCTCAGGGTTAATTATTCTATACCTTGATGCAATCTCAGTGCTTGCGAGCTTTTCATTTACTCACATTGTTGTTTGTGGTTCCTTTGCAAGCTCAAAGTTTGAAAGTTTTCAAAATTACACATATTTTTCTGATTTCAATTGTGCTTAAACTTTACCTTTACGCTTTAGTTGCAAGTTCACTACTTGCAATTTCTTCAAGTTACATACATTCTTTGCATTATAGTCAAAGTTATTATCAAGCTGTCTCATCAGCTTATTTTCCCCGTTAATGTTTTCTCTCTCAAGTTCAATCTTGTTTGATCTTTGATTGTTCAGAGCTTTTGAGCTCTTGCAAACGTTCTCTTAAAATTACAATAAAATCTCTTACCTTATCCTTTACTTAATCAGAAAATTAGTTTGTTTTGGATTTTTACAGATATCAGTTAATCGCTTACCTGGAAGCGATTAAAGGGGGCGGAATGTTTGAGATTTCGCGCCTCTTTTTGACAACTACACCGGTCAGCTGCGCGACGGACGCCACGAAAGTCCCGGATGCTGACATCTGCCCGCACCAGTCTCGCTCCGCCCGCGATCGCGGTCTCATCGCGTTGTGGGTCTTGCGAGGGCGACTCGTTTCTGCGCCCCTGTTCGGCTTTTACGAGAGTCTGAGGGTTCCCTGCCAAAACGGCGAACACCTCAGCTCTCACTGTAAATAGTTTAAAGAATATAGTGTTTTAATGTTTAATGCTCAAAAAGTGCTTCACAATTATTTTCACCCCCAAATCACACACCTCAACCCTCGAGTTCGTTGCCTCTCACGATAAGACAACTAATCCTTCGGTAAACAAGCCCGAAATAATTAACCCTTAAAATACACACCCAAATCCAGAACTGCCACACTGAAAGTTATGTGGGGTATTTTACACCCCGTGTGTACTTTAAGGGTTAAACACATTGGTTTATTTACTAAATTTAAGCTCATAGCTCATTCCTCTTTTAAATTTTCATTTGTTTAATGCAAAATTGATTTTTTTTTAATAATTAAAAATTTTTTCAAAAATTAAAAATTTCATTACAATTTATATTTATTTATTTACTTACCATTAAAATTTGGTAAACTTTTATCAACACCGCTCTGAGTTATTGCAAATTGAAAAAAAAAGTTGCTACAAATTAATTTGTTCATAACTTTTACAAAAATTAAAAATTTAAAAAGGTATTTCAGGGAATTAATTTTGAAAATCAAACCTTCAATAATATGCAAAAAAAAAATGTTGTATATTTTTAGCGACCCACTTCAGAAAATTTGACTCCTTATAATGTTAAGCTTAAATTTTGTTTAATTATTTTATAAAGTTAGTTTTTAAAACAAGTTAATTATTTTAACTTTGTTTTAGTTGAAAAAGTATTAAAAATTTTAAAATTAAAATTAATTTTTTCTTTCTTTTTTTTTCTTAATCATAAAATATCAAACTGTATTGAAAATGTTAAAATTAATAATCTTAAATTAAAATTTTTAACTTCATCAATGTATCATTAATTGAACCATTGATTTTATTTTTAATTTATAATTTTTTTTTTTTTAACAATTTGTTTAATGAAAAATGTAATTTAGCATGCGCGAGGGAGTGAGAAAATGAAAGGAAAACATAAATTATAGCACGGCATCTTGAAGTATGACAAAAAGAACTTTATTGTAACTAAATAGAACTATTTACACTATAAAGAGAGTTTCTCGCCGTTTTTTCCGGAAGAAGCTCTACCTCTAAAAGTCTCCATGCGACGAACACAAATTTCAATCTGATTGTATAGATTCCCGTGATGCAAGATAGCGGCATCACGGTCGCAGCAAGTCTGGTTATCAGACGGAAGTCTGTCTCTCCGGGCTGCTTCGGCGTCTGTAGCCCGGATTACCAGCACGGTTGATCTACAAAAGCGAAGAACCCGCGTGATTTAAAACAAATTTCTAAAAATGCTTGAATCTTACTCTAACTTCCTTGAAAATTCTTCAATTTTTAAAAACTTGATATAAAAGTTATAAATTTTATCTTTTTTAAAAGATTAACCTACATTAAACTTAATAAAATTAAATTTATTTATTCAAGATAATTTTTTTTTCCTGAGAGTATTTTTCATAAACACAAGAAGATCAACAAAGTCAGATTTAATTCGATAAACAGTTTAAATTCAACTTTTAAATTTATTTAATTTCTAATTTTAGTTTTTATTTGAAAAGTTTTTAAGCTAAAAATATTTTTCGTAATTTTAAGAACACTAGCTCTTCTGAGCGCGCTTCAAGCGCGCATAGGAAAAAACAATAAGAGTAACCTCAAAATGTACTTTTCGAATATTTTAAAAACTTGTTCACCAATCAGCTCACGAATAAAAATCTTACGCAAGATGGCGATAGCTCTCTTTTATAAAGGGAATATAATTTTTCGAATAAATACTTTAAATCTAGTTTTTTTTAAACTTGAAGTTTTATAATTTTTCAAAACTCATCAACTTTATAATTATGTAAAATGCTTAAATATCGTTAGTGGTGATAAATTATTGCCACTCGTGTACTGTAAAATCGTAGTCGTAACGCGTATGGCTGTTGGGCCTCGCTTTGCTCGGGCGACAACTTCAGGCCAGTTCGAAAAACGCCAAGCAGCTACACTTGTTGCGAAAAGCACTATTTTTAATGTTGACTCATGAATGAGGATGGTAGAAAAATGGACAAAGGTGGCGACTTCAAAACAGACCAAAGATCGCAAAACAGACCAAATAACGGAAAATATTTGCTCTGAAAAACAGACTATAGATACACCTGTTATTTGGTCAGAAAACAACACGAATAACCTACCGATAATTGGTTGGTGACCGAAAAAAGATATATCTTGCTATATTATACAGTTGTTAGGTAAAGAAAATAATTAATTAACAATTTTCGGAAATTTTCACTTGATTTTTCAATTTTTAGCATTACATCTGTTTCGATACTAACGTATCATCCTCAGATGCGAGGTGAGTTCAGACAGGTAGGATTTGTACGATTCGTCGGTGTATCGGTGTATATAATCATAACAAGTTAGTTTTCACAAAAGTTAAGAGTAACAAGTAGGCGGTGTAAATTAGTGAGAGGTCTGTGACCTATCATAAGTCAAAATCCGTAAAGCGATGTTTATATTAAATTGAAAAACATAAACAAAATTAAAATAATAAAATAGAATTAAAAGTTGAAGGAAACCAATCAAAATAAGTTAAGCAATGGCGAGTTGTTTATATCCCTCTGATCATTAAGTAACACGTCCCCTCTTTTTAATTTGTTAATCTCTAAGGCCTCTAAAAAGTTCAGACGAATACTTTTATTTGAGCTGTGCAAAATCTCAAAATATTTCGTCGCGGGTAAAGGCCATCACAGGAACTCGCGCGATGCGAGAATTCGCGCATCTCACATCGCGCATCGCGCAGTTTGGCTGTAAAGTTAAGTTAGGACAATTGCGCGACGCGCGATGCGAGATGCACGAATTCTCGCATCGCGCGAGTTCCTGTGATGGCCTTAAGTGATTTTTTTCGTACAAATGGATGGCGAAGTTTGATTTGTCTGTCTTATATCTGTAACTATGGTCATGCTCAGGCAAACGTTTTTTAAAAGATGTTCCCGTTTTACCTATGTAAAATTTATCACAGTTCCCACATGAAAGTTTATAGACTCCTGACTTTTGAAGGTCATCTGTCTTACTTTTATTATTTTTAATAAGTTTACCTAAAGAAGAATTAGTTTTGTATGCTGGGTTTAAGTCTTTAAATACAGGATGTTTGATAATTCTCTCAGAAATTTTCTCTCAGAATTCTCTAATTTCCTCTCAGAAAGTCCCACATAGTACTAAACTCGGACCTCACTTCTGTTTTTCCGTCACAAGTCAGGCAGGTAATTAAACAATGTTCAATTTTTTCTGAGAAAGATGTACCGTTTCTCACAGTTACGAATCCTCAACCCCCCAAAATGTATTCCTTGATAAAAATCCATAAAGAAAAATCACCCATTTAGACCAGTCGTTTCATACATCAATGCCCCATCAACTAAAATATCTAAAAAACTTATCTCTATTGTTTATAATCACACTAAATTCAAACCAGTTGATGGTATAAAAAATAGCCCAGAACTCGTCAATAAAATAAAAAATTTACATGTCCCACATAATGCTATATTATTATCATTTGATGTTAAAAATCTTTTTCCTAGTATTCCACCAAATGATGTTATAAAAATTATTAATTCTTCTCTAAAAAAGAATCATACTACCCCCGCTATCCAAAACGACATTTTAAATCTTCTGGAAATATGTCTCAATCAAAATTATTTCGAATTTAATAACGATTTTTATTTTTTTCTATGGGTAACCCATTTAGCCCCTTAGCAGCAGAGTTTTTTATGGATAATTTAGAATCTAAAATTTCAAAACGCAAGCTATTCAAACAATTTCTATTTTGGTATCGTTATGTAGACGATATTTTCGCAGTATTCACAGCAACATCGATACAATTAAAATTATTCCACGATTTTATTAAAAGCTTACATAAAAATATTTGCTTTACAAAAGAGTTTGAAACCAACAATTCTTTAAACTTCTTAGACCTCACTATCACAAAAACTGATGGTAATCTTTCTTTTAAAATTTTTCATTAACCCATACATAAAGATATGGTCATAGATAATTCCTCTAATCACCCTTACGCACACAAATTAGCATCTTTCTATAGTTATTTACATCGACTCACAGCTCTACCTCTATCAAGGCAAGATTTCCTCAATAAATTGAACTTTATAAAACAGATGACTGTCAATAACGATTACTCCCCAAAATTGATTGACAAACTTTTGGAGAAAAAACTACATAAACAAGTTATTAAAAAGGTATTCCCCCTACCCGAAAAACCCAAACACTTTGCATCCATTACATATTTTGGCAAAATTTCTGAGAAAATTATCAAACATCCTGTATTTAAAGACTTAAACCCAGCATACAAAACTAATTCTTCTTTAGGTAAACTTATTAAAAATAATAAAAGTAAGACAGATGACCTTCAAAAGTCAGGAGTCTATAAACTTTCATGTGGGAACTGTGATAAAGTTTACATAGTTCAAACGAGAAGATCTTTTAAAAAACGTTTGTCTGAGCATGACCATAGTTACAGATATAAGACAGACAAATCAAACTTCGCCATCCATCTGTACGAAAAAAATCACTTACCCGCGACGAAATATTTTGAGATTTTGCACAGCTCAAATAAAAGTATTCGTCTGAACTTTTTAGAGGCCTTAGAGATTAACAAATTAAAAACAGGGGACGTGTTACTTAACGATCAGAGGGATATAAACAACTCACCATTGCTTAACTTATTTTGATTGGTTTCCTTTAAGTTTTATTTCTATTTTATTATTTTAATTTTGTTTATGTTTTTCAATTTAATATAAACATCGCTTTACTGATTTTGACTTATGATAGGTCACAGACCTCTCACTAATTTACACCGCCTACTTGTTACTCTTAATTTTTGTGAAAATTAACTTGTTATGATTATATACACCGACACACCGACGAATCGTACAAATCCTACCTGTCTGAACTCACCTCGCATCTGAGGATGATACGATAGTATCGAAACAGATGTAATGCTAAAAATTGAAAAATAAAGTGAAAATTTCTGAAAATTGTTAATTATTTTCTTTACCTAACAGCTGTATAATATAGTAAGATATATCTTTTTTCGGTCACCAACCAATAATCGGTAGGTTATTCGTGTTGTTTTCTGACCAAGTAACAGGTGTATCTATAATCTGTTTTTCAGAGCAAATATTTTCCGTTATTTGGTTTGTTTTGCGATCTTCGGTCTATTTTGAAGTCGCCACCTATCGGGTCGTCAAAACACTTACTCAAAGATGAAAAAGATTAAGGCACCAGGCTTTGAAGTTAGAATGCGGCAACACAGTTTATGACTGAACTTGCTGTCATTTAATCAGAAAACAACATTCATAACGCACCTAAAAATGATTGAGGCCCGAAAAAGCATATATTTGAACATGTTCGATCGTGTAATCCTGAACGATGCCTTCGGCTAGATTCTCGCCAATTCTAGCCTGCGTCACCGTCCAGAAACACACGCCCGTATATAATCCCCATAATCGAACATGTCCAAATAAATTACCGTAATGTCCAGCGTATAATTTTGGGGGCGTCCAGGAATGCGGGGGGGGGGGGGGGGCTTATACGCCGAACAATACGGTACTACGTAAATAATACATCAAATTAAAAAAAACTTTATCCACGATAGTTTTTTCTCTGAATATGATAAAAAAAAAATATTAGATTTGAAAACAATATTTTTTTTTCAAACTAAATATCAATAAAACTTTTTTAAAAAATCAAAAATAATACAATTTATAAAACTTTAAGTTACGATGAAATAAAAAAATTATTTTCGCGACTTTTTATACGAGTAAAATTTTTATGTGATCAATTATTGATTATTAAACCGTGAAGCCATATTATACAGGGTGACCCATTTTAAAAGACCCACCCAAATAACTCGCTTGGAAAGGCCCAAATCGAAAAAAATGTAGAGAGCAAGGTTTCATTATTTTTTGGGGCTAATTTGATGGGCCCAAAAAATTTGGGCCCAGGGCCTTATTTTGGTCCCCACGGACCCTAAGTCCGTTTTTTTAAATGGGAACCCCTATTTTTGACCTCAGATTCGGAAAGAGCGGGAAATTTTACGATTTTTAGGTATTTTTTGAAAAATTTTTTCGGCCCCACATGAGGCCCTGCAGGGCTTATAAGACTTTTATAAGCCCCATTTCTTTTTAACCCGAATTAACTCGAAAATAACGCATTTTTTGTATAGCATATGCATTGGGAAAGTTTCTTGGTTAAAAATTTCCAACCAAATGGGCCCAAATTTAACATAAATACATTTAATGAGTACAAATTAAAAAAGTATTAAATTATAAAGTTTCAGTATCGAAAATAGCGATATTTACATTTGAAAAATAAAAATTAGAAAAGTATTAAATTATAAAGTTTCAGTATCGAAGACAGCACAATCTACATTCGAAGAATACATATTTAAAAAAAGAATTAGCTTACGTTCAAACGTCACGGGCTGAATCGATAAATTTTTTACTTTAATAATAACTGAGGAATCTTCGAACACTTGATTCGCTGAACAAAAAATTGCGATTTTTTGATTGCATACAAATAATATTTTTCGGGTCTTATCTTAATTGATAGGACCTAGTGGGACCTGAAAATCCATCTTGCTACGTCCTCGTCGTAGGTCCTGGATATCGAGGTTCTCGATGACTAAACGCAAGCAATGGTATTCAAAATTTGAATAAAACTGATAAATGGGCCCTGTGAGGGTTCAGAAAAAACGAGGTCTCAAAGAATACCTTAAAATCATAAAATTTTCCGTTCTTTAAAAATTCGGGGTCAAAAATAGTATGTGTTCCACTTTTAAAAAACGAAGTTAGGACCCGTAGGGCCTAAAATAAGGCCCCGGGCCCAAATTTTTTGGGCCCATTTGGTTGGAAATTTTTAACCAAGAAACTTTCCCAATGCATATGCTATACAAAAAATGCGTTATTTTCGAGTTAATTCGGGTTAAAAAGAAATGGGGCTTATAAAAGTCTTATAAGCCCTGCAGGGCCTCATGTGGGGCCGAAAAAATTTTTCAAAAAATACCTAAAAATCGTAAAATTTCCCGCTCTTTCCGAATCTGAGGTCAAAAATAGGGGTTCCCATTTAAAAAAACGGACTTAGGGTCCGTGGGGACCAAAATAAGGCCCCAGGCCCAAATTTTTTGGGCCCATTTGGTTGGAAATTTTCAACCAAGAAACTTTCCCGATGCATATGCTATACAAAAAATGCGTTATTTTCGAGTTAATTCGGGTTAAAAAGAAATGGGGCCTATAAAAGTCTTGTAAGCTCTGCAGGGCCTCATGTGGGGCCCAAAAAAATTTTCAAAAAATACCTAAAAATCGTTAAATTTCCCGCTTTTTCCGAATCCAAGGTCAAAAATAGGGGTTCCCATTTAAAAAAACGGACTTAGGGTCCGTGGGCCCCAAAATAAGGCCCTGGGCCCAAATTTTTTGGGCCCATCAAATTAGCCCCAAAAAAAAACGAAACTTTGCTCTCTACATTTTTTTCGATTTGGGCCTTTCCAAGCGAGTTATTTGGGTGGGTCTTTTAAAATGGGTCACCCTGTATACATCGTAAAATAAATAAAAATTATTAGTATGGCTGCCGCCTTACAAGGTTGCGAACGTGTAATCCCAGCTCGGTGGCGTACGTCGAGTGCATAATTAGAATAGGTTTTAGTTAAGATGATGACTTTGTATTGATAATTCGGGCATTTAAATAATTAAAAATCTAGTGAATGTCATTTCACCTAGAGTATTCCCTTAGTTTTTTTTTTTTTTTTTTTTTTTTTTTTTTTTTAAATAAATGAAAAAATTGAGAAGAAAAAAATTGTCCCAGGTGAGATTCGAACACACGACCTCCTGCATTCCGGGCAGTCGCTCTACCACTGAGCTACCGGGCGATTGTGTGTTCATACTCTTCTAGTCAAATTTAAATTCTTCTCAATTAAAAAAGCCGATTCCCCGTACCCACCCATTTTTCCCATTGCGACCTACCTCTCAATCAGGGTCGATATTACTCATGTAAGTATATTCATACTCAACTTTGTATTGCCCAACGAAATTTCAAATTAGTTAAGATGATGACTTTGTATTGATAATTCGGGCATTTAAATAATTAAAAATCTAGTGAATATCATTTCACCTAGAGTATTCCCTTAGTTTTTTTTTTTTTTTTTTAAATAAATGAAAAAATTGAGAAGAAAAAAATTGTCCCAGGTGAGATTCGAACACACGACCTCCTGCATTCCGGGCAGTCGCTCTACCACTGAGCTACCGGGCGATTGTGTGTTCATACTCTTCTAGTCAAATTTATTTTCTTCTCAATTAAAAACCCGATTCCCCGTACCCACCCATTTTTCCCATTGCGACCAATGTGGCTATCTCGTACTGCCGTGATCGTCATTTCGATTCTTTTCAGCTCGAAAGTCGTACGCGAGGTTAGAAATGCGACGTACGTTCGATTTTGTAACTGTGACAAAATATATTTTAGAAAATCAAAAGTTTTGAAGAAAAACTCTCAAAATCGGGCAACTTAGTGTTTAAATGAACAGATAAATATAAATATAGGTTAATAAATAAATAAATAAGTACTCAAACCGCCAAGCATTAAAACCCAATAACCCTGGGCGTCCTAGTTTTTTTTTCAATAAACAAATAAATTAATGAACAAACCGCCAAGCTCTACCACCCGATAACGTTGGGCGTCCAAGTTCTTTCTAAGAAAATAAATTAACTAACCGCCAAGCATTAGAACATAATTGCCCCGCGGATCCCGATTTTTTTTTTTTTTTTTTGAATAACTAAATAAATGAACAAACCGCCAAGCATTAAAACCCAATAACCCTGGGCGGCCTAGTTTTTTTTCAATAAACAAATAAATTAATGAACAAACCGCCAAGCTCTACCACCCGATAACGCTGGGCGTCCAAGTTCTTTCTAATAAAATAAATTAACTAACCGCCAAGCATTAGAACATAACTGCCCTGCGGATACCGGTTTTTTTTTTTTTTTTTTTTTTTTAATTACTAAATAAATGAACAAACTGCCAAGCATTAAAACCCAATAACCCTGGGTGGCCTAGTTTTTTTTTAATTAATAAATAAATTTATGAACAAACCGCCATGCTCTACCACCTAATAACGCTGGGCGTCCAAGTTCTTTATAAATTAATAAACAAATAAACTGCATTCTCAATCGCTCAATCTGGCCTGGTATCGACTTGAACTTTCACCAAGTTTCAATGTTTTTAGATACCACATGTAAAAACTTTTGGCTCATTAAAAATCAATGCATAATTAAATCAAATTCTAATCGTAATAAAAAAAAAAAAAATCCATGAGTATACGACTTAAAAGAAAAGTAACTTAAAAAAACCGCGAGTCCTACAGTCAAAGATCCGAAGCAGTGAGTACAATTCTGCTCAAGATTCGAAGCTCATAATGGTATCCACGAACCTTACTTACAAAATGCTCTTGTGGCGTCGAGTTCGGGCGTGAGTTTTGGTGAGAATAAAATTTGAAATCAAAAACTATAATATTATTACCATAGGGTCTTGGGCATCGCGGTCGACTTGAATTTCATCTGAGCTTTATCATGTGAAAAATTGAAAAATCCACAACAACCAAAGTACTCTGGGCGCAGAGTTGAATTTTTGAATTAAATCTTAAATACGCCGTATTGAATTTATTAAGAAGAAATTTAATTCTTAAACTAGTTTACATGTTAAATCATTGATCATAATTATTTAAAAAACCTAACTTCTTCTTTTTGCAGCAAAACATACATTTTTTTCAAAGTTTTTTTTTATAGTTGTTTTCAACTAAATTTTGAAACTTCAAAATAATAGTTAATAAAAAATTATAGTTAATAAAAAGAAACTCATTTGAATTTATGACAAGATGAACCTTTGAAAAATGATTTACTTATAAAAAATATTAAATTTTAATAAAAAATTTGATTGAATCAATTTTGTTCTTCTTTTCTCAATTTTCACATTCTATATACTATTTTTTATTGCTATAAAAATATTTGTGTGGTTAATTCGAGGTTAGCAACTAATTAATATTTTACACTTAAACAGTTCCTGTAGTATTAAGATGTGACGTTATTGTTCTATTAAATACCACTCCAATGTAAGTAACATTGTTTTTTTTTTTTTAATATTTTCGAAACATCGGTTTTTTGACTTGTTATAACTAAATAAATTCAAAGAATATTTATCATCTTGATTAATATATATGTATACGTGAAGACAGGATATTTTTAGTCAATTTCACCGATTTTAAAGTTGAAATTATTTAAAGTTTCTAAATAAGAATGATGTATATAGAAAATTATTTAGTTTAAAATAATGATTTTTAAGGGCCACTTACTATGAAGTTAAGTATAAAAGAAAAAGAAAAAATGATGAGACAAATAAGTTTGAAGTAACAACAAAACGCAATAGAGAAACTACCTACGATGAAGACTGGACACAAGATCCAGGACTGCGAGATTGGCTGGAAAAGAGTACAGAAGAACCGGGGGCCAGCTATTGTAAATACTGTAAAGAATTGCTTCATCCGAAACAAAAATCAGACCTTAAAAGGCACGAGAAGACAAAGAAGCACACTGTTGCTGTAAATGAAGCAAAGATAAAGGGAAATTTCCAGGAGGTAGTTTCTAATGATATTACTTTAAAAGAACGCGTTAAAGCGGGAGAAATGAGACTATCTTTGTTAGCCGCACAGACTAGAATCAGCGTAAGATATGTTGAAATTTTACTCCCTTTTATTTTAAGTTTAATTCGTGACGTAGGTACCGATGCAGTTCAAAAAATGGTCTGTAAAGAAGATAAATCCAGTGCAATAATTAAAAGAGTATTATATATTGAGGCGTTTAGCAGACTGATTAGTATTTTAAATAAGACTTATTTTTCTGTATTGATAGACGAGAGTACCGATATTGCCCAATTCAAAATTCTTTGTATTTCTGTTCAGTACTACGATGATAAATCAGGTGAAGTCAAAATACATTTACTTCAGCTGTTAAAAATAGACGCCATGAAAGCAACGGCGTTCGATCTTTTTAACGTGTTTCATAAATTTTTAATAAAATATAAAATAAACCCTGAAAAAATAATATGCTTAGCGTCTGATAATGCTAGTATAATGACTGGTTATTTAGCTGGATTTATTGTTTATCTTCAAAAAATCGCGCCGTATTGCGTTCTTCTTCCATGCATATGCCACACCCTTGCTCTCATTGCACAAGCCGCCATGAAAGATTTCCCTCAAGAGCCAGAAGAATTAGTAAAAGGAGCATCGACATATTTTAGTCATAGCTCAAAGAGACTTGAGGGATTTCAAGAATTTTTAGAATTTTGGAAACTTCAAAAGCTTAAAATGCTTAAATTATCTGGCACAAGGTGGCTACAGGCACAAAAGTGCTACGCGCGACTGATTCTTTTGTTGAAAGCTGCCCGTGGTTTCTTTTTATCAGAAACTGAATTCAAAGCCATCGTCAATGATGATAATAATGAAAATAAGAATAACTGTATTAACGACGATGTTGATAACGATGCTCAAAAAAAAACCAAAGACCCGCACAAGAAAGCTAGACGTATTTATCAATTGCTCACAGATCCTAAAGTAATCGCCTACGTAATTTTTTTGAAGCGACTTTTATATTTTTTTAATTGTTTTAATGCAAAATTCCAAGGCAAATCATTTATGACTCATAAATTACATTATCAAATTGTTAATTTTACAGTGCAGTTAACTTCTTTTTTCATCAAAGATAAAGCCATTTATTCTCGCGCTGCTGATAAAGATTTTGATCTTGACAGTATTCAAGTTTCAGTAGAAGACATTGACTTAGGTAGAGAATGTGATAAACATATTGATAAAGAAAAATTAAGTCCAGATTCAATAATTGAAGTTAAACAAAATTGTTTAAATTATTTGAAAGCAGCAGTAAAAGACTGCAGAGATCGATTTTTAAACACACGACAAAAACACTCCTCAAGTCAATTGTATTTTTTTAAAACCTTTCTTTTCCTAGAACCTAAACATGCTTTAAATTTGGAACTGAGAAGGGAAATTCCCGAAATTTTTGATTTTTCCGATAAATATCCCTTTATTGATCCAGAAAAGTTAGAATGCGAGTGGCGAGATTTAGCTTTTCGGTACAATGATAATGAAAAAGAAAAAAATAGGTTATTGCAACTTGATACAGTTAAATTTTGGACTGAAATAATAAGAATAAAATCGATCGACAATGAAGGCTTAGAATATCCAACTTTAAAAGAGCTAATAAAAATTGCCTTTGCTTTTCCATCTTCGAACGCCGAACCTGAAATAATTTTTTCTGATGTAAACGATAAAAAAGATAAAAAAAGTAATCAGACAGGCATTGAGCTTCTGAACTCAAGAGTTTTTATGAAGTCATTCGGTTCTGCATACGGAGAAAACGCGTTAAATTTTGTTCCCAATCATAATCACTATAAACTTTTTAATTACCTCAATATGTATCATTATAAAAAACTGGAGAATAACTCAAACTCAAACGAAAATAGCAACATAAACAATGATTTATCTTTCAACTTTGATAGTAACTCGGACACGGTCTTGAACTCAAACTCAGATCGTAGCTGGAACGTGATCTCGGACGTAGATTTAGGAAATGACTTGGAAAGTAGCTTGGATATGGTCTTGAACTCGAACTTTGAAAATAGCTGTAACATAATCTCGGACTTAGACAGTAGCTCGGATATGGTCTTGGGTTTAGGTAACGAGTGGGACGGTAGCTGCGGCATGATTTCGGACTTAAATAGTAGCTCAAACATTTTTTTGAATTCAGAGAACGATTTTGGATCAAAGCCATGGAGCAATGAAAATTATGATGACTATGATTATAATTTAAACCAAATTATTAACATCTCGAAAATCGGAATCAGCAAACAAGATTTAGAGACACTATCACCAAACGAATGGATCGTTGACAGTGTAATTAACGGTTTTGCCCAACTAACAAAATTGAAAAACCCTGCGGCTTCAACCTTGGTTTTTGACCTAAATATTTTTAACAGCTTAAGTGAACAAAGATCTGGATATCTCAGGTGGGTTCAAAAAGTTCAAGCAAACTTGTATGATGTTTGGTTAATACCAAAAGGTGGTGGTGGGCACTGGAGTTTGGTGGTAGTAATTTTCTCTAAAAAAATTATTTTGCATTTGGACTCTGCCCACTGGTCAATGGATAAAACCAAATTACAGTTGTTGGGTAATTTCATAGAGAATTTTTTTTTCATAAAAAAAGTAAAAATTGACTGGAGCGAATGGACTCTTTATAACCCCAAAGATGTGCCTTATCAAGGTAACGATCGCGATCTTGGATCGAATTGCGGAGCTCACTTGTGTGTGTGGTTGCACATCGTCATAACGGGTCAAAAATACTCGTTTAGCGAAGACGATATGAAACAAGTGCGCAAGTGGATTTTCCACGAATTATTAACGGCAGGTGATAACGAAATTACTAACTCGACAAAAAATCTTTTGCCACTTGCCCACTTTGATTCGCATAGTTTAGAAAAAAAAGCTAATATTAACTTGATGAAAATTTCTAACGGAATTCCGAATGATGCAGATAGCACTTTAGTATTTTGTCAAGGTATAAATCAATAATAACGATGATGAGTTGAAAAGACTGTTCGGATAAAGAAAAGTATCTATAAATGTGTATGTATAATTATGTATAAAAATCTATAAATGTATAAATGTTTATGTAATTTATTGTATTGAAATATATTTACGAAAATAACCAATAACCTTGTACGATTTTTTTTTAAAATGCAATTGACTTGTATGGCTTGTAGCACTTCACTTGTCGTGGATTTATAAAAAAAAGACTTTGAAAAAAATGAATGTTTTTCTGCAAAAAGAAAAAGTTAGGTTTTTTAAATAATCATGATCAATGATTTGATATGTTAACTAATTTAAGAATTAAATTTTCTCTTAAAAAATTCAATACGGCGAGTTTAAGATTTAATTCGATAAATTGGCGGTTCGTTTATTTATTTATTTTTAAAGAACTTGGACGCCCAGAGTTATGGTGTGGAAGAGCTTGGCGATTTGATCATTAATTTATTTATTTATTGAAAAAAAACTAGGACGCCCAGAGTTATTGGGGTTGAATGCTTGGTGGTTTGTTTATTCATTTATTCATAAAAAAAACCAGGACGCCCAGGGTCATTGGGTTTTAATGCTTGGCAGTTTGATTTTTTATATATTTATTAAAAAAAAAAACCGAGACTCACAGGGCAATTGTGTTTTAATGCTTGGAGGTTCGTTTATTTAATTATTTAAAAAGAACATGGACGACCAGCGTCATCGGGTGGTAGAGCTTGGCGGTTTGTTTATTAATTTATTTATTTATTGAAAAAAAACTAGGCCGCCCAGGGTTATTGGGTTTTAGTGCTTGGCGGTTTGTTCATTTATTTAGTTATTCAAAAAAAAAAAAAAAAATCGGGATCCGCGGGGCAATTATGTTCTAATGCTTGGCGGTTAGTTAATTTATTTTCTTAGAAAGAACTTGGACGCCCAGCGTTATCGGGTGGTAGAGCTTGGCGGTTTGTTCATTAATTTATTTGTTTATTGAAAAAAAAACTAGGACGCCCAGGGTTTTTGGGTTTTAATGCTTGGCGGTTTGATTATTTATTTATTTATTTATTAACCTATATTTATATTTATCTGTTCATTTAAACACTAAGTTGCCCGATTTTGAGAGTTTTTCTTCAAAACTTTTGATTTTCTAAAATATATTTTGTCACAGTTACAAAATCGAACGTATGTCGCATTTCTAACCTCGCGTACGACTTTCGAGCTGAAAATAATCGAAATGACGATCACGGCAGTACGAGATAGCCACATTGATTGCGACCTACCTCTCAATCAGGGTCGATATTACTCATGTAAGTATATTCATACTCAACTTTGTATTGCCCAACGAAATTTCAAATTAGTTAAGATGATGACTTTGTATTGATAATTCGGGCATTTAAATAATTAAAAATCTAGTGAATATCATTTCACCTAGAGTATTCCCTTAGTTTTTTTTTTTTTTTTTTTAAATAAATGAAAAAATTGAGAAGAAAAAAATTGTCCCAGGTGAGATTCGAACACACGACCTCCTGCATTCCGGGCAGTCGCTCTACCACTGAGCTACCGGGCGATTGTGTGTTCATACTCTTCTAGTCAAATTTATTTTCTTCTCAATTAAAAACCCGATTCCCCGTACCTGTAAGTTGAGTATGAATATACTTACATGAGTAATATCGACCCTGATTGAGAGGTAGGTCGCAATGGGAAAAATGGGTGGGTACGGGGAATCGGGTTTTTAATTGAGAAGAAAATAAATTTGACTAGAAGAGTATGAACACACAATCGCCCGGTAGCTCAGTGGTAGAGCGACTGCCCGGAATGCAGGAGGTCGTGTGTTCGAATCTCACCAGGGACAATTTTTTTCTTCTCAATTTTTTCATTTATTTAAAAAAAAAAAAAAAAAAAAAAAAAAAAAAAAAAAAAAAAAAAAACTATGGGAATACTCTAGGTGAAATGATATTCACTAGATTTTTAATTATTTAAATGCCCGAATTATCAATACAAAGTCATCATCTTAACTAATTTGAAATTTCGTTGGGCAATACAAAGTTGAGTATGAATATACTTACATGAGTAATATCGACCCTGATTGAGAGGTAGGTCGCAATGGGAAAAATGGGTGGGTACGGGGAATCGGGTTTTTAATTGAGAAGAAAATAAATTTGACTAGAAGAGTACGAACACACAATCGCCCGGTAGCTCAGTGGTAGAGCGACTGCCCGGAATGCAGGAGGTCGTGTGTTCGAATCTCACCTGGGACAATTTTTTTCTTCTCAATTTTTTCATTTATTTAAAAAAAAAAAAAAAAAAAAAAAAAAAAAAACTAAGGGAATACTCTAGGTGAAATGATATTCACTAGATTTTTAATTATTTAAATGCCCGAATTATCAATACAAAGTCATCATCTTAACTAATTTGAAATTTCGTTGGGCAATACAAAGTTGAGTATGAATATACTTATATGAGTAGAATAGGTTTTGTTTTTTTAATGGGTTTTTGGCCTCTGGCGTACTCATCCCATTCTTTTGCTTTTTTGCGATTCTCGCTTCTTAGAGCGGGAATTTCTGTGCTTTTGAGATTTTTGCAAACCTTTAAGGTGAAGACGTTACCGCGTTTTCATAAAATTTGTCGATTGCAGTTAAAAAAAAAAATAAAGAGAAAATTGAAAAAACGCTCTGTAGCGTGCTAGATAATATTTTAAGCTATTTTTTAAGCCTTATTTGATGAAAATCGGTTAACAAATAACTTCAGGAAACTTGGAAAATCGGTTCTCTTCTTATTCAACAAAATTGTAGTAGTGTATGTCGTCTGCTAGTGAGCGAAGGTGCACACGGGTACAGTACACCAAGTGTAAACTGTAAGTTCTCTGATTATTTTGGTTCATTTAGTTTTTATTAATTCTCAGTAGTCTAGATTCTTCTGCTTTTTCATTAATACTTGACTCAAATGCATGAAAATTACTATTTTTTAAAATATCAGTCCAAGCATGTAATTTTTCTTTTATTGATAATCAATTATCTTACTGGGAGACGGCAAGAGAGTAGCTCAAAGTGTTAGTAAAAGGAAGACAATCAGAAAAAGAAAAAGAAGAAGAAAAAGAAGAATAGCATCCAATAAAGTACCCGAAAAAGTGAAGAATATTTATGAAGATGGTAATTAATTTTTGTGCATGATTTGTAGGTTATTAATTAAGCAGTTGGAATAATTATTGAAGAAAGAAGAATTATTTATTTCTGCCTGCTGCTTTTCGAATTTCTAATTTATATTTTTCTTTGCATATGTTGTTGCATGAAATAAATTTTAAAGGTTATGGGTATGGGGTGCATGTGCGGTTCGTGCATTTACTCAGCGTGCGGTAGCAGACGATGCAAGGGTCTGCTACACATGGTTAACGGGAGGAAAATGATTTTCCAAGTTTCCTGAGGCCAATACTTGATAGATAAATCTGTAATTAGGATGAAAAAATTGCTAAAAATAGCACTTAGCGCGCTACAGAGCGTTTTTTTACATTTTCCCTTTTATTTATATTTTATAGCCACTTTTTACATCCAACGCTGCTCCGTCTTCACCTTAAGCCGCAAAAGACCATATTCAAAAATCATTCCTAATGAAAAGTGTTCAGATCTATCGGAATGATTTTAAATCAATATGTAAATCAACATAATCATTTTCCGAAAAGAAAATCATTCATGGTTTCTATTAAAAGTAGTTATTAAATGTGAATTTTCCTTATTGTTTAAATAAGTACCAAAACGTTTTATTTAAATAACGCGAGCACTTCAAGTTAAACCGACGACAGTAGAGCCGTACGCGCACACAGCTCGCGCATCGTCCCGTCGCCACTAGCTGTTCTCGCGCTCGCTTGCGAGTATTCGGCAGACAGTCTGGCTGCATCCCGCGAATCGCACCTTTGTCCGTGATTGAGATTCTAAACCGTAAAGACCCTTTTTTTTGAGACCTCGTATTCGTTGCTCTTCACCGAGCTCGTGGTCGACGTGTCGCATTTCCCGGATATTCGTTGGCGAGGTTTGTTACGGTTCGCCAGGGCTTCAACATAATCGTCCCCAAATTACTAAACCAGCCAAACGACGAGCATTTTTTCTCGCGCTTATGCTTCACAGTTAGCCACCTGCGTATGGCAGTGTATATATTTTTATAAATAAAACGACCTTACCGAAGCTACCTTCACTTACATTCACCCGATAAAACCATTCCTTTTCCAGCAGCCCTTTATCAAAATAAAGCCCTTTCTCATGCACATTACACGAGAAGGTACTAAGTTAAAACACTTATTGAAAGAAATTAAATTTTTTAATCAAATTGTAAAGCTTGAAAAGGTTAAAAGAATATTTTTAAATATTACTTTCAGCTCTCAGTAATGAAAAAATTAATCAAAATTAGAAAATTTTTTTGCAAATTATTTGATGCCTTCTGTATGAAAATTTTTTTGGGACGATGATAATCAAACTTAATTGTCTTATATTTTGACATTTTTTTATTTAATTATAATCATTAAAAATCTTTTTACTGTCTCTCTCTACCAAAGTATTTACGAAAAATCATTTATTTATTAATCAAGGAAACAGTATGATTGTACTTACTTCAAAAACACTTTTATTTTACCTCTATTAGATTATAAAGTTTGAAAAAGCGCCGTGTCATTTTAAAATTTAATACGTAATACTTTAACATCAAAACATTATTTTCATATTTTGAAGCTAGATTTTATACTTTTCATAGTAAAATAAATATATGAGAGTGATAAATAAAATTTATGCTTACAATCAATAGTTCTCTGGGTAAATCACCACCATTGTTGATGTCTCGGTTCATGTTAATGAATTGCTCAACGCTCGGCTTATCTTTTACACTTGGATTATGCAATGATGTGTTAAGCATAATAATAGCAAAACTGAGTACATAACACGTATCTGTATTAGTGAATATATTAGTGTTAAGTTGACAGTACCTCTGGGCGAAACACTCCATCATACGGTCTATTTTTTGAGCTTCGCCAGGTAATCGAAACGACCAAAGAAACTGTCTTAGAGCTTGTACGAGTATCAAATCTGTGAAATCATGAAGTTCTACGAAAGCACGTAAGACCCGTTCATTAAAATCATTGCGTTCACCCAAATAGTCACCAATTGCTGTTTTATTAAGGCCTTCTCCTTTATACAAAAATTGAGCTACATCTTCTGGCGTTGCAGTTAATAATCCATTATTAATCAGGTAATCAATACCTTTTTTTGGATCCATATTGAATTTTTTTCGACCAATTGAAGTTTGCTTAGCTTTGTTTGATAGTTTAGAAGAATCATCAATGGGAAGTCCATTGCCTTCCATCGATTCCATTTCAGCAACCACCTCACCAAGTTCATCTTTTAATTGCTGAAAATTAAAAAAAAATTATTATGATCATTTATTTTTCTTTAACGTACATTCTAGCCTAAAGAAAAATTGAGCCCAAAATTTATTTTGTTGGTACATGAAATTGATTTTTAATTCAGTATAAGTCAACTTGAAAAAAAAACAAAGGTTTGAGTGTTCTTTCAAAAATTTATTTCTCTGGAACTGCTTTATTGGAGACGTAAGTGCTTGAGTTTGAAAGTGTTTAATTTATATAATCATTTTTGCTTTTTGTAGGACAGTATAAGTAATCTTTAACGTGTACCGTACATGGTGCATAAAAATTATTCTAGAGTTACACCGACTCCTAGCGTTAAGTTAGGATTGAAACTTTTTCCTCGAGCTTATAAGAGACGCGCTGACCGCCAGTCCAGCACCAGCTGTATTCTGAATCGGAGTGGGGTCCATCTGAACCTCAATGTACCAAGTTCGGCTAAGTGATTTTGGAGCTAATTTTATTTGGGTTTTTTTTTTTTTTTTTTTTTTTTTTTTTTTTTTTTTTTTTTTTTTTATTGTTCTCAGACTAAAAAGCGGTTTATTTAACTATGAACTATCAAAGGGTTTTAGTTTCTAACTTAAAATTTAAAAATTAAGCTTTACTAGTCACAACTCTGTCAAATTACGTACTTGGAACCCTAGGGTCTTTCGGAATCCATTGATAAAAATATTTACAGCAAAATAATAGTTCATTCTTTTTACTAAAAAAGATTCTGTATGTTTATTAACATTATTCAAAACTTCTGTAAATTTGAATGAAAAAATAAATCAAAGAAACTTTTAATTTCATTGAATAGAATGTTATCGAATAGATTAAATCTTGAACTAAATAAAAAAAAAATTGAGCTAGGTATAAGAGATACAGCTTACATTTTTATGAAATATAAAAATATTATATTACAACTCTAGGCCAGAAAGCGGAATTTCCTGGCCTGCGTAGTATTAATAAACGCAGGCCATGATATTCCGCTTTCTTTAGTATACAATTTTTTTGCTCCCCTGATGCCAAAAGTTTATTAAAAATGAAATTTTCATTGATTCTGACAATGTCGATAAAGTCAGAATCTTTTCACTACTTGCAACTAAACTTTTGGGCCTGCGCAGCGGTTCCATCTCCTGGCGATTTAGGGTACTACCGACTTTTGATAGACGCCGACATTAGTAAGTCCAAGGTTCCAGCTGAGGACCTTAGTGGTCGGGGGCGGCTATCAAAAACGCAGAAGTTATTAATATTAAAACACAATTGTGACCATTTAACAGGTGTTTATCGCTGCGGGTAAGACGCTGAGTTAATTTTTATCCATTGCTGCCAGATCATTCATACTAGTTTCAACAAATAATTCTTTTTTATTATTATCACAAAAGTAAAAACAAGTACAAATTGTTCGAAATTGACCTCCTCTTTTTCACGCCGTACTGGTCATCCAAGCGGCTGACTCCAAAACTACAGATTCTTCTTGAGATGAACTTACTTCCTGCATAGTACCAGCTCGCAAAATTGCGTTTAAGCCGATTTATGATTTTGTGGGGAAAGGGCTGAATTTAAAATGATAAACGGCTTTGTTCAGCACCCTCTCATGATAACAAAAAGGATTTAATAAAAATTTCAATGACATAAAATGACATAATTAGAAAGCTGCTGAGCTCAAGACCTATTTAATGATATAAGATTTTATATGAAAATTCTAATTAGAGCCAAAGTTATAATTTTAATATCTGATCTACCAGCCCACAACCACCTTACCTACACTCTACCCTCCGCACAGACTCGCCTTATCTAACCCGATTTACTATTCTCACCCATATTAAGAACCCTACTAACTATACTTACTTTTTTATCTTCAACTACCTGATCTAATACAATCTTAGCTACATTACTGACCTCACTAATTTGATTTACTTCAAATACCGTATTTTATCCCCCAAACTTATCTCACCCAATCTACGAACAAATCTTATTCACTTTATTCATCAGCTCAGTCACTAACTTTAAAGTTTTGTTGAAGTACTTTAAATTTTGAAAAAGCTCTATTAACATTTTTAAGTGCAATAACAAACCCTTCCCACCTCATCTTCCCTTCCACGCTCCTCCCTATAACCTCCGCCTAACCAACCTCATCTACCTTACCAACCTGTAGTATTTTTCTTGTTTTTTTACATGTAGCTTCAATATTATGTTCATATAAATTTGTTATTTTCAATCTAGTTCCATTGCATACACCATCTTTTTTACTTAGATTTCTAATTAACATACAACTGCATTTTTTTTTTAATTTTAGTTCATGGGTAGAAAGCCCGTCATTTACTGAATTTAAGTATTCAATTGGATAATCTAAACATATATTTGAATCAGTTTGATCTACTCCCTTATGAATGGCTTTGTCTATACTGTATTATGTTTTACTTGGTCCATTTAATATGTTTAATACTTTTCTGTTAAACATTGCAACATTTTCATTTTTCGATTCTAAAATAACTTTGTTTAAATTATTATTTTAATTTATATCTCCAAAAATTTAATAACCAACATCTTTACTTTTCTATTTCATAGGTATTTTAAAATTTTCAATTTCTCCTATTTTTAGTAATAATTTAGAAAAGTTTTTATCTTTACATCTCATATTTTCAGTGAGTTTAAGAATTTTGAAATTTTTCGACAATTTACTGTATTTAATCGTATCTTCTACAATAATTTTTTCATTGCCTCTTTTGACTACAGGAAGGATTTGTCTAAAATCGTCACCTAAAATTATCAATTTTCCTACAAAAGGAAAAACTGTTTTACCTGTACCACCTGCCCATCTTTTAAGTACATATTATTTTTGTTTTTTGTTATTGTATTAAATATATTTTTTTGATCATTATTAAATTTTTCAAACATTTTTTCATACTCTTCTTTTCAGTTTATTTTGCAGTCATAATTTTCAGAAATATTAGAAATATTTTCTAAGCATGGTTCTGGTAAACCAAAACATTTATAACTTAAATTAGAATCTTCGCTAGATAGAAATTTGATTATTTCATTCAAACCTCTATCTTCTGCATTATCTTTGAAATCTTTTATAAAATGTAATTTATATTTATTCCAAATTAAATTACCAAGAATTTTTTCAGACAATAAAAATAATCCGAAAAATTCTTGTAATTTTTTCGGAGTTAAATAGTTTATAGATTCTTCAAAAATGGCATATACATTTTTATCATTTACTATTAGACCCATTTAAATAGCTCCTTCTCTATATGTTTATAAATAATTTTATTATGAGTTCTTAAGTATTCGTGAGAAGTACCACCTTTTACTTTATCTGATATTAATTTTAAGTGAAAACTCTGAATTTTTAGAAGAAACAACGTTTATTCTACCTATAGTTTGAAATTTTTTTTTATTTTTCTATCTAACAAAAGTTTTATCATCTAGAAATCTATAGTAATTTGGTATATTGGCATTTTTAATATTTCTAACAGATCAATTTTATTTAATTCAAACCAAGTTGCTAAAGTTGTTTTCCAATTTTTTAACTATTTAATTTTTTAACTATATTATGTTTTGTTGATTTTCTGTATGAATTTCTAAACGTTGTACTGAATGACTACATTTACACAATTCAAATCTTTCTATACACCAAGCTGCTTCTATAGAAAATATTACATGAGAATCTAAAAAGCACCGTTTTGAGAAAAGGAGGACTCAACTTTGAGGACTCAACTTTCCCATCGTAGACTCAACTTTGAGGACTCATAAGTATCTTTTTTATGTGTCTTTTGACCGTGTTTTTATTGATTTTCAATTTTGAGGACTCAACTTTGAGGATCATAAAAAAAACCAGATTATAATATAAAAAAAATTCAAGTTGCTACATAATGGAAATTGGAATAAAATCAGAATTAGATTTTCATTCCTCTTAAAAAATTTTAATAGTTCTTATACAGAAGTACATTTCATTTTAGAATTTAATAATTTTTTCTTTTAATTGAAAAGTAACAATCAAATTTATTAACTTTAGTAAATTTAAGCATAAACTTATATTAATATAATTTTTTTAAATAATTTTTTTTAAACAAATTTATTGTTATAAAAATTATAAAGAATTTTAATGGTAACATTTTATATTTTAAAACAACGAAAAGGAGGACTCAGTTTTAGGGACTCAGTTTTCACGACGCAGAGCAAGTTTTGCGGACTCAGTTTTGCGGAGCAAAAAAAGTCAAAATTTAACTGTCTTTTGACCGTGTTTTCAAGATTTTTGTCACAACAATGACCAAGTTTTGCGGACTCAGTTTTGCGGAGCAAAAAAAAAAAAAGGGATTATAATATAGGGAGATAAGGGTCTTCAGTACTGTTTTTTCTATGACAATCAATTATTTATAAAAAAGTTATTGCACATAATACATTACAAGCTGCTCTGCAGTCAGCTGTAGTCAGCTCACGAGTCAGCTGTAGGGAGCTGCTAATTGATACAGCGCCACCAGTCGCCTCATGGCTACAGGCTCGGGCCTACATGCCCCCGTCTGCCGCTGTAGGTAAGTAGTATAAGAGTGAGACAGCAAAAATAGACACGCCCACCGCATACGTCACGTCCGGTTAAGTCTACAGAGAGCGCAGGCAGAGAGACCGGATGCTCTAAACTGAAAACGAATGTCCCCTGACTACCGTGAGACAAAGGAAATCAGCGTTTCGAAAAATGAAACGTTCATAACTTTTCAATGCGGGCTTTGTTCGGGATAATTTTTTTTTAAATTACTCAGGGGATCATCAGCTACGCGCGGGATGTATAATATAAATGAAATAATCATCCTAAAATAGTTTGTCTTTAAAGCGTCCTAACCTAAAACCAAAAATCAAAGTATATAAAGCCCTGCAGGCTTTCACGGCAGTCGGTTTAAAAAAAAACCAAATCGCCGTTTAAGCCCGATTGGGCTTTAGGATTGAATAATTTTAGAAGTATTGTTTATTAGGAATTTAAGAAGTGAAAGTTTACAATTTAATGATGAGTTTAATGTCCTCCGACAGAGTTAAAGATTACAATAAAAATACCTTACAAATTACCAGTGTCCGGGCGGTTCGAGTTTGCAGAAGGTTGTCTAGGCCTTCCGAGTCCTTATCCTACGGTGGTGGCGAAGGCGATATTACACTAACGGATCCTTGCCTGCTCTGGCTCTACTGGTCCAGGTGTGCTGTACGTGGACTTAGATCACTTAACTAGCTCGCGATCAAACCACTCGAGTGTCGGGGATGAGAGTGAGTTTGGGAGTGCGGCTAAGCAGCGGAAGGAAGCTACTTCGCTCCACCTGTTCCAGCAGAGCGGAGGTGTCAGCTAGTAAAATGCTTAATTGCAATTTGCGCGGCCCGTTCCCTAACTCCTTTTAGGCGGATTCTAAGTAAGTCTGTTGCAACTTGGGAATGTGGGATTGTTATGGAGATCGATACATGACACTACTCAGGTCAGTCTGAAAATACCAGCAGTCATACCTCGATAGATCAACGTTTGATCAGCATAAATTAATGAAAATTTAATTAATTTAAGTAGATAAAACAATGAGAGATCCCCCTCATCAGGGCGATCCTCCTCAGATAACCCAGGGCATTCCCCCTCAGATAACCCGGGGTGGTTCCCCCCCCTCCCCCTCATCAGGGCGGTCCACCTCAGATAACCCAGAGCACCCCCAGATAACCCAGGGCGATCCTCCTCAGATAACCTGAAGTGCAAATTCGTACTGCACCCAAGTACACACGCCGTACTACACCAAGTACACCCGCAGTACTACACCCGCCGTACTTTACCGAGCAGCCGCTGCTGCACCGAGCGACCGCACTACACCGAGCAGCCGCCACCGCTGCTACGCCGAACGGTCGCACCGAGCAGCTGCACCCAGTAGCTGCACTACACCGAGCGGCCGTTTTATACCTACCGTATTTTACACCCCAATCCGCGGCAATGTAGGTACCTGCGGCTGCTCGCGGGATTCACCTCGCTGTGAGCGGGAGAAATAATTTCAACATTTTTTTTGTATAAAATTGTTTAAAAATAATTCGTTAAAATATTTATGAAAAATTATTTTTAAATTTATTCACAAAAATTATGAAAAATTATTTTTAAATTTATTTACAAAAATTATTTAAAAATTATTCAGGAGGGGTACTTAAATGAAAGCAGTTAATTTCAAAAATAATCATTTATTAAAAACTACTTAAGACTATGATACATTATTATTTCTTAAAACTATGGTACATAATTACAATTCAATTAAATTTTTTTCTTTTGCTTTAATTTTCTCAAATTTAATCTTTTTTTCATTTTTCTTCTCATAAGTTTTTTGTTCTTCTTGAAGCTTTTGAAAGCTTTTATGTTGCTCATCTTTTTTTCCATCAGAATAACTTTTAAAACCCGAGGACTTTTCATCTCTCATTCTTTCATAGCCAGAGGAGCTCTGTTCTTGACCCATGATGACTGAGTAATGACCAAAACTAATGTGAATGTTCGTTTTTATATCCACTCCATGGCTTCCTCGAGAGCTTCGCTTTTATTGATGAATTTTTTCAACTGCTTTACATTTCGGAGAGCGCATCTAAGGTTGTCCCTGTGATACTCGCATACGGTTTCAATGGTGTCCATCGGTGGGTATGCGTACGCAGCGACGTCTTTGACGTTGAATCTAAAGCGCTCCAACCATTTCTTCTGCATTGCTCCGGCAACGTAAACTACTGTGGCCTTTTCCAAAGACTGGCGAACTATATCGCCAATCGATCTGTAAGGTTCGCGACCCGATTCCCAACTCAGGCCGTGATAATTACGTTCTAAATTACTATTGATGTCTTTGTAAGTTTTAGTGAGACGACTCGGGGGATTCGGTTCTTTGAACAGAAAAACTTTGGGGTCAGTGTCTTCGTCGAGCGAAGTAATAGCCAACTCTTTGATTATGTAATCGTGATCTCTTCTGATATCTTGTCCTTGTTTAATAACGCTTCCTGGCTGTACGAAGCCAAGCATGTCCACGGCGTACCGCATCTTGACGATTAATGATGACTACTATGGTTTTTTTCTTTTATACCAGTTTTTTTACATCCCCACTCACTGAGTTGTACTGGACGATTCGGTCGTGTAGGATTATACAGTATGCAGCGGTTCCAGCTGGAAAATTGTCTCTTGATTCGATCTCCAAGCGAACGTCTACCGGTGCGCTCTTGAGTGACTCGTTTTGTTTCGAGCAATCTATGACTATCAGAGGAATCTTCTCGATGAACTGCGATTTGTTTAGAGTAGGCTCGGGGTCTTTACTGTAGTATGAGTTCTGAAAATGAGCGTACATGTCGTAGATGATCGCGTACTCGTTCTTTGCAATATTGAGATTCAAGTTGTTGTAGGGATAATACTGTGAATTCAAAAAGAGTTTAACGTTGCTCAAGTTGCAGTGATCAAAGTGACCGGCGTTTGCCGTATTGAGAGATTTTCGATTGGTTTGTAGACCAAGGATGACATAGCGAGGTTTTTCGAGTTGATTTGAAGTTTTTACAGTCCAAACGTGCTTGGAAGTTGCGGGAAGTAATGGTTACTCGAAAAATTCTTTTGATCTAAAGCTCATTGCGATTGGACGATCTTTTTCGAGAAATTTGAGCAAGCCTACTCGGCGGGAATCCGAGACCAAAACGTAAGGCATTAGCCACTCGATTTTTCGATAGAATATTCGAGAACACCACGGGCAAGGTACTTAAGAAGCGTGCTACGAGCGAAGAGCTCATTACAGTCAACAAGCATCTTAAGTTAAAACCTAAAGAAGTCAGTGAGCAATCTTCTAGGAAGAAACGTGCAACTGTGCATGGTAAGCATATCCACTATAAAATATCTGCTATAAAATATCCCATCCCTTGTATTCAATATCAACTATTTTTTATGTTACAGAGACTAAATGGATTTCACTAAGGTGAACAGCGTAGGCCGGAGCGACTTCCTCCCGAAGAAGAGTTTGACAGAGTTGAAGGTGGGAGAGCTCTACAAGGTGACAGAGATCCGTCCTGTGAAGACCGTCTACGGGTCACGAGTCGTCGTACACATCAACAACGATTTCCAAGTATTTTTGCCTACCCGTTTTCACTGCTTCTTCGATCAGGAACGCGAACAACTAGCGAGTCTACAAAGCGAAGCGAATAACGAGAGACTGTACTTGAAGTACTCGGGTAATCGTCGTTTAGAGTTCTCAAACGAGTCCTAAAATGGATTTATCGTATATAAACTATATTGCTCACAACATGTATTTCCATGAAGGGCATACGTTGAAAATGCATCCGGATAAAGTGTACAAAGTGATCGCGATTAATCGTCGTAAATCAATGTTTGGATCTATAGTTGAAGTGACGCTAGAAGATGATATTGAACTTTATGTACCTTCTTTTAGATTTCAACGTCTTTTTGAAGACGACAATTCGTTGTACAGTCAGCTAATGGCTGAGATGTGTAATATAAGAATTAAATATTTAAGTTTAGGTAAATTTAAGTTTATTAATGTAAATAGTGAAGAAATAAATTAGTATAAATTTCAAATATCTTTTTTTATTTATTTATTTATTAACATTACATACATGATTCACAGATTAAAAGAAGTCTTAAAGTAAACCTAAAGCATGCTTAAAGCAGGCTTAAAGCAAGCTAAAGGTAGCTTAAAGCAAGCTTAAAGCAAACCTAAAGCAAGCTTGAAGCAGGCTTAAAGCAAACCTAAGGCAAGCTAAAGGTAGCTTAAAGCAGGCTTAAAGCAAACCTAAAGCAAGCTTAAAGCAGGCTTAAAGCAAACCTAAAGCAAGCTAAAGGTAGCTTAAAGCAGGCTTAAAGCAAACCTAAAGCAAGCTTAAAGCATGCTTAAAGGTAGCTCAAGTTAATTACAAATCATTTTTATGAATATAACTATTATGACTATCATCAAATCCTAACCACTTGACCAACAGTCTATCACCACGTTTCTTAATTACTTTTTCAACTAAATATACATCTGGACACTTGGTTTTCAGCAACTCTTCGGTGTAAAATCCTCCATCCACAGGATCACCTTTATACTCTTTTAAATAGTACATAGGTGGATTACTCTTCTTAACTCTTGTAATTGTGAAAACCTCAACCGACCAGTTGGGGGTGTAGCCTTTTTCAAACAGTCCTTTCACTTTGCTCACGCGAACTTTATCTCCAACTTTGAATTTAAGAGGCTTAATTAAATTTTTACTTCTACTTAATCTTCGAAGAACTTCGAGAGCGTTTTTTTCGTTGACGTCCTTCGGCTTCATGCCTATAGTTCGATGCTTTCGGTTGTTGTACGCTTTAACTAAATCAGGTAAGATATCCAGCCAATTGTAGCTACCTTGCATACTGAATTTTTTCCACATCTGCTCTTTTAGAGTTCGATTGAAGCGTTCGCATATCGAAGCCTTGAGTCCGCTGTACGTGGAGTACATGTTGATCTTGTACTTTTTCATTAGCTTTTCAAAATCCACATTGTAGAATTCTTTTCCTTTATCCACATGAATATTGCGTGGAGGTGTTATTGTTTCCAAAACAGATCTCATTGCTGCTGTAACTTCTTTTCCAGACTTTGTTTTCAACGGAACAGCCTAAGCGTACTTGGAATATATATTTATTATAGTGAGTATGTATTTGTAGTTCTCGTTTACGTCAGCATACGGAATCATCTCCAACAAGTCGCACTGCAGCGTGTCGTTGATACCTCTCATTTCAACTTTCCTTCGAGCATAATTACGTCGAGCTGGTTTATGGATCTCGTTAACAACTATATGTTTTTTATTCATTTTTTCTCAATTTTATATCTATAATAATTATCAAGATCAGACAGCTCTTTAATTTTGTTGTCGATCTCTGCTCTCAGGGATTGCAGATGGGAATTCAAGGTTTCCAAATTAACTGCGTCGTTCGGTTTTACCGGTGAACCTACGTTCGATAACCTCTTGTTTTCGATGTCAAAGTTACCCTCGCTAGTAAATCTAAAACCGTTGCCAGGAGGACCTCTTTTGTCTTTTGCTTTATCTAGTCTACGTCCAAACACGTCGACACCCATAATGACACTAACTCGAAACTCTATTGACATCAGTATATATACCCTCCTTCTCTCAGCTCCTCTATGATCGAATGGATTTCGTTTGTGTGACTGAGATTACCTGCGGCTTGTTCCGCAACTAGCAGCCGCAGACGGTCGACCAACTCGTTTGGATCGTCCCAGTAGATGTAGTCAAGATAAGAGTTTCGTCGAGCAATTTTGTATCGAGGAATCAAACCTTTACCGAATCTCTTGGGCGTTGATTCAAAGTTTTTTCTGTTGAGAATAGCTTTTTTCAAAGCTCTCGAAGGTGTTTTTGGTTTAGGAGAGTCCACTCCAAATAGAGGTGCAATGATATCATTATATTTATTGCTGAATCTATGTGTTTTTATCTGAGCGTTGGGCTTGAAACTTTTTCTGTGTACGTTCGAAATTTCTAGAATCTCTTTGTACAGATTTAAATCTTTAATTTCGTATTTTAGAGGATTTCTGAGAACGATGAGATCGAAAAGTCCTTTGGTTCTAGGAAAAGGAACATCATTAACAACGATGTTATCTCTTTCAAATCTTATCGATGCGTTTCCAAGTCTATATCCATCTCCGGTTTTTTCGATTCCGTATATTTTATCTCGGTCAAAATGGGACACTCCTAAGTCATTTTCTTCTTCTTCGCGTTGAATTGTTTTGTCAATTTCGTGGTATGACTCATCATTTTCTTCAAAGTCAGCTTGCGTTTCATTGGTTGATTGAAAATTTTCTATTTCATTATCATTTTCTTCTTCTTCCTCTTGTTCAGCTTGCGTTTTATTGGTTGATTGAAAATTTTCTATTTTATTATCATTTTCTTCTTCTTCCTCTTGTTCATCTTCTTCTTGTACAATACTTTTCTCTTTTTCTTCTTCATTTTTCTTAAAAATCTTTAATCGTTTTTCATTTTCAACAAGTTGTCGAAGGGGATCAGTGATGGGTTTGAATGTTTCATTCAAGAGGCGATCGGTATCATATTTTTGTAATTTTATAAAATTATACTTTCGTTTGACGGCGTTGCGAGCTTTAACCAGCTCTTCTAAAACTCTCTTCTGTTTAATATAGTCTACCATGTTAACAGTAAGATGTCTCACTATAGACTGAAAGCTTTTTTAAACATCAAACTATATTTATAGCAAAACAGTCGAAACCTTTACGATACCGACCTTCGTTTATACCCCGGTCTTTGTCGATCACGATGAAACTATGTTTACCGTCTTTCCAACAATTCGAGCATAAGCTTTTGAATTTTTCATACTCCATGTCGGTATTGACGTGATCGTTGTATATATGCTTTAAATTAATTTCATCTTGACGAAATAAAACCAACATATTAACATTATCTCTCACCAGGTGCTTTGGTACAGCGGCATACGACTGACAGAGATAAAAACAATCCACGTCTTTGTGTCTGCCCATACAGAAAAAAGCTCTCACGTGCTTCTGCTTTTCACAGGCTATGTCATCGAAGATCATGATTGAATTAGGAAGGGCTTCCGAGGGTGCGATTACTTCTTCGTTGTCGTTGAATTCGAGGTACTGAATACCATCGATCGGTTCAAAAAGTTGTTTCAAAAACTGGTACTTGGGTTGATTGAGTGATTTTGAGTACACGTAAACGTTCTCGAATCTTAAGCCATTTGGATGTGTCAGGAGAGTAAGTATACTGTTGGTTTTACCGCAATTCGATGGTCCGGAAATGACTGCTCTAATACTATTGGGTAATAAGTCACCGTGCCGCTTCTCTTTTTTATCCTTTTCCACTACAATATCGAAATTTTGCACCGGAAGTTTCACTGAGCTTTGTGTAAAATCCATGTTGATTGATCAAGAGTTGATACAAGAATGATTGTAAAAGTATAAATACCGAGCTTTTATACTCTTTCAATCATTCGTAGACTGACCTTCGTAGAGGTATGATCATTCATAAGAAGAGCGGTCACGGTTTAATAAATAAAGTAATCAACAAGTTACCGTTTGAGTTACATATTCCGGGATACAACTACTGCGGGCCCGGTACAAAACTAGCAACTCGATTGGCTCGAGGAGATCAGCCAGCAAATCTGCTTGACTCGGCGTCTAAGCAACACGACATAGCATACTCGAAAAACAAAGAAAATATTTCTGCTCGAAACCCAGCAGACAAAGTTCTAGCTGAAAAAGCGTGGCAAAGAGTTATATCCAAAGACGCATCTTTAGGAGAAAAGGTCGTTGCTTACGGAGTGACTAACGTCATGAAATTAAAATCTAAAATGGGGATGGGTCTTAAAAGAAGATCCCAGAAAAAATCAAGAAAAACAAGAAAATCGAAAAAAACAATAAAATCGAGAAAAACAAAAAAATCGAGAAAAACAAGAAAATCGACAAGTAAAAAAATGACCACTCTAAACTCAATAATCAGAGCATCGGCTAAAGTAAGTGCCCCTGGTAAATCACCTAAAAGTATTATCACCGAATCACTCAAAGCTGCTAGAAAAGCTATCAAGCAAGCAGGTGGAAAAAGTAGAGTCAGAGTTCCTCAAATTTTACCTGTTGGAAAGATCGGTGGAGTCTTACCTCTCATACCCTTGTTTGCGGGTTTGAGTGCCACGGGGGCTCTTGCCGGTGGAGCTGCAGGTGTCTACAAGGCCATCAACGAAGCAAAGTCAGCTCGTCAACAATTGGACGAAAACAAAAGACACAACAAGACAATGGAGGCTATTGCTTTAGGAAAAAGACTGTATCTCAAACGTTACAAGACAGGTCTTGGCTTGTATTTGAAGCATTACAGAGGCAATGGATTAAAAAAAAAAGCTCGAAATAAGTTTACCAAATAGGGTTTTATCAAACTTTGATTTAATTGAGTTTGCTAAAAAGTTAAAAATTCCACATTTTCGAGGAGTGTTTATGAAGAATAAATTACCAAAGTTGGGTCCAAGATTTCAAGAATCTGCAATTGTGAACCTCGATAACGACACCGGACCAGGAACTCATTGGGTTGCGAACAAAAAGCGTGGCAAAAAAGTTGTTTACTTTGACAGCTTTGGTGATCTTCGACCACCCGTGGAGTTGATGATTTATCTTAATGTTGAAGAGGTCAACTACAATCCCGAAAAATACCAAACTTTCAACACGTTCAACTGCGGACATTTGTGTTTGAAATTTTTAAGCGAGGGTATATAACCACAGACTTTCAAACCAAAACTTCAGTCTATTCCGAGATGTCATGGAGTCATCAACTCTTACTTTATCGGGCAAATCTTCTATTTTGGAAGCTGAATATTTTCCCCCCATCGAACTTATTCCAAATCGACATTACACTCTTGGTTTGGTTGAATTCTTGTCGTTCAATTCGATTCCCAATATCGATATTGGCAAAGATAAATTTTATATCGGTGATCAAGTGATTGAATTTGACGTTGGTTGTTACGAGATTAGTGCCATAGAAAAATATATTATTGATAAACTTAAAGAAAAAAACATAGAAACTGAACTTATAAAAAAACCCAACGAAAGTACTCTACACAGTGAAATTACGTGCACAACCGAAATTGACTTTACTCCTCAAGATTCTATCGCAGATATTCTGGGATTCAGACATCGTAAACTCTCCGCTGGTTTCAAACACGTTTCAGATTTTCCAGTTAATATTTTCAGTATAAACTCTTTGAGAGTCGAGTGCAATATAACCACGGGAGCTTACATAAATAACAAGAAAGTTCACACGATTCACGAATTTTTCCCTGTCGAGGATCCTGGTTTCAAAATCATCGAAATTCCCTCGCAAGTAATTTATTTACCGGTGTCCGTCAAGTGTATAGATCACATTCAGTTGCGTATTGTCGATCAAGACGGAAGACTAGTTAATTTTCGAGAAGAAGAAATAATTATTCGCCTGCATATAAAATCATCATAATGGGAATCGTGTACAATGAAAAAGGATTTCAAACAAAAGAGTATAAAAGCACTGTATTATGCGGTTCTTCAATCAGTCGTCGACGAACAACCAAAGCGTTAACACGGCAGAACATCCAGTTTCTCAAAAGTCTAGGACTAAAAATAATTCCTGGTGGAAAATAACTTGTATATTCTTTTGCTGTTGGAAAAATGGAAGACATTCTAAACATTCAGAGTCCAGTCGCGTTCGATGAAAGTATCTCGCACTACGAGATGCACGCTCATCAGCCGTATACCGCGACTAATTACAACAACAACGATGAGATTCGTATATCAATTCAACACCAAGATTTGTGTTTATTACCATGTCGTAGTGTGCTTCACATCTGCGGTCGTCTTTTTGATACCGGTACAAATAAAAAACCAGAAAAAACAGAATTCGTTAACAATGGCATCTGTTACTTATTCGATGATATCCGTTTGGAGTTGAACGGAATCGAGATTGATCGATGCAAAAATGTCGGTCTCTCAACTCTCATGAAAAATTGGCTCTCTTTTAATCCTAATCAGAGTTTACTCGCACAAAATGCCGGTTGGTTTGGTCTCACGGAAAAGCCTCAACTTGTAAACGACGATGGTTACTTTGACGTTTTCATTCCTCTCAGCATGATACTTGGCTTTGCCGAAGATTATCGTAAAATTGTAGTCAACGTTAAGCTCGAACTAATTCTCATTCGATCCAGAGACGACTTGAACGCCATCATTCAAACAAAGACCAACACGACCGGTAATAATACTTTTGAAACTGTCAGTATTCAATTGACAAAAATCGAGTGGCTTATGCCTTACGTTTTGGTCTCGGATTCCCACCGAGTAGGCTTGCTCAAATTTCTCGAAAAAGATCGTCCAATCACAATGAGCTTTAGATCAAAAGAATTTTTCGAGTATCCATTACTTCCCGCAACTTCCAAGCACGTTTGGACTGTAAAAACTTCAAATCAACTCGAAAAACCTCGCTATGTCATCCTTGGTCTACAAACCAATCGAAAATCTCTCAATACGGCAAACGCCGGTCACTTTGATCACTGCAACTTGAGCAACGTTAAACTCTTCTTGAATTCTCAGTACTATCCCTACAACAACTTGAATCTCAATATTGCAAAGAACGAGTACGCGATCATCTACGACATGTACGCTTATTTTCAAAACTCATACTACAGTAAAGACCCCGAACCTACTCTAAACAAGTCACAGTTTATCGAGAAAATTCCTCTGATAGTCATAGATTGCTCGAAACAAAACGAGTCACTCAAGAGCGCACCGGTAGACGTTCGGTTGGAGATCGAATCAAGAGACAATTTTCCAGCTGGAACCGCTGCATACTGTATAATCCTACACGACCAAATCGTCCAGTACAACTCAGTGAGTGGGGATGTTAAAAAACTAGTATAAAAGAAAAAAACCATAGTAGTCATCATTCATCGTCAAGATGCGGTACGCCGTGGACATGCTTGGCTTCGTACAGCCAGGAAGCGTTATTAAACAAGGACAAGATATCAGAAGAGATCACGATTACATAATCAAAGAGTTGGCTATTACTTCGCTCGACGAAGACACTGACCCCAAAGTTTTTCTGTTCAAAGAACCGAATCCCCCGAGTCGTCTCACTAAAACTTACAAAGACATCAATAGTAATTTAGAACGTAATTATCACGGCCTGAGTTGGGAATCGGGTCGCGAACCTTACAGATCGATTGGCGATATAGTTCGCCAGTCTTTGGAAAAGGCCACAGTAGTTTACGTTGCCGGAGCAATGCAGAAGAAATGGTTGGAGCGCTTTAGATTCAACGTCAAAGACGTCGCTGCGTACGCATACCCACCGATGGACACCATTGAAACCGTATGCGAGTATCACAGGGACAACCTTAGATGCGCTCTCCGAAATGTAAAGCAGTTGAAAAAATTCATCAATAAAAGCGAAGCTCTCGAGGAAGCCATGGAGTGGATATAAAAACGAACATTCACATTAGTTTTGGTCATTACTCAGTCATCATGGGTCAAGAACAGAGCTCCTCTGGCTATGAAAGAATGAGAGATGAAAAGTCCTCGGGTTTTAAAAGTTATTCTGATGGAAAAAAAGATGAGCAACATAAAAGCTTTCAAAAGCTTCAAGAAGAACAAAAAACTTATGAGAAGAAAAATGAAAAAAAGATTAAATTTGAGAAAATTAAAGCAAAAGAAAAAAATTTAATTGAATTGTAATTATGTACCATAGTTTTAAGTAATTAATAATAATGTATTATAGTCTTAAGTAGTTTTTAATAAATGATTATTTTTTAGAAATTAACTGCTTTCATTTAAGTACCCCTCCTGAATCATTTTTAAATAATTTTTGTAAATAAATTTAAAAATAATAATAATAATTTTTCATAATTTTTGTAAATAAATTTAAAAATAATTTTTCATAATTTTTGTAAATAAATTTAAAAATAATTTTTCATAAGTTTTGTGAATAAATTTAAAAATAATTTTTCATGAAATTTAAATAATATTTTTCATAAATAATTTCTCATAAATCTACTCTACCGCTCACAGCGATATGAATCCCCGCGAGCAGCCGCAGGTACCTACATGGCCGCTGATGACCCTGGTAAAATACGGTAGGTATAAAACGGCCGCTGGGTGTAGCGGTGGGCCGCTCGGTGCAGCTGCGGGGTGTAGTACGGTGCGGCCACTGGGTGCAGCAGCGGGGTGTAGTGCGGTCGCTTGGTACATCAGCGGATGCTCGGTAAAGTACGGCGGGTGTACTTGGTGTAGTACGGCGGGTGTACTTGGGTGCAGTATGAATTTGCACTTCGGGTTATCTGAGAAGAACCACCCCGGGTTATCTGAGGGGGAATGCCCTGGGTTATCTGAGGAGGATCGCCCTGATGAGGGGGAGGGGGGGGGAACCACCCCGGGTTATCTGAGGGGGAATGTCCTGGGTTATCTGAGGAGGATCGCCCTGATGAGGGGGATCTCTCATTGTTTTATCTACTAATTTACGAAGCGTATCTTTACAAGGTTGCGGCCAGCTGAACGCACGATTGAAATTAAGTTTTAATTTTGCAGATTTTTTTATTTTTTTAAATAAAAGGTATTAAAGAAACATTGAATAAATTTTTTTTACTTTTTTTTTAATTTTTAGTTTGTTTTTTGTTTTTTTTTATTTTTTTTTTTATTAATCAGCGTCAATTTTTTTTCTTCTATCTATATTTCGTACTTTTTTTTATAAAATAATTATAATTGAGTTTCCTAAAATTGATAATAAAAATTGATATTTCAGTTTAGAATTATCAAGTAACCGCAATGAAATTATACAAAGCCAGTAAATATTAAAATGTACAAATCGTAAAGTCCTATCGAGCTTCAAAAGAATAAAATACACTAATATTCATTTGAAAAAGGTCGTAATTTGGATGCAAAGAGCCCAAGTAAACAATGAATTGTTAATTTATTGTTCATTTATAAGTACTTTTAACTGTCTTTAAATTTTGAAAAGCTACAGAAAAAGATTTTTCATTATAATAATTCTTTATAACAATTTATTGTTTACTTGTGCTCTTTGCATCCAAGTTACGACCTTTTTCAAATAGAATGTGACGAGCAAATTACTATTTTATTTTGAAAATTACACAAGTAATGTGAGAAAACTTGAAAGTTATTCAAAAAATTTAAGTTATACATGGATTTTTCTACTTCTAAGCAACTTTATAAATATTAGGATGGAATTCATTGTTGGAGGGAACAATGAAAAATGAAGACATTTTTTTATAACAAGATGTATTTTTTAAACTTGTTTGAATCTACTATGAAGTTTTAAAGTTTCATCGTATATGTATATTTATTTTTAAATTCTATAAGAATAAGGGTAAAAAAAATTGAAAAATTAAACTAAAAGTCAAACTTTTTACTTTTATTTTACTGGACGTTTAGTCTATCAGCTCTAAAAAAGATTTTTCATTCTTAGCAAAATTTACTAAATTTTCAGTCGTAATACCCCTAGTGCTTCAAAATTGTCGATAATTTTCCGACTGTGTTTTGTTGCACAGCAACAGTAAATTGTCAAACTTGCCCCGCGAGTTGCTGTGCAAAAAAACTGGAGGAAAATTATCTAAAATTTTGAAGTACGAGGGGTATTCGGCTGGATTATTTTCCCCAGCTGAATTTCAACCCATAGAAATGCTGTATTTTACATTTTTGCGATTATAGGTCCATTACTATTTGTTTACTATGAATATACCTATGAATACTCATATATACGAGCATATATAGGTAAACACCGCGGTGACTCGGATCTAACCCAAAAGTTGAATTGAACAAGTCTAACAATTCAAGTTGCCATGCGACTAAATGGAAATAACCGAAAAATTATCGAAATAATTTTACCCATACCCCTCCGCCAAATGTCAAATGCGGCGTTCCTATTGGTTAAAATTCAGCTCGGGAAAATAATCACTATAAAATACAATTTTAAATATATCTATACCTGAAATGATGTAGAATTATCCAGATACAATAAAAAAATGATCCTATATACTAAAGACCAGTTTTATTAATAAGATCAGAATAATAGAAAAATATTTTAAATAACCTAATAATGAATGTATAACTGAAAAAATATGAAAATCTTCTATAGAATATAAATAAGATTGTTGAAAAAAATAAATAAAAAGTTGAATTTTTTTCTAGCTACTTCCAAATAATCGAATGATTACTTAAAAAAATTTTCAACCTACTTTTGAACTAAAAATGATATTAAAATTAAGGAATTACAATATTTCTACATCAAAAATATTTTATATCAAATCCAGTAACAGAATATAATCTGTCAAAACAATTTTGGTTGAAAACTAAAAACTCGATGTGAATTACTACTATTTTATGTTAGGATTGAAACTGAGTTTACGGTGGAGAGCGCCGCGGCCACCTATGCTGGGTCCAGGTAAAACTTCTCCAGCACCGGCCATGTTTTCATCTTCACCATGATGCAGTGTCAATCCCAAAAGAAACTCGGTCAATTTTAAAAATTGGTAATTTTCTAGATTCATAACTAGAAGTAAAACTCCATATTATTTGAAATATTTCGTGATTACGGTAAATTACCCTAATTTTTTATACAGTCCGCTCCCTTAATCTCAAACACAAATAACGAATGTCAATATAATAATGATGCGCTCTGCTAAAAAATCAAAATAGCGGAAGCCTGTTTTACCGGGTCTGCAGAAATATGTCGCATACCATAGGCCCCCGAACGGTTTGTGGTTTTTTACTTCAAATCCAATCATCTAATAAGTAAAATAAAATGAAAAAAAATTTGTGCCACTTTAAAGTTATTTATAAATTCTTTTTTAATGATTTATCGTATAAGAAGCTTGAAAATAAATTTTGAAATATTTTAGTGCAATAGGCTAGTATATCTATATACTTAAACTCCAATCAGAATCCACAGGCTCACAATCACCTTGGAGCACTTGACTGAGTAGGACGTGTTTGTAAACATCGTCTCGTGCTGTGCTTTTGTGAATACATTCAGTCGCTCCCGCTTTTTCTTTCTCTGAAAAGTGTTTTGGTGATTAACAATTGTTTTGGTTGGGTGTACATTGTTCAAGTGCATTGTATAATTGTAATCTTCTACTTGTAATCCACACCAATTTAATGTTTCACCTATATACGACCGTTGAAAATCTCTGCTATTTTTCGAGGTTTTGTTTACAGACACACAAATTATAACCTCAAGTTAGTAACCCTACACACACCAGAGAGCGCCAAACCATAAATCTCTTGCCACGCATTTCTACAGCGCCACCTAGCTACAAGCAACAAATCTCTACTGCCACATGGTTACCTCAACACCACTCTATAAAAACTTCTTCAGCCACTAACATCATCTGCGCCAACTACGCCAACGTCATCAGTAGAGGTGAGCCATCGCATATCTATTACTCGTGTATGACCTCGTCCGTTCCTGACTCGTGTCTCTTAGCTTAGAGAAAACAAAGACCAAATACATGTCTTTCATGTGTGCAATTGTGCAGGAGACGTAGAAAGTGACGAACATTGCGCATCAGACTAGCGCCCAAGCTACACCCTACCAACCTACGCTAAACGCCCCTGCACACCTCCCGCGAGGATCACACCTGCGAAACGTATTAAACTTTCACAGGAGCGAGTTTAACTCTGTTGAGTTAAACTCGCACACCATGTCGAATAATGTCATCGATCCCGAGCTTGAATTCCATGACTATATGGAAAATGATACTGAATCCGGCAGCATGAAGGACGAACTCAAGAAGGTACTACGGGTTATCCAAGGAAACTTCAACTGATCGAACACTGAAAATAGACGGCAATTTGAAAAAGTTTACGATCGCATCGATACCGTTCAGGAAGAAGTTTCTGCAATCAGGCACAGAGTAGACGAAAAGGACTCCAACGAAATACTTTTTAAAAATATCCCCGAAGTGGCTGATTACGAGCAACATCATTATCACTTTCCTGAGGTACATTGGATGCGCACAAACCACCGGGCAGATCCTGTCAATCCATGAGTGGACATATAAACCTCGTGAGCCACGCAAGCCTACACAGACCATTTTACCCAGTACAGATTCCACATTAACTTGAGCCCTCTCTCCCTGAAATTCTCCATCCTCAATTGCAAGCAAGTTCGTTTCTTTCATTCGCACCACAGACCCATCGTAAGAACCCGTAAAATTACCCTAGGAAAGTCAAGCATACAGGCACACGAGTAACCGTGCAATGCGATGCTCCAAAACTCATCAATTGGTCCGTGTCATCTAGCCTTGATAACAATGTTTTAGTAAAGTGCCTTGAACAAATTACTGTGATATTACTAACTTTGTCAGACTGCACATATGTCGTAGAGATTGTTAGATTTCATCTTTTGAACTTCAAACCAATGAATTCTAATGATTATTACTAATCTATTTGAATCCTTAATTACTGAATTGTTCAGCACTAACCTCATAATTAATTTTACGTTACTTGATTATTATTAACCACATTATGTTTACTGTTCATTTGTTTACTATTAAATTATATAGTTTATATTACACTATTGCGTACACGTAATTATTTGTGTTATATGAGGCATTGGGTGCAAAAACAACCTAACCCTGAAATTCTAGTTTTTAGATAAATCGATTTTAAAGTTTCAAACTTCTACAAATCGATCCAAAAATTAATTTAAACAAAAAATCCTTGAATATTCTCGAAGTATTTGTATCTTAGAGTGTAATTCTATTAAATAAAATTGTTTTTACATTGATTACATATTAAAACAATAATAAATAAAAACAATGGGTTAGGTTGTTTTTGCATAGATCGGGTATTTATAAATTTTTAATACGTTTTTCATAAATTTTAGATGAAATTCACAAATTTGATAGTTTTTTTTATAAAAAGTGATCTCTGTGTGATTATTTACAATGTAATTATTAATTTTTTCATACTTAAACTAATAAAATATGTAAATTGGCTGCTTTTTACGCAAAAAATCAAAAATTGAATATAATAAATTTTTAAATTCTAGTCTTCCTATTCAAATTCTTTCTCTAAAGTAGAATCATCTATTTTATTGAAAAAATAAGTAATCAAATCTATACAAGCAACAAAAATCCTAGCGCGCGAAGTTTACTGATACGATCAGCTGAGCAAAAGCGAACCTACGCCGCCTCGCTGGCAGTGTTTTTTTGCGCGTCTTACTCTTTTAAAATGCACAAAACATGAAAAATAACACAAACCCTATAACAATCAAGTTTTACCCTAACTAAATAGGGTTCGCTGAGTTCAAACAAGCGATTTACGCAAAAACCACCTGACCCGGGTTAGGTTGTTTTTGCACCCAACGCCTCATATGATACTGCAGTCCACTCTTTCAATAGTGCCTCTCTCAATAATGCCGTTTCCAAGAATGACGCTTGAACGCTTCCCCCGCTCTCACTCGCCTGAAAATTGTATCAATTTCTCTCAATAATGCCGCGAGCTTGAGATAATTTTTAGACAATAAGCCAGGAATGTTTTTTTAATTTTTTAAAGATTTTTTTATTATGTATTACGTGTATTACATACATAACTTTACATACAGAAGTTTATAAACAATTTGTAGTTATTATTTCATTAACAAACACTAGAAATTAATAAATGTTAAAACAATCCAATTTATATATAAAAATTTTTTATACGTAGATTTTTTAATTTGTAAAATTTTAATTTAAAAAAGTTTCGTTTTCAAAAAAAATCCACGAAAATTAAAAAAAAAAAAAAGATTTTTAGAAATGATCTTAAATACATGTACAATACATCGAATGATGAAGACAAAAAATTATCTGAAGTACTTGCAGTGAGAGTGTCTTCAGTAATGTCAGCTAAGTCTCTTTTTGTCCCTAAAATTAAATTAAAAAAATGAAAAAATAACTCTTAATCATCTAATGATTAAAAAAATAGATCCTCATTACCATAATTAGTCATTTTTACGGAATCCAAAAAAAGTTCAGATGATGTTTCAGAATTTTCGCTGATGTCATCTTTTTTTGAATTATCCTGGTTAATAAACGAATTAAAACTGTCTAAATTTGAAATAAAATTAATATTTACGGGTCCGTCCGTATGTGACGGGTGTTACATCGTACACAGTTTTTCAAATATTTATGAACATAGAATACTAAAAAAAAAAAAAAAATTGATACTAAAGGGAAGTACTTTTTTTTAAGAAAATTTTCATGTCATTCAAAAAATTTTCACATCTTTCATTTTTCTAAAAATTTAATGCAAAGTCCGTTCCGGGCGTTACTGAAAACAGAAGTGGTTCTGATGTTACCGGTAAGAATACAAGAACTCAGCGAATTATGAAATGATGCAGTTCTGAAAAAAATTCATTTTAAAGTTAAGTCTTGAAACTTTTACGCTCATATAAAAGTTTTTGTATTTTTCATTTTTTTTACTTAATAAAAATTTATCTTTATGTTCCGGGTGTTACACGAATTTGTTACGGGTGTTACGCGTACGAATAAATTTCTTGTAGAACACTGAAAAAATGATTTCTGATACATATTTGATACTATTAAATTAAAAATCATCTATTGAAAAACTCTGAAGCAGTTTATTTAAGAAAAAATATTTTTTGAAGATTTTACATTTTTAACGGGTGTATAATATAAACATTGTTTTATAATACTACTTAAATTAAAATCTTTGATAATATAAGATCTAATAGTCAAATTGATCACCATGAATATATTTTTTAATATTTTATCTCATTTAATTCAACGGAATCTTTTTTTAAAAGTAATTTTTTCTTTTCTCGTCTTTTTTTATCTCTGATTCTTTCTTTATAGTCTGGGCGCCGTCGGGGTTTTCGTGACCCGATAGCGGTCAGCGATCCACCCAGGCTTAAAAGATGTATTTTGACCTCCTGATGAAGAATTTCGAGGGTGGATGGAGAAATTTGTTTACAATTATTTAAACAAATAACAAAGTAATAAAGTCATTTTTTCGATGAAAAAAATTTTTTTTTTTTATTTTTCAGCTAAAAATAAGTTGAAACTGTAAGCGGACTTTTATTTGTAAAGTCAATAGTTTTCGAGAAAAAAATCATCAAAGTTTAAAAAAACCGTGCATCTGTAGAAAATCAGTCGAGCCTACCATGGCGGCCGGAGTATAAGTTTTTTAAAACTTTGATAATTTTTTTCTCGAAAACTATTGACTTTACGAAAAAAAGTCCACTTACATTTTCGACTTATTTTTAGCTGAAAAATATTTGAAAAAAATTTTTTTCATCGAAAACATGAGTCCAAAAGATTGAACGGAGGCAAAAAGACCAATGCTCTAAAATACGTTTAAAAGTGAAAAAAAAAAAAAAAAGATATCTGTAATGTTTCTTTTTAATGCTTTAGTAATATTATACTTTTTTCTGCTTAAATAATGTATTAATTCTGAAAGATTCAAGTGCACTTTAACAGCGACGTCCGTGACATGTAACACCCGGAACGCATTTTTTCGGAAAGAGGAGTCTCAAAAATTTTTTTTACAGTAGGGGGGGGGATTAGTTATCTAAAGAAAGCTTTGTAAACAAAAAGCTGAGTAAAAATATTAAAAACTCAAGTCACTATACAAACAAAACCCTTTTTCAGCGTTCCGGGTGTTACAGAGAAATAAGAATCTTTACCACAGCACAAAATTTTCTGTAATTACCGAAACAAATTGAAACTTTGCTGAGAGCTCAATCACACTGCATTCTAAAGAGTGAAACATAACTTATAAATCTTTGTTGATATCGAACGATTTACAGTGCTACCAACTTTGCACTAGAATCACACAAGTTAGGCCGGTGGTGTTCATAGATTCATCAACAGGCTAAAAAATTTTAAATTAAAAAAAAAGTGGTAGAACCAGTATAGTTCCAGAAACTCCATATAATTTCTGACCAGAAAAAACGGTTTATATATTTTTTTTCATAATTTAATTTTTTACTCTGAGGTTCGTTTTTATACGGACAGACCCTTACTCCTTCCATTCCTGAAATTTAAAAAATAATAAAATACCGTATAAGCAAAACAAACAAAAATTTACATAAATTAAATTGCTTTTTTATTTCTAACCATTACCAGATTCTGCCATTTTGACACAATTTACCTCATTGTCAGAAAAACCAAAATTTTCATAACTATTTTCGGAGTCTGTAAGATCACTAGTAGTACTCACAAGGAGAGGTCACACGCTCCGGGTCACTCGTAAAATATTGGAAAATTTTACTGACTGTAGCAAAAAAAGATGCGTCAACACAAACAGAAAAAGAATTAGATTTAATTTTAGACATAGATCTTGAGAAGGCTCGTAATTTAAATGCTTTAGTAGAAGCAGAAAGTACAGACGGTGCTATAGATGAAAATTGTCATGGTGTCACCGAATTGCTTGCTCTTATCCATCCGTAAAGTGAATGGTTACGAGTATCTAGATGGAAAAGCAGTAATGAGTTGGTTAAAAAAAACTAATTGTGGTAATTTCTTAAATTATCTATGTACTTTTTGTAATTTTATTGATTTGTTTTTAAAATTTTGTTAGTTTTTTTTTTGTTTTTTTTTTTTTTTTTTTTTTGCTTAGCTACGGAAGAAGCAAATACTTGCGGTTTCGATGTTTATAGTTCCAATAACGATAATCTGCAACTGACAAGGAGAGGTCACACCCTCCGGGTCACCGATCTTGACGAAACTTTGGGGATCGTTTTCTTATACCAAAAGATGAAGAAATCTACCAATCATCCCGTCTAATGGGCCTTTCATACCTAGTTCCTACATAGCTAATATCGTATTTTTAGCTCTTTTTGGGTTTTTTTCCGAATTTTCAAAAAATTCCTGCTCGAAGCCGATTGCACTTAAAAAATTCTGCAACCCCGCATTTTTTTTGTTTTTTCATCTTATTTTGAGAAAAAAATATTTTCAAATCTAATTTTGAAGAAATAGTCTATGTAAAATTAAGGTAATCAAAAGCAGTTTTTTTACTGTTTTTTTGGTTTTATGAACTTAAACTATACGTCGTCAGCCTTATCAAAATTATGTCTAAAAATATTTTTCCTAAAAAATTCATAAAAAAAACAAAGAAAATGCGGGGTTGCAGAATTCTGTAAGTGCAATAGGCAATTTTCAAAAAATTCCTGCTCAAAGCCGGAATCGTTATTGGAACTATAAACATCGAAACCGCAAGTATTTGCTTCTTCCGTAGCTAAGCAAAAAAAAAAAAAAAAAAACAAAAAAAAAACTAACAAAATTTTAAAAACAAATCAATAAAATTACAAAAAGTACATAGATAATTTAAGAAATTACCACAATTAGTTTTTTTTAACCAACTCATTACTGCTTTTCCATCTAGATACTCGTAACCATTCACTTTACGGATGGATAAGAGCAAGCAATTCGGTGACACCATGACAATTTTCATCTATAGCACCGTCTGTACTTTCTGCTTCTACTAAAGCATTTAAATTACGAGCCTTCTCAAGATCTATGTCTAAAATTAAATCTAATTCTTTTTCTGTTTGTGTTGACGCATCTTTTTTTGCTACAGGCAGTAAAATTTTCCAATATTTTACGATTGTCTCGACTCGAACTTTATCCCAAGCAGATGCCAATCAAAAAACGACCTTATCAAGATGTACGGTTTTTAAAAATTCAATTAAAGTTTTACCATAACTTTGAGCTTCAAGAACTGCATTCATTAAATTCTTTTGATAGTACAGTTTAGTGGCAAAAATTTTACTTCTATATTTCGAATCTTTAAATACTTGTGCGATTTGCAGTTGTCAACAATTAAAATGGCAGTCATATCAAGACCCTTTAAAAATAAAAAGTTTTCAACTCGTGGCACAAATTCTGTTTCAAACCATTCTTTGAATATATCAGAGTCCATCCATGCACTTTTCTGGTTTCTATACCAAACGGGGAGTTCATCCTTATTTAAGTTTTTAAAACACCGTGGATTTTTAGATTTTTCAATCACTATGATAGGTAATTTCAATGTTCCATCTGCATTACAGCAGGGGGCAAACGTTACTCTTTCTAATTGTTTTTTTGGACCGGAAACTTGTTTCATATCTTTTGGCGCAAGTACTCTTGATGGTGTCAATTTAAACTGCAATCCAGATTCGTCCATGTTGAATATTTGTGACTTAGTAAGACTTTGTGATGAAATTATTGTATTCAGCTCTTCGACGTACGTTTTTACTGCTATTTCATCAGCTGATAGTTTTTCACCTACATATTTAATAATAGGAATCATAATATGTAATTATGTTTCATAAATTTTTTTTGTAAAATTTTTTAATTCCTTTATAATTATGAATAATTTTCATAAGTAATTTATACCATCATAGAATTTAAAATTTTTTGTAATTCTAAAAGTCAAAAGATAATTCGTTATTCGTACGAGTAATTAAGTATACTTGATCACGTATTACATACATCTACACAAATATTATACGATTTTTGCTAAAATTAATTGTTATTTCTATTACAATTTTTATATTAATAAACCTAATTTCATTAAAGAATTTATATTTTTTTTCAAACAACAAACAGAAAATTTTTATACATCGTGAATGTTAAAAAGTTTTTTTTCTTTTAATTTCAGAATTTAAGCCTGATCATTCTTTTTTATTTTTAATAATATGTAACAGGCCACATTAATAAGTAAATAAATAGAAAGAATTTAAAAAAATTAAAAATAAAAAACGAAGTAAAAACATTAATAAATTTTTTTTCTTCCAAATGGTTTATTGTAACAAAAGAAATTAGTACGTAAAATTATTTTTTTAAATCATACTCATCTTGCTTGCCAGAGGAAGCTGATGTTAAGAGCCTCTAGAATGCAGTTATAAAAATAAAAATAAAATTTAGTTTTGTATATTGTTACAGGGCTCATTTTTCCGAGGACTAATTTATATATAATCGTGACTGGCTCACGAATACCCTCGACGACTCGACGTCAGCAGTCCTCAGCCTGTAGACAAAATGCACATACAGTGCACACGACAACTTGTCGATTTTTCAAAAACCTGTAATCAGGGGGAAGACGCGTACGCGAACTAATTCATCTGTTACGAGGCGCAGCTGCTCTCTTTTCGGTAGTGGCGTGAATTTAATTCTGGATCGAACGTAGGAACACGGGTTTGATAAATTAAATGATTTCAGTTAATTTAATTAATTTTAATAAACAAAAAATAAAACTAATAAATAATACAATCAAATTATAACCCGTATTGTTTACAAACAAATAATATTAGTACGGCTATTAGTCCGATATTACATATCAAAACAAACCGAATTATGGCGATTCTCTTCTCGCTCGATAATTCACCGGTCGGCGCGCACACCAACATGCACACACTCGTACACTCAGCTACTAGCTAAAGCACGCCAAAACCAAGACAAAGACTCCGAGACAAAAATCTAAGTACTTCACACACACTCTGACTCTAATCATTACACGAGCAAACATCCAATGATTAACCACTACGCGGACTTACTTTTTTAGCAGGTGCACCTTCGCTTGATGTAACAATAATTATAATAATTACGACTAGCCCGAATGGCTTCACACAAGACGACAATGCCTTCCTAGGCCGCACGCTGACTCTCTATGAGACGTTATTGTCTTCCCCGCTCCGATCCAATGACAACTGGATCACAGGAAAATCTACCCAACTTCTCACTGATAATTTTATCTCACGCACTCTGATAAAGTTATCTAACAACACAAAAAAGTAAATTGTAGATTTGCTCTCTGACACACGTGTGATCACGCCAAGCGCCAAAATTAGAGTAATGCTGATCGGTAGATTTCGTCATCACCTGACTTACCAATCCGCATCTGCGTTCCATAACAGTTAGCGCCAAAGTTGAATTTTATCCGCGCTAACTGTTACAATATATGTAACTAGGATTTAAATTAATATTTATACATTTTTCACTTTATAACTAAATAATCGCTGTAATGAAATAAAATTAAAGTTTAAAATCAAAAATTGTATTATAATTGTGTAATATTTATTCATATGATGTCTTATAAATTAAAGATTTAAAAAATTACTTTTATTACATTTTTAGATCGTACTCAAAAAATTCAACATTGAATTTACCCGTAATTTTCAGTCCTCGAAAATTTCTTCTCTTTTTCCACCCAATGAGCCATCCTTCACTAGCAACAAAATCTTTTGGACCACCGAGTTTAGCATTAATTATTTTAGCTTGCTGCTGTAAAATTGTTCTAAAAACCGCAACATCTTCTTTTATGACTTTTCGGTACCAAGATTCAAGCTCTTCGTCTAATCTTTCAGCGGAAGTTACCAATTTTTTAACATTCTTATAATTTTCATTCGAGGAAACCTCTTTTATTTTATCTTCATTTTGCTTCGAACTTCTCAAAGTCCTTTCGGAAATGTCATATTTTTGGCAAATTAAAAAAGGTGGTACGGTCTTCGATTCCTCTAATATTTTCTTTCTTTCAACAAAACTGTACCTGGATCTTTTGTTTACAATAGGATCTTGTAAATCACTTTGAGCTTGAAACTCTGACATAACCTCTTTTTCAGTGGTTTCAGACGAACTATCTTTTAATTTTTGTTTCCGTTTGGGTTCATCCATAGCTAAATTGGCTACAATTTATAATTTATGGGCGACTATTGCGTAGAATAATTACGTATTACAAATGTTTATTTTTATGATTGACCAAGCACAAATAATGTTGAAACCTTTTGACAGTGTGACCGAACTTAGGACATATGTAAACAAACATGGCGGAGCATCGTTTCGCGTTCGTTTCACGCAAGTTCGTTCAATCTTGCGAATTCAAAAAAATTCTTTTTTTTTACAATAAAATTACAAAACTCTAAATACAAAAATGAGTTTAAAACTAAATTGTTGATCCCTGAAGCATGAAAACAAAAAATCTGTGAATCTGTGAATTAATTAAAAACTACGATATATTACTACACTGGTGCACCATCTTCACCAGGGCGATTTTGAGCTACTTAGCGAACTGGATCACGAGGTTCTCAAAGGTGACAATATCAATATGTATAAATATAAGCTAGATTATAAATTCTTCTTTGCAATGAGACCTTATACCTCCAAGTGATCCATTCTTAAAAAAACTAAAATAAATAATTAGTTTGACCGCAGTCATTAAAACTACGAATTGCAGAGCGTCTAAGAAATAAAAAATTATTTTTTAAATTAACGAATTTAAGGGATCAATAGGTAAACTATTATTTTAAATCGGTGCCTTGAATTTTGTAATTGTAACGTTTTTGATACAAACAATTTATTAATTTGTTTCGGTAAAGATTTTGTAGTTCTGAAGCTTAAGGAGGTTCCCTACCAAATAGATCTAGCCCACAGGTTTTGATTCAATTTTACGTACAGTCAATTTTTGATGTAAGAAATGGTTAGCTAACATTTCAAGACGCTTAGGAACTTCAGAAAAAAGAAATTAACATTTCAATTTTGACTCATTTAGCATAGTCACTTATGGAAAATTTGCCCACAGATTTTGATCAAATTTTTTTAGAAAATAAAAGCAAATTAATTAAAAATTTTAGTTTCTTTTAATTAATCATTAGGAGACTCTAAGTAATAAATAAAAATCGTTTACGTGAAATATGCATGATTGCGAGGTTACGGTACACTGCGCGTGTATACCTGTATATACAGAAATCTAATCGTAGCATCGCAGTTGACATATACATTGGTAGGAAACCTCCTTAATAAAAAATAATAATAAGCGGAACTCGGGTTCCGCGGAATGAACGAAGTTCCCGACGCTTTACCCCTTCAGTCACACGGGTGGATTTCAGGTGAGGTATAGTCTTCTGCGTTTGTACGGAAAGTGCATTCTTTTATCTCACCTGAAATTCTCTTGCATCACTGAAGAAGTAAAGCGTCGGGAACTTCGTTCTTTCCGCGGAACCCGGGTTCCGCTTATTTTTTTTTTCTTATCATATCCAAATTTACAAGTAAATGAGTAAAAATGAATTTTTCATCATAAAAAAACTAGGTGGTACAGAATACCTAGTTTAAACACTTGAGCGTTTAATTGCTATAACTCCAAAGGGCAATGCACTTCAGAATCACTGAAAGAATCACACATAGCAATCAATAAAATATCGATTTCATTTCAAGTGAAAATCTTCAAAAAATATTATTTTTAACGAAATGTCAATTAAAATTTATTCAGAGACTTTAAACACTTTAAATTTTTCAAAAAGATTACAAAAGAATCAAGAAGAATACAAAAAATTATCAGTCTTCTATTACTCTCATATAAATCGCTTTTCTACGGAAAAAGATTACTCTCTTCAGCAGTTATGAAGATGAGTGGTGTAAAGTCAGAAATCATTTCAAGCTATTCTAATTGAATAAAATACTGAGAATGAATTTTTTTTTTTTTAAGTATTTATTTTTATCATCCCAAAAAAAAAAAAAAAAATAAATAAATAAATAAAAAATTGTGGATCAAGCTTAGTTCTTATTTTTTTAAAACTTCTTTTACAGCAATAACCAAAAATTTAAGCTAGCAAGCGAAATTGTTTTTTTCACAACAACTAATACGTAGCTGAACTAAAATTGGTTTTGCTTAACATGAAATGCTGCAACTTTAAAGAGTTATGATGCGCGTACACGTATTTCCCATACTTCATCTGATATTTAGAAAAAATGCTATGGGCTCCCTCCTCAACTGTGCTACTCAACAAGTTAGACAAGGACAAATTAACATTATCTCTTTCTATGTCTTACTCGTTGAGTAGCACGGCCGAGAAAGCCTCTTGCAGCAGCGCCCCTTGCGGCCTAAACATACTTGATACTGTGTCTTTCTCTCTTTCTCTCTAACGCGTGCACGGTGGATCAGCTGTGACAAAGCCTAGGCGGGGCCTAATGACTTGCTGGAGGGGGCGCAAATATATAGTTATACTGCTACGTAATCTCGCACTTTTTCGTGACGTTACGTTTTCTTTGCTGCAGCCCCCCCCCCCGCGCGTCATAACCTCCGATAAAGAACTTCGTTCTAAAAAAATTATTTAACTCAACTTCATGGGATTGGTAGTTTTGAATCTTGAGGGATGAAAAAAAATTTTTCATTCTTTTTGGTGCCTAGTGTTTTCCGGTTTTAACGCTTGTCGGGGATATAATACGCTTGTACATATGTACAATTTAGATTTTAGTTAATTCGGAGGCTTGTAGGTTTGTGAATAATCAGGCGGCATTATTGAGAGAGTATGCGAAAAATTTAGAGGAGAAATATTTCCTCATCAGTGACGAGTGGTGGGGACGGCAAATTCTCGGAAAAACACTTCCCCTCAATGCATTCTCCGGCACTATTGAGAGAGTGTGTGCTTATACACTCTTTCGTCAACCTGTTACAACTTCGCACCACTCTTTGTCAACCTATATGAAATCGATTGAATTTTCAGTATCAAACGACACGTATGAATCACCTGTACATCTTGAACCAACTTTATCAACCTACGATTTACATGTACTATTATTGTATTTTCACCTACGAGTATGATAGAGCTTGCTCTCTCGGAAATAAATAATAAACAAACAAACAATCCCTTGGAGTTACGTGACCGCTCGACACGACAGTAGTTGTTCAAAAATTATCCTACACTTCGAAAGTTGATTTCTCGGGCTCAAAAATCATCCCAAAAGCGAAAAATTTCGGTAAGAGGAGCAAAAAAAAATTTTTATCCCTTTCTAGAATCACTAAAATGTCGTCTGACCAACATTTAGAATCTCTTATGCCCCTATCTAGAATCACATTATTGTTGGTTATTTATACGTAAAAGTAATGCAGTCAAATGTATGAAAAATGTTTTTTATTTATCAATCAGCAGAAAAATCAGTCAATAAATTAATGAATAATTATAATGAAAATAAAGTCATTTTAATTTAAAAAAAAAAATATATATTATTTCATGAATAAAAGACTGACTGCAAAAGTAGCTCAAATTTAGCCCATTTTTTCAGAAATGTATAATGCAATGTCAAGTTTAGGTCGAAATCGATGCGGTTTGTCACACATTTCTTCTCATGAAGTACCAAAACGTGAAACATATTTGTTTCAAGCTGAGCTCATTTTAAATACGAGGGTGGTCCGTAAATTATGGTCTCCAATGAGCTCTTGTCGTTTGGGAAGACGAGACAGAGAATAAAGTCGTCCGGAGCTGAAAGACGCCCACGGCCGGCCTCATCGTGCACATTCATGCGGCCATCTTAGAACAGATGAGAATGAGAAAAAAGATAAGATAGTGAGGATATAAAAGAGAGGTTATAGGATAGGCACAAGCCCCCTTACAGAGGTAGTGGGGGTGCCCCCGCTACAAGGCCCAACGTAGGCTGTAGTGGGTAATAGATTGAAAAAAAACGCGTGAAAATAATAATGTATAAGAGTTAAATTTGAAATAATATTTTTAAAAAGTAAGGAATAAATAATAATTAATAAGTAAAATAAGAGGGGACGTTTATATTTTGTTAAGAACTTAATTCAAATAATTTATAACATTTTACAATTGAGGATGTTAAAACCGCCTTAGCGGCCAAGACTCTCGTAAATCGGCTCAGGCAGGCCCAACCACTTTTTCAAAAATGCTGTCATTTTTTTCTTACTTGAAATATTGCTTTGAAACATTACAGAAAACTTTTTCAAAACTTGATGCAAAACTTTTCCGCTGGATGTTTTTACTGGATGGTTTAAAAAAAAGACTATAAAAATTAATATTTGAAAAAAAAATCCAGCGGAGAAGTTTTTCATTAGGCTTTGAAAAAGCTTTCTGCAAATTTTCATAGCAATATTTCAAATAGGAAAAAATTGACAGCATTTTTGAAAAAGCGGTTGGGCATGCTCGAGCCGATTTTTGAGTGTCCCGGACGCTCAAGCGGTTTTTTTTTTTTTTTTTTATTTTTATCAAAGCTTACCCAGACCCTAAGGTCAATACAGCTTAACCCAAGTGGTTTTAACATCCAGGATCTCAATTGTTATTATTATTACTAGTATTATCATTATTATTAATAGAATAATCTAAGACTGTGCGTATCTTTCTGTCTCGCGCGCTCTCTCTCTCTTGTGACTTGTGTCTCCGTGCAGGCCTAAACGCACGCGTCCGCATCAGGCGTCTGTGTGAAGAAAGAGAGAGAGAGAGAGAGCCTGTTGGCTACGCGGCGGTCACCCCCCAATCTTCGCCTGGTGTCGTTTCTTACGATTTTTTTTTCGTAGCCCCCTGCGCCAGAACCTGCGATAAGGAACTTCGTTCCAAAAGTAGCCTATCGTAATAAATTGAATCAACGAATGCTATTGTTGCTCTCCTGCCAAAATCTATTCCTATGAATTCGGATGTACAAGAAAATAAAGAGTCAAGTTACGTAGGTACTATAAGCGAAAAATTAGTATTAATAGTGTTAGATTAGACACAACTGTTAAGCATTGTGAAGATCTCGCAAATCAACTAATGCAAAAATACTTGTCGATTCTCCTTTTATGTGTCTTAAAGAACCAAAGTCGATTCACCAAGAGAATTCTGAAGACACCTTAACTGCTATTCCTGTGTTTAATGAAATCAATACACAAGTAGTAACAGGTGTCATTACCGATAACAGTAAGAATTTTTTGTTTATTTTTATGTTACAAATAATTTGATATAAGCATTCATTTAGAATTTTTTTCTGTGGATTTCATAAGTATGGTAACTGATCTCTTTGAAGATATATTTTTTATTCCAAATCCTAAAAAAATTATTTCCAAATAATAATGTACCTGAAAGAGTACCTCACGTTGTGACAAGCAAAACAGCAACAAATTAAATTGAAGCAAGGTCAGAAAGTCAAGGAGGAGGAAGAGAGAATTGATAAAACAAATGAGGTTAAATGAAAAAGAATTAGTAGAAGAAAAGGCTAAAGAAAAAGCTATAAAAGAAGCTGCCAAAACTCTAGAACAGAGTGAAAAAGAGATAGTTAAAAAACAGAAAGCTGTAGAAAAGCGAAGGCAAAAAAAGAAACGACTACTTACAATGTCATGAAAAAACACGAACACTTTAACTTTATTTTTATTTTTATTCCATTACTCTCTACAGCCTACTGACATTGGGCCTAGTAGCAGGGGCATCTCCAACACCTCTGTGAGGAGGCTTATGCCAATCCCATAAACTCACTTTATTTACCCATTATCCTCGATTTTCTCACACTCTTGCTTTACCTTTCATCTCCACTCTTGCATCCATCCAGGGTACTGCCTGTGGGTTCGGAAAACTCCTCTGAGATAAATTCTCAGAGGTGAAAACGGCACCCGAGAGTAGCCGGTGTATTGAGCAATTCTGATTAGATATTTATTTTACATTTCGTACGCATAAATACCGAAACTGAATCGTTCACACCTCCCGTTCATCATCATGAATCGGAAAAAACCACCTAATTGAAGCGGCAGATATCGTGCGCCGTCAATCACTCATCCAAGTACTAACCGCACACAATGTTGCTTTACTTCGTTGATGGACCGAGGCGTGAATTCTCCGCTACTCCATAACGTCGGTTGGAACACCTTTACTTTCGATTGAAAGTTCTTAAACAACCAAAAAGTTCTCATTATTACAATTAAAACTCCTATGATTTCAATAATTATGGCTCTGTACTTGAAAGTTGACTTTAAGGTAAAGTCAGGCTCGTATCAGCAGTAAAAAAAGTTTTAGATAAATCCTGAAGTGAATTTTCATCGGATTTTCATTTTTTTGGACTCAACTTAAAGCTTGTAATCCTAGTTTGCGAGCTACAGAGTCTTTTTTTTATCTTCCGATTCCTTCATTTTTAATTTAATTTTAAGTAATGACTTCACCGCTCATGTCCGATTATGTCTACGAAAAAAAAATCATAAGAAACGACACCAGGCGAAGAGTGGGGGGTGACCGCCGCGTAGCCAGCAGGCTCTCTCTGTCTCTCTCTCTTTCTCTTTCTTCACACAGACGCCTGATGCGGTCGCGTGCGTTTAGGCCTGCACGGAGACACAAGTCACAAGAGAGAGAGAGAGAGAGAGAGACAGAAAGATACGCACAGTCTTAGATTATTCTATAAATAATAATGATAATACTAGTAATAATAATAACAATTGAGATCCTGGATGTTAAAACCACTTGGGTTAAGCTGTATTGACCTTAGGGTCTGGGTAAGCTTTGATAAATAAAAAAAAAAAAAAAAAAAAACCGCTTGGGCGTCCGGGACACTTGAAAATCGACTCGAGCATGCCCAACCGCTTTTTCAAAAATGCTGTCAATTTTTTCCTATTTGAAATATTGCTATGAAAATTTGCAGAAAGCTTTTTCAAAGCCTAATAAAAAACTTCTCCGCCAGATTTTTTTTTCAAATATAAATTTTTATAATCTTTTTTTTAAATCATCGGGTAAAAACATCCAGCGAAGAAGTTTTGCATCAAGCTTTGAAAAAGTTTTCTGTACTGTTTCAAAGCAATATTTCAAGTAAGAAAAAAATAACAGCATTTTTGAAAAAGTGGTTGGGCCCTCCTGAGCCGATTAACGAGAGTCTTGGCCGCTAAGGCGGTTTAAACATCCTCAATTGTAAAATGTTATAAATTATTTGAATTAAGTTCTTAACAAAATATAAACGTCCCCTCTTATTTTACTTATTAATTATTATTTATTCCTTACTTTTTTAAAATATTATTCCAAATTTAACTTTTATACTTTATTATTTTCACGCGTTTTTTTCAATCTATTACCCACTACAGCCTACGTTGGGCCTTGTAGCGGGGGCACCCCCACTACCTCTGTAAGGGGGCTTGTGCCTATCCTATAACCTCTCTTTTATATCCTCACTATCCCATCTTTTTTCTCACTTTCCATTTACCTTTCCTTTCTCGCATCTGCGCAGGGTACTGCTTGTGGGTTCGGAAAACTTCTCTGAGCTAAAATCTCAGAGGTAAAAACGTCACCCGAGAGTCACCGGTGTATTGAGCGATTCTGATTAGATATTTATGTTACATTTCGAAGGCGTAAATACTGAAACTGAATCGTTCACACTTTCCGTTCGTTATGTTAGATCGGAAAAAACCACATAATCGATCTCCGAAGCGGCATACATCGTGCACCGTCAGTCACCCATTCAAGAACTAATCGCAAACAATGTTGCTTAAGGTAGTTACAACTCATGTATATAGGTGACCGAAAATATAGTTATAGATGCGCGTTGCCCCCACCCCGACGCCACGCGCCGCCGCCACCGGCGTAGCGCCAAACTGTAGTAAAATCACACATTTTTCATTCTTTTCGATTCATTATCTCAGAAACTAGTATCGCTTGCGATATTTACCTTTGTACCTCACGATTCTTAGATATTTCCTTACCAGAAAACCTGTTTTTTTTAAATATTTTAAGAAAATTGAATTTGCAATCCGAGAATAACCTCTAATTTGATCGATTTAACGCACTCAGCATAGGAATCATGCGTAAAAAGTTGAAACTTCTGATCTTAATATATCAAAATTTAGCCCCGGTTGGGGGTATTTGAAAAATACCAACATGTAGAGGACGCAAAAAACTAACTCTGAGCAAAGTTATAGAGATTTTTTAAGGAACTCAATTTTTGCGGTAAGTTAATGGTTGGAGATCTCCATTGGATGTTCATTCCAATGGAGATAGCATATATATGTATAGCTTGAGCATAGTGGCGTAGCAGGGCACAAAAAAATTAAATTAAAAAAATTCTACCTAGAGATGATTTCCCCAGGAAGCTTTGACGCCGAGGGGTCAGGACAGACACCTGGTGCACTTGAGGATAATTACCCCTTGAAGATGAATTTCCCAGGAAGTTTTGACTCCGGAGAAGTAAGGACAGACACCAGGTGCACTTGGTGATAGTTACGCCTTGGAGATGATTTCCTCAGGAAGTTTCAACTCCGGAGGGGTCAGGACAGACACCTGGTGCATTTGGTAATAGTTACGCCTTGGAGATGATTTCCTCAGAAAGTTTTGACTCTGGAGGGGTCAGGACAGACACCTGGTGAGCTTGGCAACAACTACAACCTAGAGATGATTTCCCCAGGAATTTTTGTCTCCAAAGGTCAGGGTGGACACCTGGTGCACTTGGTGATAGTTACGCCTGGGGGCCGATGATTTTCACAGAAAGTTTTGACTCCAGAGGGGTCAGGGTGGACACCTGTTGCACTTGGTGATAGTTACGCCATGAAGATGATTTCCCCAGGAAGTTTGGACTCTGTAGGGGTTGGAAAGGACACCGAAAGCACCAAGTGATAATTACAACTTGTAGACGAGTTCTGACCCCGGAAGAGTCAGGGTGATCACCTGGTGATCACCAGGGCGATAACTACAAGTTTTAACTCCAGTAGGGGCAGGGTGGACACCTGGTGCACTTGCTGGGAGATACCTCTTGGAGATCATTTCCTCAGGAAGTTTTGATGCTAGTGTGGTCTCCGTAGACACCTAATAAACCTGATGATTAGTTAACCCGGGAAAAGATTTTCCAATGAACTTTTAATCCCAGAGGGGTCAAATCATCAGGTGTACCACGAGATTATCTCCAGGGCTTAGTTATTACCAGACACACGGAGTATTTACTCCGACCCCAGCGGAGTCAAAACTTTCTCTGGAAGTCGTCAACAAGGTGCAATTATCACTTGGTGCTTCAGGTGTCCGTCCTGCCCCTCCATAGTTAAAACTTCCTGGGAAAATCATCTCCAAGGCGTAACTATCACAAAGTGCACCAGGTGTCCACCCTGACCTTTGGAGTCAAAAATTTCTGAGGAAATCATCTCTAGGTTGTAATTGTCGCCAAGCTCACCAGGTGTCTGTCCTGACCCCTCCAGAGTCAAAACTTCCTGGGGAAGTCGTCTCCAAGGTGCAATCATCACTTAAGGCTTCAGCTGTCCTTCCTGACCCCTTCGGAGCCAAAACTTCCTGAGAAAATCATCTCCAAGGCGTAACTATCACTAAGTGCACTATGTGTCTGTCCTGACCCCTTCGGAGTCAAAACTTCCTGGGAAAATCATCTTCAAGGTGTAATTATCCTCAAGTGCACCAGGTGTTTGTCCTGACCTCTCCGGAGTTGAAACTTCCTGGGAAAATCATCTCCAAGGCGTAACTATCACCAAGTGCACCAGGTGTCTGTCCTGACCCTTCCGGAGTAAAAACTTCCTGAGGAAATCATCTCCAAGGCGTAACTATCACCAAGTGCACCAGGTGTCCTTCCTGACCCCTTGGGGGTCAAAACTTCCTGAGGAAATCATCTCCAAGGCGTAAATATCACCAAGTGCATCAGGTGTATGTCCTGACCCCTCGGCGTCAAAGCTTCCTGGCGAAATCATCTCTAGGTAGTTTTTTTAATTTAATTTTTTTTTGCCCTGCTACGCCGCTATGCTCAAGCTACACATATATATGCTATCTCCATTGGAATGAACATCCAATGGAGATCTCCACTCCACTGGACATGACAACCATGGGTAAGTACCTTCACTTCATTGATCGACCGTGGCATGGATTCCCCGCTACTCCATAACGTCGGTCGAATAGACTACTTACTTTTGACAATAAGACAATAAAAAATTTTTTTAAGTAAATCATTTTCAGCTTTACTATAAAACTGATGATAAAAGTAAAAATCATTTATAACTAAAAATACACTTTAATAATTGTTACTGGATTTTTGTTTGATTGTTGTTTTTTTCTTTTCCTTTCAAAATTTTTTTTGTTGGTTTTTTTGTTGTTTCGTGGAAAACAAAAGAAAGGATTTATAGATATTTTGAATGAAAATTTTCTACAGAGGGTAGAAGAGTGTCGTCTGCTGGACCGTCTTGGTGACCAGGATGTATTAGTCGCGCTTTGTGAGTTAATGTCCGAAGTGGCTCTACACTGGACACGGCAGCGTAGACACGAGCGGCCTACGTATAAGCACTTTGTCATGGCTGCGAGAACCAACTTTGGTGCAGGCTTTTAACAACCTCAATTTATAATATTTAAAGCACATATTAATACTTTTATTTAAATTCATTAATAAGTATTTCAGTACAAGTTTGGCAAAAATACGTAGTTTCATCATTCACTTCTGTAATAAGACCTGTACAATATAAATGAAATAATTTTATAGACCATGACTCGTTCAAGCACTACATCATTGGCTTGTCATTTGCTGGTCGTTGACAATCACACCATAAATCCTCTGGAATCGGCTTTTTAAAACTGGTACAATATTTTGCTAATAAGTCTGAAATGATGACTGTTTCATGAAATTGTTTAGCTTTTGCATGTAACTCTTGAAAAAATATTTTATCAAAATGAATTCTTCCAATAAACAGGGACTTTTTTGACCAAGTAATAAAATCACAGAAGTACAGTACCAGCAGTGGACTCTTTGAGACAAGTGTCCGGTAAATTGGCTCATTAATTAATCTTCATTTTTTTTAAGCGAGAAGGACATTTAATTTACAGTCTTATCCACAGCAGCTGCTGGTTATGATACTATCTGGAGAGGCAGTAAAAACTGGATCTTGTTTAGGAATAATTAAACCGGTAGTTTTAACAACAACATCTTAATGGTGTTACTTCATTAGCTGTGTATATTCCTAGCTGCATTTTCATTATCCAAACCGTACTTTACATCAGCAGTTCTAAAAAGACACCTGATTGGGTAGCAAATTTGTTTTATCAGGCTCACAGATGGTTTATGTACTGATGTTACTTAAGCTGATTTAAAATTTGATGCTGTTATCCACTTAGCTCTATATAAGTTTCATTTTGGGCTTTTACTTTGATTATGACTAGCAGTTTTCACAGCTTCCTGTTGCTTCTCAGTCAAAGTGAAAGTCATGTTTACAGCCAGCAATTCACTTACACTGAGTGATCCATATTTTGGTGAAAATTATTGTTGTAACTTTTTTAAGATGTTCTGAAAAATTTGTCGTTTGGTTTTGCTAGTGTCATGTCCCAAAATCGGGACAGATCTATTTAATTTAATTGACTCTAGTTCACCCTTTTATGTGACCGGGTAGGTGATTCGAATAACTGAGAGGAGATTAATTAATAAAACTACAGAAACCGAAAGACTACCATGAAAATCTATTTATTATAAAAACCAAATCATTACAAAACGTTACACGATCTACTTCCTTAAAAACAATCTTACTTCTATTAAAGTTCTGGACACTGCACAGAGAGAGAGAGAGAGAGAGAGAGTGTTGAAAGCCGAAGATTCCCGCTGGGCTGCTTGAGGTGGTGAATCGGTGGTTCTACGCAGTCCTGAAGGAAATTCCAGGCTCTTTTCTTTGATCGGACACAATGATGTTTCTTTAAAGTCTTTTAAAACCAAACTAGTCGCTGCCGGAACTCTAATTTGTGTTAACCCTCGCACTTATTCGAAAACTCGCGATTTAGGTGCACTGATTCGAAAACTCAGAAATGCCCTTAAAATAAGACTATAAATAGTCACTCAGGTTGATCTCGATATGTTTTTAAAAATATCGAGACTTTGAAAATCTCTAACTCCCGTGAGTCAAGTCGGGGAGATCTTCCTCGCGGAACGATGTGCACGGGTCGAGTTCTGGATCGCGACTAAAAAACCAAGCTCCTGGGCCCACGTTCGCGGCCCTATTTATACCCCAACGCATGAGGACCCACCCCCGTTGAGGGGATTATGGACCCTCCCATGTACGTCCGAATCTGGGGGAAAAACCAATGATTTGGCCCCTTTTCCAAGAGGGCTTGGCCTTGGCCTAATTTATTATAATACTCCTCGTGTGTGAAATCCCTCTCTTACAGCTATGGTCCGCCTAAACTAACAAGGGACCCGTTTCTTTGATGCCTCATTGGGTCAATGTCACTGACCGGTGATCATGGGGGTTTGTTTGGGTCCGCTGCTGGCTTTTCCTTAACTCAGCCAGGCGTGCCGCGTTGACGCATTTCTTTTGTCCTCTCTCTCTCTTCCTTTTCCTAGCTCTTGTTCGCTTTTCCTCTCCCTCTCTGTTTTTCTTCTATTTATTTTCTTTCTCTCCTACTTATACTTATTAATTTTTCTTATTTAACTAATAATTGAACAATTTGTAAATAATTTAAGAATTATCTGAAAACTATTTTAATACAAAAAAGGGGAGCTGGTGCCGACACGACACTAGTGTTAACTTGACTCGGCTCCAGCAGTTTGGCATGGAAACAGACGCTTGGTGAGAGGTTTCACACCAACAAACACACTCAAACATCTGCGCCCATGCCAAACTGCTGGAGCCGTGTCAAGTTTATACTAGCGACAGCAAACAACAAACTTTTCAGAACATCCTATTTGGTAAGTTTCCATTTCAGCAGTAACTCGGCTATTTGCAAACGGTTTAATTATTGATGAAATGACAGCGGAGGGGTTCACTGCATTAACTTTATTTATAAAATTCTGCAAACCACTACCTTAAAGCATTGGTACAACAATACTTTTAACACCTTTACAAAATATATTTGATTTTGAATATTTTAATTAGAAATCATAATGAAATAAATAAAAACAATTTATTTATTTATCTTTGAATGAAGTTTCTTCTCCTCCCCAGTAAATGTCTTTCATTTTTAGTGGCACAATTTTTTTTTTACTTTCTTGGGTTCACACAGACAATTTATCTGTGCAAGATTCAATATCTCTGTTATTTGATTGTTTCAAATATATTTTACAAAGGCTACAGCAGTAGTATGACTACAAGCCTCTCCCAAACCTGCTTTACAAGTGCAGCAGAAAGCTTAAAGAAGATGGTGCTGCATAGGCAGCACAAATTGAACCATCTTCTTTAAGGGGAAGTCAGGCGAGTTTTTTTGATGAATAGATTTTAATTAAGAAAATATTTTTTAAAAAGGGCTCTGTAGCAGGGTAGAGAAATTAAAAATCTGTAATTTAAAAAAAAAATCATGAAAATTGATTAAAAATTCACTGAGTAAAACGCAGAACGGCAGTTGAAGATTTTTTTTCGTCAATCGCGGCAGCCATGTCGTCGTCTGCCGCTGTTGCTGTGCGTGGCTATGCGCGTCTAACCTCTAAGTTTGTAAAACTTTATGACTGCCTTACGGCTTACTCCTCAGCTACCTCTCCTCAATAAATCAAATTCGTAGTAAAAATTATCTTGCAAAATCAAATATATATGTGATGAAAAATCAAAATAATGAAATAAGCTGAAACTCAAAATTACTTATTCATTACACTCAATACAAGGCTGAACATGTGTCAATTGAAAAAAAGAATCATACAGCAAAATCACTAATTTTATGAAAAAATTTTCTTCTTAAATAAAACTCTTCAGTTGCATATTATAAACAATTCATGTTTCTTCAATTATTTCTTCAATATTTACTCTTGATTTGCTTCAGTAGGTAAAAATTTCAATAATTTTCTTCATGTAAAGTAGGTCTCTTGAATTATAAAAATTTCAAATACAAGTAATATTTCAATAAAATAGTTGTTTTATCAATATCTGTATAAAAAAAAAAAAAAAAAAAAAAAAAATCATAAAATTAAACAAATCTTGAAAGAGTTGTAATCAGGTTTATTTTTATAAGCTTCACTCACACAATGTTTATTATTGCTACAAATTCTTTAAGATTTACTTGGCTGACAATAAAGCTGAACTATGATTGTTTTTGTGTGAAGTCAACCATGCCTGTGAACATTGACATTTGCTCTTGCTGGGAGACCACTTACTTTAGCCTACTTGATAATTAAAAATTGGAACAGTAGCTGCAATCACTCATGCAATCAGAACTTTCTTGAACTAATGAGATTTTATCAAATGAATTGACTTGATGCTTTGGAACAGTTTAAATGTAAAGTAAGTTGTAGGTCCCCCAGCAAGAGCAAATGTCAATGCTCACAGGCATGGTTGCCTTGCACAAAAAAAATCATAGTACACCTTTATTGTCAGCCAAGAAAATCTTACAAAATCTGACAATAATAAACTTTGTATGTAGCTCATAAAAATGAACCAGACTATATTTTTTCAAGATCTGTTTAATTTTGTCTCTATAAGTCATATACAAGAATCAAAAGTTTAGAATCTTCAAAGCGAGTAAGACAAGTTTTCAATAGTTATAAGTCACTTTTAAACCATAGAAGATTCTTGAAGATAAATCAACTAAAAAAAGTATAAAGCTAATATTTTTTCATCATTTGTAAATTTTAAATTTTTAAAAATGTATAAAAGCTATTGAAAACTTGTCTTGCTTTAAAAATTTTAAGGTCTTGAGTTTAACATACCCTCAGTGACTATGTTAATGACAAACTTTATCACCTCTAATGTAACGGCTTAGGGTCAACAAATTTCAAAAACTACCAAAAATTATTGACAACTTGTCCCTCTCGCTTTGAAGTCCTTGAATCTCATATAACCACAGAGACAAAATTAAACAAATTTAGAATAAGATGTGATTGGGTTTATTTCCCTAAGCTCTACTAACAGTTACAAAATTTTTTACTACTTTTTTAAGATTTACTTGGCTGATTATCAATGCAATTACCTTTGCAGGCAAGTGTAATATAATGACAACCAAACTATGCTCATGGTCATTGACATCTGAACTTTTCCAAAGTTTGAAGTCAATTCATTTGATAAAATTTCATTAGTTCAAGAGAGTTTTAACTGCAGCTACTTTTTCAATTTTTAGTTATCAAGTAGGATAAAGTAAGTCTTAGGTCTCCCAGCAAGAGCAAATGATGTTCACAGGCATGGTTCACTTGACACCAAAAAAAATTATATTTTACCTTTTCTGTCAGCCGAGTAAATTTTAAAGATTTTATGGCAATAATAAACTTTGTGCGATTGGAGTTCTTGAAAATAAATTTAATTATAAACCTTTCAAGATCTGTTTAATTTAGTCTCTGTGCTAAGAGTCAAAAGATTAAAATCTTCAAGCGAGTAAGACAAGTTTTCAATAGTTATGTTATAAGTATTGAATTAACCCATTACCGCCCATGGAAAAATCAAAAATTATATAAAAAAACTAACTGTTGGAAAACCTGTCTCATGAAAAAATAGTAGATACGTATTTTTTCTTTTTTCAATTTTCATTGTTTAAACATTATTTATTTGAACAAATTCAGAAAAAATTTTAAATTTTTATAAACTAATAACGGCATTCGATTCTTTGACCAAAAATAAGGTGAAAGTCAGCTAAGTAATTTTTTGATCAGACGCTTAGATCTTTTGCTACGAGCGCTCAAACATGTAAAAATATGGTTTTATAGTGGTGAGCTCCGAGACGCCGCACCGAAGATACACTTTTACGAGTCAGAGCTCACCACTATAAAACCATATTTTTACATGTTTGAGCGCTCGTAGCAAAAGATCTAAGCGTCTGATCAAAAAATTACTTAGCTGACTTTCACCTTATTTTTGGTCAAAGAATCGAATGCCGTTATTAGTTTATAAAAATTTAAATTTTTTTACGAATTTGTTTAAATAAATAATGTTTAAACAATGAAAATTGAAAAAAGAAAAAACACGTATCTACTATTTTTTCATGAGACAGGTTTTCCCACAGTTAGTTTTTTTATATCACTTTTGATTTTTCCATGGGCGGTAATGGGTTAAAACAAGTATTCAATAGTTATAAAATTTTAAAACTAAAAAAGAATTCTTGATAAATAAATCAATTGAAAAAGTAGAAAAAAAATATTTTTAAACTATTTATAAAATTTAAAATTTCTAAAATGACTAAAAATTGTTTAAAACTTGTTACTTGCTTTGAAGTTTCTAAGATCTTGACTCTAATATACCCTCAGAGACTGTGTCAATAAAAAACTTTATCAGTGTTTATCACCTCAAGTATGTAATTGGCTGGCTTAGTTCATACATTTCAAACCTGACTAAGGATTATTGAAATCTTGTCCTACCAGCTTTGAAGATTCTAAGCTCTTGGCTCTCACTTTGCAACTGTTTGAAATTGCTTATAAAAACATAAATACAACAAAAACGTGGGTTACAACAAATTTGTTACTTTTTGATTGCATGATTAGAAATTTGTTGGTTAGAATTACGTACGCGCGGTCTCACGCACAGCAACGCACTGTAGCAGCAGTGGCGTCTGCTGTCACGGCTGATGCGGCCGACGAAAAGAAATACCAAATTACCGTTCTGCGTTTTTCTCGGCCAATTTTCAACGAATTTTGATGCAGTTTTTTTTTTTTAATGTAGCTTTTCAATGTTGCTACCCTGCTACACAGCCCTTTTTTGAATTTACCCGCTCGATTTTTTTTTTTTTAATTATGACTAACTACCATTGGACCCTCGCCTGACTTCCCCTTAAAAATCAACCACGGAATTAATGATTTATCATTCATTCTTTGTGAATGTTCAGTCTACAAAAAGTGTTTTATTAATAACATCAGATATTTTTATAAAAACATGTATACAAAGAATAATTTTTTATTAAATCTAATCTTTTTAAAAAAAATGCTTCTACAATTAATTAATAAAATATAGTATATTGCTTGTAATTAAGTATCTTTAATTCTGCTAACTTCACCAACAATCACAGTTTTAAAGATATTTCTTTTGATCAATATTCTAATAATTTATAATTCATAATAAATTAAAAAATATTTTATTATTCCAGTTATTTATATTATACCTTTAAAATTTATTAATAGATATTGATTAAATTCTTGATTATCTCAAGTATTTCCTGTGAAGAGTGATACTCAGTTTTTTTTTAGTGATTTTCAACTATTCACAATTGAGTAACTATTTCTTTTTAATTTCCACTTAGTAAATAAAAAGAGATTGAATTAAATTTTTCTTTCAAATAATCAAAAAATACATAGAATATTTCAATTTTTTTGGGTTTTTTGAAATTGATTCTATGAAACTCTTTACTTGTTTAAAAAAACTAGAGTCTCTCAGCGCGTACGCGCGTACATTATTTAATTATTTTTTTTATTTTTGAAAAATAAAAAATTAATTTTGACTCATAAGAGAATATGAAAAATTTTATCAAAGCCTTTTCTAAATTAATATAAGTACTATTTTACTTATTGAGGTTTTTATGAGACTTTTTTAGGTCAATATTTTTAAGTTTTTGTTTTAAGAAAAAAAATTCAGATTGGGGACTGATGGAAAGAAATATAAGTTGAAAAACTTACAATTTCAACACATGTCCTCATGAAAATTTGATTATTTTTCTTTCGTTAAAAAACTAAATATTTTGGTGTAAAGGAAATAATAGTTGGGGGCCATGCATAAATTACGTAACGCTAAATTAGGAAATATAGGCTCCATAACGGTAACATGAAAACATTTTATAAAAAATATTTATTTTAACTAAACAGATTTAACTTTAAATAAACTAATAAGAAACAATTATGTAAAAGAAAGATTGTGAATATTTTAGTTAATATTTTAATTCAAATTATAAGTTACAATTCAAGTTTTTTAGTTATTTCAATATTCTTCAAATACATAAGGTAAAGGACCCAATTGTGGACCCCAAAAATCACAACTTTCGGGGTTTTTGAATTTTATAGAAAAAACCAAGCAAGTGGGGTTAATTTTTTTTGTAGATACTTAATTTTAGTGGTCTTAAGAATCAAAATCAATTTTTTTTATTAAAAAATTTTATTTATTTACAGAGTAATTAATGTTTAAAGTAGAGACCTTTTGGACCGTATTTTTGAGACTGTGTGTCAAAGTACCCCGAATAATGGACCTTTTTTACATGCAATATCCCCTTAACGTTTTTCTAACCCCAATTAATGGACCCTGTAATTTTATTTCAAACTATTGACTCTTTAGGTTACGATTTTTGTTGACATTGAAGTTAAAAGTAGTTACAGTTTTCATTGACAAAAGTAATCTAACCACATTAGAAGATTTGTAAAGCTGATATTTTAGTGTATAAAACTCGGTATGAAAGCCAAAACTAACGTCTCATTAATTGGGGTACTCGGAGTTTCATTTAAAGGTTCGTATTAATGGACCGCTGCTCTTCAGGACCATTAATTGGGGTACCTTGAAACTAGGGCCCAATTATGAGAACTGCATTATTTATTTAAAAATTTATATTTTTTTAACTTACAAAATTGATACTATACTAATTTTTGAAGTCTAAGCTTTTCATTGATCAGTGATACATTGCGTAAATAAATAAAGTATGCCTAGAAATTCAAGTTTGCTTGATCCGCTGCAACGAGAACACCAACCTAACCCTCGAGTCAACCAACATTGTGACTTTCAAAATAAAACGGAATTATTAACGTAAACTTGAAAAAAAATTTCGAAATATTCTTTGATAACATAAGTTTATTTTAAAACAGTTTTATGCCGATATTTGCATTAAAAAAATATTTAAAAGTGATTTTTGGTGAAGGGGACCATTAATTGGGGTAAGGGGTCCACAATTGGGTCCTTTACCTTAGATGAATGTACTTGATTAAAAAACTTCTAAATTTGCTCAAAGAATGAAAGCAAACTCTCAAAAAATTCTTAAATTCATATCGTATAATCAGATATTAAGAAAGATATTAGAAAATATACCGATGTGAGTAATTCCGTAGCGTATTTAGACGATTTGAAAAAAAAAAAAAAAAAAAAAATGGTTTCGAACTCAGAAGCATGTGTAAGCAGAGGGAGGAAAAAATTAGGGATCCTGTTTCTAAACCTTTCCTAAAAGTCTACATGTATGTCCACAAATGAAAGACTTTGATTGGTAAAAAAAAAAAAATTGCAAAATCAAATTTCAATTTTTCTAGTTTTTACGATAAATATACTAATGGAACTGCAATTGATTAAATTCATATTTAAACGCCAAAAAAGTCTGAAATATGCTTATTTAAACTCTTATTTTTATAAATTCAGAGGTAAAAAATACTCTCTTGCTCGAGGTGCCCTTACTTGATACGGCCCTGCTCAGGTGAGCTTTTTGAAAATGTATCTTATTTCCAAAATTTTTTGCTTCCAGTTAAAAAAAACTTTTGCAAAAAAATCTTTTGGTGAATTTCTTGAAATAAGTGTTCGAAATTGAGATTTTAAATTTATTAAGTATAATTTCATCTTCTTTTTTGAATTTTATCAACTCGAAGTTATGATGAATTTTAGAAAATTGATGATTTATAAAAGTTAACCTCATGACCTACGAATCAAAAATTTCGAATAATTTTACCATAGCACATAATTTTACGTAATTTTTCGACAAATATTTTTGATGACTAATATAAAATGTTTGAAATTCTCGTCAGTTGATATATTTGAGCAAATCCGCCAAACTCTTATTTTCAAAGTCTCGGCCCAGTAAAAAGATTTAAGACAATATTTTTTTTTATATCTAATGGAATAATTATTAAGATTCACACTTTTTGAGATTGTGGAAACAAATATTTGTTATACATATATTTATAAAAGCTGAAAAGTTCATGCAAATGTTTAAAAAATTAGGTTTTATCCTGTAAAACGCAAGAAAACGCAATGTCCGGAACTAAGTTTTGAAAATATTATCTGCTGTAACTTTTTCAGGCAATCTTTTTACATATTTACAACTGATGGAGGTATCAATACTGGACTCAAAGAATGTTTTACGACCAACAAAAGATTGTGCCTGTATTTTTCGCGAAATGACATAACTTCAAAAATGTGCACACACGTTTTTGATAAAAATGAATAACCTAGTTTTTCGAGTTTTTGCGGGTTCAGGCATTATTCAAACGCTAAAAAATGTATATTCATCTGAAACTACATACTTTGACGAATAATTTAAGACCAATTCGAATAATGTGCTTTCAAAATTAGCTATTGTTTACATCGTTTTATTCTGAAAAGTTCGAGCGTGAATTGCACTAGGTGTCTGTCCTGACCCCTCTGGACTCAAAACATCCCGGGAAATTTATCTCCAAGGCGTTACTATTACCAAGTGCTCCAGGTGTCTGTCCTCACCTCTCTGGAGTCAAAACTTCCTGGGAAAATCATCTCCAAGGCGTTACTATTACCAAGTGATCCAGGTGTCTGTCCCGACCTCTCCGGAGTTGAAACATCCTGGGGAAATCCTCCTAAGGTCTTACTATTACCAAGTGCATCAAGTATACACCCTGACTGCAATGGAGTCCAAACATCCTGGGAAAATCATCTCCAAGGCCTTACTATTACCAAGTGCACCAAGTATACACCCCGACGCCTATGGAGTCAAATCATCCTGGGTAAATCATCTCCAAGGCGTTACTATTACCAAGTGCTCCAGGCGTCGTCCTCACCTCTCTGGAGTCAAAACTTCCTGGGAAAATCATCTCCAAGGCGTAGTTACTACCAAGTCCACCAGGTGTCTGTACTGACACCTCTCGAGTTAAAACATCCTGGGGACATCATCTCCAAGGCCTTACTTTCACCAAGTGCATCAGGTATACACTTCGAGTTCTATGGAATCAAAACATTCTGGGAAAATCATCTCCAAGGTGTTACGATTACCAAGTGCACCAGGTGTCTGTCTTGACCCCTCAAGAGTCAAACCTTCCTGGGAAAATCATCTTCAAGGCGTAACTGTCACGAAGTGCACTAGGTATAAACCCTGACTCCTATGGAGTCAAAACTTCCTGGGAAGATCATCTTCACGGCATTACAGTTACCAAGTTCACCAGTTGTCTGTCCTGATCCATCTGGAGTTAAAACATCCTAGGGAAATCATCTCCAAGACCCTACTATTACCAAGTGCAGCAAGTATACACCCCGACGCCTATGAAGTCAAATCATCCTGGGAAAATCATCTCCAAGGCGTTACTATTACCAAGTGCACCAGGTGTCTGTCCTGACCTCTCTGAAGCTAAAACTTCCTGGGAAAATCATCTTCAAGGCGTAACTGTAACGAAGTGCACCAGGTATAAACCCCGACGCCTATGGAGTCAAATCATCCTGGGAAAATCATCTCCAAACCGTTACTATTACCAAGTGCACCAGGTGTCTGTCCTGACCCCTCTGAAGCTAAAACTTCCTGGGAAAATCATCTTCAAGGCGTAACTGTAACGAAGTGCACCAGGTATAAACCCCGACGCCTATGGAGTTAAAACATCCTGGGAAAATCATCTCCAAGGCCTTATTATTACCAAGTGCACCAAGTATACACCCCGACTTCTATGGAGTCAAAACATCCTGGAAAAATCATCTCCAAGGCGTAACTGTCACCAAGTGCACCAGGTATGCACCCTGACCCCTATGGAGTCAAAACTTCCTGGGAGAATGATCTCCAAGGCGTTACTATTACCAAGTGCACAAGTTGTCTGTCCTGACTCGTCTGGAGTTAAAAATCCTTTTTTTTCAAAAAAATTGTTTTGAATTGATTACGTTTTACCTCCGAAAATTTTAGAGTCGATTCATACTCGGGAACTACCCCTTAGATCGATCATGTAAGGGGTGAATGGGCTCAAAAAATACTGCTCGAGTGTTAATGAGATTACGACAGTATTTTTTGGAAAAAATTGTTTTGAATTGATAACGTTTTACCTCCGAAAAGGTTAGAGTCGATTCTTTCTCGGGAACTACCCCTAAGATCAATAATATAAGGGTGAATGGGCTCAAAATATACTGTTCGAGTGCTAATGAGATTCCGTCAGTTTTTTTTTTTTTTAATTTTTTTGAATTGATTACGTTTTACCTCCGAGTTTCCCGGTAGCCGTATGAACCACATACAATTAATTTTAAAAAACTTTTCTTGATAATAATTTTAAGGTGGTTTTCTACCAGAGCTAGTCAAGTTCAAGACTAAAAAAAAATTATTTCACCAAATTACTAACAATTGGTTATTAAAATTTATTTTTTAACTTTTTATGGCTTCTGAAATTATTTTCTACTAAAAAAACATTGACAATCACAACAAAACATTTTTTTAAACTTTCAACCTCACCTTTGAATACCGCAGTTTTGGAGGTAATTCACGTGAAAATTATTTTTGAAAAATTACTGTAAAATTTGTAAAAGGTCAATTTTTTGCAGTTTGAAGAAACGAATTCTTTGATAGTGAAACTATATGTATGCGGTTTTTCTAAAGGATCTCTATTGTAAGAAGATAAATATTAATAATTTAGTACATTTTTCAGCGTAGCGGCCATACACGTAATGAAAAAAATTCAATCTTTAACTTGCTGTAACTTTCAAACTATATGGTCAATTTTGATCAGACTTCGTAGAAATGTTTATTAATATCTAATAAACACTTCCATTAAATTTGAGCTGATTCTCTATTCTCATGCATTTGGTAGAAAACCACCTTAAATTCTATTTTCCTTCAAAAAATTAATATTCACAATGATCTTCCGTGAAAATTTTTTTTTAATAAGATCTTCAATATCAAAAAATCTTCTGTTTGAATAATTCAATGATTTTTAATAAAAATCTTCCGTGTTTATAATTGTTTGTTTGGCCGGACACTTAATATTTATTTTAAAATTTGTATTTTAAAATGTTAAACGTTATTTAGAAAAATGAAAATGCCGTATTTGCTGGCCATGTTAAATTGTTTATTTAAATATTGTTAGTTGAATATTGTTTGAAAAATTGTTAAAAAACCCAACCCTCCTGGGTGGTATGGAAATCTGCATAATTAAAGTAAAAAACATAATTTATTTCATATTATAGTTTAATTTACTTGATTTATAAATATTTAATAAATAGTCCATTTCGACGGTCGATACGAAAAAGGGCACTTTGAAAAAATTAGCGAAGTAAAAAGTAACATCAAGGGGGTGCCGCGAGTGAAATAAGCTGAAATGGCTGTTTTTAGCGATTTTGGCAAAAATTATCAGAGCCGCGTTAACAATAACAACAAAATAATAGGACGAGCTCCTCAAATAATGAGTTTACTCGTTAGCGGCGTAAAAAAAATCCAAAAACTATTTAAAAAGTTCGTAATCCAGCAGCGAAGTAAAAAATAACACGCTATCTTCTAGCTACGTAAAGAATAACACAAAATTTATACTGGCCACGTAAACTGTAACACGAAGCATGACCAACTGTCTAGTGCTTACTATTTATCGCTTCAGCCGCGTAAAAAAAATTCTGACAACTACGAGGTTAGCGACGATAAAAATAACACCAGCTGTGTAAAACTAACAAAAATTGGACCAGCTGTCGGAACCAGCTAACGAAATTGGACCAGAAATCGCTAATTTCAAGGGTAGCGACGATAAAACCTATCCATGTACAAATAGCATGAACAACAAGAGCCGCGTAAAAAATAACACGAATAGTTTCATCATTCACTTTGAGACAATTGACAGTTTATGAATTAACCAAATCGCTACTTGCAAGACGAGCCATTAGAGTAGCTTCTGCTGATTTTACACAGCTGGGTTTTAATTTAACGTCACTAGCCTTGAATTTACTGATTCAGTTTACCAAGAGCTCGCAACTTATCAAAATAATCATAACATCATTCGTGTTATTTTTCACGCGGCTGGTCCAATATTTAGTGGTTTTGCGCAGCTGGTGTTACTTTTATCGTCGCTACCCTTGAAATTAGCGATTTAGTTGTCCCAAGAGCTCGCAACTTATCGAAATAATGATACAATTATTCGTGTTATTTTTTACGCGGCTTGTCCGAGTTTTGGTGGTTTTACACATTAGAGGTTACTTTTATCGTCGCTACCCTTGAAATTAGCGATTTAGTTGTCCCAAGAGCTCACAACTTATGAAAATGATACAATTATTCGTGTTATTTTTTACGCGGCTGGTCCAATTTTTGTTAGTTTTACACAGCTGGTGTTATTTTTATCGCCGCTAACCTCGTAGTTGTCAGAATTTTTTTCACGCGGCTGAAGCGATAAATAGTAAGCACTAGACAGTTGGTCATGCTTAGTGCTACAGTTTACGTGGCCAGTATAAATTTCGAGTTATTCTTCACGTCGCTAGAAGATAGCGTGTTATTTTTTACTTCGCTGCTGGATTACGAATTTTTAAATAGTTTTTGGATTTTTTTTACGCTGCTAACGAGCAAACTCATCATTTGAGGAGCTCGTCCTATTATTTTGTTGTTATTGAAACGCGGCATGATAATTTTTGCCAAAATCGCTAAAATTGCCCTTTTTCGTATCGACAGTCGATTTGTACCTTAAGTAAATACATAGTATATATCTTACTATATTATATAGTTGTAATTTGCTCTTCGCTCCCACCCCGCTCCCACCCTTAATTTTTCATTTTAGACCGTAAAATAGGTCAAAAACTGCATTTTTATTCCGCTCCCACCCCGCTCCCACCCCCGCCCTTTCTCGCCCTTTTTTTTCTCACTCCATTCCGCTCCCACCCCGCTCCCACCCTCTCCCACCCCGCTTCCACCCCGCTCCCACCCTTAATTCTTCATTTTATACCGTAAAATAGGTCAAAAACTGCACTTTTATTCCGCTCCCACCCCGCTCCCACCCCGCTCCCACTCTCTCTCTTTTTTACAACCTCCTCATTTGTAAAAATGTTATTTAAGGTAAACGACCCAATTAAAGATCAGTTAAGGATTTCGTTAGGTTAGGAAGATCCATAAAAGTTAATATTTTAAATTTTAAATATTTTAAATTAAATCCATAAAATAAATTTAGCTATAAATACAAACTGAAAATAATTTTTTCTGGACTAATAATCTTCATCGGATTCATATTATAAATTACAAATTTAAAAATAAATTTTAAGCGTTCTTCCTATCTTTCTCGAATTAAATCTATTACTACATTAATATTCAACAAACAATATTAAAATAAACAACATTCAATTGACAATATTTAAATAAAAAATTTAACATCTTCATCGATCTGTTCTTTTTTTTTAAATTTTTTTAAATATTCTTTATAACTTATACTTTAGTATAGTTCTTAACAACTAAATCTTGCGCCTATGGTGGGATGGTTTAAAATTTTTTTATGTTTCATTTTACAGGTTTTTAAAGTTATATCTTTTTTAGTTTATTACTTTCTTAATGCTGAATGATCAAACATCGATAACGTTCGATCTTTTCAAGTTCAACGTGAATCTCACCACTCGCCGGTAATTTTCACTTCAATATCCTGAACTTAGCCATCCGCCGGGCCATAAAAATATATTCAACAAACAATATTAAAATAAACAATATTCAATTGACAATATTTAAATAAAAAATTTAACATCTTCATCGATCTGTTCTTTTTTTTAAATTTTTTTAAATATTCTTTATAACTTATACTTCAGTATAGTTCTTAACAACTAAATCTTGCGCCTATGGTGCGATGGTTTAAAATTTTTTTATGTTTCATTTTTCAGGTTTTTAAAGTTATATCTTTTTTAGTTTATTACTTTCTTAATGCTGAATGATCAAACATCGATAACGTTCGATCTTTTCAAGTTCAACGTGAATCTCACCACTCGCCGGTAATTTTCACTTCAATAACCTGAACTTAGCCATCCGCCGGGCCATAAAAATAATCGCTTTCGACACTGGTTCTTTATTTTATCGTTGAAAATTATTTCAATAACCTATCTATACAAAATTGTATTATTAACTTTATATTGAAGTGTTAAAAAGTAAAAATGAGTTGCAGATTTTGTGTTGAAGATTTTTTTAAAAAAGTTTGTCCTGATTGCGGAAAACTAATTGAGTAATTTATTTTTTACATTAAAGTTTTTTTTTTATTTTTATTTTTTTTTAATTTCTTATTATTTAATTTTTTTTTAACAGCACTGACATGTGTGGTTTTGGCAAAATTTGTTCTCAACATTTGAACTCAATTTTTGAAGTTGGAACTCAAAATTTTTTGTTAAAATACTGCAAATGGTAAAAATTTCAAATTTTATTTTCATACTTAAATAAATATTATAAAAATTTCATCCTTAAATTAATATTATTAAAATAGTTAAAATCAATTTTTAGTGCTTCCGATAATCAATCATCTAATTTAAATTCCTCCGGCCATACATCGAAATTGTATCTGCAACAAATTTAGAATTGATCTTATGGGGTCGGTTAAGGTAGTTGCAACCCATGTATATATAGGTAACATAGAATATAGTTATTAGAATCTAGCAGGAGGGAAAATTGAAAGCTGTTGCTGAAGAAGATCTGTTTTTTTTAAATATTTTAAGAAAATTGAATTTGCAATCCAAGAATAACCTCTAAATTTGATCCATTTTACGCGCTTAGCATAGGAATCACACGTGAAAAGTTGAAACTTCTGAGCTTAATATCTCAAAATTTATCCCCGCTTGGAATTATTTGCAAAATACTAACATGTTGCGGACGCAAAGAAACTAACTCTGTGCAAAGTTATAGAGATTTTTTAAGAAACTCAATTTTTGCGGTAATTACCTTAACATAATGGAGGCGTTCTTCGTGAGATCGAAAGCGATCTGACGTGACATCTCCGATCTTGATGAAAATTAGCATAAAGTTAGTGTTTGGCATATACATGAACGTGGTAAAATGATTTTTCATAAATCCGCTTATTTTCAAAATGGCGGCCATTTGAAAATTTGGCAAAGAAAAAAAAGCTTGTTTTTTGAAATCTCATAACTTCTCGGGGTTTTAATCGATTTTGATGAAATTTGGTTGGTGATCGGAAAAAGACCTAAAGTTTCTGAAAAAATTATAAAAAAAAAAAAAATTCCCATTATGTATGCCAAAAAAAAGGAATTTTTTTTTTTCAGCCAAAATTTGACCCCCGGGCACCCTTTTTATTTTTTTTGAAATATTTTTAATTAAAAGTAAATTTAATTAAGAAAATTTAAAGACCTTCCAAATGATGGTATGTCTTTTAGTTTCTGAGATATAATTTTTTGAAGTTGAGGTTACCGAGAATGGAGCTCGCGCGCGCTGCTGCTGCCAAGAGCACCATACTCGGGTTCGTGTTTTGTTTATATTTATTTCTTCTTTATTATGCAACCAATAGGGGGCCTTTACTAAAATAGGTGATGATAAACAAAACCTTGCGATTAACCTTGAGTACTAAAACGTTTGCGCGTGCAAATCTTTGAATTTTAAGTTTAACAGTGAATTTTTCAGTTTTTGAAATGAGTTCGCAAGCTTGTAAAAAAAGTCGTACGTGCTGTAGTAACCCTTTTAACATGAAGAATCATAAAAAATATGGCGTTACTCTTCGATTGGTTAAAAATGGTGTGAATAATATTTTAGTTTGTAATACTTGTAGAATATATCTCACGAACGGCAAGCGTAGTGTTTCTTTAAGTGTTTCAAGTTTGACGAACTTACCAAACCCTGACGACAATAGCGAAAATTTAGAAATGCAAACGACTCAGTAAGATTTAGAAAACGAAAATGAAGTTGCTGAACCAGTCACGGATGATGAGCTTTTTGAAAAAGAAATGGTGTCTGAAACTTTATTTATAGAAATAAATAAGATTCTTGAGCTTTTAAAAGTTACTCCAATTTGCGCAAATGACCGTAAAACAAAAAAAAATCAACTGTCTAAAGTGCGTGAAATTCAAAATGCATTAAACGAAAAATTGAAAGAAATTTTTGAATTTCAAACTGATGATCCACAAAATTTACAATCACTTGTTAATGAAATCGAATCTAAAATTAGTCAAACAAATAAATCATCAGAAAAAATTAAATATTTGACTATGGCACCAATTACTTGGAGTCCTTCTGAGTTAAAATCACGCTTCTCAGTAAGCTATCACATGGCGGTAAAAGCAAAAAAATTACATGAAGAAGAGGGCATTGGTACCACTTCAAATCCGAGACCCGGTAAAAAGCTCGACACTGCTACTGATAATTTGATAAAGCAATTTTATTATAATGATGACTACAGCCGTGTGATGCCTGGTCAGAAAGATTATGTGCCGGTAAAAAAAGATGGAGTTCGAGTGCACTTGCAGAAGCGTTTATTATTAGGAAATTTGAAAGAACTGTGTTATGCTTTTAAACAAAATAACTCTGATATTAAAATAAGTTTTTCTAAATTTGCTGAACTTCGACCATCGGAATGTATTTTAGCTGGAGGCAAAGGCACTTATTCTGTTTGCGTTTGCAAAATTCACCAAAATGTGAAACTTATGATTGCTGGAGCTCAGTTCAAAGAATTAACAAAAAACGATGATGAAATCTCTTTTTTACAAGATTATAAATCAATTCTTCCAAAAATTGTATGCAATCCTGCCACTCTTTCTTGTTACTCAAATGAGTGTTCAAATCGCCCCGGAGTAACTTGCATAAAAAATGTTTTAAGGGAGTTATTTGATAAAAATTTTATTGACACAGTGACCTACAAAAAGTGGACGTCAACAGACCGTTCTAATTTAGAAACGCAAATAGATAGTATTGATGAATTTATTGAAAAATTTTGTGTTGAATTATTAAAACTTTTACTACACGACTTCGTTGCAAAGTCACAAAGCCAATACTTGGGTGAACTTAAAGCGAATTTGGAACCAGGAGAATTCGTAGTACTTGGTGATTTTGCGGAAAACTTTACATTTGTTATTCAAGATGCAATCCAAAGTTATCATTGGAATAATGCTCAAGCAACGCTTCATCCCATAGTGGTTTATTATAAAAAAGATGACCAGTTACTTCACGAATCATACGTCGTGATTTCTGATTGCTTGCAACATGATGCTATCACTGTAAATTTATTTATAAAAAAGTTTATTGAACAGCTCAAGTTAAAACATACACTCATTAACAAAATTAAATATTTTAGTGATGGAGCGGGTTCACAATATAAGAACAAATCAAATTTCATTAATCTTACTCATCATTATAAAGACTTCAAAATTAAAGCTGAGTGGCATTTTTTTGCAACTTCACATGGCAAAAGTCCATGTGACGGAATCGGTGGTACAGTTAAGAGATCAGCTACCAAAGCTAGCCTACAACGTCCTGTTGGTGATCAGTTAACTACTCCGTTATCTCTTTACGAATGGGCCAAAGAAGCGCTACCTAATATGACTTTTAAACTGCTAACGACTGCTTTTGACTGCTAACGAGCAAACTCATCATTTGAGGAGCTCGTCCTAATATTTTGTTGTTATTGAAACGCGGCATGATAATTTTTGCCAAAATCGCTAAAATTGCCCTTTTTCGTATCGACAGTCGATTTGTACCTTAAGTAAATACATAGTATATATTTTGTATATATAGAGGGTTGGCGAGCGAAGCGAGCAAGGGGTACCCCCTAGTGTGTATATCTTACTATATTATATAGTTGTAATTTGCTCTTCGCTCCCACCCTTAATTTTTCATTTTAGACCGTAAAATAGGTCAAAAACTGCATTTTTATTCCGCTCCCACCCCGCTCCCACCCCCCCTTTTTTTTCTCACCCCATTCCGCTCCCACCCCGCTCCCACCCTCTCCCACCCCGCTCCAACCCTTAATTCTTCATTTTATACCGTAAAATAGGTCAAAAACTGCACTTTTATTCCGCTCCCACCCCGCTTCCACCCCGCTCCCACCCTGTCTCTTTTTTACAACCTCCTCATTTGTAAAAATGTTATTTAAGGTAAACGACCCAATTAAAGATCAGTTAAGGATTTCGTTAGGTTAGGAAGATCCATAAAAGTTAATATTTTAAATTTTAAATATTTTAAATTAAATCCATAAAATAAATTTAGCTATAAATACAAACTGAAAATAATTTTTTCTGGACTAATAATCTTCATCGGATTCATATTATAAATTACAAATTTAAAAATAAATTTTAAGCGTTCTTCCTATCTTTCTCGAATTAAATCTATTACTACATTAATATTCAACAAACAATATTAAAATAAACAACATTCAATTGACAATATTTAAATAAAAAATTTAACATCTTCATCGATCTGTTCTTTTTTTTTAATTTTTTTAAATATTCTTTATAACTTATACTTTAGTATAGTTCTTAACAACTAAATCTTGCGCCTATGGTGAGATGGTTTAAAATTTTTTTATGTTTCATTTTTCAGGTTTTTAAAGTTATATCTTTTTTAGTTTATTACTTTCTTAATGCTGAATGATCAAACATCGATAACGTTCGATCTTTTCAAGTTCAACGTGAATCTCACCACTCGCCGGTAATTTTCACTTCAATAACCTGAACTTAGCCATCCGCCGGGCCATAAAAATAATCGCTTTCGACACTGGTTCTTTATTTTATCGTTGAAAATTATTTCAATAACCTATCTATACAAAATTGTATGATTAACTTTATATTGAAGTGTTAAAAAGTAAAAATGAGTTGCAGATTTTGTGTTGAAGATTTTTTTAAAAAAGTTTGTCCTGATTGCGGAAAACTAATTGAGTAATTTATTTTTTACATTAAAGTTTTTTTTTTTATTTTTATTTTTTTTTAATTTCTTATTATTTAATTTTTTTAACAGCACTGACATGTGTGGTTTTGGCAAAATTTGTTCTCAACATTTGAACTCAATTTTTAAAGTTGGAACTCAAAATTTTTTGTTAAAATACTGCAAATGGTAAAAATTTCAAATTTTATTTTCATACTTAAATAAATATTATAAAAATTTCATCCTTAAATTAATATTATTAAAATAGTCAAAATCAATTTTTAGTGCTTTGCATGCTTTAGTGTAAATAATTAAAATCAATTTTTAGTGCTTCCGATAATCAATCATCTAATTTAAATTCCTCCGGCCATACATCGAAATTGTATCTGCAACAAATTTAGAATTGATCTTATGGGGTCGGTTAAGGTAGTTACAACCCATGTATATATAGGTAACATAGAATATAGTTATTAGAATCTAGCAGGAGGGAAAATTGAAAGCTGTTGCTGAAGAAGATCTGTTTTTTTTTAAATATTTTAAGAAAATTGAATTTGCAATCCAAGAATAACCTCTAAATTTGATCCATTTTACGCGCTTAGCATAGGAATCACACGTGAAAAGTTGAAACTTCTGAGCTTAATATCTCAAAATTTATCCCCGCTTGGAATTATTTGCAAAATACTAACATGTTGCGGACGCAAAGAAACTAACTCTGTGCAAAGTTATAGAGATTTTTTAAGAAACTCAATTTTTGCGGTAATTACCTTAACATAATGAATAAAATGCAAATAAATAGTTTTTACAGACGGTAGTCAAAATCAAAGTTAATCAATATATACAGTATACGCCTTTATTTTGCAATCAGCATGTCTCTAGCTGTTATAGGTTATGAAATATGAATTAAAGTTTAAAAATAACTATTTTAAGCGCTATAGTCGCTAAGAAAGAAATAAGTAGCTTAGGTTAATGCCAATATCTTCTTTTTTTATTTTATATAAAGTAATATGAAGGCAAGGATTTCAAAAACGAATTTATTACTGATTTCATCGAGGATACTTTGAATGAGTTATATAAAAATTTATTCATAAATAAAATTTAAATTTGTATTTCAGAAATTACATATTACATTAAAATTAAAACATTAGATGATATAAAACAAATAAATCAAAACGAACTTATGGAATTAGAAGATTTAATGAAAGGATATAGATTAATAAAAAAAAAAAAGTAATATAGTAATAGAGTAACATAGTAATTAATTTATATTTGTCTTAAAATTAAATTGTTAATAACTCTCACATGAGATAAATAATTTTTTTTAATATAATGTTATAATAAATAACATTAATTTTTAATTTAATAATACAATCATAAAATTATCATTAAAAAATAATTTTATTAATATATTATAATTATATTATTATATTATTTATAAAAAATTATTTATTTCAGATACAGAATGAATGAATCAATCGATGAAAAAACCATTTACTTTTGTAAAATATGTAAAAAAAATTTTAATTAACAGTGAATATTATGTGAAATTACATAATGAAAAACATTCTATAATCAAACATTCGTGCACAATTTGTGGAAGAATTTTTAAAAATAGTGATCATTTATCAACTCATTTGAAAGAACATAATAATTCAGATAGACCTCACAAATGCAAAGAAGTAAAATGTAATAAACGTTTCAAAAGAGTAGCTCATTTAAGAAGACATAAAAAAATTCATAAAAATAAAAATATTAAAATAAAATGTAAATATTGTTCAAAAATACTTTCTTCAAAAGATCATTTAATAAGACATTTGAAAAAATCCTGCAAAAACATAAATAAATCAAATATTGAATTATTAAAACAAAAAGAATAAAAAAAACAACAACAATTGTAAATGCGGAAGATATTAAAAATAATTGAATTCTTAAAACGGAAAGATTTTTTGATACTACAGATATTTTAAAAATTTTAGAGGAGAATTTTGAATATCTATTTTTTTCAAGAAAATAGATTTAAAAATTATTAAATCAAAAAATTAAAAAAAAATATATATATAATATATGAAAAATAATTGAATTATTAAAACGGAAGATTTTTTGATATTACAGATATTTTTTTCAAGAAAATAGATTTAAAAATTATAAAATCAAAAAATTAAAAATTTTAACGGAAGAATATAATTATAAATATTTATTTTTTTTCATAAATATAGAATTGAAAATTATTAAAGAGAAAAGTTTTTTAAAATGAATTATATGTGGTTTGTACGGCTACTGGCAAAGGGTTCCACATATAGTTTCTTTTTGTTCTTAATTAAATATGAAAAAATTTTCAAAATTGTTGAAAAAAAAACCCAATGCGCCTTGCAAGTACCTCCTGGGTGGTGTGGAAAATTGTATTAAGTAATTTAAAATTAATAAGTAAAAAATAAATTCATTTGTAATTTAAGTATACTTATTACTATTTTATTAGAAAAGATATATAGTGTAGATTCAAGCATTTAATTCTGGGGGGTTGGCGAGCGAAGCGAGCAGGGGGGTACCCCCCCTAGTATATATATATATATAATTTTGATTATTAGGATAGGAATTTGACAACAACATAAACTGTTTGGCTGCTCTGTAAACAAAGTTTTAAGATTTATTATTTACACTATTAACAATTTTTACAATATCATCCTACCTGTAAACAAAGAAACGACAATTAAAGTTTATTATTCACTATTGTCAATTCCTAATTTACACTAATACTATTTCTTTCAATAATTAGTGATAGCACAAGTTTTTATAATTTTTACTATTCTGCTGTCTCTCTCTTTCTCTCTCTCTCTCTCTCTCTTATGGTAAAGCCCTCTCTATCGGTCCAGACGGGATCTACCTTAGCCACGGTCGTAAGAGCGTAGGAAATTTGAATTAGGGAATATATTACCCTTACATCTCCCCTCCAGGGGAAGAAAATTCACGAACGAGAATTTTCTCAGATATCTTCTTCCTGCCTTTCTTCATTAGGTGCTGGAATCAGCTTCGTTATGTGGAAAAAATTAGACTCGGCTTTTTTTCTTCCAATATTTATTTTGTAGATTGAGTCTGACAGTTTTTCTATAATTTTGAAAGGACCTGTTCTCAATTCGTCGAGTTTTTTCCTGTTGAGTTTATTTTCATTTTCCACGAAAACTGCATCCCCAACTTTGAATTCATGGTATTTCCTGTTTTTATCGAAAATTTTTTTATTATAGTTGTGGGATTTGATGGAGTTTTCCAAGGCTGTTTGTCTATCTTCCAACCATTTTTCTCTCTTTAATTCTTGTTTTAGCTCATCTGGGAGAATCGGAACATCTGAGCCTTCTAACAAATATTTTGGTGCGAATCCGGTAACTGAGTGTTCTGTAGTATTGTATTTCTCTACGAATTCTTGCGCTATCGTCGTCCAAGCTCGTTTGTTTCCTTCTTCGTTTATTTCACACCTTATCTTATTAACTAACGTTTGATTCAACCTCTCATTGAGTCCATTAGAAAATGGTGAATCCACCGCTGTAAAAACCATTTTTATATTTTTTTCATCCAGAAATTCTTTAAATTCTTTCGAATTTATTCCTGGATATTGATCCGATAAAACTAAGTCAACTTGGTTGTCTTCTGTGACATTTCCGACTAGTTTCTTAAAATCATTTGCGACTTGCGTTTTTGACGTCAGAATGTATGCATATCTTGTGTAATGGTCAACCAAAAGGTGAAGGTATTTTTTTGTAGAGCGGGACCCACCAAATCCACCTATTGTATCCAGTGAAATTATCTCGAATGGTGTTGTAGCAGGACCTAAATATGACATCAGACCCACCTTTTGTTGACCTCTTGTTTTATTTTTTATACATATCTCAGAGGTCTTGCTAATATACTTTATATTTTTTGTTAGATTTTTTTCTGCACAGAATAGAGATATTTTTTTTTGCAATTGTTTTACTCCAATGTGGCACCAGCTATCGTGGACATTTTTTATAAATTTCATGCTGAACTCTTCTGACAAAACAATCTTTTTTTTTCCGTGTCTTTTTAAAGTATATTTCATTTTTCTCTATTAGCCTATCTTTTCTCTGTTGTACATATTCGTTATTCTGTTGATCATTTTCAATATCTTTTATTTCCAGTAAGTTCACGACTTTCAGTTTCATGCCTTCAAGGGGTTTATGGTCTGTAAAAACTAAAAATGATTTACCTATGAGCCAGTATTGCCAGAATCGTACAGCTTCCTTAATAGCTAAGCACTCGAGGTAGATAGCTTTCTTCCTTTTTTGTGCTTGATTTAGTTTTTTCGAAAAAAACGCAACTGGTTTTATTTCTCCATTTTTGTGTACCTGCTTCAACACTGCTCCAACTCCCAGTAAGCTTGAATCCGTATGGATATGGATCGGTAAGTCCTTATCAAAGATTTCTAGAACTGGCTCCGAAATTAGTATGTTTTTTATTTTATCAAAGGATTCTTGGCATTCTTTAGTCCACAAAAATTTCTGATTCTTCCTCAGTAGGTTGTGTAGTGGTTCTAAAATCATTGCCCTTCCTGGTACATATTCTCTATTGAAGTTTATCTTTCCTAGGAATTGCCTAATGTGTTTTTTCGTTTCTGGTTTGGGAAATTCTTTTATTGCCACAACATTATCTTTTATCAGTTTTATCGTATTATTCTTTATAATATGACCCAGATATTTGGCATAGTCTTTTGCGAAGGAGCACTTCTGAAATTTTAATCTAAAACCTTCCTTCTCTATTGCTTGCAGGAGTGCATTCAGGTATTGAATATGTTCCGAAAACGACTTAGAAAATATCAGGATATCGTCAACATAATTCACCGCACAATTTGTTAGATTATTTTTTCTTATAATATTATTCAGAATTCTTTGGAATATAGCCGGTGATGTTTTTAGTCCAAACGGCAGACACGTCCACTGGTAGTGTCCTTCCTGAGTCACGAAAGCTGTTTTTTTTCTATCTTCAATTCTTAAAGGAATGGACCAAAACGCAGAATTAATATCCAAAGTTGTAAAGTAATTACAATTTCTGGTTTTTATCATCAGGTCCTCTATAAGAGGAAACGGTTGTGCTTGGGGGACAACTATCTTGTTTAGATCTTTAAAATCAATGCATAATCTGGACTATTTTTTTTCTTCTTTCTTATACGCTAGCGTCACTGGGGCCGCAAACAGCTGTGCTACCTGGCCTTCTATTTCTTTCTTATCGTCCAGACTACACCTGTAAGGTCTCTTACTACAGTATTTATCTATCGTTAAGTCAATGCGGGCTTCATAGTCTTTCACTGTACATCATATTTATCATTCCTACATCATATTTATTTTTTGCAAAGATTGAGGCATACTTGTCTATTAATTTATTAATTTCATCTTTTTGCTGTGTGCTCAGATGGTTTATTTTCATTTTAAAATCTTTTTCATTAACATGTTCGTTAAAATTAACTAGAATTTCTTGTTCATATTTCACATCTTCTTTCATTTTTAATAGCTCTGTCTTTACTTTATGAGAGAGACTATTATATTTATTCTCTAAAAAATTGTTATCTATATTAGTTTTGGAACTTTCGTCCATTTCAATTTCTTCCTTTATTTCTGGACTTATTTTTTGAGTTATTTTCAGGTCCTTATCTTGAATTAAATGAAAATCCCTGATTAAATCTAGTCCAATTAAAAATTCATATTTGAAGTTTTCATTATTCACTACAAAAACATCTACTTCTTTTTCTATGTTTAGAATTTTTATTTTCACAGTAACTATTCCTTCAGTCTTATTCACACCATTAATTGTTCTCAAATTTGCCTTGTATTTATTTTTTCTCTTCCCTTTGTTCAACTTCAACAATTTTGCATTTATTAATGAAACATTTGAACCTGAATCATAAATTCCTGTCATTTCTGTTGTTCCATTCAGTAAAAATTTGAGTTCAATTAATGGTGGGATATTTAGTTTTTTGGATCAGTGTTATTCAACTCCAATTCCAAAATTAGAATTTTGATTTTGGTTACCTTTGTTGAACCAGCAATCTTCTTCAGCGTGGAAACGTACACCTTTGTTTTAACTCGTACATATCTTACAAGGTTTTTTTCCCATCTTTTCTTTTGTTCCTCCACAAGGCCCAAAAAAAATTTGAAAAAATACCTTAAAATCGTAAAATTTTCCGCTCTTTCCGAATTTGGTAAAAAAAATAGGGGTTCCCATTTAAAAAACCAGACTTTGGGTCCATAGGACCCAACACAAGGCCCCGGGCCCAAACCCGAAGCCACTATCTTCTTTCCCCCTCCAAACCAAACAACTTTTATTTAAAAATCTTTTTTCCACAAAGCTTCCATTTCGAGATATATGCGCGTTTCGATTAATCTACGCCACCGTGTAAATATATATGTAAGGGTAATATATTCCCTAATTCAAATTTCCCACGCTCTTACGACCGTGGCTAAGGTAGATCCCGTCTGGACCGATAGAGAGGGCTTTACCATAAGAGAGAGAGAGAGAGAGAGAGACAGCAGAATAGTGAAAATTATAAAAACATGTGCTATCACTAATTATTGAAAGAAATAGTATTAGTGTAAATTAGGAATTGACAATAGTGAATAATAAACTTTAATTGTCGTTTCTTTGTTTACAGGTAGGATGATATTGTAAAAATTGTTAATAGTGTAAATAATAAATCTTAAAACTTTGTTTACAGAGCAACCAAACAGTTTATGCTGTTGTCAAATTCCTATCCTAATAATCAAGATTATTAAAAAACGACAATTTTTGTCAACAATGGAAAAACTAAGGTTCGAAATTGTAATGAAGGCGGCACAGGATGGAAAAACAACAATTCTATGTATAACCTCAATTGAAACGCCACATGGAAAAGTGTTCGCAATACCAAATGAACTGCAAAATTCAAACTTACACACAGAATTAATAACAGTATCAGCTTTTGGTAGAATAAAAAATACATTGAAGAAGAGGAACCATTTTAGAAAAATATGGATTCCAATGGCTGATAATTTAGCTAAAGTTTACCTTGACGAAGAAAATAATTTAATGTTCAAAGATCAGTATTTAGAAGAAATAGCAGAACCACAAGCTGTACCAGAAAATTCAACCCTAGATAACACTTGGATAGAGTTGATAAAAAAACTCCTGGAAGAAAAAAATTTAAAATCTGAGCTAGAAAATTTAAGCAAAATTGCAAAAGACTTCATGATTGAAAAATTTGATGGGAAAAATGCAAATGCTGGTCAGTGGATCAAAGAATTTGAGAAAGAATGTGAAAGAAACCTGATAACAGAAGATAAAAAAAGATTGAAATATTAAAATGCTTTCTCGAAGGATCCAGTGCAGATTGGTATGCCAGTATGATCTTAAAATTTTCAGTACAATCGGAGTGGGAAAATTGGAGAGAAAATTTTTGTGAAACATTTGGAAATAAAGGGTGGTCCTGTATCAGGTATGCGTACACTTTTAAATACCAGAATGGTTCATTGTTAGATTATGCTTTGAAGAAAGAAAAACTTTTGCTACAAATTAATAAAGCAATTGATCATGACACATTAATAAATCTTATAGCTATGGGTTAACCAAATTATGTGTCAGATAAAATTGACAGAGCATGCATTTTTACGTATCTCCATTGATGGTGCATCGAGTTTTGGGTAAAAATGATTTTTGACCTTTTTAAGGTACTTTTTTGAATTATTATACCCAAAAATTAATAGTTTTCCCTGGATAAAGAGCGTAAAAATTGGGTTAAGGTCAAACCCATGCGAGAGAATTTAGCTATTGCTCTTACGAACAATTTAAAAAAAAAAAATCTCAAATCGGTTGAGAAACAAAAAAGTAGATACAGTTTGAAGATGAGATGTTTTTAAAATAATTTGCTCCGGCCGCCAAGAACATATTAGGCTGGTTTATTTTTCCAAATATCCATGAATAAATGTTTGATATCGATGGAACTTTGTATTTAGGGGTTTCTGCGAGCGCTGAGCTCGAATTTAACGTTAGGTTTTCAATTGGACCTGTTTTAAGGGCAGCACTTATCTAAGGGAGGATGAAGAATTAAAATTTTTTTTTATAATTATTGATAAAAATTGATTTAGGGGGTTTTTGCACGCACTAAACACGAATTTGAAGTCCATTTTTCAGTTCGACCTAAACTAAGGGTAGTACTTATCTAAGGACTGGTATTTTTTTTTTCACTTTTCGATAAAAGTTGGTACGCGGGGGTTTTTGCGTGCGGTAAACACGAATTTGACTAGCGTTTTTTAGTTTGACCTAAACTAAGGGTAGTACTTACCTAAGGACTGGTATTTTTTTTCACTTTTTGATAAAATTTGGTACGCGGGGGTTTTTGCGTGCGCTAAACACGAATTTGACTAGCGTTTTTCAGTTTGACCTATACTAAGGGTAGTGCTTATCTAATGGAAGGTAATATTTTTTCTTTGTTTAGTTGTAGATAAAAATTGGTATGCGGGAGTTTTTGCGTTTTATTTCTTTTAGTGCAATACAAGCCACTTGAACTTAAATAAAGTTGGGACCAATTTTTTATAATCTAGATTTTACTAATTTTATTATAAACGAAAGAAAAAAATATGTACATATTTACAAATTTATTCACAAACGAGATATTTTGCGTTGTATTACTATTTACAAATTTCAGTTCTGAGCAACTAAAAATCATTTTTAGGTTGAAAATTTTGTAAGAAACCAATTTTATTACAAACTGAATCAGCTGTAAAACTGATTGTTGCAAGTGAATTTCGATTTATTTTTTTAGTTATTGTTTATTGGTCACTATGGTACTAAAAATTATTGTCATGTTTATCTGCTAACCAAAAATATTTTCTTTGTACTTGATTCAATAAATATGATAAATTAGTGAATATATTTCCAAAAGTTGTGCAAAAGTAGTGTAAAAAAGTAGTAAAAATGCCTAAAGTACCAGCTAGTAAAAAATCCGATCATTTTAAAAATCTTGCGACTCTCAGGTGGAAAAATTTTCGAAAAAAAGATGATGTTCCTGAGCACAACGTTCGTTTGCAGATAAAAATAAAAAATACTGAAAGCAATAAAGGGCTGTTGAATTTGAATGAACCGTCAGAATTTTACGAAAACATTATTCCTCAAGAAAGTACAAAAGTTTCTGATCGGTGCATTATTGAACCTGAGCAAGATGAAAATATAAAAAATTCTGATCAGGATGAAAATATCGAGTCGAGACACAATTCACAATTTTATGTATATAAATATTAGATATTTTGATTTTGTTGTACCTTTTAGAAACGTGATTGACGCATTCTTCTTTTTTTATTTCAACTGATGGCCCATAAACTTATTGGGGCCTCTTATTGGGCCTTATGGACATAAACCCAATTTTTTTCAGCAGATTCTGAAAGAGCGAACAATTTCAAGATTTTAAATTATTTTGAAAAAGTTTTTTGGACCCTATCTAGGTCCAGCAAGCCCCAATTTAGTGGAAAAATTACAAGTAAAAATAAACAACAAACAAACATTATTATTCTCTATAATCTGGAAGCCTGCGAACTGCGCACGATACATAAGTAAATAGGAACTTAGTTGCACACGATACATAAGTAAAATAATTTTTTTGATACATAAATAAATTAATTTTTTTTTAATTATCCATTCAGTAATTTCTCGAACTGGACACCATTTTGCTGAATGCTCGCGTTTACTTTTTTTCCACTTTTTGTGCATTTGTTTCACAAAAAATACTTTTTCTCGAAAATAACGCTGTCAATGATAAATGTGATTTTTCGGAGCTCGCTGGGCCTCATTAGGACCCAAAAAATACCTAAAAATAGTAAAATTTTCTGCTCTTTCCGAATTTTGTAAAAAATAGGGGTTCCCAATTAAAAACTGGACTTGGGTCCGTAGGGATCAATATGAGATCTCGAGCCCAATTTTTTGGGCCCATTTTATTGGAAATTTTAAACTAAAAAACTTTTACATTACATGTGCCTTACAAAAAAGGCGTTTTTTCGGATTTAAGCAGAGTAAAAGAGAAACGGGCCCTACGCGGCCTCCACAAGGCCCAAAAAAAATTTGAAAAAATACCTAAAAATCGCAAAATTTTTCGCTCTTTCCGAATTTTTAAAAAAAAATAGGGGTTCCCATTTAAAAAACCGGACTTTGAGTCGGTAGGGTCCAACATAAGGCCCCGGGCCCAAACCCGAAGCCACTATTTTCTTTCCCCCTCCAAACCAAACAACTTTTATCTTAAAAACTTTTTTCCACAAAGCTTCCATTTCGAGATATATGCGCGTTTCGATTAATTTACGCCACCCTGTATGTACAGTACTGCTCAAAAGTTTAAGACATCCCCAAATTTCACTATACACATCTGTCAAATTTGAGTTTGCGCTTAGCCGTAACGGCTCAAATCGGTGTGTCAAGGTCTTAAACTTTTTTTTTTTTTCATAAATATATTAATTTAAAAGAAAAACCATTAGTGTAATAATATTTAATTTGCAAATGAATGTTCTCTCACGTTTCTGTTTAAAAAGTTAATTTTTGAAATACAGCAAATTTAAGCCATTTTTTCACTTTAGGAGCTGTCTTAAAATTTTTTACCAAGATCCTAATGCATACACTATTTTTTTCCAAGTTTTTACAATGTTCAAGTTTAACGAGAAAAAATTTCAAGTCGATCCATACAAAACTGTTCAAGCCACATAAGAAAAATGTATATTTTTAATCAGTTATAAATAACCAGTTTTTTAAAATTTTAATCAATTTTATGCCTAAACCTGTTATTTTTTTTCTAATATAAGGGACAAAAATTAGATAGTAACTCAACTTTTTTCTATTTTTAACTTATTTAATACAAATTACATAGAAAACTTAAAGGATTTCATGAAAAGTTACAATTTTTTATGGTAATAATTGAACTGTTTAACGAGAAGAAAAACGTAAAATTTTTAAATTAATTATACATAAAAAAAAACTATCATCATAATCATATTAATGAACACAAATAAATCATTTAAATTACACTACATTGAATTTTTTTATCCGAGAATTCTAATATTTTGTTGCTCCTCCTTTGGCTTTATAGCAAGCTGCGACTCTTCGGACCATCGACTTTGCGAGGTCTAAACAATAACTGCACCTTAAACTTTGCCAAGCAGCAGCTATTTCTACTTACAAATCATTGAGATTTCTTAAATCTTTGTTTTGAATTATACGTTCTACTTGAACCCAAGCATTCTCAATAATATTTAAATCCGGCGAGCGAGCTGGCCATTTTAGCAAAGGTATTTTATTATCAGACAGCCACAGCAAATTTTTCTTTGAAGTATGGCACGGAGCATTATCTTGTTGGAACAGCCAATTTTTGCGCCTTCCAAAAAGTTTTTTTTTTGAAGGAATCATAGTGTTATCGAGAATGTTAATGTATTTGTCGCTATTGACTGTGCCTTCTACAAAATAAAGTTCACCTGTTCCTTTTCCTGAAAGACAGCCCCAAATCATCACAGACCCGCCGCCTTTCTGAACTTTTGCGGCAAGACAGTCTTGATTATATTTTTCATCTGCGGTACGTCTTACTCTTCTCGGCCGATTGGAGAACAGTTGAAATGAAGATTCATCACTAAATAAAACAGTGTTCCACTTTTCTTCAGTCCAAGATAATTTGTCACGGCACCACTCATAGCGATCTTTACGATTTTTTTTAGTGAGAAGCGGCTTACGGACTTCCACGCAACTTTTCAAATTTTTATCAAGCATACGCCTGTTGACAGTTTGTCTGGATATTACCACATTTACTTCATCTTTCAATTGATTTTTTAATTTATTAGCTGTAATTTTCCGGTCTCTTTTTACTTTGTTGATGATAATTCTGTCTACTCTGGCACTTGTTACACGAGGTCGACCCGACCGGCTTTTATTTTTGACGTTTGCTGTGTTTTGGTACGCGAAAATTGTATTCCGAACACAACATCTACTTACATTCAGAGTTTTTGATATCTCTGTTGGATTTTTTTTAACTTTAAACAAACCAATAATTTGCCATTTTACTGATTCTGACACTGCTTTTTTCCACATGTTAATCTTAACCGATAAAATGACAAAATTTAAAACAAATGTATCTATTTAATTTCTAACTTTATCATGTAGATGGCGCTAAACGTTAAATAATTTGAACATAACATTCCAAGAAGTCAGTTCGAGATATGTCAAGCTCAACTAATTTATTAAAAAAAACCACGTTAAAAATCAAATTGTCCGTTCTATTAATTTAATCGAATAAATTAATTTAAAAATTTTACGTTTTTCTTCTCGTTAAACAGTTCAATTATTACCATAAAAAATTGTAACTTTTCATGAAATCCTTTAAGTTTTCTATGTAATTTGTATTAAATAAGTTAAAAATAGAAAAAAGTTGAGTTATTATATAATTTTCGTCCCTTATATTAGAAAAAAATAACAGGTTTAGGCATAAAATTGTTTAAAATTTTAAAAAACTAGTTATTTATAACTGATTAAAAATATGCATTTTTCTTATGTGGCTCGAACAGTTTTGTATGGATCGACTTGAAATTTTTTCGTTAAACTTGAACATTGTAAAAACTTGGAAAAAAATTGTGTATGCATTAGGATCTTGGTAAAAAATTTTAAGACAGCTCCTAAAGTGAAAAAATGGCTTAAATTTGCTCTATTTCAAAAATTAACTTTTTAAACAGAAACGTGAGAGAACATTCATTTGTAAATTAAATATTATTACAATAATGGTTTATCTTTTAAATTAATATATTCATGAAAAAAAAAAAAAAGTTTAAGACCTTGACATGCCGATTTGAGCCGTTACGGCTAAGCGCAAACTCAAATTTGACAGATGTGTATAGTGAAATTTGGGGGTGTCTTAAACTCTTGAGCAGTACTGTATATATATATATATATGTGTGTGTGTGTGTGTGTGTGTGTGTGTGTGTGTGCACTGTACCAAATACACCCTCTTTATGCGCTAATTACGCGCAATCCGCCCACGTATTTAAAAAAACCAAAATAACCCATCTTTTTTTTCCAAAATAATCCAACAATAAAAAAATTTTCAAGGTTTTCGCGGTTTAACCAAAATAACCCATCCAAAATAACCCTTTTATAAGAGCTTTTGCTCTAGTCTAACAAATAATTGAGGGGTTCGAGATAATTTTCAATGACAGCACGTAAGTTGTTCTTTGCAACGCTAGGTTTTATTTAAGTATAAACACGTCAACGCTAAGAAGCAGGCCAGGCCCTTGACTTAATGAAAGGGGAGAGACTCCCGGAATAAATGATCTGCAACGCAGCAACAGTTACAAGGCACAATTACGATAATTACAATTATAATAATTATTAAAAATCAGAAGAATGCGCGACTGGTCGCTGTGGCAGCTTGGTACGTGAGTAAAACAATGCGACGTAACTCCGCTGCGCTCAACGGCCGTAGCAACGCTGCCGCCGGCAAGCAGCACAGCTGCTTGCCAAAATCAAGTTTATCAAGACCATTACAATGTATAGTATTCCGAACAGAAAAGATACTTTCCTAATTAATTCTGAAAACTAACAATTATTAAATATATCCTACATAAATAATTTTTTAAATTGTTATTGGTATACGATGAATACTATCAATTTTTTTCATGCAGTCACTTTATTTTTAAGATAAATATCAAAAACAATAATGAACTGTAAAAATAAAAATACAATAATTTATTTTGAAAAAGTATAAATTATAAAGAATTTAATGAAAAAAAAAATAAATTAATACTTATTATAATTAAAATTGTATACGGAGTTTATAAAAACTACAAGAAAAACTGAATTTTACCTTAATAAAGTAGATTATAAATTTAATAATTTTAGTTCAATAAAAAAAATATTTCATTAACCAAATTTAAAAATAATGGTTTGATTTGAGATAAGCATTTTTTAAAATCCGCGAATCAGGAATTTAAACAAAATTATAAAAAAAAAGAAAGAATTTTTCCCTGATAAAGTAGATCTTCCATTGGTCAAATTAAAAAATTAAAGTCAGATTCGTAATCTGTATCCTCGAAAACCTTGTTGATAAAGTTTAACAAAACTATCGAAAAAAAAAAATTTACCAGATTTTACCCAATTTTACTAAAAGTAGACCACATGGGTCAAAACTGAAAACCAAAATCAGATTGTAAACAGCATCCTCGAAAACCCCCGGGTACCAAATTTCAAACATGCGATAAATGGAAGCAACTTTTTTTTCAACAAAAGATCAGAATTTAGACGATGACGAATTTAAAATGAAGAAAAAATCCCAATATGAGTCGAAATAATCATGGTATTTAAAAATAGATGTCAAAGTCTTCATGAGCGACCTCAAAAACTACTATAAACCAAATTTTTAATGAATCCGAGACACTTAAGTCACTTTTATTAAAGAAAGAAAGACAACGACGAAGAATTCGAACTTTTCAATATAATAAAGGATTTTCATGCAACAGTGTTATCTATAAACAAATTTTTGGTGGGATGAACATGTTACTAGAAGAATATAAGATCCAATTTCAAGTCAGCCAAGTGGACCATGCAGTAACGAGGGTTTAGGAAATATGATTGCGGAGAAACCTGGTGATCAATCGGGTTTCCCTCGTCGAGATGAGGTCCAGCGATGTAGGGTACCAACACGAAGTATTCCGACCACCAATTATACTACGCCGCTACACTAATCTAGGTTTGGCAGTGGCTACTAAACCTGTTTAGTGCTGGTCACCAAAATGGCCTCTTAAACTTGGTTTGGCACTTACTGCTAAACTGTTTGATATAATCTACCAAACTATGCTCTCCGTGAAGATCTCATTGAAATTGAGTTACGTTTTCTTTCGATTCAAATTAAATTAACCAGACTTTGATTAAGTGGTGACCAATCAACCTAAGAACGAAACCAAAGCCATAAAAAGTTTGGTGTGATTATTTTTCTATTTTTGACGAGCTAATTAATGAATTCAAATTCTTTAAAGAGGTGAGTTTTACTTTTTTAGTTTAGAATATAACCAGGCAGTATGAATTCTAATTAATAAGTTGATAAAATTTCTTAAGTAACCAAAAAGATAAATAATTTTTCTCAATTTTAATAATTATTAACTATACATACAACTTTAAAAAAATAAATCTATAAGGAATCGCAGTCAAAGACTATATAAGTATCTGTTATACATATATTAAGCAAAAAAAAGTTTGTTAATTTATTAAACTAAATATTTGTTTCACCTGAATTTCCAAAAGCAGTTCTGATTTTTTTCTTCTTATATCTATTAGAAGCTTTTGATGTTCTGAAGTCAACTCTGAAAAATTTAAGAAGTTACTATAAAAATATTTATGAATTATTATACATATGTTTAAATTAATTGATTATTATCGTTGTTGTTATTGCTATTATTGTTGTTGTTGCTGTTATTATTATTGTTATTATTATTATTATTATTATTATTATTATTATAATTAATATTATTATTATAATCATTATTATTGTAATTAGTATTATTATTATTATTATCATTATTATAATCTCCGTCTTACTGTCCCTCTCGGTATTCGTACAAATGGGACTAGAAGGAGCCTCTGGACCGGGGCAGGGAGCGTATCCGCAGGTGGTGGATTGCGGCGAATCATCCTGAAGGCAGAGGATTCCGGGACGACCCGATTGCGGACGAATGAGGGTGACCCGCAAACAGGCTTTTATCTCAGCGAATGGCCTGAGGGTTTTATAAACGAGCCGGACCAGGAACATGAATGTACAGAATGAATGAGCAGTCTTACAGAATGAAAGTAGAGGGTCCCTCCAGAGACAGAGAAAGAAAAAGCTCGAATCGGTCCCGGTTAAAGGTTTTAAGTTAAAGCTCATTGAAGATCTCATTGAAATTTCGAAAAGTTAGACTTAGGAAATTTTCGGTGATAGAACTTAGATTTTTTTTTTTTTTTTCGTGAAAGTAGGACTTAGTAGAATTTTTCAAAGGTGGAACATTGAAAAATTTCGAAAAGTTGGACTTAGAAAATTTTTCGGTGATAGAACCCGATTTGAAATCGGGACTTAGGAAAATTTTCGAGTTAGGAATTGAAAATTGATGATTTTTTTTTGTTATCTCTCTTGCGGTTTGGATGGAGGAAATTACGAAAAGACGGATGAGTAAGAATTTATGGATTAACTTTTGGTGATGGATATTTGGGTATATTTGAGTGATTTATATGATTTTATTGTTGGCTAGTGCCGGCCAAAATATTATAATTTAATTGTTGGCTAGTGTCCAACTGAATTTTTACTATTTTTTTATTTTGTTTTGGATTTTAATAGGTTTCAGGAAGATTTATTTGTAGTATAAAAATAAAATAAAATAAAATAAATAAAAATAACAGCTACTGAAAAGCGAAGAATCAAGACTTATTGTAGACAGTGATAATTTTATTTTCAGGTTCAAGAGTATTGTAGACAGTGATAATTTTATTTTCGGGTTCAAGAGTATTGTAGACAGTGAATATTTTTTTTTTTCTTTTCAGTTGTTGAAGAAAACTGTAGACAGTGATAAATTGATAAACAGAAATTTTCTTTTCAGGTTTAAGATTAAGTGTAGACAGTGAAAACTTTTTTTTTGTTTTCTCAGATTCAAGTACAACAGGCTCTTTCGAGTCGGTCTGTGAAAGATTATTACGAGTTGAGTTAATCCAAGAAGGAAAGAGGTTGGACGTTCCGTGGATACCATCTGTAGACAATGAAGGAATGGATCCGAAGGAACAACCAGCGAAAGAATACGTACTAGACACGAGAACACACAGACAGAGAAAATCCAGACAAACTAGTCAAAAACCGGGAATGAGAGAAGACAAATTGGTGACGGATTATAGCGAGAGTGAATATCGGACAGATGGAGACGAGAATGATTCGAGTTGGTAGTGAATGATACACCTAACAATAAAGAGCGGAAATCAAAGACAAGTTATTCAATTCCAGAGAACGATGGCACAACGAAGAAAATCAATGAAACGGGTTTGAGAAAAACCATAATTCAATCACCTCTGGAAATGAAAAACTTGTTTATATCCCCTTCACACGGTATTCACTCGGTATGGGAAAACAAACAATTGAACTTACGATTGAGAGAACAAAAAGTAGACATGAGTAGACATATGGAAAGGTTAATGGACCGAAGAAGAGAAGAGATTAAATTGTATGATGGGTACGATAATGAATCGGAGAAAAACTATGAGAGTGGAGATTCAGATGATAGTAAGATAGAACTACGTAGAAAACGGCAAGTAAAGAGAAGTTCTAGGAACGAAAAAGTAGAAGGAAGACAGGAAGAAATGAAAAGATTCGGAAAAGAAAAGGAACTGGACAATGAAAGAAAACAAAACAGACAGTATACAAGTAGTGGTCGCGATACAACCGACGATGAGATAACCAAATAGCATAAGAGTAACAGGTCAAACAAGGTTCATTACAGTAAAAAGAATGAGTCGTCTCATCACCGTGAAGAACGTTATAGATCCTCGTCGAGGGAGAACTACTACAAACCTACACATGGTCATAAGAGATACAAATCTACGTCACGGGAGAGGCGTCATATCGACATTAAATCTCGGGAACATGATCACATTTCTCTAGACAGAAGAGATCGAAGATCGAGGTCGAAAGAACTACATCAAAAACATTCACATCGTAGTAAACTACGAACTTCCGTAACTCGACACAATCGTCACGGATCCCCATCTCGTAATAAGAGAAGGGATTCATCGTCACAAGAACGGAGTCACAGAAGAGTCAATAGTAGACTGCGAGGCCATCGACATTGTTCGTCTTCTTCATCTGAAGAACATCGTCATGGATCGTGGATCTAAGGCCATAGAGTTTATAGAGAGCCACAAGTTTCTCGATCGCGAAATAGTAGACGTAGACGAGATTATCGCAGTAGATCCGATTCAAGAGAGTATAGACATGTTTCAAGACAAAATCGGAGCATTTCAGCATCAGACAGCCGATCACCAATAAGACATCGTAGACACGGGTATACACAGTCTGGCATTATCAATTGTGTGAGAATTTTAAAAGATTGGAATTTAAAATTCTCGGAGGATGAGGGAAAAGAAAATCCAGAACAATTCCTTAACAAGCTAGAAAGGTGTAGACGGAATAGTAACATGTCGAACACTCAAATAATAAACGCAGTAGCGAGTGTGATGGAAGATCGGGCCCTGAGATGGTACGACACGGCGATTTTGAAGATTGAAACGTGGCATGAGTTTAAAAAGGCGTTCCAGAGAAACTTTATTGGCCAATACTCACAGTATGAGGTCATGGACGAAATAAGGAATAGGACTCAAGGCAAAGGAGAAACGATCTTGAATTACATCACTTGTCTGGGAGTCCTATTTAAATATTTAAAGCGTCCTCTGGAGGAAGATGAACAGATAGACATAATAAGAAGAGGGTTGCAGCCTGAATACAAGTGGTACTTGGATAACAAAAGAGTAGACACGGTAGACGATTTGGAACACTGCGGAAGGATATTCGAAAGACAGAAAGAGGATTGTAACAGATTTGTAGGACCACCAATCAAAGACAAATGCCGGATACCTATAGCAGCATTAACGAGCACGAAAAGCAAAGTGGCTGCAGTAAATGAAGTCGCGGTGGTTAGTGTTGAGGGAAAGAAGGCGAGAAAGAAAAACAAAAAGAACAAAAATGTAGACAGTCCAATTCAAAGTCAGAAAAATGAAGTAGCAGGTATTGAGGTGCAAAATAACCCGTCAGGTAATAAACCAAACTGGCAAAATAGACAATATAACGTTAAAAATCAAAATGGCTGGCAGAACAACCAGTATAGCCAACAAAACGTCAATAAACAAATGAGGCCACCACAACTAGGACCTCAAATACAAACACAACAAAATTCACAACAACAACCACGTCTACAAGTACAACAAATAAATCAACATGAGCAAGCTACACAACAATTAGAATGAGAAAGTAGATAAACTCAACAACAATCACGATAATAACAAATTCAAAGTGAAGGTAGACCAATGGGCAACTGTCGTAATTGTGGAGGACCTGGTCATCGGATTTGGGAATGCCCAGATCTATGCTGCTATAAATGCAGACAGACTGGACATTTTGCAAATAATTGCCCATTGAATGCCCAGGCAACAAGTTGTCAAGTTTGTGGTGCAAAGGGTGTAACAGTGAGAAACTGTGGAAATTGTCCACAGTTGTTAGCCTTGCTGGGAAACGCCAAGGCGGGATCGTCGGGTGGCCCAACACTCCCAAACAACAAACAGGAGCCACAAAACCAACAATAGACAACTATAGTGAGGTAGACAGAGAGATGGATGTGGAACAACAGGTAGGAGAGATGGTGGAGGAAGATTGGACGAATGAGGAGGAAAGTGAGGAGGTAGAGGAGTTTAGGGAGACAGAAAGTCAGAGTGATGAAAGTAAAAAATGGGATGTATGGAAAGTGATGAATGATTTTAAAGCCAGGAAGACAGGAGCAATTCCTAAAAATAAGAGTGGGATAAAATTGAGTGAGAAAGGACTAACACCATGCAAAAAGAAAGTAATCATATAAATAAAGTAACAGAAGGAGGAATAACCAAAAGTGAAAGGACCTGTGAAAGTGCCAAAGAAAATGTAGACAAGGGTGTAGACATGAGTATTGGCAGTAGAGTAACGAGGTCAGGAGTAACTACAAGTGAAAAGTTTTGTGAAAATCCTACAAATATCGTATACAGGGAGGTAAACGAAAGTATTAGCGACAGAGTAAACAAGACGAAAGTAACTACAAGTGAAAAAGCTGGTGAAATTAATGGTGAGGTCGGTGTTGAGTGTAGACAAATGGATGAGGTAGAAAATGTGGACGAGGGGAAGGAAGGTAATATAGAGGGTAATGAGGAAGAAATAGGACAGTTGATTGAAAGCTTAGCAAGTGGGGATGATATAAGTGATGAGCAACTGACACAGATGAATGTTGCCATGCAGAAATTCGTGAAACAAATCGACTGGTCTCCGAATCGAAGGTTTTACAAAGCCCCTACTGAAAAGTTGAGTGAACAAGCTGAAGGTTTTCAGTCTAGTTCACGTCAAGGGGGGGGGGGGCGCAACTGTGCGAGGCCCAGTTGAGGAAGTAGACGATGAAGTAAGTGGTCTGGTGAGAGATAACAGGTTTTTCTTCGAGATCTTGTTGGATGGGAAACCATTCCAAGCCTTACACGACACTGGTGCCACGGTGTCTATCGTGGGGGAGTCGGTAGCCAAGCATTTCCAAACGAAACTACAACCTTGCGCTACAAGTCTCAAACAGGTGGGTCATGACTATTTCACAGTGTTGGGTCAGTTAGATCTGTAGATAAATATAGATGCCAGGATGGAGAAAATTTCACCCAGAGCGGTGAAAGGTATCACCAATGACATCATCTTGGGACAAGATTTCATCCAGGCGTTTGAGATTTGTTGTGACTATGCGGATGGCTCGTGGAAGAGTGGTTCGAGTGGCATACGGCACCAGTTCACGAAGGCTGATGGAGAGAACGGTGAAACTCTAATTGCAGAATGTGCAGTGGTGAAGGAAACACCAGAAGAGAAACCGCGGATCGAAATGGTGGCAGAGATATTGACAGAATGCGCAGGTCTGGTCGAAATCACAGAGGAAGAGAAACGACAGATAGAAGATCCAGCCAAGAAAATTTGGCCTCCACCGGAAGAATTTCAGGGGTTCACTACTCTCACGCAGCATCGGATAGAACTAACAGAAGGAGCAGTGCCGGTACGTCATGCTCATAGAAGAATGTCACCGGTTATGGAAGAGGTGGCTCGTAGAGAAGTAGACAATATGTTAGAGAGAGGGATCATTTAACCATCGAATAGTGAGTGGAGAAGTGCACCGGTAATCACAAAGAAAGGTGATGGAGATTACAAGTTTTGCATAGATTACAGAGATGTAAATAAGGTATCTTGCAAGGACACATATGCCTTACCCAGTGTAGACACGGTGTTAGACAAGTTGCGGATATGTATATATGTAAGATAGACTTAAAACAGGCGTCCTTCCAGATTCCCATGGATCCTGCGAGTCGCAAGTATATAGCTTTTACAGTTCTAGGGAAAGGTTTGTTTGAATTTTTGCGAATGCCTTTTGGTCTTTCAAATGCCCCCAGAACTTTCCAAAGACTGATAGACGCATTGTTTGGCCCGGATGTAGAACCAAATGTGTTTGCCTACTTGGATGATATAATCATTGCCCTCACATTTATGGAGTTACTGTATTGGGTAGAGTTCGTGCTGAGGAGGTTGACAGAAGCTGGTTTGGTAGTGAACGCAAAGAAATGTGAGTTTTGTTGCTCACGAGTGAAATTTTTGGGTTATTTTCTGGATGCGGAAGGGTTGAGACCTGATCCAGAAAAGGTAGACCCTATTCTGAGGATTCCCGCGCCAAAGGGGTTGAAAGGTCTGAGAAGTTTTCTCAGCTTCATTAACTGGTACGGCTGATTCATAGAACATGAGTCGGAGATAAAAATTCCACTGACCAGACTGACGTCGAAGAAATTCCTTTGGAAGTGGGGATCGGAAGAGCAGGAAGCTTTTGACACTCTGACGAAGGCACTCACAGAAGCTCCAGTGTTAGCGAGACCAGATTTCACATTCCCATTCACGGTCCAAACCGATGCCAGCCGAGATTCAATTGGAGCGGTTTTAACCCAAGACTTTGAAGATGGTAAACATCCTATCTGCTTTGCCAGCCGCATGTTGAAAAACCATGAGAAAAACTTCACAGTGTCGGAGAAAGAAATGGTGCACGGAGAGAAAACTGACCGTAAAATTTGGTCTGAAAGTAGCCCGTATAAATCGGGTTTCGCTCGCGGCGCGCAACGGTTGAATGTACCAAAACCGCCCAGGCCGTCACCGGATTAATCGGTGCCTACTCTGCCCGTCCGTGCCGGTCTCGCGCCCGTTTTTTCCGGTCCTACCAAACAACAGTTCGAACTTTTAAAGCAGTGATAAGCAGTGATCGAGTGATTTCTTCTAAAGTTTTATATGTACAAGTAAGTAGTTATATATAACTGCTTTAATGTAAGATACATATTTTTTTAATGATTAAAATTTAATATAACCGTGAATACACTACAGGTATGGAAAACATGGATGTAGAGTATGTAATTGACCCTAACCTATCCTACCCAATCCAAGAATTTCAGTTTGTAAACAATCGTAACGGTTTGCATTAGTTAATTCATTTTTATTTTAATCTTACACCGCCTTGCTTGTATACGAAAATATGTGATGAAGAATACATTGCAACAAGACACAGTTATTTACAATAGAAGAGATTTTTTTTAGTTATACAAAATTTGTTGTTATGAAAGCTTGTTTATAAATTGAACCTGTAAATAAATTGTTAAAATCAATATGTTTTGAATTCTTTTGATTTTATACAAATCAAATCGTATTCACTACCCATCACCATAATTATATAGTGACTAATACTTTTTTTTAAAAACTCCTACCTAATATTTTCAAAAATGATAGAACATTCTTTTATAGCTTCAGTTTATTATGTCTTAGTATTTAAAACTTAAAATTTTTTTTATATTTTAAAGTATAAATTTTATTTTTACATTATATTGTTAATACGAGTAACGTGTTTTATAACTGAAATTATTCACAAATATATAATCTTAAAATATACACATAAACAAATTAACTTTGCACTGATAAAAGATTTTTGTTTAGCCGATTTTCTAAGAGAACAATTAAAAAAAATACATTTTCAAAAATATTTAATTTCAAACAATTAATTACTGTTTTCATACTTTATAAATCTAATACAATTTAATGCAATTTATTGGAGCCTCATATGTATGTTTGCGTTTATCAAATTAAATACAAATATATTGTTTTAAAGACTGTACATCCCACATTTCACTGTGATTTCGTGATGTAGAAATTAAATAAAACTAATATATCGAACGATATATTAGTTTTACTATGCAATTTCTTTAGGAATACTCTGCCTGTAGTTGTCGGTTGCGCCGCCTGAAAAAAACGGGCGCGAGACCGGCACGGGCGGGCACAGTAGGGACCGATTAATCCGGTGACGACGCTGGGCGGTTTCGGTACATTCGACCGTTCGCGCGCCGCGAGCGAAGACCGATTTATACGGGTCTACTTTCAGACCGAATTTTACGGTCATTTTTCTCTCCGTGTGGCTGTTAAATTCGGCATTGAGAAGTACAGGCCGTATATCGAAGGTACGCATTTTACGGTAATAACCGATCACAGTGCGTTGAAGTATCTTAAGAATCTGAAAGATCCAACTGGTAGACTGGCAAGATGGGCTTTGTTTTTACAGCAATGAGATTTTACGATCGTTCATCGAAAAGGTGTTAATCACAACTTGCCCGACTGGTTATCAAGGAGCTATGATGTAGACGAGGTAGGAGAAATTGTAGAGAGTGTAGATCCGTGGTATGTCAAGAAATTGGAAGAGGTTGGACAGTATCCGAACAAGTATAAAGAATAGAGGGTGGACGGGGAATTACTTTATTGTTACCGCAGAGATGAGTTGTTGGATCCAGTGTCAAACAACGAAGAAGGTTGGTAATCCCAACAGACCAAAGAGAAAGAAATCTCCACGATGCTCGCTGTCTGACGTCGTCAGGACATCTGGGCAGAAATAATACCTACAACAGGGTGGCCGGAGAATATTATTGGCCAGGCATTTGGCACGATGTCCAGAACTACATATATTAATGCGAACTCTGCAATGTTCGCTCATGGGCAAGCGAATAGTGGAACGGTGCTGGGCAGTGGTTTCAGCCGACCTGATGAAGTTTCCAATTCAACGAAGGTGTCCCCAGCATATCTAAACTTTGGTAGACAACCGCAACCGGTCAAAAGTCTTCGACGAGAGCTGGAAGTGAGAGGCCCGAAGCTAGAGATGAATCCAGAGAAAGGTCGTACACAGGTGACATTTAATGTCGGAGATTTGGTATGGAGACGAATTAAGACATTATCAAACGCGGCAAAAGGGAGGTCTGGAAAGTTAGCACCAAAGTGGGACGGACCATTCAAGATTGCTAAGTTCAAACCTCCAGTAACATATGGATAGATCGGATGAAGAGGTTGGATGCTTTGAGGGACCTAGTGGCTAGACATCTAGACGAATTCAGGGAAACACAGACAAGGGCGTACAATTATTGGTAGGAGGGAGTCGGACCTAAGGCTAACAGTATGATCCATGTGAGTCCTTTGAAGAAATACCTGAAACCGAGGAATGGATAATGGCGCGGTTAGCAAATTTTTTTTTATCATTATTATCTTTTCTCTTCAGGTATGTGTAGACTAACCTTGTGTTGTCTGGTTATTTTTTTTTTTGTAGGCGAGGGATAAATTGTCAACGTGAAGTCCGTAAGGTAGTAAACTGTTTTTTCCTGAGTAGTCTGGGACGGGAGGGCTCAAAATGAATTGTAGACTTATTCTTATTTTTTTTTGTTATTTATTTAGTATGGCCGAGATGGTGAACCCTTCGGAGGATTGGCCGGAGCAGCTCACCGACATGTTCGTGGCGGACCACTACCACGAACTGTTGGATGAGCTGGTAGCCGAAGAATGTGCGGCCTCGATACCATCGGAGAACCGCCAGGCCCCCGAGGGCGAAGAGATACCAACACAGGCGGTGATCTCCCCGCCGAGTGACCTGCCGGTGGACCTTGGCACCCTCTCTCTAGGCGAGACCCAGGAGGCTCCAACCTTCAACGAGGTCCTGCATAAGGTAGAGGTTCTTCTCTTGCAGGAGGAGGACCAGGGACCGTGGCAGATGGTCGATGAGGTGGTCGCCGAAATCGATGGAAGCTTCGACCCATTGTCCGACAGCCGTGCCGCCGAAGAGGAATTAGTGGCCTATGAGCGTCGATACGCGGGCCGGGTTCTGCCCAAGGGAGGTGAGACCATGGAGTTTTTGGAAGAAGCACCCCCGTCCAGCAACCCCAACGACTCGCTCATCCCTTGAAACGAGATCCTACACCAGGCCACTGTGTCATCGATGGTGATCGACAGGGCTCCGGTGGCCTACGCCGACCTCAACATCTACCCGGCTGGATACGCGGATGACCTGATAGAGGAGGCGCAAAGGGAGAGGGAAGAGTCAGCGCCGCGGAGGAAGAAGAAGAAGAAGAAGAAGAACCCCCGACGACACCTTACACTGGACAATAACGTCTCAGGGGAGTCCAACCCTTATCCACGCCGCTCTCCACCTCGCGCTCCTTCCCCAGTAACCCTACCAGCCGTAGACGAGACCCCGACAACCACGACGAACACGGACGAACAGGTCCGGGTTCCCGTTGGGCGGGGGGCCGTCAAGCGTACCGTCCGAGGTTCGAGTCCGGTCACTCTCACGACCTCCGTGTCAGTTTCGACTGCCATGGAGACGGCGGAGGTGACAGGGGCTCCTACTCGGGCGGACGTCAGCGACCCACCCCCCAATGGGTACCTACCCTTTTTCAATCGAGACCTTCCAGCCAAGCTCGAGGGTCGATTGTTTGGGGGTCTGGCTGTCGTAGCCACCGACCCCCACATAGACCCGCCCCCCAATTGTTCCTTCGGGTGTTGGTCTCTGAGCCATGAGACTCGCCACTGCCCCCGCTACCTCGTTGGGGACTTCTGTGATAACTGCGGTCGTAGGGGTGTTCGTGTGGATGAGTGCCCTCGCTGTAGTTCGGCGTACCGATTACGCCTGCGTAATCGGGAACGCAGCAGAGCGAGTGCGGTGCTCCCCGTCGAGCAGTTTGCGGCCATGTCCCGAGCCAGAAGAAGGACTCGGTGGGACACGCCGAACTTTGCGACCGGGGTTGTCCCCGAAGAGGGTATACCGGGTTCGAAACCAGTGGTGGGAGGAACGGTCTTGAGAAAACGCGCCCGGGACAGAAATGGGGACGAGCTTGCAGAGGTCGTCGAGATTCTGGTCGCTCCTTCTCCGGCCAACCTTGTTGACGCTTCGGTCTGGCATCGCCTGGAGCCGATGAATCCGGTGGAGCTAAGAGTGCTAAGTGTCATGGAGATTTTACTCATGGCTCAGCGGCTCCCGGACGATGTCAGACCCAAGGTTATTCGTCAGGTATGGTGGGAGAACGAGCAACTGAAACCTCGGCGACTCGAATAAAAAAGAATTTTTTTTTTGAGACTTTATTATTATTATTATTTTTTTCTCTATTTAATTTGTTTTATTGTAAACACGACTGACTTGTAGACGAAATGTAGACACGACTGGACTGTAGACGAAGTAGACCATTCTGAGGAAAAATTGAGTAGACTAAGCAGTGGGTATACCACCATTTTTGCTATTTGTGGTTTCCAAAGGTGACTGGACATTGCCAGGTGTTTGTCAGGCGAAACATAACGAGTATGTTTCAGCTTGGCAGAGGGAGGTGCGAGGGAGTGAATCCCTCGTGAATTATTTTCCTACCTGGCAGTGTCGAGTCACCTGGGAAACAGCAAATTAATTAAATTTGTTTTGTTTACTTTTCCCAGGTGATAAACATGCCGCGTTCACTCGCAGCTGAGGCCGACCACGTGGCGACGGTCGCCGTCGCTGAATGCTGCTGCAGCAGCGCGGGCACACGGCGCGCGCGCACACACCAGAGGTGTGTAGTGAAGTCGAAACGACTTCACTTCACTTGGGTTGGGAGTTGCGCATAGCGTGACGCTGTGCGCTGTGTATATAAACATACGGAAAATGGACTTGAACAATTTTTTTCTCTGCTTAATATTTTGACATCTATAAAGTCAGGGTGAACACCTGGTTCACTTGATGTTGGCTTCACTTTGGAGATGATTTCCCCAGGAAGTTTTGACCCAGGAAGGGTCAGGATGGACTCCTAGTACCCTTGGTGATAGTTACGCTTTGAGGACGATTTCTCCAAGAAGTTTTGACTCAGAGAAGGTCGGGAAAGGTACCAGGTAACCTTGATGATATTTACACCTTGAAGATGATTTCCCCAAGAAGTTTTGACTCTGGAAGGGTCAGGGTGGACTCCTGGTGCAACTGGTATTAATTACACCAAGGAGTTGATTTCCCCAGGAAGCTTGGACTTCGGAAGGGTCAGGGCGGACATCTGGTGCACCTGGTGATACTGACGCCTTGGAGATGATTTCCCCAGGAAGTTTTGACTTCGAAAGGTCAGGGCGAACACCTGGTGCACCTGGTGATACTTGCGCCTTAGAGATGATTTCCCCAGAAAATTTTGACTTCGAAGGGTCAGGACGAACACCTGGTGCACCTGACGATACTTACGCCTTGGAGGTGATTTACCCAGGAAGTTTTGACTCCAAAGGCACCAGGGTGGACACCTGGTGCAACTGGTATTAGTAACGCCTTGGAGATGATTTCCCCAGGAAGCTTGGACTCCGGAGAGGCCAGGGTGGACACTCGGTGCACCTCGTGATACTTGTGCCTTGGAGATGATTTTTTCAGGAAATTAAGACTCCAAAAGGGCCAGGATGGGCATCTGGTACAATTGGTATTAATTACGCCTTGGAAATGATTTCCCGAAGAAGTTAGGACTCTGGGTGGGTGAGGGTGTACACCAGGAGCCCCTGGTGATACTTACACCTCGAAAATGACTTTCCCAGGAAAATTTGATCCCAGCGGGTTCACATCATCAAGTTGACTATTAGGATAGCATCTTCAGAGTAAAGTTATTACCGGGCTCACCAAGTACTTTCCCTGACCCTTACGGAGTAAAAATTTCCTGGGAAAATCATCTCCAAGTCATAAGTATAACCCGGTGCACCAGGTGTCCACCCTGACCCCTCCGGAGTCGAAACTTCCTGGGGAAATCATCTCCAAGGCGTAATTACCAGTTGCACAAGTTATCTACCCTGGGCTCCCCAGAGTCCAAACTTCCGGGGAAATCATCTCCAAGTCAAAAGTATCACCAGGTGCTCCAGGTGTTCGCCCTGACCCTCCGAAGTCCAAACTTCCTGGGAAAATCCTCTCCAAGGAGTCAGTATCACCAGGTGCACCAGGTGTCCGACCCAACCCCTCCGAAGTCCATACTTCCTGGGGAAATCACTTATGTGTTGATGTTCCCTTATGTAAAATGAGTTGCTCCTTCGATATCTGGGGTCAGAATTTCAAAATTTTTAACGGAAAATTAAATCTGGTGGCTCTAAGTACCTCTAACTTCTGCGTTCAAAGTATTATTGCTTCTATAGCATTATTATTTCACGATACTAAGTAAAAGACTTTTAAACCATCCATAATTTATTTTTATCGACTATAATTATACTAGTGCATTAAAAAAATTTTATCCGGGTCCAAAATCAAGATGGTGGACTCAAAATGGTGGCGAAAATACTGAAAATTGATACTTTTTTGTGTAAATATAAGTAATTTGTATATTTTTATGTTCTCAAGATCGCTGACTTCAAATTTGATAATATTTTTTAATGTTTTTCAAAAGAAAATTCAATATGGCTACCATGAAAATTCGAAAAGTGATGATTACTAGCAGCTATAAATGTGAGAGTCACTTTTCAATGCATGTGAGGCCCAAAAACCGAATTTTGCTCCAGGTTCTTATTTTTTTCAATAAATAATTCAATATCATGATCATAAATATTTGAAAAATAAATGTTTCTCAAAAATTCTTGTACTTGTTGGATTTTTTCGACTCTTGAGTCACTATTTTTGGATTTGATTATATAATCGTCTTTTTTCACTAATAATTTTAAAACAAACATCGCAAAGATGAAAAAATATTCATATTTTGAAAACAGTACAAATATTTCTTCAGATGTTTCTCAAAAATACTCGTATTTATCGTTTTTTATGAGTCTAGAGTCACTAATTTTGAATTTGATAATATATTTTACAAATAAATATCTAAAAATATGTATATTTCAAAAATTGTAAAAATATTTTTCTGGATTTATACTAGGATTGTGATTAGAGTAATTGTTTCGTACTTTTTAGAGCTAGTTTTCAAAATGATAGCCGTTCAGAGATAAAAAAAAAAAAAATTTCGTTTCCCTTTCTTTTTTTTTTCTTTTTTTTTTGCTCATTTGTTGGATTGTTTTTTTATTTTTTTCACTTGAAATAAAAAAAAAAAAAAAAAAATATTGCCTGTGCTATCAAAAACCAACAAATTATATTTACCGTACAGAGGACTAAACTAAACTATGTATTGCTTTTTTTTAAATTTGGGGCTATCTGATCTTACACCAAGAAGTTTTTAGTTTTTAACAGCTACATTTTGTATTTCATACCTACTTTGTGATAAAATCTTTTTTTATTTGTGTTGATAAAGTGGGACTTTGAGTTCATTTGTTTCATTGTTTATCCCGTAACTAATCAAATGTTTTGTAAATATATTTCTATGTTTATAATAAATACTGAGACATTTTTTATTTGATAAGTAACTGTTGCTTTACTTTATTATTAATTGTTGTACATTGCATTTTATATTACACATTATTAGTTGTTAAAAAGTTATTTTTTTACCTTTACATTTGATAGTTTCAAACTCAAACTTATCCGTGGGGTTTTTGTGTTTTTTAATTTGTTGTAAAGCGCTTATTTTTGAACATGCGAAAGCGTAAATTTGATTCAATTGATGATAGCAGTGGGGACTCAGAATGGAATGACGACAGCGTAACTGATTCGGAAAACGAGGACGATAGTGCAATAGCAGATAAAGAAGACCAAGCTGAAGAGATAGAGGAAGAAGAGGATGCTGAAGTTTTATTTACGCCTCGATATGAAACCAGTGACGTCGATGAATTGCAAAGTGACGAAGAAGTTACTGGAGTTGTAGAAGTTAGTGAACAAAACCGTTTGAGAAAAACAACTACAAAAAATAGGTCAGCTACCAAAAAATTACAACCAGACCATGATTATCAGTGGATAGACGGTGAAAAAAAAAAAAGATTTTTTTCCAACTGCAAAAATTTTAAATTTTGATCAAATACAAGAAAAAGTGTCTGGTAAAAGTCCTGTAGAAATATTTGAGCTTTTTTTTGTAATAAAATAATAGACCACATTATAGAATCGTCTATAGAAAATGAATTAGAGATTGATATAGAAAAATTCAATCGCTTTTAAGGAATATGTATTCACTCAATAAATAATATCCGAAAAAGCTACAAAGATTATTGGTCTACAGATGATCAATTGCGTGATGATTCTGTTACAAAGGTATGAGTCGTAATGAGTTTTCGAAAATTAAAAACAAATTAAAAACTTCTAAATTGGCGGAGGAGAATAAATCAGATAAAGTATGGAAAATTCGTTTTATCATTGATATTTTTCGTAATAATATTCAGCAGTTTGGGTTTTTTGCATCAGTAATGGCAGTAGATGAGATGATGATAAAATTTTTTGGAAGAACAATTTTGAAAATATTTATGAGAAATAAACCAGTACAATTTGGTATAAAATTATGGGCTATTTGCACAATTTTCGGATATGTATTAGATTTTGATATTTATTTTGCAAAAAGTATCCGTGATGGCGATGATAATGAAAAATCAATTTCTGCTTTGGGGTCTCAAGTCGTTCTGCAAATGCTGAAAGAATTTTTCCTTAGAGTCAAACCAGAAGATGTCAAGTCATTTCTTTTTATCCCCTGATTTGATGGTGGATTAATTTTAAAAAGGCCTTTTTTCGATGAGTACGGTTCGAGATAATCGCGTTTTCACGAAGGATATGTTTCCCACGACAAAAAATTCAGACAGATCTTCAAAAAAAGCTGTCGAAAATCCCGAAAAAAAAAGATTGGTGGATAAGCATAAATTATCTAAAAAATCCTCTAAAGGTGATTACGTTTTTACTCACGACGAAACAAGTGGAATAAACTATATCACAGTCAAAGATTCTAAAACTGTATCATTTCTATCGACAGCAGCTGGAGTAACTCCTAAACAACAAATAGGTAGGTTTGAAAAAAGTGAAAAAAAAAAAGGTACAATTGGATGTTCCGGCGGTTTTTGAATTGTACAATGACCATATGGGGCTAGTCGATTCACAAGACTAGCACTGCGGAGATTTGGAAGTTCATATGGGAGGTAAAAAGTGAACTTGGGCTGTTACAAAACGTTTAATTCAAATGGCTTTATCAAATGCTTTGATTTAATATAATATAGTAAATGAAAAATATATGTTTGCTAAAGATTTTTCTTTGAGTGTTTCAAGATCTTACTTGAAAAAGGCAGAAAGTATAAACGACCTAACCAATCATTTGAAAATAAAAATTGATCAACGTCGAAGATTGTGCAAGGTCTGCTCTATAAAAACTGTTTTCTTTTGTTATGAGTGTAAAGAACATTTTTGCGACAAATGTTTTGTAGTGTTCCACAAAATACACAAAAAAAGCAAGGCAGATCTCCAAAGAATTTGCCAAGCTAAAGAAGACTGTAAAAAGCGCACTACAATCATCTGCGACCAATGTAACGTTCAAAAATGTATCTCTTGTTTCTACGATTACCACGGCTATAACTAAAATTTTCAACTTGATTTATGCTGATTCTACTGCAACTTCTATTAAAAAAAATGTTTTTATCTACCTAAAAAAATTAATGTATTGCGAATTAGCGTATTCAAAAATATTTATTTGCACATTTTATAATAGTGTTGTTGATTTATTACTGATTATAAATAAATATATCTCTGTTATCAAATTAACTTTTTATTTAAATTTGTTATGATTATTATTTCCATTTTTTTTCTAGTTTTCTATTTTTACGACAGTTCATCTAAATTATTTTCAGCTAATAATACTGAAAGAAGACTCAAGTTAAAGGTACCTTGTTTGTAAAATACCTAATTTGGCTCATTCATTGTTGCTTTAGAGCTCTAAAGTTTTTATCACAAAGTAGGTATGAAATACAAAATGTAGCTGTTAAAAACTAAAAACTTCTTGGTGTAAGATCAGATAGCCCCAAATTTAAAAAAAAAGCAATACATAGTTTAGTTTAGTCCTCTGTACGGTAAATATAATTTGTTGGTTTTTGATAGCACAGGCAATATTTTTTTTTTTTTATTTCAAGTGAAAAAAATAAAAAAACAATCAAACAAATGAGCAAAAAAAAAAAGAAAAAAAAAAGAAAAGGAAACGAAATTTTTTTTTTTTTTATCTCTGAACGGCTATCATTTTGAAAACTAGCTCTAAAAAGTACGAAACAATTACTCTAATCACAATCCTAGTATAAATCCAGAAAAATATTTTTACAATTTTTGAAATATACATATTTTTAGATATTTATTTGTAAAATATATTATCAAATTCAAAATTAGTGACTCTAGACTCATAAAAAACGATAAATAAGAGTATTTTTGAGAAACGTCTGAAGAAATATTTGTACCGTTTTCAAAATATGAATATTTTTTCATCTTTGCGATGTTTGTTTTGAAATTATTAGTGAAAAAAGACGAATATATGTAAGCTTCGTGCGTATCTCTGGTTGTGCTGTCAGAAAACGGTCTCGTGCCGGTTTACAGTGTATGCACGACACGAGCCTTATGAAAGAGTTAAACAGAGAGAGAAAACGTGTGCTTGGACGTACGAGATAGAAACTTTGCATAAACATTACGTTTAGTTGAAACGAGTGAGGTTGATGGAAAGTGGTCAGAATCGTTATAACAATTCTGAAACAATATAATTAATTATAATACTGTATGATTGTTTAGAGATCCGTTAAGCAATAATCTTGATTGTTGATTCTCTATTTTTAGGTTAGTTAATCACATTTTATTTTGTACATATTGTATATACTGTAATCATTATTAATAATTACTCTATTTTTAGACGAATCTTATCGCTGTTGTTTTACTGAATAATCTTTATCTTACATATATATAATCAAATCCAAAAATAGTGACTCAAGAGTCGAAAAAATCTAACAAATACAAGAATTTTTGAGAAACATTTATTTTTCAAATATTTATGATCATTATATTGAATTATTTATTGAAAAAAATAAGAACCTGGAGCAAAATTCGGTTTTTGGGCCTCACATGCATTGAAAAGTGACTCTCACATTTATAGCTGCTAGTAATCATCACTTTTCGAATTTTCATGGTAGCCATATTGAATTTTCTTTTGAAAAACATTAAAAAATATTATCAAATTTGAAGTCAGCGATCTTGAGAACATAAAAATATACAAATTACTTATATTTACACAAAAAAGTATCAATTTTCAGTATTTTCGCCACCATTTTGAGTCCACCATCTTGATTTTGGACCCGGATAAAATTTTTTTTAATGCACTAGTATAATTATAGTCGATAAAAATAAATTATGGATCGTTTAAAAGTCTTTTACTTAGTATCGTGAAATAATAATGCAATAGAAGCAATAATACTTTGAACGCAGAAGTTAGAGGTACTTAGAGCCACCAGATTTAATTTTCCGTTAAAAATTTTGAAATTCTGACCCCAGATAGCGAAAGAGCAACTCATTTTACATAAGGGAACATCAACACATAAGTGATTTTTACATATTTTCTATATTTTTTCAGTAAAAAACCGAACGACTGTGAGATGTCCGCTTGGGACCAAATGGGATATGTTAATGATAAATTTTCAGTACTGTATTGTTTTTCGAAAAAAAATAAATAAATAATAAAGACAATGTCTTTTTAATAACCAGTAAAACAAATTTATTGTTCGAATTTAAAAAATGTTGTTAAATTGGATATTCTAAAAAAATTTAAGTTTTCAATTCATAATTATATCTTTGGTTTAAAAAAAAATTTATTCAAAAGCTAGTTTTCTAACGAAAAGTAATCATCGAATAACTCAGTCTTGAATTAATTTTTCCTTTTCGGTACTCTCTTCAGAACTATAATACATACTGTAAATAAATAAAAATTAAAAATAAATAAATTAACACATTCTCGACAAATATTCATTATTCTTTTGCGCTTATAGAGTCGCTCGAGAAAACGGCGATTGTAAATAGATACACATTGCAGAGCAAATTCTATGGCTGGATAACTTGCGCAGTAGATTCACGCACTGGCACCCAGCGTAGATTCTACGCAGTAAGTTAGTGCGTAGCTTTACGCATATTATTTTTTCGGTGTAGACAAGAACTACGCGGACGTCGTTAAAGAGATCAAGGGAGACCTCAATCCTGAGACCTCTAAGATCGAAATTAACGGCCTTTCCAAGACAAAAGACGGTTCAGCACTGCTGTGCTACCAAAACCAGATAAAAGAACGGACAAATCTCGGCGAGACGCTAAGGCAGATCCTCGTAGAAGACGAACGAGTACGGGACATGACGCCGAATGTACACTTGGAGATATTGGACCTGGACAAGACCGACACCATAAAGGACGTATAAAACGTGCTAAAGCGCGAGACAGGTGATCTCAAAGACCGTTGAGTCCACATTTCCGGCCCAAACACTCCCGGTTTATTCATGGCAGTGTGCAACCTGGAGGAAGAACACGCACAGCGGATCCTCTAAAGAGGACACCTCAGAGTCGAATAGACGAAAGTAGTAGTGCTAAAAGAGAACCCGGCCAAGGCCACGTTCTCTCGTACTGATTTAGGCTACGCTCTCTCGTACAGTTTTGTGTCCGTTCACCTGGGACCGTGCTAGGGGGTAGCCTTGGTCGGTCCCTCTCGTACCTTTTTGACCGGATTCTCTCGTACCATTTTAGACTACGTACAGTCTAGGCCCCCGCTCAACACGCAGTCAAGGCGGGTTGCACTCGCCCAGGCACTTAGTCTCCCTGTCTCCTGCAGCTCGGGAGCGCACTCGAGAGGAGGGAGATATCAGGCACCTGCTGCAATTCAAAGAGGGAAGTAGGTAAAGCACCGAGACGTAGTCCGCTGCTGTCTTAAGGTGCTAAATTAAAAGAAGAATTAATTTAAAAAGTCAAAATTTTCGATTTTTTTTTTTTTTTAATACCTTATTGATAAGTTTACATGCGTCTGTTTGAATTTAAATAATCTTTTGAATGTCAAACAAATCTAATCATTATTTAATTATCTATTTTCAAAATATATAATAAATAAATATTAGATTCGTTTGACATTCAAAAGATAATTTAAATTCGAAAATTTAAAGTGATAAGTGGTTCGAAAACTATGAACCAATCCAGAGACAGCAAAGTAGAAGCCATGCTTTTTACATGGAACGGCAACGCAAAAAAAGTTTCCTCTACCTCTCATTCTTCCTGCAGTACCACAAAGCTGAACATCTTTTTTAATCTTTCAAGAAATTACACATCATGAAAAATAATCAGGTAAATAAGATTAATTATGTTAAGTTAGATCAACCTAGATGTTTATTACACATTATTGCACGTTAAATTTTTTAAATACAAGTTTATTTCTAAAAATAAAAGCATAGTTAAAAGAGGCTATATTCGCTATATGCAATGCTTATTTTGAAATTTTATGTTAACATTAGATGATCTCAAATCATTAAAATATTATATGCTGACTTTTAGATGATTAAATCAAATCATAAAAACAACCTTTTTAAAGCTTTTAACTTTTTTATATTAGTTCAGATAAAAAACAAGAGGTTTGATTTTACATGCTTGTAACGGGGTATTTCTTAAGAAAAGGGCCTCCCTTAAATAATTAACGGAGTTTCCCGGGCCCTCCCATTACAAGGAAAAATTTACACAAAAACTCTCGGGGGAAAACTCCTTAAACTCCGGGGAAGGGTTCCCGCGAAAAGAAAACCTCCGGGACTGGTCGGTGAGCTAGAGGAAGAAAAAATAAATTATTGCAGAAATCTCGGTTGAATTTGATTTTATTCTTGTCTACAAAAAAATCAAGTCTACAATTACAAAAAAAATAAATTTTAATTTGAGAACAAAGGAAATGAACAAAAACTATAAAGTAGTCTACAAAATGGCGGGTAACGACGCCGCGCCAAGAAAATCTCGATCAAATTTATAAAAAGACAACATCAATAATATACAACAAAGAAAATTTCATTTAGCATTCCGATAACCAAAATCTTCAAAAACACATGCTTATTAAAATTTTATTAATTAATACAAAAATCTTACGTTTACCAAAATTTTCACTTATTATCTTATGCCCAAAATGGCTACTCTCTGGTTTTTCCAACTCTCAATAAAAGTAAATAAACTAACTCAATAAACTAACCCAAGTTTTCTTGATTTCTTCTACTGCCTAGCTGTAAATAAAAGAAAAACAAAAAAAAACTGTCTACAACTCGACTAAAGAAAAATAGGAAAAGAAACTTAGAAAAAGTCTACTAAAGAGGAACTAAAAAAAAAAAAAAATCACACTCTCAAAAATACAACCTCACACCTTGGCTACTGAGAACAGAGTGACGCTTCCCCGCGTCTCTCTGACTCAACTTCCTTCCTCACCATCCCTTCCCAATACTCTCAACCAATCAACACTAATCTATTTCGTCAAGTTTCATTCACACTTGAGGAACAGCAATGTGTCCACCAATCACATACATTCACGCCATAATATCCAATCACACTCACGTCTACAAAGTTCCGGTGGCGATCGCCACGCCACCTATACTACGCGCGAACATTCAAAAGAAAAGAAAAAAAATAACGCACACGAGACGCTCACAGCTCTAACTCTGTCTCTCGCGCACATACTCTTTCTCTCGTTCTTTCCTACATGCACACATTGTCCACGCCACGTGCAAACTACAAAAAAAAAATAAAGCTACACTCACGCCCACGTCTACTGTGTTGAGTGTGTGCGCACGCGCCTGCCAACGCAGTTGCGTCGTCTGCCGACACGCGCCGCGCACCTCCTCCGTCGTCGGAAACTCCCGGACGGAGAACCGGAACCTGTGTGCTGTGTGTGTATGTGTACGCGCGCGCCCTAGGCCGGGATAGCCTTCCCGGATGGTGGTTATGTGTGTGTGTGTGTGTCGTGGGCCCACGCTGCTGTGGCAGCATTCAGCCGACGGCGGCCGTCGCCACGTGGTCGGCCTCAGCTGCGCGTTAACGCGGCATGGTTATCACCTGGGAAAAGTAAACAAACAACTTATTTATTTCACTGTTTCCCAGGTGACTTGACACTGCCAGGTAAGAAAAATAATTAACGAGGGATTCACTCCCTCGCATGCTTCAAACGTATAAGAGGTTAATCAAGACTCTTTAAAGTTGAATTTAATTTATCTAAGTTACAAACTACTTAATTTCACAAATTGACTTGAAAACCTCTTTTACATTTTAAGATCAATAAGCGAGTAAAATATAACATCATGTTTTTGAAGTCAACTTGTGAAATTAAGTAGTTTGTAACTAAGACAAATTAAATTCAACTTGGGGGGGGGGGGGGGGGGTACACCCTTGAGGTAAAAAAAGAATCGATTTTTTTTTGTCTTGCATTTTCTTAAAGAACAGCATCTTAGAAATGTTTTTCAACAAAGCTTATTTATTCTGTACGGATGAATTGGGAATGAGCTACGGTTACAATGCTCACACTTGAGCAGAAACCGAGGATAATAACCATATCAAGAAGGCTGAAAGAGAAGCTACCGGAGACAGCAAAGATGCTAGAATTCAAAGAAGAAGGGAAGAAAAGCTTGCACAAGATCAAGAAGCTGAAGCAGAAGAGTTGCTTTATGGTGCAGGAATCGAAGATTCATTCTGAGGTAAAAAAAAAAATTTTTTTGAGTCACTGTTTCTCTTAAAAAACTTGAAACGCGTTTTTCTCAAAACGAGTCTTTTTCAAGTCGGTGTAGTCCAATAAGAAATTATGCTTAAACTAAAATTTTTCGAGGACTGATCGAGACATATGCGTATTTATGTATTCAAGCCTCAGGAATCCGAATTTGTTATTGTTTTTTAACAAAAATTCCGGCCGCAGGTAGAAAAATGAAAAACAAATTTTTTTTTTGCGATTTTCTCAGAAACTAGTTTAGCTAGGTAAAAAATAACATCACCAGCGTGTTCCCCGTGAAATTTTACATCATCCTACATATTTTGTTTAATCCGTGACGAATTAATAATAATTCAAAAAATAAAAGTTTAACATTCGAGTATATATAGGTCTACACTCATATGCAGCACGAAGTATACCAAAACAGCTGGCCGCTTCATGAATTCATCTGCCGCTGTAGCTGGCAGAATTCAGATCGGAGCGGCTTGGCTTGTCCATAACCTCGGTTTAACAATATTTATTGTGCTAGTTTTTTATACATTTTATATTTTTTAAAAGATCAAAATTTCATTTTTATAGATCTACTAATAAAGGTGCACATTTCAGTAGGTTCAATAAAACCGTATCAATTATTTTTTATTTATTTTTTTTCTTTAAGCATCAAATGTAAAGCAAGGTAAGTGAAAAAAAATAGATATTGTTCATAAATTAAACAATAGCCTTAAAGTTGCATGCCTTGAACGAGACCATATCAGGTAGCTTACATGAAATAAGAAATTATTTAAATAAAAAAGATTTTTACTACCACTTACATATTAAAAATCAGTACCGTAAAGTCATGCAACTTAAGTTCAGCTAATAAACAGACCTGAAAAAAAGTTAAAAAACATTTTGGGTACTTGAAGTGAAGTACAAAGGCACCAAATATAATTATATGGTAGACCTAGTAACCAAAAATGTCTTGACTCCATGGATTCAAAAAGTTATACAGGCACCCAGGTGCTGTTTTCACTTCTGTGGGGTAAATAAATTAGCAGTTTTTAAGTTGTTTGACTTGAGCGAGGTCATAACATTATACTTGAATAAAATCACCAATTAATTAAATACTGAAGTTTGTCGTTACCATTTAAACATTGAAAATCAGTACCGCCAAGTCATGCAACTTGAGTGCAGCTAATTAAGTAACCAGAAAAAAAGTTAAAAAACGTTTTGGGTACCTGAAGTGAAGTAAAAAGGTACCAAATATAATTTCATGTTAGACCAAGTAACCAAAAATGTCTTGACTCCATGCAATCAAAGACAATTGCGCAGGGCTTCCTGTTTTTTTAAAATAAATAAATGAATAATGCCCCAGGATCCTACAATTTAATAACGCTGAGCGTCCGGTTTTTTTTTTTTTTTTTTTTTTTTTTATTATTAATTAATAAATAATCCCACAAGCTCCTACAATATAATAACGCTAGGATTCAGTTATTTTCATAAATAAATTATTAAATAAACTGTCTCCCAAGCTTCTACAACTAAATATCGCTGGAATTCCATCATTTTTATAAAAAAAATTATTAAATAAATTATTTTCCAAGCTCCTACAATAATTAAAAAAACGTTGGGCGTCCTGTTTTTTAAAAATAAATAAATAATCCTTCAAACTTCTACAATTCAATTCCTTTTTTTTTTTTTTTTTTTTTCTTTTTTAATTAATAATTAAATAATCCTTCGAGCTCCTGCAACACAAAAACGCTGGTGGACGTCTCTTTTTTTTGAGTAAATTAATTAATAACCTCCCAAGCTTTCAAATTTTTTTCGAAATTAAGACTTCCAGACAGGAATCTAGCCTGGCCGATTTGCTTTCTTGTATTAATTTTTTTGTCAGATCCTGAGGGTCAGTTTTTTGCGATTCTGTAAAAGTTTGTTAACTATTTAGATAGATATCAACTCTCCTGAGTTATGAAGCTTCTTTATTTCATTATTTTTAGTCTAAAAATTTAGGTTTTCTGATTATTGTAACAATTGGAAATTCGAATAAACTGCCCCCCCCCCTAATTTTTATTTGAAGCTTTCTGAATACATTTTGTCTTTAACTTTTATGATATTATTTTTTATTTACTTTCAGTTATGAATGCAAGCAAGTTTTGTACTATTTGCAATGGTACATTGCAAATAGAATGCCATAGTATTAATGAAGTAAAGGAAGATGAGTTGCAGAAAATAATAGTTAAAAGCAATGAAGTAGGTGATGGTTTGTGGAAACATTGGTCCAATAAATCTGTGGTTTATTCGCATAATCAATGCAAGACACACTATTTTAATAAATCACCTCAATCGAAAAGAAGAAAATTATCGTCACCTCCACGGACTTTTGAGTTTCCTACAGACACTACAACTACAACAACGATATCAACAAGTGCTGCGACTATTTCTGGAGTCCAGAATACTATTAAAACCACCACGACGACAGTTACTTGTAGTACACAGCCCAGTATTCGAACCTGTATCAATACCGTTGGTGATGTATTAGCACCTTCTGTTGAAACTGGCACTTGCGTTGCATAAATAAATGGTTCATTTAGTTTTTCCACTTTATGCCTTTTTTATACAAAAAACTTAGATAAAAAACATAAAAAAGTGCGTACGTTCACGTCAAAAACTGGCGAAGAAGACATAATTAATGCCATAAGTAATAGTCGAGACGACAACGTTAATGAAATACTTAGAAGGGTTCATTTAGCATTGACTTCAGGCATTGATGCAATCTTTTATCACGTAGATTGCTACAAACGTTTATCAAGGGTAAGTTTACGTAAATATTAGCCATATCTAATTACTTTTCATATTTTAACACAAAAAACTTAATGAATCAGCAAAATTTTGTCAATTATACCTGTACAAATTTTTTTATATTTTTTTTTATAAGTAGAATCCACTGAGTAAACGAAAAATTACCACGGTTTTTTTTAAAGTTTTGCACTAGTGGTGATTGCCCCCCCCCCCCCCTCAAATCCAGGAAATGGCGACTCGAACGTATTTTAACCCCATATTTCAATATTTGCATTGGTTAGGAGGTTTGGAAAAAGTAAATTTAAATAATTTTATTAAGTGCAGTATTATGTTTTGTAGTGCTGATAGTTTTTGCTGATTGCCGATTTTTTTGGCTCGAAAATTTAGGTTGACACCAACTTTTTCTGACGAACGTTCTAGTCACAATTTACCGAATTTGAAGGAAAAAGGGGGGGGCAGAATCCAAGCACCAATATAGTAAAAAAATAAAGTTTTTTTCGTTATTGCACCACTTTCTTAAATTGTGTTTTTCATAGTCAATTATTCACTTCCCAATGTTTATTTTAACATTTTTAATATTATTTTAATATTTAAAGATACCGTCAGGGCCATCGAAGCACTCAGTATTCGTGAAACAGTCCTTTGAGAACCTATACAGTCATGTCGAAAATAGCGGAAAATTTGAATTTCATCTTGATGAACTGAATAAAGCCTTGGAACCACATTCTTGTGTCAATCAAACACTTTTTAAGCATCTTAGAGAAAGATTTGATAATGATATTTTAATAGTTCAGAAAACAGGCACACAACCAAAACTATATTACAAAACCATTAATCTTACTGAAATTGCTACGGATTTTTGCACTAACGAAGATAGCTTGAATGAACTGCAGAAAGAAACTATTATAACGATTGCAGGAAGAATATTAAAAAATCAGATTTTATCAGAAAAATATACATCCGCATCTTACACATATACATCGCAATTAGCAGACAATACACAAAAGTTAATACCAAAACTCTCAGACGTCTTTTTACATGAGACCCTCGACATAGAGATAAAGGACAAAAAAGATCGAATGAATAATAACGATAATAAAATAAAAGAAAGACGAGTTAAATTAGACGCTATTGCCATGTCGATTATTTCTTTTTTACAACCTCCCAGCTTTACTTCCATGCTACAATTATCTGTTGGTACCTATATTTTCAGGAAAACAGGTTCCAGGTTAATCATAGATCTTTTTTCCAAGCTAGGAATATCGTCCACATATTATCAAATCAGAAAATTTGAAGAATCAGTAATAATGGATCCACCTACTATGAAAATTGTCGAAAAGGTGTTTGTTATGTCATGTAAAGACACTTTTCATTGCTTGGGCGGCATTGCGATTTACATACCTGGGCATGGCGTAGTGTTAATTGGTGAAACCAAAAAATTTATTGGAAAATTAAAATCTTCTGATCTTGGAAACACCAAGCGAATTCCACTAAAACCGCTAATAGAAACTACAAAACAGCCATTCGAAGACACATTATTTATAGACATTAACTCTGCAACTGCTGAGAAAGATGTTAGTGTTCCTGCAACATATGGAGCTTACCTTTGGGGTAAATCATTAAAACTACCTATACCAACTTGGGAAGGGTTCTTTGAAACCATTTACAGTGATGATACCTCATTTTTAATGGCTCCAATTGAGTATTTTCCATTTATAAATGCCCCTCCGCCACAACTGCACAGGAAATTCAGCAGGGCGCTGCCTGTCCAATGTGTAGGAAGTTTAAGTCCCAATCGAAAAGGGACAACACCAAACCAACTTAGGACTAATACGCCCCAATAGGTTCTAGTGTGCAGCGGAACGTTTTCACATTTATTTTTTGAAATATATATGATATAATTTTAATTTATTAAATAATTTTGAGTTTTCAGTCTTCTTGAGAGGTAGTAATTTTAAAATCTAATGCAATAAGTTGATGCTAGAGTAAAATAAGCACTCAAATCTTTGTATTTTTGGCGTGAACTAAAAAACAAATACCCGTACGTTTCGTCGTGTATTGGGGCGCATCAGCCCTAACTTAGGATGTTGTATCCCCGTTCGTTTGTCAATTCCACTCCTTTAAATTGGACCCTAGACGTCCTGCTAAATTTTACGTATCATGACAATCAACACAAGTAGTATATGTACCGCTTTGGCGAAAGTAAACAAACATGATTCATTTACTTCGCCAGGCGCAGTGCTCGGCGGCGGCTACCTCGTGTGTCGCGAGCAGTGTGGTCGGGGAGCGCGTGACTGCTTCTCGCAGCCGATGCTGACTCTGCATGAGAGAGAGCATCATCATATTAGCTTTTTCGAGGCGGCGGCTCGCGGTTGCTGTGGGAGGGGGTGCTCGGGGTCGCTCTGGAAGGACGAGGAGGGCTTCCTGGTGCGGTGACGCGGTCGAGGCGGCGGCTCGCGGGTGCTGCGGGAGGTGGTGCTCGGGGTCGCTGAGGCGGCTGCGCTCGGACGTCGCGACTGCTGCTGACTCTGCAGGAGCTGCTGCTGCTGCGGCATCTATATCTTGTTCTATTCTTCAAGAGATTATTTAATCTTCTGGATCGGTCATTTTTAAATTAATAAAATAGTTTAAGAAATAAAAAAAAATTAGAAATTAATAATAATAATAATTTTTAAACCATTGAAAAAAATACTTTGAATATAAGCGTTTGAATTGACGCTAAGCGTCATGAACACTCTCTTCATTAGTAGTTAGATTATTAATGACGATATACTATGTATGTAAACTGTATGCTCAACCTTAAATGTAGCTTAGTTTGAAACTCACCGCCGTCTGATGATGACACAGTGTGTCGAAACGGCCGTAACAAAATTAAAAACTTAATTTAATTTATTTAATAAAGTGAAGATTTCTCAACTCTATATTTACGAGTTTGAATTTTATTTACCATTCCAATATGTTTATTAATCTTCATCAAGTGAATGCCACCACAATTGAAAAAAAACTTTGAATATACTTTGATACTAATTAATTTTACTTTTTAAAAATTTTTATTCCTTTAAAAAATACTTTGATTTTACTTTAATACTAATCAATCTTACTTTTATAATAACTTTTAATCCTGATAAAAATGATTCAAGTCCGGAGAAGGATATTTAAAAACAAGTGAAGTATATTATTTTTAAATTTTTTTTCCATTTATTGAATGTTTACATTATTTCATTACATTTACATTTCATTACAAAACTTTTACTTTTTCATACTTAGTCATTCAAAGTAAAATCGAACTGAAAATTGCCCATGTAGGCGGCATAAAATTTTTCCTTTTCTACATTATCTTGCACTTTTTCCCAAAAGAAATTGTGCTTGGTCAGAGCATCCGAAATTTTTTGAGGCAGATAAACAGCAAATTCGTTATCAAAGGTAGCCAAAACTTTGCGTCCATATTTTGTTGTCGTCTTGTTTACAGATGTCACTTTGTATTTGTGATTTATGTCCAGCTGCTTTAAGTTTTTACGGGGTAAATCAGGTGCTTGAGATATACTGTTAAGCCAGTCGATGCCTACTTCTTCTGCAGCCATATTTTTAAGCCTGGAACAAATTTTTTTTGATTAATTTAAGAAAATTAATAAATAAAGTGTAAAAATAATAGAGATCGCCAAATCTACTTACAAGTATTTTCAGGAAGATGACTTTCAAAAATCCAAGAGCTTGTTTATTGGCTTTTGTTCGGCTGGTAAAGAGTAGGTGGTCAGTTAAGTCGAGGGCTGTACACTTTGTGACTGATGGAAAGACTGACTTTCGTCGTGCAATTTATAGGTATAAATTATTTAAAATAAATATTGCAAGCCCCGCAAATGCAGCATTGGCGTTTTACAAAGTCCTGACAACGTGATTTTACAATAAAGACATTTTCGCTCTACTACTTTGTAAACAATGTATGACACAGCCGCCGTTACCCGTAAATTGATAATTATCACGTGATTTGTGTTTAATAAAAGATCTTGCAATACAATCATTTTTTTTCAAGTCGTCAGAAAAATTATTTAGAAAAGCTTCGAAACCCAATCCATCAGTCATATAATGTAAAAACATTAAACAATATTGGCCACATACGGCGGATGTCTCACTCTGAAGTTGTTTAACATTCCATCTTAAATGCTTACAATTTTTGCGCAAAGTTTTAATATGATTGGGTATGAACGGGGGTATACCGTAGCTATCTAGATAATGCCCAAAACCGTGTGACTCTACATGTATAGCAACCCAATGCATACCAGGCTGAGTGTGATTATCAGTGTTAAATACAAAGGCCGTCGGTTTCATCCATACCCATGGGATCCGATCCGCAGGGAACACACCGATAGTATGTGAGGGCATCAGCGATAACTTGTTTAGAATCTGCAGGCTGTTCATTGTAAAATATTACAGGTGAACTTAAAGGGAAATCGTTATTCAAGCTTTGAGATTTAGATAGCAAGTATGCTTTAATTCGGTAGACGTTATTTAAAGCACAAGCAAATTTTAAATAATTATTTTTTACAGCGTGATTTATACAGTACTTGTCGCTCCACGGTAAGTTATTAAATGACGGACAGTTCGTATCGTACTCTAAATTAATAACTTCTCTAGTAGTCATTTTATGAAACATTAACCACTTTTCTTTACCCCTAACATAAGTTTTATCGACACTTTTAAAAATATCGCTGAGCGTACGATTGAGCGTTTTCAAAGTCACACTCCCTTCTAAATAATCTATGCCGTGTTAATTCCTTGTCAACCAATTATTCTCTTTACGAACTTCACAAGGTAGCGAATCTACTCGATGCACAGCGCTAACAATCCAATGCGCGACAAATTCATTTTTTAAAGATAACAAAGCTATTTCTTTAGGTACCAACTTGTTATTTTTATCTTTGAAGAATTGAACATCTGCAATGAGCTCCATTGTAGGACTCTATTTCGTTAACTAACTCATTTTTTAACGAGACTAACTTTATATACTTAAAAAGCGACATCTACTGATTCAACCGCTAAAGTCTACAAGAACCTGCCTCGACGCGTCAATTTCTAAAATATTTTCATATTTCGAATAAACTATACAATTTACTGTTTCGGTCAGAGGATCGTCAAATCTAACATCTATTCTAACGCTACCGTGTTTAATTAAATTCCAATGAGTACACTCGTTTGCAGATAAGTCAGGCGTTAAATCGAAAGCAAAAAGGCAGTAGCCATCAGGGTAAGACTCGCGAGGTATGTTATTATCTTCGTTAAGAAAATGAACACCGGTACCCGAAAATAGAGAGTGATAACAATCTATATACGCACCGTTTTTTTTTAAATCAGGCTGCAAAGGTTTCGACGGTACCTGCACACCGTCAACATACAGACATAGAAAATTAATGTTAAAATTTTTAAAGTTGAAGGGATTAAGGCGACGATCACCGTTGAAAGCTTTATTATTAACAAAACCTAAAATTATTCTTTTTGGAAGTTGCCCTAAAATGACGTTATCTAAGGTTTCACCGTGAATACCGCTGTGCATCGTAATAGATTTTGTTTCTACGCGCGTAAGGGGATACTTACTAGTTGACTTTGAAAGCGCTCTAGCATGAGCTAACAAAACACTAGGACTGATTTTTACACGGCGCACTAATAAAGACGCTTCTTCGATATGAACAGAGTAGCATCCTACAGGATCCATAAGACTAAAAGCATCTCTCGATTTTACCAAGCGAACTCTCACTTCGACGCCATTTATTAATAATTTTTCTTGATTGAAGACATCTCCGTGTAAATGATCAATCAGATCCACAGATTTTTTGTAGTTGAAAAGTTTTCTACGAGCTTCGAGGCCACTGTTTGCTGTTCCTAAGTCATCCATATTTTTAGCTGTATCGTCGTACCAAAGAACGCTAGTCAAATGAGATTTTTTGGCAGCGGGGCCGTAGTTGAGTAAAGTTTCTATGTACGCTCTATAAGCGTAAGCATGATTGGGTGGCGAAACAGCTTTTTGATTGAAAAAGACATCCACTTGGTTAAACAGGGAGTGCATAAAATTGTTAACAGGTCCAACTTTTTTTGCTTCTTCCTCTGAAGATTCTTTTGGAACCTTTTAAAGCTACTCTCAAACTCAACATCGTGTGGGTTAAATCGAGATATTCGTCTCCTGTACCAGTGATAACAAACTCTATAGGTGAATCGTCAGTGAGCGAAGATATTGGCTTATATTGAACGAACTTTGAACTTTCTATAGCTGTTAAGGTTGGAGGAATATCGAATAACAAGAGCTCCGATTTTAAACACTCGCACGATTGAGTATGTAGAAACGCCATTTTGCTGATTAATCAAAAATATCTCTTGCACTTCATTTCACAATTTTTTTCTTTGTTTTCTTTACTTTATTATTATTTTTTTTTTTTGTACTTCTCTTAAGTGCTTTTTTTTTATTTTTGATTTTCTCTTGCGCTTGCAAACAGTCTCAGAGTCGGTTAACAACTGCAAAGCGCTCATGCCGCGAGGCCTTTTATAACCTGATCCTTCCATCATCATTGCATCCAATTTATCTTCGGCTTTACGCTTCAAGTTCATTCCAGACTCACATATGCGATTGCGCAGTGACTCTTTTACAGGAGTATTTTGAGTCACGTCGGTAACAACGTTCATACCAGCACGAAAAGCTTCTTTGCCAACGGCTCGAGCACCACTCGATAGTAAAGGTAGAACTCGCCGAAAGATGCCCGCAAAAAAAGATCCTATGCCTCCATGACCTCTTTGATAGGGAGATCCGATAAAAATATGACCAACACCTTTTCCAACAACTCCGCCATTTTGAAGAATAAAAAATTCGTCGTAACGCTCCATATCCATTTTTTTCTTTTTTTTTTTTTTCAATAGTTTGATCCGTACGCTTGAAATGCAGTGTCACTGCCAACGTACCAAAATCAAATGGTATTGGTTAACCGTGTTCGTCTCTTATATCGATTTCGATAGTCTCAAAAGAATTAAATAGTAGATCTAAATACATGGGTGGGGAGAAACTTTTGATTCGAAGACCCCCGTAAGTGTATTCATCGGTACCCAGCGAGACAACGCGTAGCAGTCGAGTTTGCACGTCACCTGTAAAATACGGCTCACAAATGTCTGTGTAAACCATCAACATCGATGGTAGACAATTTGAAAGATTAGCAGGACGAATTCCAACAATCGCCTCGTTTGATTCAAATATATTGACACTGTTGACGTCCAAGAATAGTTTTTATTCGCGCAGAGAGATTGACTTTATGGTTGAAACCTGCACACTCTGCTTCAGTGCAGAGACGTTTAACAGATACATAATCACCGCGTTCAATGCCAAACTCTAGATGTTTTTTTGGTACAAGCCAAATTATTGAGTTCGTGAATAAAAGTTTTTATATCTTTATAAACCCCCGGCGATACAGTTGAAGTCGAAGCCGTAGTGATCTTCTTCACCTGTGTCAGAGGTTAAATTAGTTTCATAAGCAGCAGTCAAAGCCTGTGTTTTTTTTTTCTGCGTCGAGTAACAAGTAATCTATCGTCGGTTTCTTTCGGTATCGTATTACAGAAATTAATCTCTCTTCACGCTCAAGTGGAATGTGCTGAAAGGTCAATGGAATCCTTATCTCCGTTAAAGCGACTGCCCAGGTGCCGTGTAAGCGTGTTTGCTGAGGTAGCTGCGTGACGAAGCGAGTTGTAGTATTGTCAGGGTAATAATGCATGCTACTGTTACTGGGAAGAACAATATAAAATTGGTCCTTCATTTTAGATTTTTCAATTGACTTGCTTTGATCCAAGAGCAAAATTTTTCTGGATAACCACGCCACCGAACAAAATATTCTTTCGAGCGACCACTGGTTCTAGTTTTTAAAATTTTTTCGACGTCAGAAAAAACCTTTTTTAAATCTTTTTTTACGCGACTAAGCTCTTCCTCGTAGAAAAATCCATCGATTTCTTCATCGGCTAAATCTTTTAGGTGATAAACAGGAGGGTAACTAGTCAAGGATATCCGAGAAATCTTGAATAACTCCAAGGTCCAACCACTCTCGTAACCTTTCGCAAAAACGTTTCGAGCTCGACTGACGCGCACCAGGTCGTTCACGTTATATTTAGGAACTTTGACGATGGGGCGTTCGTAACGATGCTTGATGTTTCTACGAGCTTCGGCAGCGTTATCAAGGGTAACGGACGCCGGTGTCATTTTTGTAGCTGTGTGTTTAGTATGATTATAAGCTTCTACAATGTTAGGCAAAACATCTAAATATCTATGCGTGTTTTTATGCGTTAAATATCTGTAAATTCGCTCTTTTATCGATCTTATAAATCTCTCTACGATCGCGGCTTTAACATCGGGACTACGGACAACGCGGTACAATATATTTTTGTTTTTCAGGTAAAGTTGAAACTCGCGATTTACAAACTCTTTACCTTTGTCGAATTGCATGGAAACGGGAACTCTGTTGTTAGCCTTTTTAAATATATTATCGAAAGCAAGAATTACGCTTTTTGCAGATTTGTCTTTTATCGGCTCAACCCATGAATATTTACTCACAACGTCTATAACGGTAAGAAGATAAGCGTAGTTATTGTTGTAAGATTTTAGGGACCTCATGTCCATCAAATCAATTTCCCATACATCATCCATGTTACGAACGTTGTAATGGCGTCGAGGAAACCGTCTTCTCACCTGCTTATGTAAGTTATAGGTATCTTGACCTTCTAGCCAACTTAAATCCTTCGGTTTATTATATTGCTTTCGTGTAGAGTGTAAAAGATTGTTTGCACCTGCGTATGCCGTGTCACGAGGTAGGCCGTAATACAAGCTTTGCAGTCGTCTATACATTTTTTTTATCGCTCTTTTTATTATTCTTCTTCTTCTTCTGCAAAGGTTGACAGTTTACTGACTTTGTCTTCTTCTTGTCCTTCCTCTTGATAGCTTTTTTTATTCGATTGAAAAATTTTTCAAATGTAATCTTGCTGACCATGCAGCAGGCCGTCATCATTGCAACTGTTCTTTCATCGGGAGGAGTCTCACAGGCTAACAAGCGAGAAAACGCTTTTTCGGCAAGCACGCGATCAGCTTGACGGTGGTTGGCCTTTTTATCGGCGTATGCTATATCGTGTTCACGACACGCTTTGTCTAGAGGATTGATGCCTACGTCACCACGATTCAAACGCTCGGACAATTTTGTACCTGGACCGCAAAACTTATAACCTGGTACATGCATTTCAAAAGGCATCAGGTCTACGATAGCATCCAAAGCACTTTTTTCTTCCTCTTCACTCTCGGTGAGAGTAGCGTTTTCTACAGAAACTTCCATCTTCCCTGGTTATTTAATTTTTGTTTTTTCGGAGTTCCGGTAGCGATTGAATTTTTTTCCAATGCCTTTTTAGCGTTTCTCTTTTGCCGTCTCGACAAACTTTTTTCAAAATTGTCACTTTTTTCGAAAGCACTACTTCGGTCTTCGGTAATATCAGCTGGTGAAATCAAATGAGGTCGTTCCCCTCCTGAGTTGTAGCCATGAGCCAAAATATCCGAGGAAGGAGAAGAAGTAGCACTGGATGACTGACTATGAGCACTGGAAACGATTTGCTCCCACAGTTGATTATTTCCGATAAACTCGCGCGGTGTGTTCGCCTCTCGAAGAGCAGCAGCAAACTGTTTACGACCTGTAGGTGGAGCACGTTTTTTGTGTCTCAGAGCATCGCCAACCAAGTCGACGATATTAGCCCCCGCCACCGAATTTCCGTTTATAGTTACAGCGCCACTCGGGGACCATGTGACGTTACCAGCCCGTTTCAAATGACGCACAAGGTTAGTAGTAGCGCTTTTAAAAGTCTTGGGTACTCCTGCGATGATGAAGCTGTCTTCCAAAAAAGTTTTTCTTTTTTTCTCTTCACTTTCATTGGTCGAGCGATCTTGAGTTAAATTATCAGGGGCCGAGACAATTTTTTTTTCCATCTTATCGTTAAAAAGAAGAAATCTCTGCAACGCACGACTGGAATCGAGCCACTTTTCTTGATCGTCTTTTCCTCTTTCGACTGAGTTTAAAATATCGTTCATATGCGCGTCGAGCCTTTCACTTGGTGTGCCAGGAGTCTGGACTGTTTTGAGGAGGCCATCTTTGCCTACCAGCTGTTGTATTCGCTGAAGACTGTCGTACGGTAGTAAAACTAATTTTCGGGCGTGGTCCATTATTTAGCTATGAGAGTTGATAAAACGGTTCCGAGAAGAGGTGCCAACAGCGCAGGTGAAAATCCGCCTCCCCGCTGAACGATTAGTTTTTTTTTTCGAGCCAAACTAACCTTGGGCTTGGATAGCGTTCGTAAAGTAGAGGCGTGGTGCCGAAGACGCGTCTTGTGGTTTTTTCCCAGTGGTACGTTCCCCACTAAGATATTCAAGGCGCACTCGCAAATACGTTTAATCAATGAAGAATCAGCTTTGCGCAAAACTGCTTTTCTCTGCTCCTCATTGAGGTGATACAAGGCTCGCAAAATACGTTTTTCTTTTTCGGAAAACGGCGCTCTACGTTTACGAGCCATCACAGTGACGCGACTGGTACGAGATTTGCTTTGTCACCACCTTTTATATTTTTACGCGGCACGTAAATGTACTGCCACTCGTCGTCGGGGAAAATAGATGTCCGAAATCTGCAGTTTTCCGGAGTATTTTGTTTCAAATCCAGTAGCAGATAGCCGTAGGGCTCAGAAGTAGCGTCCCAGTATGCTTCCTGCAAAAATCACGGATCTTCGGGACACAGTTGACGCGAGAGATGCGTAATCTGAGCTTGATCGCGGAGATTTCTAAAAACAACGATGTACTGCGCGTTCAGCGATATGTCGCGTTGACCTCGGGATTGATGAAAAATATTCTGAGTAATGAATATTACCGACAACTTATTGTGGTGACTCTCTTTTGTAAATAAATCGACAACTGCGCATCCTGTGCTTGATTCGCGCATCAAGTCGTCAACAATTACGAGTTTTGGTCTAGGGTCGCTTGCGTAATCCCCGCTTTGAGGCAATCCCTCGCGAAAATCAATCTTTTCACCGAGTTCGCGATAGCCGTTTTGCCACTCGGCGTAATGCAATATTATTCGTTGAAAGCGAGTGTCGCACATACGATCGATGAATTTTAAAAATTTTTTCACAAACACAGTTTTTCCACACCCTGTGGGACCACTCAGAATTGACGTAAACGGGTGCTTTGGCTACCTTAAGAGAGTCATAGTTACGACCGCTGCAGGGGGTCTTAGGGGGGGCGCACAGCCCCCCCTAACCGCCCACAGGGTGTGGGCTCGATCCACGTATACTCCGCTTATCCCATTTATGAGTTGCACCGCGCGGTTCCCGCGTTACAAGCTGCAGTGCTGGCAACTGCCCACTCAGTTGTACACCTGCGCCCCGGTATTGCAACAGCTTCACTCTCGGCTTCGACAGAGCATACGGAACTACGACTTCACTAATTTTCCCTGGATCTTGCACAGTGAGCATGCTTGAATACGGCTAAGGTCGCTGCACCTGGCAACCACCATAGGCCGCACCCAACCGGATTGGTTACCGGAAGTAAGATGGTGAACCATCACAGGAATGGAATCACAAGACCCCATATATCCCTTTATCTTGCCAAGTTTTAGCGTAAACCCCTGCCCGTCAGAGGCCGACACCAAATGGAAGGGTACTGCAGCCGCCGCAGTAGGGCTCCCTTCCCCCTGACTTCCTGTTTTGTTTGGATTCCTCCTAACACTAGACAGGTACCAGCTCGAGAAGCTTCCGCCATCTCTACTCTACATCATGTTCGGTGTGATGAGAGGGGTGTTCCAAACACCTCAAGAGGCGTCCGTTGTGCAGACGTGGGCACGCGGGGGTCACCATGATCGTTCCGAACGCAGCGTATACCGTTCTTTACCCAGATACCTGGGATCGACCGTTGAGGCAGCTACTTTATGGGTCAACCAGCGTAGAGTGTACCGGCAACCCATCTCACTCGTTCAAATTACTAAGAACTGTCTGAGACCGTACTCGTGCACTCTTTCGAGAAACACTACCCTGCTGTGCCCGATTGACGGGACTACCTGGGAGTGTCAATTCCTTTACCTCAATTTTGCGCTGCAGGACTGAGGATCAGAACCACGTTGCCCAGGTTTTAGGGGCAAACGGCACAGGGTTAACCGTTTACCCGCGGTGCTCCCACTGTAAGGTCATCGTTACAAGTGACGCGATTTACTCGATTGTCTAAATTTTGCCACCCCGCCGGAGAGGGAGACGTCTGGTCTTCGACAGAGCGCAAGCGCCTGATGCTCTTTTTGCTTGAGCTAGAGCTTGAGCTTGAGCTTGAGCTTGAGCTTGAGCATTTGCTTGAGCTTCTGCGTTTGTTTTTGTTTATATCAATAATATTTTTAAAAAGAAAGTGAAGACTGTTGAGACTTAAAATTGCTGCTTTTTTTTTTTTTTTTTTAATTATCAAAACATAAAAGTTAAAAATATTGAACTTTTTCAGTAAATAAAGAAAACAGGAGAGGGAAAAAAAGAGTTTTTGCCAACAATAGATTTATTTTGCTTTTTAATTCATTTACACATTTTTTTTTTTTTTGGACCAATTTTTATTTACGATACTTAAAATTTTCGAGAGATATATTTCATTTTTAACCATTTTACACTTTTTGACGCACTGTGCACACGAAATCTTTTTTTCAAGGTCTTATCTCACTCGTTGGCAACAGCAGCAGCAGCAGCAGCATAAAAGTAGCGTTGCATATTTATCAGCGTAGGAGAAACGCGACCACCACCACCAGCTGCGAAGGGGTTTACGACCGCGAGCACTGTGATGCCCGCGTATCACACCTACAAGATCGTACGCAGCCTAGTGAAAAACGCTGACGAGCTCTTCGTTAAGGTCATCGTCGAAATAAAGCTGATATGCTGACTATTTTTTTCTTTTCAAGTTTTTTAAACACAGAGAGACTATTCAAGCGTTGGGGATTTAAAACCATAAGGATAACTTTTTTCTAAGCTTTTAAAATACCTCTTACCGTACACGGGTTTACAAATCTTGGATTCGTTTTGCGTTATTACTTCATGAAAAGCTGTTCGGCGTATGTTTGAAGAATAAATAACGATATTTTCAATTTTTCCTACTATCATATCGTGCATAGATTCAAAATTAATTTGCTGTCTATTTATAAAGTTAAGTCTAATTCCTTTTACTTTACACACGTAATCCTTGCTACCGTCTGGTTTCACGTACTCAAAAGCGTAGAATTTAGGACCTCCAGATAAAAATTTGGTAATATAAGTACCGACACCTTTATCGGCTAACTCGTCCGTCAACTCTCCCAGCATAGTTCCGATAGGTAAATCGGGCATATCAGGTTTGCTAATGTAAAGCACGGAATCTGTGTCATAATAGAGAGCTCTGGGACCCAAAAAATGCAAATATTCGAAGAGTTTTAATCGGGCTTGCGCGGTGGTGAATGCCGCGACAACAACATTCGTAGATCGTGAGGGAGTAAGCGCTTCAGACTTGTAAGACCAACCAATGTACAACAACTCGTCACTTACAGGTAGGATACTATTAACATCTATATCTTTACTGTGTAATAACTCAAACAATCTGCTTGATGAGGTAAGCAGTTCGGTTTGCTGCTTATTTTGAGCTTGCGCGAATTTTCCCCAAATAGAATTTATTGCAAGTTGTGTAACTAGACGCAAACCTGGATTAAAACTTATAGATTTTTTATCTAATTTGATACCTTCAACTTTTTCAAACTCTGAAATAAACTTTTCTTTTTCTTCTTCGGTTGTGCACTCGGGAGGGTAACCAGAAGCTTGAGTTTTTTGGGTGAAAAAAGTATCTATGTATTCGGCAAATATTCCACCTTTTTTCGTTACAGGGTCGTACTGCGTTACATCATACTGCCAAATTTCAAAAATTGAGACAATCACGTAGCCTAATTCTATTGCTCTTTTCAATTCTTCGGATACCCACGTACCAATAAACTGTCTATCCGCTGGGTTTTCATGCCTGCATTCTCTTTGCGTCATTTGCTCGGCACACATACGACAAAGTGGAAAGAGCAACTTATCGTGCATTTTTACAGGTTTACACTTTACATTTTACCAAACCGTTCACGTTTGAAAAGTCGTTTTTATTTTGCACAAGGCGCAGACATTCCTCTTCACCTACGTACAATTTTGGATGGCCCAAGACATACTTGGCTTTTTTACACACCATAGGATACAGACTATTCACGTCAACGTACCTGATTTTTTCATCCTGCTTACAAAAGTACTTTTTAACAGTATTACCCGTGCGACCTCCAAACAAAGCATCGCGAGGATTCAACGGACTTTGATAAATCATTTCTATTTTTTCACTTAAAAACTATTTTAAACCTTCGTTTGTGTTTTTAAAGTCATCAAATTCGTGCTCCCAGATCTCAATTAATTTGTACTGCAAACTCTTTATTCGCTCTGATTGAGCGTGAGTACTTTCAAACTTCTTAACCATTGTTTGACCGACTGACAGCTTTTCATCTCTATTAAATCGATAACAGCTTGGACAGCCCTGCCAATAACATCTAAAAGTAAGAAAAAATTTAGTTGATATAATTAATTATGAGAAATTAAATGAAAAAAAAATTTTCAACTTACCCTTGGAACTGAAAAACCAATCCTCTATGTTTATCTTGATGTTTTGGAGCACTGTAACCATCGACCAAAATTCCTTCCAATAATCTTTTTTCTCTGCAGCGACCTGCGTGCTCGATGGTTCGATTCAATGATTTTTCCATCCAAAATAGCCATTGAATTGCTTTCAAAGATTGCTTATTACAAAATCTATAACCTCCTGGTGGAATTATACCTATTTGATTCTTTTTCAAAAATTTTTTCTTGAACACTCTCATGCAAGTAGAAGCAATCGTCGTACACTCCAGAAATGGGTCCACCCCTAATTTCATAAAAGTTTCTCGAAAATTCAAGCATGCCAGTCTTAAGATTTTTACATCTTGTTTGCAGTATTTAATTAGTTCCACTTCAAAGTCAAAAATAAAGTTTTTGCTTGTTTGTTCTCTGTGCCATGTAATAAAGCTTTCTCTTTCTTTTTCACCCATGGTATCAGGGGAGTAAAATTTCATTGGTGGTAAAACCCCTACGTAATTTGCTTTTTCAGGCTTATTAAAAAAATGTGGGAATGTACCTTTTTCTATGTTCTTTAAACCATATGCCTTTGGTAGATTACTGAGGGGCATATGGAAATAATTCAAACTATCAATAAATTTTACACCCTTGTACTGCATCACTATAATCTTCGAACCGTTCAGAATCACAGACGGTTTTTCACGTTCACTTTTTTCGGCCAAATACTTGAAAATAAACTGTGCGTCATAACCTTGAGCATTATGAGCTATACACATGACTCGCTTAAAATTTTTACGGGGCTTCAGAGCTAGATCCATGAATTGCTTCACAGGGTTGCTCTTGAAAACATATTCACGTTCTCCACACTTGTCGCATGAGACCGAAATATCGCTCTCTTGTAAGCAAATATTGCAAACTTGATGCACAACACACAAGTTCGGTTTATGAATTTTTTTCTCATCATCTCCAAGCACAGGCACAGTTTGTTGCGTCTCAAAATCATAAAAAAGAAATATGACTCTGTTTGACTTTTAAGATGCTTTGATCGGTTGCATAAAGCATTGATGGTCTGGCATGTACATGCAGCAAGTCTTACAAAAACTTTTTCCGCACTCGTGTTTAGGATTAGAAACGAGTTTGAAACATATTTGACAAATCCTAATACTCGAACATACACTAGATTTTTCAGATAAATTCGTTTTTAAATGATTTTGAAAACACTCTTGGCCTAAAAAAAATCTAAAACTCAAGTGACATTTGATTAATGTTTGTCTCTCGTCGCACGCAGGGTAGTGCAAACACTTTGAACACCTGTTTGTACATATGTGATTAATGAATCTTGAATAGCTTTTATTGCAGGGTATGCAGTAGCCATGACTTCCTGATGCCCCAACGAGATTAAGTATAGGTTCAAAATGATGTAAAGCTTCATAATACATTATACGAATAATATAATCGACGCTTTTGGGCTTGTAATTAACTAAATTCGTTCCATCGTAAACAGGTTTTTCACCCCGTGCAAAATTTTTAAAAGAGTAGACAACTATAGCGATTCCTTTTGTCGCAAGATACTGCTGAAATTTTTCAATTTCTATTAAACTACAACCTGAAGTTTTATTTTTCAATAAAAATTTTATTATTGCAGTGTAACAAAATATGCTTGCCGTGCTTTTTGCTTCGTATCAAACACGGTGAAAGAAGGCAAACCATGAAAGCTGACGCTGCGCGATAAGAGTAAATACATGAGCAGAGTTAAAATTCTTTCTTAAAATATATGCAAATTTTTCATTGTTAAATCCTAAAAACAATCAATAAGAACAAGATGCAAATTTTTCATTGTAAAATCCCAAAAAACAATTTGTATTGATTTTTTTTTTGTTTTTTTGGAAAGTCTACGGGTAGTAAAATGCAACGTATTGTCAAACATTATTCATCTTTGATGGTTTGGTAAAACTTAATACTTCATAAAAATTTTTTAAAAACTTTTTTAAGGTTTAAAAATTAATATTATTAATTTCTAATTTTTTTTGATTTCTTAAACTATTTTATTAATTTAAAAATGACCGATCCAGAATTAAATAATCTCTTGAAGAATAGAACAAGCTACAGATGCCGCAGCAGCAGCAGCTCCTGCAGAGTCAGCAGCAGTCGCGACGTCCGAGCGCAGCCGCCTCAGCGACCCCGAGCACCACCTCCCGCAGCACCCGCGAGCCGCCGCCTCGACCGCGTCACCGCACCAGGAAGCCCTCCTCGTCCTTCCAGAGCGGCCCCGAGCACCCCCTCCCACAGCAACCGCGAGCCGCCGCCTCGAAAAAGCTAATATGATGATGCTCTCTCTCATGCAGAGTCAGCATCGGCTGCGAGAAGCAGTCACGCGCTCCCCGACCACACCGCTAACCCTACTGCGCTCGCGACACACGAGGCAGCCGCCGCCGAGCACTGCGCCTGGCGAAGTAAATGAATCATGTTTGTTTACTTTCGCCAAAGCGGTACATATACTACTAACACAGCATTGTATTATGTTAAAGAAGAAACTCGAAGATTAGGGCAGAAAACTTGTTTTTCTACATTTGACCAACCTTTGTATCACAAAGCAAGATTACTAGTCTCTCAAGATGAAAATTTGAAAGATAATGAAACTGCACTGGGAAAAAGTTGAGAAACAGCGCCCCCATTCGTACGGAAGTATTCTGTTTGCTATACGGGAGAAATATTTCACGCGTGGGCAATATATTACCCACCACAAGAAATATTTTTCTCAAACTTGGGTGTAGCGCCTCTTACGGCAGACTCGATAACTTGTTTTCGTTGCGTTTCTCTCGTATCTGGGCAGAATATTACCCATGGCGGTCGGGAGCAGCGTTCCCCTACTTTTGGGACAGCAGACGCTCAACTTTCTCTCAGTGTGTACTCGGAGATTTACATACTTGTATGTCCTTCATGGGATGCGAAGGATATATTATGGATGGGAGTGGCCTTGCAGAGCTGTGGTCCACAGTATACGCGAAAGATTCCATCCCAATGATGATGACAGGACATGCTTTTGCAAGAGCTTTGAGAGCGCATATCCTAACTTTACTGCTTTAGGTGTTACAATTTGCAATAACATTAAAGTAAAAGTTACGGATATTATTCATATCTCAGATCTTTTTTCAAGGAAAAAAAATAACTCTAATGACACTGACGATAACAGTGAAGTTTTGCTTGATATTTTTACTGAAAACGTCACAGTTCGAGAGATAAATGCTGATTCATCTATCCAACGTTTGACTAAATTGTTCAACGATGAACTCCAGAGTTTAGAAAAGAGAAGTGAAACAGCAAAACTGTGGGTTCAGTATTTCAAAACTATAAAAACATTGTTACAATACATTGAATCTCAGCGAATTGGAAACTGGAATTTGAAATTATCTAGCTTGAGAGATATGTTGCCCATTTTCCATGCTGCTGGCCGTTACGCTTATTCGAAAAGTGCTCAAATGTTCCTGCAAGACATGAGCACTTTAGAAGAAAGAATGGATGACGCGGAGTTCATACAGTATACTAGAGACGGATGTTTTACCATGCGTAGGTCAGACAAACCCTGGTCAGGAGTTGCTACTGATCAAGTGATTTAGCAAACGTTAAATAGATTCTTCGGTATAAACTTAAAGCATGGAAGAGGTGTCGAACCTAGTGTCGTTGCTCGTTTTCTACTGCCGATGCCAGCAATTGTTAGTTTAATGGGTAACCTAGAAGAGTACTTAAATATACATCCACACACCAGTGAGCAACATTACGATTTATCAAACAGCCGAATGAACAGAGATGGCGCGGATCTCGAAAAATTTGTCTTCTAGTTCAAAGAGCATAACCCATTTCCAACTGATTGTGCAGTTATGTCACTATCTACAGGCTTGGTTGGCGATAGCACCATCAATTGCCACCAAGCTGTTGAAATAGGCTTAGAGAGCATGAAAACGATGATTGGTAAAACCTTACCTAACGTATCACTTTGCAAACTGCACAAAGTAAAACCTCTGTCTGTCGTTGCTGGTACAGTACATTTACTTGATGCAGAGTGCATCAAGATTGATTCTCAGTTACTGCTTCAAAGATTAACTGTTATTGAAAGGTAATATTTTCTTCTTGGATTAATTTAATGTTTTGTACAGCTAATTTTTCAATTATTAATGATTTATTCCAGGCGATAAAGAGTTGGAAAAAGAGGCATTTTCATATGAATTGTGCGCGATCCCGCCGTGTCTGTTTGACGATTCTGGCATAATGAGAAAAAGCGCAAAAGCAGAACTTTACAAGTCTTTCCATTCACATCAACAGATTGAGGCTAGTGATTTTTATCACGTTTTAGACGGTGGATGGTTATTGCACAAGTTTGTTTGGCCACACTCCACGACTTATGAAGATATTTTTCAAGGCTACTTTCGATTTGTTTCCAGTAGATACGGCAAAAACGTCACTGTGGTTTTCGACGGTTACAATAATATCAAGTATTTCACCGACTTTATAGACAAAATTTGAAAAAAAAAAAAAAAAAAAAAAAAAATTTAAAAGATCTTAAAATCTGTAAGCAGCGAGGAAATAATCAAAAAGCCGGAGGAAAATTCAAACAATAATCATTATTCCTTAACATTGTGAAAATTTATCATTTGAAATAATTGGTCAACGCCTCTACTGCGTCCTGTCAAAGTAAAAGTAGAGCCTGTAATATTTAATGAAAAAATTACTTTTCAGGTCCGTTGCTGCTGCAAAAACAACTGTACATCTAATAGATGTTCTTGTAAAAAAGTCGGGTTGAAATGTACTGAAACTTGCAAGTTTTGCAATGGAGAAAACTGCGACAACTGCGACGTTACAAATAAAAGTTTTGGATTTGAAGAGCACCAAAGCAACGACGAAGTTCATCATGACAATGACAAGGAAGAAAATAGTGAAGATGACTGGGACCCTTTCGCAAATGATCCAATTATTGATCCAAATCCACTACATCATTTATATGATTCAGAAGAAGAATTAGAAAAGTAGAGATTTATATTCTAAAAATAATTTTTTAATTTATTAATTGGTAATACTTGTGACTAATTTTTCTTTTTAACACAATTATATTAAGGTTTATTTATTCAAACTAACTAAGAAATTATTTTACCTTTTTTCCTATCAAATTTGTATAGTGTAATACTTAATTAATTCTTTAATTTTAATTAACACTGATTATGTAATTCTAACATTTACTAATTTACATTTAATAATAAAGACTTTAAGCATTATAAAGATGTAGAAAGTATCAAGTTAGCACAGCAAAAATAATGTCTTAGTAAATTATTAAAACTATTTCATTATAAATTAATAGTGCTTTTTTATTATAACATCGAGTAACTAGTTAAATGAATTTTTTTTTTTCATTTCAAAATGGTAGCCTCTATTTTGTTATATTTTTACTGGTGTTTTTAAATTCTTGCAAAAAACAAAGTTGAACCAAAATAAATAACAGTTTAGGAACAGTCCCCGTTTGAATCGGACTGGGGTCCACCTGTGCCAACTACGTTCGGTTGAGTTATTTCGGAGTAAACAGAAAAAAAAAACAATAATAAATAAAGTAATAGTAAAAAAAATAACTTTTATGTAAAATAAATAGTATTTCATTTTTACTACAATTTGCGTCTATGATTCTCAGAATAAATTTACTTTAAAAAAAACCTGAATAAGCACTTATTTTTTCCTTGAAGAACAACTTCTGAATATAACTCAGTTAAATTTTCAGTCCTTATCATCAAAAATTTAAAAAGTTATAAATTTTCATTAAAAAACTTCAAATTTTCGTCTTTTTTACGGTTATTTTAATTTTTTAATACATTAAAAATGTTTTTACAACAAAATTGTATGAATGTTGTATATTTTACCTGAAAAAATCTTGATGCTTTTATGAAATTTTACTGTAACTTAGTCTGCCATAACATGATACTGAAATACTTTTTACTTCATTTTTTTAATATAGAAAAACTCTAGAACCAAGCGATAATTTTACAGACCACTATATGAATACTTGGATTAATTATCAAGGTTTCTAAGAATATGTAAATTTTGGGGATTTATATTTTGAATCTGCAAATGAAACTTTGAAATTTTCAAGCACAGTTGTCATTTAATTTAAAAATAAAACAATTTCACTTGAACAATTTTTTTTAAATGTAAGTTACTCAACGATTACAAAACTATTGATTCAACTTTTAAAAATAATTATCAAATTTCATTCTAATTTTATGCACTCCAAAAATAGTCGCAGCACTTGTTAATATCGTTGTTGTAGTTGTAGTGTCTGTAGGAAACTCAAAAGTCCGTGGAGGTGACGATAATTTTCTTCTTTTCGATTGGGGTGATTTATAAAAATAGTGTGTCTTGCATTGATTATGCAAATAAAACACAGATTTATTGGACCAATGTTTCCACAAACCATCACCTACTTCATTGCTTTTAACTATTATTTTCTGCAACTCATCTTTCTTTACTTCATTAATACTATGGCATTCTATTTGCAATGTATCATTATTTGGTTTAAAAAAAAAAAAATAATAATATCTACGTTTTATCAAAATCAGATCAAAGATATTGTGTTAAAGAAGAACTAAAATAACTTAAATATTGATCTCAAACTTAAACAGTAAACAATATTATTGAATATGAAGAGATACTTGCACTAGATATACAAGTAATGTAACTTTCTGCTAAATTTCAAATCAAAATTTTGATTACATTTGGAAAAACCTTGTCAGCCGTATTTTATCGAAATTTTGCTTGAAAAACAGTGTTTTGTAAAAATGACTGACAATGGTAAACCGAAAATAATTAAAACTTCGATTTCAAAATTTTGCAGAATGATTCATATTATGTTGATCAAGTGCAAGAAACTTTGCTGGTACCGATTTTATTTATTTTTTTTTTTTATATTGATAAACAAGGAATAAAAAATTATCTACTTTCACTGCCCCATAATGTTATGACCTCGCTCAAGTCAAACAACTTAAAAACTGCTAATTTATTAACCCCACAGAAGTGAAAACAGCACTTGGGTGCCTGTATAACTTTTTGAATCCATGGAGTCAAGATATTTTTGATTACTAGGTCTACCATAAAATCATATTTGGTACCTTTGTACTTCACTGCAAGTACCCAAAATGTTTTTTAACTTTTTTTCAGGTCTGTTTATTAGCTGAACTTAAGTTGCATGACTTTACGGTACTGATTTTTAATATGTAAGTGGTAGTGAAAATCTTTTTTATTTAAATAATTTCTTATTTCATGTAAGCTACCTGATATGGTCTCGTTCAAGGCATGCAACTTTAAGGCTATTGTTTAATTTACAAACAATATCTATTTTTTATCACTTACCTTGCTTTACATTTGATACTTAAAGAAAAAAAATAAATAAAAAACAATTAATACGGTTTTATTGAACCAACTGAAATAAGCACCTTAATTAGTAGATCTCTAAAAATGAAATTTTGATCTTTTAAAAAATATAAAATGTATAAAAAACTAGCACAATAAATATTGTTAAATCGAGGTTATGGGCAAGCCAAGCCGCTCCAATCTGAATTCTGCCAGCTACAGCGGCAGATGAATTCATGAAGCGGCCAGCTGTTTTGTTATAGTTTTTGATTTTGATGATTTTATTAATTGTACATTATGTTGTACAAAATACATAGTTCGTGCTGCATAGGAGTGTATACGGGCAAAAGTCAAAAAGTCGGCCATTTGAGCGGCCCGACCACGTTTTTACGTTTAACATGACTAGATTTCATGAGTTAACGAAATTTGTATGAAATGTTAATCAGCAGGGTTCAAGTACGGTCTTCAGGCTATCTGAAAACGATTTCAAATTTTCAAAAGATGCAAAAGAAAAAATTTGACAAGCAAAATAAGTTTGTCTTGGTTTTTTACGTCGAACCATGATAATTACAATTAATTAGTGCTAAACAATGTAAAAAGACCTATAGTCCGGGGGCAGAGGCCGATTTTGTAGGATTTTGAGACCGGTCCACTTTTTCAAGTGATTCCCATGTATTGTGGCCCGCTAAATACGAATATCGAGGTTAGAAGGGTCAAAAGTTGTCAGATAATTTGTTATTAACAAATTTTATCAATAATTAGGAAAAAATCGCGTTTTTGCTAAATAAAAATTTTTTTTAGGTTTTTTGGAACAAAAAAAAGAAAAAATGTTCCATAAAACTTTTCTCTAGGATACGTAATTTTTGCGTTAAAAATCGCCAAAGTTTTAAAAAATGCGATTCTTACGATTTTTGACTTCCTAATACTATGGGAAAAAAATTATTTTTTCACACGATTATAGGGTTTACTCGTTATCTGGGATCTATTCAACAATATGCGTAACAAGTTTTATGTCATTGTTAATTTTAAGTACTTTTTTTTTATTGACAAAAAGCATAGGCGCTAAGCGCTACGCAACTCACTCGAGGAGCGCCTGTTAATGTCCAATACTCTTGGCTCAGTTTTCATCAGACTTGAAGTTTTTGAAATCAACATTTATGCATTTTTTACATGTTCGAGAAGAGTATGAGAGATGGAAAGTATCAAAAACTGTGTGAAAATCTATAACTGATAAATTTAAATAATAAAAAAATCACTTAACCTAAAAAAAAAATTTTTCTTCTTCTAATCAAAAGTAATAAAATCAAAAGTAATAATACATTGACATGAATTTTTTTCGAACCCGTCAAATTTTCGAATTTAATTAAAGCTCCTTAGTTAGAAATGTGGGCATTCGAATAATACGTAATTTTTTGTTTTGAAATAACTAATGTCATTTACGTTTCTTAAATTTTATATAACATATATAAAAAATAATCGTCAAATAAAATAAAAACGAGATTTTTGTGCATTTAAATTAGCATTCATGCACGTCTTTAAAATACAGTTTGTTAAATAAAAAAATACATAAAATAGAGTCTTCTTAGTAATGCATAGAATTATAAAAATTTTAAAACAGTTTTTACGTATACGACAAACAGATATGGGAAAATGTAATATAATTATTTACTTCTCTAAAATAATTTTGATAATCTTTGACTTTATATAGTATATTTTAATTTAATTGATCGTAATATCACATTTTTTTAACGAGCACATTGAATTTTTTTACCAGTCTGAATCGTCATCACTTTCTAAATTATCAATTAGATTAAATTTGTTTTGCAAGTATTATCCTTTTGGCATTTGCAAAATTCGCAACATGGTACTCCTGAAGATTTGCAAATGCAGTGTTTTGTGGTGCATACTCGACACGAGCAGCTAGGAACTAGTTCATCTGATGGAGGTATAAGAATTTCAACTTTTGCTGGTATCAAACAATCATTTTGTTCTTCCCATCATTTTGTTGTCAACTAAAATGCATCAAAACAAATTATTTTAGAAAATTACTTTAAAAAATTCATGTCAACGTATTATTACTTTTATTACTTTTGATTGGAAGAAGAAAAATTTTTTTTTAGGTTAAGTGATTTTTTCGTTACTTAAATTTATCAGTTATAGATTTTCACACAGTTTTTGATACTTTCCATCTCTCATACTCTTCTCGAACATGTAAAAAATGCATAAATGTTGATTTCAAAAACTTCAAATCTGATGAAAACTGAGCCAAGAGTATTGGACATTAACAGGCGCTCCTCGAGTGAGTTGCGTAGCGCTTAGCGCCCATGCTTTTTGTCAATAAAAAAAAAGTACTTAAAATCAACAATGACATAAAACTTGTTACGCATATTGTTGAATAGATCCCAGACAACGAGTAAACCCTATAATCGTGTGAAAAAATAATTTTTTTCACATAGTATTTGGAAGGCAAAAATCGTAAGAATCGCATTTTATAAAACTTTGGCGATTTTTAACGCAAAAATTACGCATCCAAGAGAAAAATTTTATAGAACATTTTTTCTTTTTTTTGATCCAAAAAACCTGAAAAAAAATTTTATTTAGCAAAAACACGATTTTTTCTTAATTGTTGTTAAAATTTGTTAATAAGAAATTATCTGACAACTTTTGACACTTCTAACCTCGATATTCGTATTTAGCGGGCCACAATACATGGGAATCACTTGAAAAAGTGAGCCGGTCTCAAAATCCTACAAAATCGGCCTCTGCCCCCGGACTACTAATTAAATTTTTTGATGGCTCTATAATTTTTTAAAAATTGCATTCTAATAGATTTTTATGTTTAAAAGAACGTATATATTATTTTTAAATCAAAAAATCTCACTAATAGATGCTTTTGGTGAAGCGTACCTTTATTATGTCCTGTAAAAAAAGTATAAATCTTTGTTTTTTATTAAAATAAACCCCAAAAATGTATTCCTGAGACTTGAAAATTAAATCTTTTGTACCTTAGAAATCATTTTAGTCTTTAAACACCGAATAAACAAACAATTTGAAAAAAAATTGTGAAGACTTTTGTCCTGTAATTCCGCAGCTGCATAAAGCGAATTGGACGTCATCTGCTATATGTGATTTTACGTACGAGATTCTTCCCTACGCATTTACTCTGTTGAATTTGTTTGGTTTTATGTGGTTATTTATCAGTGACAAATTTTTCTTTGTACCTGTTTTTGTTTTTTGATAAACAATGAGCAAAAAAAAGAATGAAGAAATAGAGTAACTTACAATTCTACTGCAACTTATACGTGTTCATTTTTTGACTTGTTTTAGCTAATATGAACAATATGAATGTTTATTTTGCGCGGCCAAATAAATTTTTAGTAACCTTATTATTAGTATCAACAAAATAAATTGTAATTTATGAATTTAGAGAACTTTTTTTTTTTAATATTATCCTAGAAGTGGCCAACTTTTTGACTTTTGGCCATATCTACTTATACTCGAATGTTAAACTTTTATTTGTTGAATTATTATTAATTCGTCATGGATTAAAAAAAATATGTAGGATGATGTAAAATTTCACGGGGAACACGCTGGTGATGTTATTTTTTACCTAGCTAACCTAGTTTCTGAGAAAATCGCAAAAAAAAATTTGTTTTTCATTTTTCTACCTGATGCCATAATTTTTGTTAAAAAACAATAACAAATTCGGATTCCTGAGGCTCGAATACATAAATACGCATATGTCTCGATCAGTCCTCGAAAAATTTTAGTTTAAGCATAGTTTCTTATTGGACTAGGTGAGGAAAATATCTCGACAACCACTGCACCGATCGTTTCAAAAATTTGACTGCTTCCTTATGACATATTTTTTTAAGGTTTACAAACACAAGGGTTTACAAAAATTTTTATTTTTGTGAATTTGGCAGCTACGAAATGGCGGAATTTTTAGACAAAAAAACGATTTTTATCTTCAAACAGCCATAAAATCATGAAAAAAAAAACCCATGTTATTACCAGGAAAAACTTATCTTTTAACTAAATCTTTTTTATTTTTTCATTGATGATCCTGAAAAAAGGGCGTTCCTCACGGCAAAAAAGTTTCCAGCGGAGGCGTTTTCGGAAAAGCCTTGTCATCAGCCTATTTTTTAATATTTCCACACCAAAAAATTACTAAAGGTACTTCAAATATTGTTAAAATAGATAATCATTAAATAAATTAATTAACTTTTACCGTTTGTACATGAAAAATACCCAAAAAATTGATTTTTTTTGCCCTCCAGGGTACCCCCCCCCCACAAGAGTTTCTAAAATTTTTCAACTTTTTTAAATTTTCGATCTCCATCAGCTCACGGAGCTGCACCAACTAATAACCCACCATCACTATAGTCGCTTCTAGACAGCGACTGTTCCACCCTTATACAGTGTGGCTCAGAAGCTTCGTTGAGCGACGAGCACAAGGACGAAGGCGAGGAGGAGGAGGACGAGGACCGCAACAACGGAGACGACGAGCACGAGGACCACTCGGCTGAGTAGATTCCCGTTCCAAACTCCTACCGTGGTTCGTCGTCGAAGGTTTACTCTCCTTCAACAAGCGATTTTAGCGTTTATTTGCAGAATTCTTTTGTCGATGTCATCTCTGTGACCTTCAATTAATTCAAATAGTTCGTCAACTTTTTTCTGAACGATGTCGTTTATCTCAATTTTGTGATTGTTTAAAATTTCACTCAAATCATCCACCGCACTTCTCAATCTTTTTGTAATCTCGTACAGACTTTGAAGTTCCAATCCAATCAGGTTTTCAATAGTTTCTGAATTAACAGCGTTGTTAGATTCTAGAGGAGCAGCTAGGTTGCAAAGTCGTTTTTCTTCTGCATCAAACTGACCGGTTTTGGTTAATTTATAACCTATACCCGGAGTACCTCAAGCGCCCTCTGTATTCTTTTTTAAAGCACGTCCGAATACATCGACACTCATTTTGATAACTATGTAGAATTATCAAAATCAGATCAATATATATAGCCAACTTCTTGGAGCTCTTCGATGATTGAGTGAATTTCATTCTCATGATTATAATTACCAGCTGATCTTTCGGCAACCAAAAGTTGAAGGCGTTCTATGAGCTCATGAAGATTATCCCAGTAAACAAGGTCCATACGGGTATTACGCTTAGCAACTTTGTACCGAGGTAAGAGTCCACTCCCGGTTGATTCGAACATATGTTTACATACATGATTATATTTCCAACTGAAAACATGTTTTTTCAATTAGCCATTAGTATTTTTGTGAGCATTTAAAAGAATTTTTCGATAGTTTAATTCATCTTTAATTGTAAAGTTTTCAGGATTCTTTTTCATAATAAGATCTTGCAACCCTTGAGTTCTTGGAAATGAAATGTTTTAAATTCATATCATCTTGTCTGATTAATAGCCGCAGGTCAAAGCTAGTTTGGAAGCGAAATTCTTTCTCTTTCAAATTCTGTTTTTACGTTTCGCGGGTGAATTTATTTACTTTGAGTGGCTATAATGTCTATAAGCCGATATCTATTCATGAAATAAATTAGTAATTTGCTCATCTTATTCAAATTATCGTAAAGGTCGTAACTTGGATGTGGAGAGCACAAGTAATCAATTTGTTACATTATAAGTACTTTTATCCGTCTTTCAAATTGAAAGGCTACAGAAAAAATATTTTTCTCTTAAATATCATCATCTTTTAACGAAAAATGGATTTTTAAAAACAAAAATTGAGAAAAAAAAATTCGACTCCAGGACTAGGATTTGAACCTGGGATCTCCCGATTGCCGGTCGGATGCTTTACCAACTAAGTTATCCATGGATAGCTCAGTTGGTAAGCATCCGACGTTGGTGGTAGATAAAGTAACAAATTAATTACTTGTGCTCTCCACATCCAAGTTACGACCTTTCCGATAAGTCATCAAAAATCATTATTGAATTTGGTAGTGCATATTCCGGTGATATTACATCTTTATGCTCACTAAATGGTACATATTTTACACCGTCTATGGGTTCCAAAAGATCTTTCCGAAATTTGTATTTCGGTTGGTTGAGGGATTTTGAATAAACATTGTAGAATCTGAGACCATTTATTGGTCTTTCCACAGTTGGAAGGTCCGAAGGTCTGCTCTTATTGTATCACCAGTAAGAAGTAAATCACCATGTCTCTTGATCTTTTTTTCCTCTTCGACTATTGTGTCGTAATTCATCACAGGAAGTTTCTTGGAACTTGGTAGGAAATCCATGTTAATCATTTGAATTCTGAACAAAGACTGGTCCGAGGAGGTATAAATACAGGGCTCATATAGTTTTCAACTCAGTCATTCATGAACTTTTGATCAGTAATGATCATTCACGAGAAGATAGGTCGTGGTTTGGTGAATAAGCTAATCAATAAACTTCCAATTGAAGTCCATCTCCCAAGATATCAGTATTGTACTAAACGTTTGGCCAGTGGTGATCTCGGAATAAATTTATTAGATTCGGCTTGCAAGGACCACGACATAGCTTATTCTCAGAATCAAAAAAATTTACAAGCTAGACACGCAGCAGATAGAGAACTCATGAATAAAGCGTGGGATGGAGTATTATCAAAAGACGCAAGTGTAGGTGAAAGGGCTGCAGCAATTTAAAAACCAAACTCGGACAAGGTCTGAAAAAGACCAAAAGAAAAACAAAGAAGGAAACTTCCTTGAAAAAAATAATTAAGGCAGCAAAACCGAATACTACCGAAAAATGTGCCAAAAAGCTATAAGCTCAGCAATTATGAACGCAAGGGAAGCCATTAAAAAAGCTAGTGATAAGAAAAATGTTATAATTCCAAGAATTCTTCCAGTTTCCAAAAAAATAGGCGGGATTTTACCGTATCTGATTCCTCTTTTTGCTGGATTAAGTGCAATAAGTGCACTTGCTTGTAGAGCAGCTGGAGAAGCCAAGGCAATTTATCAAGCAGTCATCGAAAGAACAATTGGAAGAAAATCGTAGACATAATAAAACCATGGAAGCTATGGCACTCGGGAAAGGTTTATACTTGAAACCATATAAAACAGGTTATGGTCTGTACCTCAAACCTTACATGGATGGGAGCTTAAGGGGGTACATATACCTAAAATTTAAAACAAAAATCAATTTTCAATTTTTTGTGTTTTTTGATGTACTTTTACATCAGCTTTCAAATGCCGCAAACCGCGTTTCTTGATTCGTTAAGGAAAAAAAAGTTACAGTTAATTTAATAAAGACATTCAATTTATTAAATTAACGTTGAAATGGCTTTTTTTGAAATTCAAGAATTTTAAGTCCGTTCTAGTAGCAAAAATACTTTCTACGATACTATAGGTACAAATGCTTTTTCGATGTATTTTTTCCTTTTTTAATTTTCGCAATGTAGGTATAATTTTTTTTTTTTATCCACGAACAGAACTGTAAGTATTTATATCGTTTTCATCTAATAAAAGCGATGAAAAAACAGACAATTTTTTTATCTGTGATTAGATTTTTTCCGCGACACAATATCTTAATAATGAAAGTTAAGAATGACAGATTAACTTTCATTTCGAGTCTAATGCTAAAAACAATTTATTAAGTTAGAATCGATCGCATAAAAAAATTTATAACCTTTATCACATAATATATGACATATATTACCTCTACGAGTCTACTTTAGTATATTACACCAATTAATATCGAATATCGATCTATCGATATCAAATTAGGTATTTCTGCAGCGTTAAAAGTTCACGACGACTTTTTTGTTCATTGAGTCATCTTTCTAGTGAAATTCTACTTCACTTGGTTTTGTTTTTGTTATTTTTTCAATCTGAAGTAAATAAGTTAGTTTTATTCAAAAAAAAAAAAAAAATTTAAGAATAAATGACCAATTCTTACCAGGTAAACTAATGCAGTTTTTTAATTTTTAAAAAAAATGTGTTTATGTACAAATGTGAAGTGAAAAAATAATTCTGTGATTTAAATTAAAGATAATTTTTAGATAATTGCATGTGAAGACTCCGCTGACTCAAAGTCTTAACTTGGTCTTGGTGCCTAATAGTGTGTGATCTGTGTTTTTGATAAAAAAGCAAATTGGGTCACTTTAGAAGCAGGAGAAAAAAAATAAAGTATCCGTCTGTGTGCAAAAGAGTATTTACATCAAGCAAGAGGCCTGTGACAAGATATTTTCAAGATATAAATGTTTATATGTTGGTGTGTTACATTTTATTCATCAAAATCTGTTCAGAACTTTAAAAGCCATTTTCTCAAATATGTAATTTTTGAGAAAATGAGGACATTGCTCGTAAAGCCAAAATTTTTCCAGACAGCGGGTGGACCCAGGACGTGGCACACTTGTTGTACATGTGAACCCTCATGAGCGCAACCTCAGGCAACCAAATCTAAGCATTATTAAGCTGATGGCACACCAGAAATTGACTAAAATGATAAAAACTATCAAAATTTTAACCACACTAAGCAATTTAAGAGTATGCAAGTAGCTTAATAGTGCTTGGATTTGGTTTGGAGGTTCCGCTCATGAGGGTTCACATGTACAACAACTATGCCAAGTCCTGGGTCCATCGGCTTTGAGGAAAAATTTTGACTTTACGAGCAATGAACTTTCGTAGCCTAAATAAGCTGAATTTTATAACACTTATAAAAACACTTATTTTAATTTTCTAAATGTAAAAAACTATGTAAAAATGTGTGTATATTATGGTAAAAAAATATCTTTTTGAATAAATAATTTTTAAAAGACTTACAAAATTTTTTCTGAGTTTTTTTTTAGGTATATGCACCCCCTTAAAAAAAAAAAAAACCTTGAAATAAGTTTACCCAATATAGCATTGTCTAACTTTGATTTGATTGGACATGCTGAAAAATTAAAAATACCTAATTTTCGTAGTGTATTCATGGGACGTTCTTTACCAGCAAACGGTCCTCTTTATCGTGAATCAGCGATAGTAAATCTTGATGACGATAAAGGTCTTGGAACTCACTGGATGGCTTACCAGAAAGTAGGAAAAGTCGTGATCTACTTTGATAGTTTTGGTGACCTTCGACCACCTCTTGATTTAATTTAATATTTTAGGTGTTGAAAAAGTCAAATATAATTCTGAAAGATTCCAAGACTTTGGAACGTATAATTGTGGACATCTGTGTCTATAATTTTTATCCAACAAAGTTAAAGGTATAAAAAAAGAAAGGTTAAATCATTGCATCATTCTACTTTGAGCTGTCATAGAGTCAATAACCTTAACTTTATCCGGTAATACTTCTTCACTCGAAGCAAATTAGTTTCCTGCTTTGGAACTTCCAACAAACAAAAGCTAAGTTCTTGGTTTGATAGAGTTTTTGTCGTTTCATTCAATACCGAACGTTGATGAAAATAATAATAAAATCAAAGTTGGTGATAAAATATTAAAAATACCTACAGGTTTCACACGCCGAAAACTTCAGGCTGACATTGAACACACCTCTGATCTACCGGTTAAAATTCATAAAGTTAACTCTTTGAGAATTGAGTATATAACCACTCGCGCTTACATAATCAATCAAAACGTTCACACAATTCATCAATTTTTTCCTGCAGTTCCTCCTGGATATAAAATTATTAAAGCTCCTTCTCAAGTAATTTATTTACCAGTTTCAAACAAGTACATAGATTACATTCAGCTGCGTATAGTTGATCAGGATGGTGACTTGGTTAATTTTCGTTGAGAACCGATTACTGTTAGGTTACACATCAAATCAGTCACGTGATGGGGGATCGTTTTTTAAGGGTGAGGATATAAAAACCCTGCACCATGTCACTCGACCATCAGTCGTCAACGAACTCTGAAAGCATTAACACGGCAAAACATGAAATTTCTAAAAAGTCTCGGCTTCCAAGTAAAGACTGGTGGAAAATAACTTGCATATTCTTCTGCTGCTACAAGAAAAATGGACAAAATTCTAAGTATAGAGACAGCTGTGGTGTTCGATGACAGTATTTCACATTTCGAAGTACATGCTCATCAGCCATACACAGGTGCTCATTTCAACACCAACGATGAAATTCGTATATCAATTCAACATCAAGACTTGTGTTTATTACCACCTAAAAGTTCGCTACATATTTGCGGAAAATTAATAAAAGAAGACAATAGTGTATTAACTCATACTAATTTTGTCAACAATGGAATTTGTCAGTTGTTTGATGAAATTTGATACGAGATTAATGCAATCGAGATCGATCGTTGCTAAAACGTTAGACTCTCATAAAAGGTTAGTTATCTTTCAATCCCAAACCTCGGAAAATGCTGGATGGGTCAATGTAGACGAAAAAATCAAGATCACTGATAAAGGTCATTTCGATATATTTATCCCTCTCAGCATGCTTCTAGGTTTTGCAGAGGATTATCGAAAGATTGAAGTCAATACAAAACATGAATTGATTCTTCAAAGATCCAATACAGATGTCAATGCGATCAAATCATCATCTCATAAAGAAGTGGCAGAAGATAAGTGGGGAAATTGGAAAATTGAATTATCTAAAATCGAATGGCTCATGCCTTACGTGTTCACCTCCAACGAAAATAAAATTAGCATGTTGAATCATCTACAAAGGAGCAAAGCGGTGGTCATAAGTTTTCGATCTTGGAAATTATTTAAGTATCTTATGCTTTCTAGTACTTCGAAACATATGTTAACAGTGAAAAAATCCAATCAATTCTTAAAATCCAACCGATTAACGGAATTATCAAATCCCTGAAAGTTTGTCCCATTTTCACTATACATAACTTTAGCGCGACCTCTCTGCGCTATCAAACGTTTCAATCTCGCCAAAAACTCGGGCACGCCTAGCCCACAAATTAATTCAAAATGCACCGCTCGGTACACGGCACAGTCAAAAATACAGATCCAGACCTTTTGGCCCTTTTTCAGGTATACCGGACCCACAAAATCCACCCCTACTAACTCAAAAACTGCAGCGTCCCGCACTCGGTCGATAGGCAATGGTGTTTCGATTACGGACAAAGGCTGTGAGTCATTCCTACGACAATCAACACATTTCCTTACTACCTCCCGTACTAGTCTACAGCCTTTCAAAAAAAAAAAATCTTTCCCTTAATCTTTCCAACGTAATTTGCACTCCCGCGTGATTAGAGTTTACATGCTCCTCTCTCACCAATAATTTCACTACACCGCGATTGTGCGGCAAAATTATAGTACACAAAAAAAGTTGGAATATCTTCGCGCAATAAAATTATAGTTTCTATCCGAATTAAAGCTTTACTATCTTGAAACGGTTCCAAACGTTTAATACTATCTCTATCCGCGAAAATTTTGGCCTGAATCGTCTTTACAATATACGTTTTCACCTCGATCAATTCTATCAATGTCAAAAAACCTGTTCGACGGTTATTCCTATTTTTCAAATTAAGTATCTACGAAGCCATGCGATAACGATCAACAATTTACGATAGCTAGAAAAACGATTAAAATATTCAGTTCTGAACTCATTGAGACTAAAGCCAAACAATCACGTGAAGTTACCTGCCTTGCAGTTTTTCGCAACTCCCTATTCACCTCCACCTCGTCGCACTCGATCTCGGTACTAGGCCATGTCTCGAGCCTTCCCTTAAGCCACTCCGGCCCCTCCCACCATTGCGAAGCAATCAATTGTTTCACACTACACCCACTCGAAGGTAGGTTGGCAATATTTAACTCACTCGGTACATGACTCCACTGGCTACTTTCCGAAAACTCGCGAATTTCTTTCACGCGGTTATATACGAAAGCATCTCAATTACTCGGTCTAACGATCCACGCCAAAACTGTAACTGAATCAGACGAAAAACCGATATTCTTCAGGCTTACTGCCTCTACGACCGATCGACTCGACCTCAAACAGATTGTCGCGGCCACTAATTCTAAATGAGGGATGCTGTGCCACGCGTTACTATCCACCTTGACCAGTGTAACCCTCGATCTAGCTCGAAGCTCAAATGCGCGACCCCCTCCCTTCGATACGCAAAAATGAGATGGCCGCGTATGCAACTTTACTTGCGTCGCAAAAGGTGTGCAGACTAACCGTTGCGTCTCCAGCAAAAAAATCCGATGAAAAACATCGCGGTAACTGCACGTCACCCAACGAACCCAAACTATCTGCCCGATTAACCAACCGCTTTTTTATATCATCATCCACGGTGTCGTCCCAACCAAGTTTTCTACCCCACGTTTCTTGCAATGAAATTCGAGGCGCGAGAGTCACCGGATAAACAAAACCAAGTGGATCAAAAATACGATTCGCGCCCGACAAAATCGACCCGACAAAAAGAACCGTTCTGTCATGTCCCAAAATCAGGACAGATCTATTTAATTAATTTGAATCTACTTCACCCTTTTTTTAATTACCGGGTAGGTGAATCGAAATAACTGAGAGGAGGGGTTAATTGACAAAACTACAAACCCGAAAGACTACTTTGAAATTCTATTTATTAAAAAAACCAAACCATTACAAAACGTTACACGCCACTTCCTTAATATAATCTTACTTCTATAAACGTTCTAGTCATTTCACAGAGAGAGAGAGAGAGAGTGTGACGTTGTTGTAGGCTGAAGACTCCCGCTGGGCTGCTTGAGGTGGTGAATCGGTGGTTCTGCACAGTCCTGAAGGAACTTCCCGGCACTTTTCTCTAGACGGTCACAAAGGCTGTTGTTTCTTTAAAAGTCTTTCAAAATATAATCGTCACTACCGAAGCTCTAATTTTTATTTTAACTCGCACTTGTCCGAAACTCGCGAATAAGGTGCACTGATTAGTACTCTCAGAATTGCCCTTAAAACGAGACTATAAATAGTCACTCAGGTTGATCTCGATCTATTTTTATAAAAGTATCGAGACCTTGAAATCTTTAACTCTCGTGAGTCCGGTCGTGGAGATCTTCCTCGCGGAACGATGTGCGCGGGACGAGTTCTGGTACGTAACTGAATTAACCAAACTGTCGGGCTCGCGTTCGCGGCCCTATTTATACCCCTACGCTGGAGGACCCACCCCCGTAGAGGGGATCATGGACCCTCCCATGTGTGCCCGAATCTGGGGGAAAAACCAATGATTTGGCCTCTTTTCCACGAGGGCTTGGCCTTGGCCTAATTTATTATAATACTCCTCATGTGTGGACTCCCTCTCCTACAAGTAAAGTCCGCCTTAACTATTATGGGACCCGATTCCTTGAAGGCCTCATTGGGTCAATGTCACTGACCGGCGGTCGCGGGGGATTGTTTATGGCCTCCCACCTCCTTGTCGTGACGCTCTATTGTTGGGGTCCGCTGCTGGCTTTTCCTTCACTCAGCCAGGCGTCCCGCGCTGACGCGTTTCTTTTGTCCTCTCCCTCTCTTCTTTTTCCCAGCTCCTGTTCGCTTTTCCTCTCGATCTCTGTTTTTCTTCTTTTATTCTCTCTCTCTCTCTCTTACTTATACTTACTAATTTATCTTATTTAACTAATAATTGAATAATTTGTAAATAACTTAAGAATTAGCTGGAAACTATTTTAATATTAAAAAGGGGAGCTGGTGCCGACACGACAGTTCGCTACTTAGGCGGCGCTTCCCCACGCAACTCGGGCAGCTGCCCCCACTCGCTTCGCTCGTGCGGGCATGCGCTGTCCTCGTTGCGTGTGCACCAAGAAAAGCACCACCTGCGTATCGAAATATACAATTTCGTCACGCACGAACATTCTATTTCTCTCACAAGCTCGACACTAAGAGATAATTTACAGTAGTTTTTGTCCCACCAAATACCCAAAAGTCCAGTTTTTTCATCAACAAAACTATCATCATTGTACTCCCACCCTTGCAAATCAAAACTCGTGGACTTCATCGCATTTTTTGCGTCACCGATAAAACCATACAAACTATTCATCGGATTGACGCTCGCTACCACATTATCCACGTAAAAACTATTCTTAAGTTTCATAATATTTTCTATCAAATAATCATACTTACACTCCCCGATATTTAATAAATTCACAGTGGCTTCCAAATGAAAATTAATTATAATCGCAAGTATAAATGAACGTAAGTCCAAAAACAAGCCGACAATGCCGATAACTAATTACGTTGCCGCTACGATCGTACCATAAAAAACGTAAGAAATTCCAATCATCCACACACATACCAATTTGCAAAAACGTTCTTCTCACATCCGCAGTAACACCAATCTTACCTTCCCAGAATCGTAGTAAAATCGCTGGCACCAACTCGATGAGATTAGGACCCTTCGGCAAACATTAGTTCATCGAAGATGATGGCCTCGCGTTCGCTGACGCATCAAAGACCGGACGCACGGGAGTCGTGCTGCAGGCCTTCACCACATGTCGGTGAGGCAAGTAATGCCCCCAAACTTCTTCTTCTTCAGGTACAATCTCGATGACCCCCTCGGCTAACCATTCTTGGAACACGGCGTCATATTGTTCAAACAAACTTTCCTTCTTAAGTTTGCTCACAATGGCCTGCAAACGTTTTTCGGCGAGGGGTTTATTACTGTGGGGGATTCGCCCAGTGGGGGATGGTTTTCGAAAAATGGAAGACGAACTTCATACCGACCTTCGGTTGTAGACTCAATCATTTTTACGATCTCCATTCGAGCCTCCTCCTCACGCTGCAGCTGCGTTTTATGGTCAATGGGATCTTTAATCCCCAGAACGTCCAATGACCATAAGCTCTTCAGATCACTATCTTGCACATACATACAAATTGCACTAGTTCCGATATTTTCGATCTCTTTTTTACACGATCCTAGAACTTTTCCCATGATCGTCTATCCCAGCCGCGTCTAGATAGCCGTCAAACCACACTTTAACTGTTTGACGCGGCCGGTCATAAGTTCGCCATACACATCAGCTCCTATCAACACAGTCACTGATTTATCACTGGCACAAAAGTCACTCACTTCAATGTCCAAGTCTTTCAATTCAGGGCATCACGATCCTTTTTCTACAGTAGGTAACTCACTGCATATCAGATCCTGATCAAGCATCTTGAAATTACAAGCAAAGTCTCTTTTTAGACTTTCTAATCGAACACGGTATTGTTTATGCACTGAGCCGAACTGACCGCCAAACACATTATGCTTCATTTTCTGTTCCCCGATCAGCTCATACGACTAACTACGTGCTGCACTTTTAAGCACATACGAATGCTGCGATCCAGAATCAAGCACTACACACACCGACATCTCACGATTGTCACTTTTCATTGACACCCGAAGTGTTTGCATAAACACCTCGGGGGTGCTGTTCATGCACGCATGGTTCAATTCAGTCTTGGCGTCACTATTTGCACTCACACTCGCGCGTGGAACTGCAGCCATCGACTCACTTCGATCTAGCGGCGGAAAACACATTAATTCGATATGCTGCCTTCCACACTTTTTACATTTCGATTTCAAACTACAATTTTTACTAGCATGTCCGTGAAGCACGCATCTAAAACACGCGCCACTTTCTTTAATCAGTTCGTGCACTTCCTCTCTTCTTATTGACTGCGCTTTCGTGCACCGATCACCATAATGCTCACTCAAGCCATAAAACATACAGCTTCGTTTTGTTGCTATCGATCCTGCTGCACTCGGCACATTTTTCTGCGAACCTTCAGGTCCTCGATTTTTGTTTTTTCCGATTTCATTGGGCTTCAAATCAAAACCTTTCATAGCCATAGAAATCCGGAACTCATTTTGAACCTCATTTTCGATAAACTTGATACGATCTTTGGCTTGCACATTTTCTCCAGTCTGCATCATGCCACCACGCTGCCAGGCTCTTATCAGATCCTCTGGCTAGGACGATTTGATGAAAGGGCAAGCATCGCCGCGCATTTATCCGCCGTAACGCCCAAGCTATCCAATGCCCTCAAATAGCTCTCTATCTTGTCATAAAGTTTCAACAATGACAACTTCGTCGATTTTGTAGCATTCTGCAACACAAGCTGCAACAATTCACGCACATACACTTCGATCTGTAAGTCCTCCTGCCCAAAACGGTTCTTGAAACTTTCGATCACTTTTTCATAGTTTACCGCGGTCGGCGGATGATGTTCGTACATGGCGCCACGCGTCGGGTGATAAAATTGATTGGATCATACTGACTCAATTCGCGACAAAGGGTGTCCACCTGGATGCATGTGCTTTTATCCAGGACAATGTGACTTGAAAGTCAACCCATGCATGTGTTGAGGTATTTTTGAAATCAAGTTTTTGACGTACCTGATCAATAAGTCTTGTGCCTAAAAGAGCACCGCAAAGCTCGAACCATGGAATACTAAGGGTTAACACCGGCGCAATCTTCTTTTTGGTGAGCAACAAGTTTGCGGAGTTACCTACGCAAAGTATCATGATACGCAAGTAAACCGTTACAGAGTATGCGCGTTCAGATGCGTCATTAAAGACATGAATATCGGTATTAGAATCGGACTTAGTACCCTAACCATCTAAGTACGGTAATGATCTCAAGATCAGGCAATTTGGATTAGAAACTTTCCCATAGATCTGCGAATCGGCCTGGGAATGGTTGATCCCAGTCGAGGCCAATTAACCACAAATTCTGAATAAGAATTTTGGCCGTGATCAAAACGAGACTGTACCAACCAAGCGGGTCTATGTCTGACGAGCTGTGTCTGACAAGACAGAGCGTTTCGTAGGCTTGCATTTTTGAAAATCGCCCATTCTGATTTTTAACGAGAAAGTGTCTTCTCGAAAATTCCAAACCAAACATAAAGTTGTGATAGTATCGAATTGAAGTTGTTTAACTTCGTTATCGGTAAAAGGACAAATTCTAGGGTCGTTCGAAGCCCATTTGCTCAATTCAACGCCTCCAGCTTTTAAAATTGCTATCAGCTGACTTTTTACTTCAAGCGTGGCTTCTAAAGTTTCGCCACCGTCGAAAAAATCATCGACGTATGAAGATCGACGAATAGATATCGCACCTCGTGGGTATTTTTTGCCTTCATCTTCAGCCAACTGCACGAGGCTACGGAGGGCCAAATACGGAGCACAATCTGTGGCATAGTGACCGTCAAAAGTTTGATAACAACATTTGCAACGATGGGTCAAACCGCCACAAAATTTATCGCCACTCAGTGTCATCGGGGTGCACTTTAATTTGGCGAAATATCTTGACGATGTTGGCGGTAAATGCAAATTCGTAAAACCTTGAGCGAGTAAGAATGACCCAGGGTTCGGACTGAAATTTTGGACCGATCAACAAACAATCGTTCAGTGACTTACCTGAGGGTGTTATGAATGAGGCATCAAAAACTACCCGAAACTTCGGAGAAGGCAACGTGCGGTATATACCGTGTTGAGGTAAAAAAGTGCCTTGACTTGAGTCAGACAAAATGACTTACATGTGCCTCGGTTTGAGGTAATCAGACATAAACTTCGAGTACTCAGCCTTGAAAGTTGGCTTGGAGGCAGCCTTTCTCTCATTAAAGAGTAGTAGAGAAGCTGCAGCTTGCCTGTTTGAGGGTCAATTTTTGGCTGGATCAAGCCGAAAAGGAAGGCGGACCGTGTAACGCCCAGACTCGTCTCGAGAGTGAGTTTCAACGAATATTTTTTCGTCTTCCTTCGACAAAGGTTTTTCAGCAGCGAGTTCCTCGATCTCCCAAAAACGTTGTAAGTTGAATAACAAACAATCGTCGTCATGTTGAGGATCATTCTGAACAGAGCAGTGCAAAAGATTTTTTGACTTAATCAACAGGGGATTGAGTGAGAGGTCATTGGACTAAAAATTCTCCAACAAGAATTCGTTGTTTGAACGATCAATCGAGACGAAGTGGGATCGAATGACATTAGGCTTGTCAAAACCAGTGGGGCCCATGAGGACCCAACCAAAGGGTGTACGGCATGCTACAGGTTCATCCAGCAACCCAGTGCATTTGTCGCCCGAAAAAAGGTGACCACACAAATTAGCTCCGATAATGAGATCAATTTCTCCCGGCGTTGCAAAATCTGGATCTGCTAACGGTAATCCGTTAACATGAGCCCACGATTTTGTAACAGGTGCGCTGGGTATCAAACCTGTTAGCTTGGGTAGAACTTAAGCATATATATTTATCGAAAAATTAGAACCTTTGAGTGAATTCAACGTGATGGCAACTTAATGGTTAAAAGTGCCTGAGGCGCACGCTTGAACACCTTGAATTTTTTCACTCACTATTTTACGCGGTAAATTAAGAGTTCGAGCTGCATTTTCCGAGATAAAACTGCGAACTACTAGCGTGTGACCATTCTTATCACAAATTTGTATGCGAGTCGTTGCTAGCAAAACAGTTCGGCTTACGACCGATAGAAATGTGTAACATGAAACTAGCTTTGTTTGCTGAGTGAATTAGTTACTAAAATCATCGCAAGAATCATTACAATTTTGATTGTTAGCGTCTATGTGCAGCAGTGTATGGTGATCGCGATTACAAGTACGGTACCGATTTGTTTAGCGATGATCTGACGGGGTGTGTCCAGGACTTAAACAATTTAGGCATAAATTCAAGCTCAAAATTTTGTTTTTACGATTAATAGGTTGCATATTCACAAACTGAGGACATGATCTTAATCTGTGATCACCAGAACACAGCATACATAAGGGAAAAAGAGTTTTAACTTTACCCTTCTCTCTTGAAGAATTAAAATTCTCAATCGAGATTTGTTTAGACTCTTAGACTTTCGTTGCGTTTAAAGCGGTTTTGCTAGTAAGCTGACTACGATTAATAGGATATTTTCATTCAACCAAACCATCTAATACTGTTGAAATAACAAATAAGAGAAAAAAAAGCAAGCCCAAAAAGAAGAAAATCATGCAAACGCCAGTTGAAGAAACTAATGAAAAAAGGTGTCATTGCTGCTCATCTCGATGCATCCGTAACGGTGTGACAAGTTACAGAAGTGTATTTATTACAAAATATTTCAAAGAACAGTTTCTTTGCCAAATTATTATTGGAACCTTTATGTTTACTAACAGATGGCATGTATGCATAAACTATCCATTACGAGCGATAATAATTTTGATGCATTTTAGTGATGTGGGAAGACCTACTTCTAAAAAATTAGACCCAACTATAATCATACAAGTTTCTGCTCACCATGATTCTACTATTCGATAAACAGTTAATAAAAATTATGTTGATAATGATAAGTTTGTGACAAATATTGCGGAGTTTCAAGAATATGTTATTAATGAAAAAGTTTGCATCGGTGGACCAAAAATAGAATCGTGCCCTAATATAATAGTACAGTACCGATACTGTTAAAAAAAAAAAAAAAATGGAAAAAATTAATGAGCAATAACTAACTACGGGAGTTTGTTGATTATATGATTCTATATGAGGGAAAAATAATTTCAAGAAATTCAGTTTGGAAATCTAAGGAGGGGGTGGGTTTTTAGGGGTGAAAAGTGGTTTTTTGCATTTTCTGAGAAAACTACACGTTTTATCAAAAAAGTTGGAACGTAAAAGTTGTAGATAATCAAAAAACCTACAACTTTTGTTCCAACAATTTTTTTACATAACCTCAAAATTTCAGTGAAAAATGCAAAAAACCACTTTTTTCGTTTTTGATTTTTCCTGATCGCAAAAATTGATTAAATTAAACAATATTTGGTGGAAGTTTAGCATTTTACGTGCAAAATATGTGGTTTTTTTTTTTTTGAAAAATTTTGAGCGGTTTCAGAGAAATCGTCAAAAAACGTGAAAAATTTTTTGTGTTCATATGCGCGGTGGCTTTCAAATAATGCTTCTGAAAAATTCTGCTTGGGCTCATTTTTTTCTTTGAATTTTATATTTTTTGAAAAAAAAAAAAATAATAGTGTTACTAGAGAAAAACATCCGGAAAAATGCGAAAAACTAAAAACAACAATTTTTTTACACAATTTTTATACTATTTGCTATAAATAATGTATTGTTTGTCAATTTTTATTGTTAAAAGTCATGTTTATGGAAACATATGCTTTTCTATGTACTAGTGCTTTATTGTCGAATATGTCCAATCACGAAAAGTGTCAAAAATGACTAAGAAAACATTGAAAGTTAAAGAACTGAAATTTGTTAAGTCGAGGTTTTTTTTTCTGAGATTCAATTTTGATTTAATAAAAATATTTTAATTAATATTTTCCGGTATTTTGTGCATAAATTTTCTAAAATGTGTAAGTACATTGTGCTAATACATTTATGTATAATGAAAATCATGATACGGGACATGTTTCCGATATAAATATTGCAATAATTTTTTAAAATAAAGGTTATTAATACAAATAAATTATTGAATAATGACACAAAGACTATGGTTGCTAGAAAAATAAATTTTTATTTCTTACATTTTGTACAAATTGAACGCTGATATTAACCTACAATTGAGTTTATACAGATATATTAAACTTTTCTTCTTTTTACTTGAGTCGGACCTGCGTCTTCTTCATCTTCTGAATCTTGTCCTGTTTCTTCTTCACTTTTTTCCTCTTCTTCTTCTTCTTCTACTTCTTCCTCTTCTTTTTCCGCTTCCTCTTCCTCTTCTTCTTCTTCATATACGCATGTTACTAAATCGTATGGATTGTGAATGTCGAAAGAATCATTGAAATCTGGTATCGTTTGATCTTCTTCTTCAAAATTTTTACACCAGTCAGAATCAAATTTTTTTTATTAAATTCCAATCTTTCTTTCAAGTTGAATTTCGAGGTTGTATATAAAAAGTTAGGATTTCTCCATAAGAGCACGTGTTAAATCGTGCAAAATAAAAATTGGTCAGATCTTTTTTGTTAGGGTCTATAATGCTCTAAAAATTTAAGGGCATCAATAGTACACTACGAGAAGCGCGGGAGAGGCTGAACGGCAGACTTGTGATTGCTGCTGGCTAAGTAGCAGCGTCTCATAGTTTATAACAATTTTGTAATGATTATACCGAGATCTCAGCGGCGTAAAATCAGGTAAATTGTTGTTCCGTAACGAACAACAGATTGTACTTCGTGCGAGCGGCGATAAGTAAGTTAATTGTTATTGTAAAACGCGGAGAGCAGTTGGTTAAACTACACTCGACATAACCTGTCTTTTCTCTCCATTGTTTGTAACTTCAAAAACTCATTTCTTTCCTTGTTGTCGGTCGTCAGTAGTAAGCGTACTCTGACTCCCGAACTATTGTTATTTGTTTATTTAACTGAAGTAAATTTTAGTTGTTAAATTAATTCTTTTATTTAAACAACCTTTTGTTTCTCCGACACTGCCTATTCGCACGATTTATATATTTGTACTGGCTGATTAAGCCAGGCGTTATTGATTGGTTATTCATTGCATGATTGATTATTTATTTAACGCGTACGTGTCCGCGATCTATCTAAATCATCGAGCTAATTATTGATTAAATTCCTTTCCCTGTTACAGTTTGAAACTCATCACTATGACTGAATTTACTTAATCCCACACAATTTAAAGGTTTCAAAAAAATATTGCAATCCGTGCTTGTAACAGAGATAGTATAAGATATTAACTCAGCTCATACACCCATAAGAGTAAAATTAATTACATTTTTTCTATGTTTAATTAGTCTATTTCACTAGTTTAATGAAATTCTGATTGCATGGGATCTGAGTCAAGGCATCCATAGAGAAAAAAAAAACTGCAGCATGTTCTTGTCATAATCATTCTTACATGTGCTTGCACTTGCTACAAAGCTACATAAATTATAGTATTTAACACGATCAAACACCATCAAAAGTTGGTACCACACTACTACTTTTATTATCAATAAAAAAGAAAATTCTCCCAATTTTGTAAAAAAGTTGTAAATTAAAAAGTTATAGCCAGAAAAAAATGAATAACTTATAAAATTCGGTAAATCAGCATATAGATACTATCATAAAACGCTCGCTCGCTTCGCTCGCTCGCGCATAGACAAATATATTCAATAATATCATATATTATGATAGTATGATATTACGTAAATGATTAAATTTTATTTAGAGTATAACTTTAATCAGAAGTATCTTAAAACAAAAATCTGCAACCATATTAGTGATGAAAAAAACAAAAAAAGTCTTCCAAATGTCTGGGCTTATTCGAATATAGATACATATATACCTAAAATGAGCAATCTTAGACATCCCAGTACAAAAAACTTATTACGGTTCGATTTATGGAGCAAAAATTTCAAATTAACTTTATTTGAGTATAGACCTTATAAGAGTCATTAGATTCAAATTGAAGTTCAGATTCATAATCTGGACCCTCAAAAGCCGAAGAATAGATATTTTCGAACAAATACAATGTATTAGGCGCGAATTATAATTTCACCTTATTTAAGTGCACTTAAATATTGAGGCAAATTAAAATTTCAAACTGATACTTGTAATCAGCACCCTTGAAAACAGGTGTATACGAAATTTCTGATTGTTCTAATATAGATTGAGAACAAAGGAAAATTTTACTTATATAAGTAAACTTCATCTAGGGTACAGTAAAAATCTACGGTCATATTCAAAATGAGGAGCATAAGAGATCCCAATACACAAAACTTATTACGAGTCAGATGTATGGAGCAAAAATTTAAAATTAACTTTATTTGAGTATAGACCTTATTAGAGTCATCAAATTTAAAATAGAAAATCAGATTCGTAATCTGGACCCTCAAAAGACATCGAAAACAAATTTTCGTACAAATCCAATATATTCGGAGAGAATTCTAATTTCACCTTATTTAAGTGCACTTTATTTAAGACAAATTAAAAATTCAAAGTGATATTTGTAATCAGCACCCATGAAAACATACGTAATTTTTTTAAAATCAGATGTATTGGAAGAGCCATGTTAAATTTTTAAAATAAAACTGATGACAAAAATCGATAAAATAGAAATGCTTGTCATTTAAAAAAAATAAAAACAAAAAAACGGAAAATAGATTCATAATATACATCTTCGAAAGTATCCGTATACCAAATTTGAATTAAATCCGATGATTAGGAGCGTTGTAATCAAATTTTTAAAGTTGATCTCGGACGTACGGACGGACGGACGGACGGACAGAAAATACGGATGCTGCGTATAATAATGTAGAAATAGAATAATAGATGTTTTCTGAAACAGATTTCTGAAACAACATTCGTATAATTTTTTGAAAATACCAACAATTAGTAATTGATAAATTAAGTTAAATTTTAGGTGGCTTCGTCGAGAACGAATGGGTTATTGATTTTGAATGACGAATCAATTGAATAATTTGTCAATTTTATTTTTCAAGAAAAAAGATTGTTTAAAACAATAGTACTTGAACCGCATAAAACTCGTAAGGTAGATATTATTTGATTTCAATTTTTTTAACTGTTCATATATTTAAAAATATTTCAACAGAATCAGAATATAAAATTTTAAAAATTTGGCGAAGTTCACGCGTTTGAATTGTTTCATGTTTTTATTTGTTTGTTTTCAATGTTCATCTGAAAATTGTATTTTAATTTAATAAGAATTTGGCCATGGAAAACCCGAACTCACCGTAATTTTTATTTTTTTTAAAGTATGTTTTTAGATTTTGCTTAAGTCGACAGGAAAAAAGTTCAGAATTTAGCTTTAAAAAAAATTTTTTACACAAAATTTTCTAAAATTATAAAATTCATAGCTTAAACTTCAAAACTTCAGAAAAAGCTTAAACAAGTTTATTTTAAAAAATACAACTTCTGGTAACTGGTAACCAATTGAGTCTTGCATAAATACTGCTTTTTTCATTTTTTTTTAAACCTTGATTTTCTAAAATTTATAACTTTAACTTTGAAACTTTAAAAACAGTTCAAAAAAGTTTATTCAAAAAATACATTTTGTGGTAAGTGCTAACCAATTGAGTCTTGAATTCATTTTTAATAATCAATTACATACTAAATACTTATAAGTTGTAATTAGGACTTGATAAATTTACATTACCTGCCCTTTGATTTGATTTAAAACTAACCTAATGTTGGGCCCGCTGCCTAGAATTAGCAAGTTCTTAGAGTAGCGAATGTTTTAAAACTGTATTGTAAAAATAGATTATTAAAAAAACAGAAATGAATATATTATTTGTTAGGGATTGAACAACATGTAATGGTTTTTAGCACCTGCCAAGTTTTTTCACACCACTACCAATATTGAAATTTCAGGTTTCAAGTTCATCAAAGTTTATTCAAGAAAAAAAATTAAGTTTGTAACACAGTTTTGTTATATTGAAACAATGGCTTAAAAAAATTTTTTTTTTGCTTTATATACTGAATGTTTATTTTAAAAGTAACTTTTATGAACATAAATAAGTTAATCCAAAATTATTCACACATTTAAAACATTTATCTGCACAACTAATTCCACAACTACTGGTTTATTTAATAAAAGTATTTATTTTTTTTTACTTATAATGTTTGATTGATTAAGTAACATCATAATGCAGCTGTCAAGTGATCTAAATACCCAAGCACAAGAGAAAAAATTTTTGTCTCTCAACAAAGGTATTCATTTTTCATATATAACAGCTCAAACTACAATTGAAATTTTGTTTTTAACAGGTGTCAAACAGTAATTTTTTAGGCAAATTTAAATTATTATCAAGAAATAATCATCAGAAATTATACAGATTGTACTGTAATTTCAATAAAATCTTTCACAAAAAACAATGCACTGTATTTTTATAAAAGATACTCAATATTTATTTTAAAAAATAACCCCCCCCGCCTTCAAGGAGGATACATGAGTGTGACAATACAAGTAAATAAAATAGATAATTATATAAAAATAGCTTGATATCAATAGATCATTTAATTTATATCACTTTATCACTTTATATGTTTAAGTCTTTATCACAGTTTTGCTTCGTCGTTGATTCACTATAGTCATAAATATTAATTTCTTTCGTGATGAGGTCAGTTTAAAACATTATTATCTTAACAGTTGCTAGGATACATAGTCACATACATATTTTAGTCATTAGTAATTGATTAGTGATCACAGTTAGATCGAGGATCACAGACAGTTCTCGCTAAGTGCTGAGTCAAGAACACACCTTACACAAAAAAAAGAATAATAATAGAAAAAAAAGATAAATAAATAAAAATATGTACATATATATAAATTCAGTCATATATCCTGTCAGGGACGAGCTCTGGGGAAGCCAGAGGTCATACAGACAAATAACAGAGATACAACAAAAAAAATAATAATTGTAATATCCTCATAACAGCAGCAACAGGTGAGTAGTCGCTACGCGCATGCGTCAAATTATTGATCCGCTACCGAGCAGCTGAGCCGAGCAGTTGCTTGCCACTGCAGCACTTGTATAGTCACGTAGTTATAATTAAACCTGATATTATAACATTATTACACCAGATTATTCATTGTGTCCACATTTATCCACCTCATCCTCAAGTTACGACAGTGATAATAATAATAATAATAATATTAATAAATAAGTAAAAAGGAAGTGGACTAATACTGTCTGACTCTCGGCAGGTGCTCCACGTAGATGTTCCGGAACCATTTAATCGTGTCACTGATCATAAGCCTCCTCATCATCCGCGCATAGAACGGGCTGATTTAGAGCCCTCCCTCTCTCTCTCTCTCTCGGCTCTCTCCCGCGCTAACACAGCTACGAAAGTGCATCAGGACTTTTGAAGATTGAATCGGTGTTTTAAGCTGCTAACTGTTGTTGAATTGTGGTGTGCTGGGTCTGATAGACTTTCTGCTATTGTTTGTGACTTTTGTGCAGTGGCGTAACTTTGTTTATTCACAGTTTGAGTGAAATTTTAGTGCGGTTTGTGACTTTGAGGTTAGCTTAAATGCTTTGTTGTGGTAACGTCGCTCCGTAATTAAAATTTCACCGCTAGGTAGCAGCACTGTTGGCCTTATCGACTGAGTGGAGTCTGACCTAACGTTGATTAATCTATTTATCTCTTGCCGCGAAAATTCAAATTTGAAGTACCTGCCACACTTGTTCTTGACTTAACTACTCGCCTGCCTGAATTTTTTGACATCTCTTTCTGCTGGTCTTTTTGAACTGTACTCGTTCCATGATGCTCAATGAAGATATTTGTTCGGTCTGTAAACTACCAAAGCGTAGCAGAAACCTGATTCATCCGTGCTCAGAGTGTAAACTATTATTTCACACACTCTGTACTAAATTCTCAATCTGCGACAAAAGTGGTATTTCCGCGAAAATCTGTCAGACATGTGCCACTGCGAACGTCACCGAGTGTGCTGAATCAACATCTGCCACGGCTGGTATGCCTAATTCGGAAGTGCCTGCTACCTCCTCTGAAAACACTCTTCAGTTACTCCTGCAAGAGGTGAGGGACCTTAAATCCTCAGTTAATGGACGTCTTGATGGGATAGACGAGAAGCTTCAGGGGCTCGACGTTATACCTGGCCTGGTCACGAGAGTTGACAACGCTGAGGCTCAGCTCGATGAAATTAAGCAAAGACTCGAGCTGCCACAGGTTCAACCAGATTCAGATACGAATGGCAATCCAGAGCTTCTAAACAAAGTCCTTGGGCTCGAGCGGAAAAATGCAGAGCTGTCTACGCGCCTCGCACAGGTCTCTTACTCCAGATCAGCGACATCCACCGAGATGGTAATTGGTGGTTTGTCTGTTCCAGATGGTGCATCCCTGAAATGCTTGGTTCTCGCTGCACTAAAATCTGTCCATGCAGATATTGAAGCACGCGACATCATCTCTACTCGCTTGCTTATCAGCAAAGCTGCTGTAAATTCAGCCCTTGACAAGGCAGTTACAAATGAGCCGGGCAGTTGCCCCCTGCAGCCGCCTTCTACCTCTTCCTCTGCTGGACCTGCAAGATCTCCACGCCAGTCACGACCACCCTCGATTATAGTTACTCTGAGCTCCCGTGCACTGCTTTTTGAGGTCGTCAGAAGTAAAATTAAACTGGTTAAGCTGCATACTTCTGCGCTTACACCCAACCTTCTTGCAGGCATCGCAGCTACGTCCCTCGTACCTGCTCTCATTAACATCAATGAGTTTTTACCTAAGGACATCTTTGATCTTCACCATACTGTGTACCAAAAATCACATGCTCCGAACTCTGGCTTCGTTACTTTTGTACGCAATGGTCAAGTCTTTGTCAGGAGAAAAAAGGGAGATGTCCCTACACTCATCACTTCTGAAGAGGATCTCATGCGGTTTTTAGCATAACAGGTATACTGATACATCTTCTCTCTCACGGTAATATCACATTCTCATCATATCATTACAATTTTATTCATCCTTCACCCTTTTATCCCTCTTCAAGCTACACACTCCCCTGTTCATCTTCAAACTCACCTCACACCTCTCAGTATTCTGTGTGGAAGCAGGGGGGCAGACTTCGTGTCTGTTATTTTAATGCCAACTCTCTGCGCGGCCATATTGAGCAGGTCAGGCTTTTTCTATTGATGCAGCCCTTCATACAAAACTAAAGGCACGGTTTTGTTCTCGCAAAATCCGTGTATAGTATATAATTGCATGAAAATATTAGGCACTGTTTTAAATGTACCGTCAGAGAACCACAATTTACAACTTTTAAGAAATTTTAGGTTTTTTTTAGTACTAAATATTAAAAATCGATTCTTAGCATCGTTGCTATCGTGGAGGAGAAATGCTTTATCTTTACAAGTTTTTTGATAAATATCGGGGATAATCATATTTTCTAAGTTATCGACAGGAAATGCACCTATTTTTTCAGTTCTTATATTTTGAACCGTCCTTGTCAAGGAACTGATAGACGGTATTTGAGCACTAACCTCTGCTTCTAAATTTTCCAAAGAATCGTTAATAAGTTTACTTGGAACTTCGTTGGAAATTGTTGCTGCATCTTTGATATTGTTTCTAACTTCACGTACTTTAACGTCAACTAGGTTTGAGCTGTGAGTGTGTTGTGTTTCTTTGAGAACAATGCCTAAAATAATTTAAGAAGTTTTGAAAAAAAAATTTTACTTAATCTTGTTATTAAATTTTACTTTATTTTAGATTACCATCTTGAGTTGATTTATCGGTATATGCCAATCCTGGATAACGATCATCTTGGTATTTCACGCATCTCCAAACTACACTTTTTTTATTAACACGCAAATGACTGTACAGATATCCACTAACATTTAACAAAGGTTTCCCTTTTTGACTAGACACAAAGTGTAGCGGCATTGTGTACGATACGAATCATTAGACAGCCAAATGAATACTAAATGGCTAATCTATTCGATAAGAAAATAAACATACATACATATATACAACCGCGCACGAACGTAAACACTGAAATGTAGTCATAAATCTTATTTTCTATTATTCATTACGTAATATAAAATCGCGTAAAATAATAAATTAATACGACAGAAATTTTTCAATTTTGGTATACATTTTTGAATTTTTTCTTCCGAATATTTTTATTTTCAGGAATTTTTTCGTCCGATTATTTTTTTTTCGGGATTTTTTTCGACCGAATATTTTATTTTTCGGGAATTTTTTCGTCGGGAGTTTTTTTTCGGGAGTTTAAGCGTGATACGGGTTGCACTCTTTGTGCATGAGACGCTTTCGGTAAAGCACCTCTGCTCGTCAACTACGGAATAGGACGGTAAGCCGGGTTATCCTGAATATTTGTTTGCTGAGGTTTCCACTAAGGGGAGTGACCCTGTGTTTGCTGCTGTGATGTATAGACCCCCTAAGGCCCCCTTTGTTGCTGGTACCGATTTTGTGTCTGATCTGCGTGATACTATGCACGAGTATGGCTCCAAAGTTATCCTCGGTGACCTTAATGCTGACCAGCTGTCAGACTCAGATGCAGATGAGGTTTTTGTGCGTAAATTTATTGAGGAGAACTCATTATTCTCTGTGCCATATGGGGCTACACACCACACCTCTCACTCGGATACCAGGCTTGACCTGTGTCTTGTCGATGCTCTTGATACTGTGACTGAATACTGGAAGACCGATACTCCATTTATTGCGGGGCATGACTTACTGACTGCTTCTCTTGACATTCAAACGCTACAACTGACGACTAATGATTTCACCTACCGCGACTTTTAATCCGTGAATGCTGAGGCTTTGAACGATTATTTGCTTAAATGTGATTGGTTGGTTGTCACGGATGGGACGAGCTCTCTTAGTGCGAGGTTGGATTGTTTGTATACTAATCTGTATGCTGCTCTTGACGTATTTGCTCCACTGAAAACACTCAAACATAGGAAGAATCGCCATCCATGGTTCACCACCTATCATCGCTCATTGATATCCGAGAGAGATAGACTACAGACGCTACAGATGCTCAAGACTTGATATTGAAAAACTCTTAAAGAGACAGGCACGTGATTTTGCTCATGAGCAGATTGAGTCTGCAAGACTCAACTTTTACTACCACAGACTCAAGGACATCTCTGACCCTCAACAGCTCTGGAAGGAACTTAGACACCTTGGCATCTCTCCTAGTCCTGATTCCAACTTGGGTGGTTTCTCTGTGGAGGACCTCAACGCTCACTTTGCCTCTGTTTCGTTTAACGCCTCTGCACCGGATCTCTCTCATTTTCTAAACAACTTGGAAAATGAGAGAGATGATGGTGTCTTTGATTTCTCTGCTGTGACAACGCAATCGCTACTGCTGTTAGCCAGTCAGCACCTCAAGCGGTGGGTGTTGACTCTCTTCCGCAGAGCTTCATTCAAACAGCATTCCCATCCATTGGCCCTATTATCCACAATATTTTCAATACTTCCTTATCCACATCAACATTCCCTGAGCGGTGGAAAGAGTCTATTGTTATTGCTCTCAACAAAGTTCCTTCTCCATCTTGCCTGAATGATTTCCGCCCGATCTCCCTGCTTTGTTTTTTGTCGAAAGTACTTGAGAGGCTGGTCCATGACCAGATTTCTTCTTTTGTTGAATCGCAGGAACTGATGGATGGGCATCAAGCAGGTTTTAGAGAAGGGCACAGTACTCAGACTGCACTACTGAAACTTACAGACGACATCCGAGAGGGCATGGACAGGAGACAGGTGACTGCAATGCTGCTGTTTGATTTCAGCAAAGCCTTCGACTCGGTCTCTCACGTATTGCTACTCGAGAAACTACAGTCACTTGGACTTTCGCGCAGGGTTTTGCAATGGATTGCTTCCTATTTATCAGGCCGCTCGCAAGCGGTGAAGGCTGAGGATCGGTGTTTCACCTCTTTTCGTCCCCTCAATAAGGGTGTGCCCCAGGGCTCCGTGTTGGGTCCCCTGCTTTTCGCTCTGTTTGTCGCTGACATTGCCTTGGGTCTTGGTCCTGGTGTTTGTCATATAATTTATGCGGACGACCTTCAGATTTACGTGCGAGGCCGAGTCGAGGACATACGTACCATTCTGGACAGACTGAGCCGAGGTGCTGTGCATGTTGCGGACTGGGCTGCCACGAATGCGCTGATTTTGAATGCTGGCAAGACTAAGACCATAATTTTGGGTACCGCGTCCTATGTCAATGACTTTGACAGATTGGGTATTCGCACCCTACGATTTGGGGAGTGCACTGTCCCGTTTGTCTCGTCTTCACGTAGTCTGGGGGTAGTGCTGGATTCCAAGCTGACCTGGAAAGATCATGTTCGGTATGTCTGTCGCAGAGCTAATTCTCTCATGTACCGTCTTAACCACTTCAGACGCAGCACCACCTTTGAACTGCGGAAGTACCTCATACAAACCCTCCTTTTTCCTATCGTTGACTATTGCTGGCTTGTTTATCGGAATATCTCAGATGAACAGGACATGATGCTGCAGCATGTGCTCAATCGTGGGATCAGATACATTTTTGGGGTTAGGAAGAGCGATCACGTCACTCCTTTCAGATGTAAGCTTGGCTGGCTCCGAGTGTCGGGTCGTAGAGACTACTTTGCGGCCTGTTTGCTCTATAGAATACTGAATTCGGGAATTCCGTTTTATTTGGCGAATTTTTTTATTGAAAAGCACAGCTCGCGTCCGAAGAGGGTGGTGAATCAGCACGCTTGGGATGCGCTGATTATTCCCTCCTGCCACACAGAGTGCTTGAAACGCTCCTTTGATGTATCATCTGCCTAAATCTGGAATAGTTTACCCCTTCATATTCGCCAGGCATCATCATTTGCAACCTTTAAACATCTCATTAAATCACGCATCTTTACTACCGAGGGAGAAGGTTGAGTACTCTGTGCCGCTGAAAAACCTGTGCTTAAACTGTGTGAGGATTTATTGTGCTACTAGTGGCTGATTTGCAAAGACATTTTGCAGGCACTGGTTAAATTGAATTAAATTAAATTTAGTTAAAGTAGATTACCAAATATTGTTATATCTTGATGTATACCTTTATTTTTATTTTTATTTTTTTCATTATTTTATTATTATGTTTATTTTATTTCATTTTATTATTTTATTATTTATTATTTACTGTCGTTAACCTTTGATGGTTTACTTGTTGATCAACTTTGTATTTTGTACAACATAATGTACAATCAATAAACTTATCAAAATCAAATCAAATCAAATCTCCCTCTCCCTTTCCCTCTCCCCCCCCCCCCCCGCTCTCGCTCTCTGAAGCACACACCTGTTTCTGCTCCGCACATAAACAGCATTTGCTTACCGTCACGCACTCACCTTGGTTACAGATTTTTCCGGAGGACCTTCTGGCTCTCGTACACCCTGAGATTTTGGCCACAGCTCCTGAATTTTTTGAGCTAGAGGTCTCGGAAAAATCTAATCAAAGCTTCGAGGTCAGGAGGACCACTTAAGTTTCTGCAATTCACGCCGCCGCGCGCCTGCGCTTGCTGCCCACCAGTCGTCTAGCAACCTACATCACAGCACGCTTGACCGTCTTCTGCTACATCACTGCAATCTGCACAACATCAGATGTTCATCTTTACCTTCGTTCCAGTGTGTTGTGAGTGCTTTAAAACAGTTCTGTGCATCCCATCATCTCAGTACCCCTTCCTCCTCTAATCCTCAGGATTGGTAATGCCCTCCCGCCCCCGACGTTCGTGTGTGAAATGCAATAAAATCAAACGCGGCAATGAACCCACTCCCCACCAAGCGTGCGCATCCTGCCACGGAAACTTACACACTAAGTGCGGAACCCGGTCAAGTACAGCCAACTCCTCAAGTTATTACTGCCGGGGGTGTTTCACAGTGAATTTCACGGCGGAAAGTCAACTTTCTACACCCTCGCCCCTCTTAACTGGCCCCACAACACCCAACTCGGACAGTTCGGGATCGAGCAACAAAACCATATACCAACCTAACACCACTGCCACCGAGGTTGCCACCACCCAGGCGTCGTCGCATACCACCTACTATTCCAACAAACGGACTAATTCATCGCCTCCCAACGCTCTCGATAAACAGCGCGAGAAAAGTTTTCGTCAACAGGATACCGACACCTCCGTCGAAATGACTGATAATTTGCCCAGTGACGCACTCCAATGGGCTCAAAAACTGTTCACTGAAATAGTTGCGACTAGGAACGACGTCAAATCAGTCGAGCAAATGATCGAAACCTTTGGCACGTGCCTCACCGTGATTGAACAACGGCAAGACTATCTCAATAGCAAGATTGCCACAGTACAGTGCGAGCTCACTGACAACCACGACAACAGGGTCAACGCCGCCAAGAAAGTGCTGCAAGCAATGAGTTACGCCGAAGCCATTCCGCATATCTATAAAACCCGCAAATTCGAGAGCAAAACCCGGAAGCCGGAAGCTAAAGACGTAGACCTCTCTACAATAGCCGTCAAATTCTCGTCTACTGTCGTTTGCGATGATGTAGTCTCGTCAAGTCGGAATCTAAAGGAGACCACCGCGTGTATACTTTTTGGAAAGGGCGGCGACGCTCAAATTTACGTGAATCCGATTCTCCCTGACCCTATTCATAAATTAAACGCTGCTTCTCACCAGCGCGCTCGCGAATTAAACGACCCCCCGCGCATAGCGCACTTTGCAGGCGTATGCATGCGACCTGTCCTTAGTGGCCCCTTTTTACCCATCACCTTCCCTTCAGACCTCAACACACTTCGCCCAAACCCCCCTCCCAAGAATCGCACGAAAGAGTGAGATCACTTGCGTGCATCAGCGCCTCATCCCGGTCACGCCCATACCCTTCATGTAGGCCATGTCAATATAAACGGACTACGCACCCATTTCACTAAACTTGAGACTCACTGGTAAGACCACAAGTATGAACGTTTAGCAATTACCGAGTCACGCATGGATAGTGCCATCTCGTCCGACCTCTTCCCACTGCCTGGCATGAAGCTCTACAAACAAGACCGCCAGAATAAATCAAGCGGAGGCATATGCCTATATGCAAGATCCGACCTCACCGTCTCCGTGCTGAATAAATCTAACCCCTCCGATCATACTTGCCCCGCGAAGGTGTTCGCTGTTCCTAAAGTGTCGGGGCACGACCGGAAACCCCTCAAAAAGTTATTTAAAGACAAAAAAATGATTTTCCGAAAAAAAAAAAAAAAAATTTCCCGTTTTATACCGTGCCCCCGAACGCATGAAGTTAAAAAAAAAACAATGAAAAAAGAATGAAAAACGGAATCAATAGATTAAATGGTAATAAAAAATATCAGCTGGCAACCCACACAAATAATATATCGTTCGAAAGGTATGTCAAAAAGGAAGCTCTGTGCAAAATTTCAGATCTCTAACTTCAAAATTGCGCCTTTGCCATTGAAAAAATGGTTTTTTTTTTCGTTTTTTGAGTTTTTTTTAATGTTTCCCAGAGTTTGACCTCATACCAGCCCTACTAGGAAGCGTTTTACGGTAAAATCCCCCGGAAAATTTTTTTTAGGTTTTTTTTTGAAGTTTTCAAAAACGTATGATTTTTTGTGTTTATCTTTATTAATAGGTACGTACGATCAAAAAAACCGTTTCAGTCACTTTAATTTTTATGGTTTTTTTACTATCTTCCAAAGTTCGACCTCATACTAGCCCTACTAAGAGGCGTTTGTCGCTAAAATCGTCCCGAAAATTTTTTTTAGGTTTTTTTCATTAAGTTTACAAAAACGTATGATTTTTTGTGTTTATCTTTATTAATAGGTACGTACGATCAAAAAAACCGTTTAAGTCACTTTAATTTTTATCGTTTTTTGACTATACACCAAAGTTTGACCTCATACTAGCCCTACTAAGAAGCGTTTTTCGGTAAAATCACCCCGAAAAACTTTTTTTAGGTTTTTTTATGAAGTTTTCAAAAACGTATGATTTTTTGTGTTTATCTTTATTAATAGGTGCGTACGATCAAAAAAACCGTTTCAGTCACTTTAATTTTTATGGTTTTTTTACTATTTTCCAAAGTTTGACCTCATACTAGCCCTACTAAGAAGCGTTTTTCGGTAAAATCACCCCGAAAAACTTTTTTTAGGTTTTTTTATGAAGTTTTCAAAAACGTATGATTTTTTGTGTTTATCTTTATTAATAGGTGCGTACGATCAAAAAAACCGTTTTAGTCACTTTAATTTTTATGGTTTTTTTACTATCTTCCAAAGTTTGACCTCATAATAGCCCTACTAAGAAGCGTTTTTCGGTAAAATCGTCCCGAAAATTTTTTTTAGGTTTTTTCATGAAGTTTTCAAAAACGTATGATTTTTTGTGTTTATCTTTATTAATAGGTGCGTACGATCAAAAAAACCCTTTTAGTCACTTTAATTTTTATGGTTTTTTTTACTATTTTCCAAAGTTTGACCTCATACTAGCCCTACTAGGAAGCGTTTTACGGTAAAATCACCCCGAAATTTTTTTTAGGTTTTTTCATGAAAATTTCAAAAACGTATGAATTTTTGTGTTTATCTTTATTAATAGGTACGTACGATCAAAAAAAACCGATTAGTCACTTTAATTTTTATGGTTTTTTTACTATCTTCCAAAGTTTGACCTCATACTAGCCCTACTAGGAATAGTGTAGCCGCCGTAGGAGTTTTCGTGTGCAAGTCCGCGCCACGACGGCCACCCAACTTTAAAAGATGTATTTTGAACTCCTTTATCGAAATACCGACGGTGGCCGTGATGAAAATAATTGCCACGATTAATAAACAATAATTAAGCTATTTGGTATGCAATTAAGTTGGATCCAGCGACCTGCACTGTATCAAGTTGGGGCCCCTTTAGGGTGCAATCTAAGAAATGCACATTTTATCGTATGTTTATGTTGCTATGCTGTAAAAATAATTATTTCAACGTATCTAGATATTAATTTCGAAGAATTAATACATAAAAAAAAATAATAATATTGTTAACAAATGCCCCTTTGCACCCCATAATGTAGTACATGACTGAATTTTTCGAAACGTGGCATCGTCCTAATCGGTTGACTATTCGCAGTCATCAAAAGTCGAAAGTGCGAGTACTTATTTGTTTACGTTATGAAAATAATATTTTAACACATTGAATTTTACTGAATTACACTATCTAAGTTTTATTGAAAAATTTTTTCTCAAACTAGGTTAGCTTCAATGAATCATTAATAAATATTTTTTCTTATCATCAATATTAATCACTAAATTATTAACACGAATTTTATTTATAAGGTTATAATTATTAGGATTATTGATAAAAAATTAAACTTCATACACAAATATTATCTATAAATCATAACTATCGAATTTTGTTCCACTAAGAGTGTTTACAAGCAGCTGCTTGCCTGAAATGGCGAGGTTGCAACGTCTCCGCGGCGGCAGACGACAACCTTGATCATGGCTGGACACGCATCTAAATGAGTATTTTTTTCGCACATTTTATTATTTTTCTTAAGAATTAATCCGGGTACCCTATATTTTTAAAATTTTAAAATGACCCTTGAAATTTTTGTCATCTAGTGATCGCAAAATTATCCATATAGTGCATTTTTGAATATATAACCTCAAATCAGCAATAGTTATAATGCAGCTTCAGGCCAGGGTTCGATTCTTCGGATAATTTTTTTTTTTTTTCTTTCTATTATTTTTAATTTTATTTTTAATTAGTGTATTTATTTTTAACAATCCTTGTTATCTCAAATTTTGTTTAAAAAACACATCCACTTACTTTAATTGAATAGAGTACTAACAATAGACAAAGGATAATTAATAGTTTTTGTAAAAAAGTCGCTTTTTTCAATTGTTTCAGTGCTAAAATTTTATGATATTTAATTATTTAACTTGTTCAAATAAAATTAATGTTTGAAAAATTTTACGCATACTTTGTCAACGATGACCCTTGAAATGCTGACAAAAAAAGTTACAAATGTTTTTTAAACAAAATTTGAAATGACAAGTATTGTTAAAAATAAATACACTAATCAAAAGTAAAATTAAAAAAAAATAAGAAAAAAATAAATAAATAAATTTATCGAGGAACCGAACCCAGGCCAACTACGTCTCAGGCTGATACTCTGACCACTGCACCAAACTGCAATATTACTTTTAATGATTTGAGGTTATATACTAATTGCATACCAAATATCTTGATTATTGTTTAATAATCGTAGCAATTATTTTCATCACGGCCACCGTCGGTATTTCGATAAAGTGTGATGTCGGGCCCATTTGACCACATTTTTTTTTCTCTCTCTCCTCCTTTCTTTCTTCCTCCTTAAACAACTATTCGGGGAAAACCGTTTTCTTGTTTCCCAGCGTTTTTTTTTAATGTTTTTTTTATTTTCTTTCCCAGAAATTTTCGGAAAGATGCAAACCTTTTAAGCGATAAAGCGCCTACGACCTACCGCTTGGCCGAACGTGCTCTCGAGTACGAAGGGTCGCAAGGGGCCAGACGGTTGTAAAGATTGTCGTGGCGTCTTTACATATAAAAAAAGGTGAAACTCTGCAGCCGGGAAAACAGGCCCTACGCGCCTAATCACGCTCGGGTCATAAATTTGGTGGATGCAGATGTCGTTTACGACTACGTTCCCCGAAAGACTCAAGGGCCTTCTCGGTGCCGTCTGTCCCTTTTCTTTTTTCCTTTTTTTTTTCTTTCTTCAAACATTTTCCCCGAATTTTTCTATGATGTCGCAACCTTTTTTTTGTGAATTGGAGTAAACATAATTTAATGACATTTACTTAATTTTATTTTACATCATTACTGGTAAAATTGTTTAGCTCGCGTAGTTTTAATTTTGGCAAAATCTATTAAGAATTACTCAGTAAGATTTAAATTTTAAGATTGGGTCAAATAATGATTAAATAAATTATGATTTGGCAGTTGAGATAATATATTCCTAAATAAAACTTGAATTCGCCAATAAACTTGAGTGGAATCGAAGTTTCAATTTACAGATCTCGTTTTATACTATTATTTACGAATAAAAAATCAATCCGTAATAATTCTTTATACTAAATTGGTGACGGGTAGAATAATTAATTTTTAAAGCAATAGCAAGTAAGATGAAGATTTTCTAAAGATTTAAATAAGCGTAAATTCGGTTAGAAAGATAAAATTATATCCGAAGTTAGAGCGTTTGCCATGGGGGGGCAGCAGCTCTCGGACTCTCAGTTTAGAATGAAATCATGAAGACGCGTATCATTATTTAAGTAAGAAACATTTGTGAACGTTTAATAGTTAAGATTATTCATACATTTTTTTTGCGCAGTTTAATTGATTTTCCTGAGAAAGTAAATGGGTTATACATATAAAATCCGTCAAATGACGACGATGAATCGTTTAACTCACATTTTTAATCAAACCATTTATTAACTCAGAAAGAGTAATTGAACTTGATTTAGAATTAAGTAATTGAATATCCATGGTTAAGGTTTTATCTTCTTCCAGATTAAGTTAAGAATAAGTTTACAATGAATAACTATTGATTTTGCAGTAGGATGAATATTATTCTTTTTTTTTTATTAAAAGGATGAGATTGTTGGGCGAAGATTTATGTGGAATGAATGGACCACGATTCATTTAGTTCAAGTCGGAATCAACATCAAAGTTATTTGTTGTAATCCTTGTTTTATAAATTATTATTGTAAGTTAGATTGTTATAATTTTTAATTATGGGTCGATTTGCGTCGTTCGACCACTTATTTTAATCTAGATTTAATTTCCTTTTATAATAAATTAATATTTTTGCGAGCGCGACAATAGTTTTTTAACTATAGTTAAATAAAAATAATTGTCTTCGTGGACTTAGTACCACGCGGTGGGGCCCACCCCCGCCCTGTAGACTCTCTTGTGATTGGGCCGCGTGACTTTTCCGGGGGCATCAGGAAAATTGGAGTTTCCTGATTGGCTGCCTGAAATTGGGAGGGCTCGAAGTCCTTTAGCCCTATAAGACTAGGTGCCCAGGATCATCTCAGTCAGTACGTCGTCAGTTATCCAGTACTCCGGTGTCTGTCTGGTTCGGTCCCGTCTCTTGGTCCTGCTCGCGCCCTCACTGGTCCTGCTTGGTCTTGGTCCTGCTCGCGCCCTCACTGGTCCTGCTTGGTCTTGGTCCTGCTCGCGCCCTTGGTCATCTGGTCCTGCTCATCGACACTGACTGAGGATCCAACCACAAGAGAGTCACCGTTTCGAAGAAAAATAAAAGTAAACAAAAAAGAATTAATTTAGCTCTTTGCTTTTTATTAAACCAATATTTTTTTAAATTCTAATTTTCTCTTCTTTCCCCTCTGACAACGAGAACTCGCTGTGACCACAGTAAGTTTTTGTTATAGCTACACCAGGTGTAGTTGTAACCTCGCTTGTTGGAGTAACTACTCTGTTAATCAGAGTAGTAAAAGTGCTATTCACCCCTTTATTTAAATATTAAATAAATTCCTACTTCAAGGACACTTACTGGCTGTAATCACAGTTGGCGTTTGTCATCCCTTCTTGTTAGGACAGGTTCTCACCTCTTTTCCTTTTTTTTCTTTCCTTTTTTTTTGTAGTGTTAATTCTTTGCAACCCCAGGCCACAGGCCTAAAAGGTGTAAACTAAACTCCTAGACAAGAACCATAAAACTACATCCAAAATAAACCTTTGTTTTAACGTCAGACATGACATAAAAAGTGGTGGTATCGGACCGGGATCACCTTGCAAAGAAAGTAAATTTTAAAATCAATAGTAAAACAAAAAAGAGAACCTGATTAGGGGAGGTCCCCTTCTACCCGAATAGCACTCTATACCCACTCTTTATAAATCTTTAGTTGGTCTTGCATAGGGTGGGAATTTCAAAAAAAAAAAAAAAAAGTCAGGAAAAACTTGGTAGAGAGTTAAGCTACAAGTTTCAGTTATATTTTATAGGGTTTGTTTTTTATTTTTTTTTCAACTTTAGGTCTTGATATAGCCAAGAGCGTTAGGCCCAGAGAAAATTTTGTAAAAATTTTAATGGTAGATTTTGTTATAGCAAAAGAAAGGCGTTAAATCTGCTATTCAGTTCTTTATATACAGATTACTGTGTGAATTTTGCTAAAGCTAATTGAAAAGCGTTAAATTCACCAGAGGTTTTTAAAATTTTTATTGACAGAGTTTCAGTTTAAGCTACAAGTTTCAGTTATATTTTATAGGGTTTGTTTTTTTTTATTTTTTTTTCAACTTTAGGTCTTGATATAGCCAAGAGCGTTAGGCCCAGAGAAAATTTTGTATAAATTTTAATGGTAGATTTTGTTAAAGCTAAAAGGCGTTAGACCTACTAGTTTTAGAATTGCTCATTCACATTGGGACTAGAATTCTTTTTTTTTATCTTGTCAAAGCTTTGAAAGGGGTTGAATCTACTTATACTAGTTTTTTTTTCCTTCTTAATTTTACTACAGATTTTGGTATAGCATCAGAGGTAATGCGTTAAGTCTGTTAGTTTTTAGAAGAGAGAGAGAAAAACAAAACTTTTATTTGGGCAAAGCACATGTAAACATTTTGATTAATTTAACTTCAAGTCTAGATATTGCGGTGAAGGGTGTTAGATTTGGGGTCTAAATTATAAATTTTTTTTATTTTTATTTTGACTTGTGGATTAGGAAAACACAAAGTTTAGTTAAAGCCTCGAGGGGATAAAACCCTTGCGGGGATCCGATAAATCTGTTTACACCATTGAGTTTAGACTCATGGGTTAGAATTTTTCTTGAGGTTTGCAGATCTTGTTATAGCCCAGGGAAGGCGTAAATCTGCCAAGTTAGTAATTTTACTTTATTGTTTGAGTTAATTAATAAATTTAGGATTCTTTTATGGGTTGGTATTTATTTTTTTTTATTATATTTTTTTATTTTATTTAAGAAACAAGCAAGTTAGGAAGATAGTATCGCACTTTTTTTTTCTCAAAACACAATTGTTAGATTCAAGAAATCAGTGTGACTAATTTAGAATTTACAGAAGGGTGGGGTTTGTTTAGTTTCTCTTTAGTTTCATGTTAATAACATTTTATTTTTATTTTTATCTTTGCGGTTAAGATTTAATTATTACATTGTTGTTAGATTAATTGAATTAAATTTAGAATTTTAATTAATCACTGATACTCAGATCTGGTAATTTGGGTTTACCATTATTATTTTTTTTTCTCTTTTTTTTCACTTTGAGCACTTTGCTAGGCATATATTTTTTTTTTATCTTCTTCACTCTTTTCATGTTTGACACTATACTTGCTTCTTGAAGGTAGGACATCAGTTTAGATGCACTCACTGCCCAGCGTAAATTCTTACTGCATGGATTGCTTGCTCATCGTCGTTAATTAACTATTTAATTCTTCACTTAGAGTTGTTGTCATTCTGGTAGCCAAGGTTGAAAGTGTAGATTGTTTACCATTGTCCGGCCACATTACTGTAGATAAGAAAGATTTATTTCACACAAAGTAAATTTTCTTTTTGGGAATGATAGTTTAGAGGATCGAAAAATAGTTGGATGTACTTATCTGATTGAGATACTTGTTTTATTTGTTTGGCTTGTTTATATTGTAAGACTCGACGGGTCCGCCATTTCACAGTCAGGGTTAAGGTCGGTGTGCGAGTTAGACTTAAAGGGGCGTCGCCACTCGAGTCAGAGTCCACTCTGAAGTTGCCGTTAGGGCACGGAGGTGGTGGAGAGACGGGGATCGATTGTGCACTCTGTCTGCCTGTGAGCTTCGCACTTAAGTCTCGTTAGTTGAACATTGTGTGAGTGGATAAGGGTCAGGGCAGCAATTAATCAGTCAGAATAATATTAAAATTAATAATCCGTTTTGGAATTTTCGGAATTTATTTAGAAAAAAATAAAAATAAACATATTTAATTTTTTTTTTATTATTAAACAACATAATTATCAATAAAATTAATTTAATTAGTTTTTTAGAATTGTTATTATAATTATTATTATTATTATTATTATTATTTTTTTTTTATCCTTATATTTTAAAGTTTTCTCTACTCTACCGCATCTAATTTGGTTATCCAATTATTCATTTTTAATTTTATTTATTTTTATTATTTTTATAATATCTCAGAATTTTTTTTGGGTTTTTATCGATAATATCTGGCTGAGTGAGATTGCAATTTGTCGGGTGGGTTGAATGTTTGTTGTGAACTTACTTAGGTTTTCAAGGTTGAAGGGGGAGAGATAGATTTGGTGTAGGGGTATTTCCCTTGTTTTTTTTGGATTGTGAGAGTTTGAAAATTTGTTTTAGTGGACGCAGCAAATCTCGAGTCGTGCATCACTGTACAGGACGGTATTGTCGCAGTTGGCAATTTTAGTATCCCCATAAGCGAAATACCATACCCACCGGAGACGCAACGGCCGCGCATACACAAAAAGAACAAAGCGCAGAGAGCCAAGGCACGTAAGGAGAAGGAACGACAGGCCCTGGTGGAGAAGGAAGCGTTTGAAAAGGCTCAGAAAGAGTTGCAGGCTAAGATTGAAGCTTTGGAAGAAGCCTGTAGGAAGAATTGCTGGGATACTCTCGTTTTAGCGATAAATCAACGTCCTACACTAGTGGGCAGTGACCAGGCGGCGAAAGAAGTGACTTATTATCATTATCTATCCCCGATATTCGTTTCAAAGGTTCAGAACGATACTTCGAGTCTAAGCTACGAGGAGCTACCAGAACCCGATTGGGTCAACGAAGAGGAACCTTTTGCGGGTCAGCTGGTTAGGATTGCCGGATTAGTGAACTGCAAAACTCGTCAATGCAGTTTTGAAACTTTTTGCAAGTTCTGTGGGTTGATATTTTGGTCGATTCATAGAGAAGAGCAAGCTCGGAGGAAGGAAGAGCGTGCAAGGATTTGCAGAGAGGTAGAATTTCAACTCAAGCAGGACGAGAAGGAGAGAAAAAGGCTTGAAGTAGTTCAAGCTCTGGACAACGCTGCGAGAGAAGCGGAACTTCAGAGGGAGCTAGCTGAGTTCAATCTTTATACTCTGAGGCGTAAACAGCGTAAAGCTAAACGTTGTGCTTCCTGTTTGAAAGAGCAGAACGGTTTATGCCGCGAGTGTAAAAAGCGATTTTGGCAGCTCAGGGAGAAAGCTCGATTGGGTGCTCGTTAGAAATTCTTGTTTGTTAGTTGGTTGGATATTGTACTGCTAGGTAGACCTTTCGGTTTGGTGGAATTTTGTTTATTTCGGACAGTTGGGATAATTTTAGATAAATCGTGAATTTGGGTTATTTTTTTTTGTTTAGTTCTCGTTTAAGTTATAATTCGGGCATTGTTTTATTTTGTAGTGGACAATGTCCGAGATTTGATCGATTGTGGTGATCACCTCACCGCGGCAGGAGAATTAATCTTCCGAAAGCTGGCTGACGTCCAGAGGCAGATTGGAGAGATTAGAGAGGTGGACAAGGCCGTGTTGGATCAGCGGTTGAAGGAGTTGGCCAGAGACATTGAGGAAGTCGCACATAAGGTTAGCAGGGAGGTTCATTTGTGGAAACTCTCTTCTGCAGGTTTGGCAAAGCGAGTCGCGAATATCGAGCAAGATAACGCAAGTTTGAACGAACGTGTTCGGAAGCTTGAACGGTTGGGCTAGGCTTATTGTAATCATTTTTCATCTCTTTTATTTAATAATTTAATTTTTTTTTTTGTTTGTATTTCTTTTTGTGTGACTATCAATTGATTAAGAAAAAATTGTTCAATTTGAATTACCTTTATGAATTAACTCTTTATTTTATGTAAAATTTATTTTGTAAAACTTTATTGAATTAATTAGAATGTGTGTAAGAAAATTTTTTAAATTGAATACAAGTTGTAATGATGATTTAATGAGTAGTACCTACTATTAATGTGGGGAAATTATCTCAACAAACTGAAAAGCAACCAAAATTATAATTTTTTTTTCCTTCCCTCTTTCTCTTGTTTTTTTTTCTTCTTTTTCTTCTCTTTCTTACTCTCCCTCTTTGAGAGACTGAGATTGAATCTTGATCAATAAGCCGAGTTAACCCTGTCAGATTTAGTGATTTCTGTTGGGTTGTTTTTTTTTATTATTTTTTTTAGAGTAGACTAGGGACACGTCGTTAGTGATAAGTGGGGCGTGGTCAGGCAGTTTAGGCGCCAGATTCTTCGATGAGAAAGAATAGTGAGCTTCCTAAACCTGCGATAACAAGGAGTCAAGCTCGGGAGAGCGAGGATCAGAGGAGCGAGGCGGATTCGTATTACGTTCCCTTGTTTGGAAAACCTAAAATCCCTAGGACTCCGGTAGGTAATACTGTTATCGGACCCAGGTTTTCTGTACCGAACTTCGGTCTTCCGTTGCCTTTTGCGGAAGACTCGCTCTTTCGACCTAGTGCACCGGAGGTAGAATTGATGTCTACAACCTCCAGCCTAGAAAATCTTGCGATCAACCGCGGGAATAATCTTAACGAGGTCGCGGGGCAGACGGTGGAGGATAAGCCAGTTATTGTCATGGGTGAGCCTGCACCACAAGTAGTCACATTACGTGACGCACTCGCTGCGATTCCGGAATTCGATGGGTCGAATCTCCCCTTAGAGGAATTCTTGGAGGGCTGCAGAGACGCTGCCTCGATGGTAGGCGACAATAACGAGGAAAACCTAGTCAAATTCTTAAAGTTGAAAATTAAAGGAGAAGCTAAGAGAGCTATCAAAGATGAAGAGTTTGACACGGTTGAAGCTCTGGGAGATTTCTTGAAGAAAATGTTTTTATTACCCCAGACTGTCCCGCAGTTATTGGGTGAGTTAGGTAGGCAATACCAACATGACAACGAGAGTGTGTTGGCTTTCGCGAATAGAATTCGCAATTTGGGCTCGCGAATTTTGGAAGCTCACAAAGTCGCGAATGATGGCGCGTTGAATCCGACCTTCAAGGCATCTATAGACGCTGACATAATCAATTGTTTCCGGCAAGGTCTAAGACCTGAGATAGAGAGTAAGGTAGGAGGCGCTGCTAGTGTTAGTGAATTGGTACAATCTGCAATAGTCGCGGAAAAAAATTTATTAGCGCGTGAAATATTGCGTCGCGAATCTGCAACTGCCCTGAAACCAAGAAAGGTCATGGCTGCGCAGGCTGAAGTTACCAGTGCAAAGCCGAAAATAAATTGCGAATATTGTGGAATGAGTAACCACACGGTCGATAAATGTTTTAGAAAACAGAGGGAGGCCCAAAAACCCGCTGTTGTGAAAGGAAGCTGTCAGTTGTGTGACCAACCAGGTCATTCCGCTAGGCAATGCGGTACGATTGAGATATGTCAGCTTTGCAGTCAACCCGGACACGCAGCCAAGCAATGTTTCAAACGTAATGCCGCTACGGTTATTTGCCAGATCTGCAACAAAGCAGGTCATGTGGCGAATAATTGCTATGCCCTAAAGGCCAAAGACCAGGGGGTGGCAAATAATCCTAGCCCACAGAAAGTTTGCAATTACTGTAAAAAGCCAGGTCATTTTGTTGCTGAGTGTTTGAAACGCTTATTCAACGAGTCAAAAAACTTGAAAGGCAGCCCGCAGGTGAGCGCGCCCCGGGAAACCCTGCCGCAGGAAACGCGCTCAGCCAACTTTGCGAGGGAGGAAACGTTAGACGAGTTGCTACTGCAACTGTTGCCGATGAAGGCAGACGAGTGAGTGAAAAGGTTCCTTACGCAAAAATGAAGTTGTGCGACAATGTGAGTTGCATGTTCATGATCGATACTGGGTCAGAGGTGAATTTGATTAAGGAACACATGGTTCCCAAGGGTTCCGAGATAGACCGGTCCAGTAAATTCACGATTAAGGGTATTGGCGAGGAGAGGGTAGGAAGTTTGGGTGAGGTTAAATTTTTCCTGGGTGAAAAACAGTTGAATTTCTCGATCATACCGGAAGAGTTCCCGATAGTCGCTTCGGGTATTGTTGGTATCGATTTTTGTGTTCAAGGCCATGCTAAGATTGATTATTCACGTCAGATTTTCACCATTTCGAATCATGAGGTACCCTTTTACCAGGGTACTAGAGAGAAGGATCACACGAGCCAGATTGATATTAAATCGGTGGGTGGTAACTGTAAACTGCCTTACCTGCATGTAGGGGACGACGAGTACGGCCCGATATGTTTGCTTATTGACACGGGTGCGGAGGTCAGTATTTTTAAGAATTACTTATCCAAACCACTTGGTATAGACACTACCCGAGTGACGAAGATACGAGGCATCGGGCCGGAAGGTACAGACACTTTAGGGGTAGGGAGGATGAATTTGTTGGGAACTGCTGGTGATTTTCATATCGTCTCGCGCGATTTCCAAATCCCTGGGAGAGGAATCTTAGGTTCCGATTTTCTGACAAAGTCCGAAGCCAGGATTGATTTCGGTACGAATTTTGTAAGATTGAACGGGCGGGAATATAGTTTCGAATTATATTCTAGTGATGAAATGACGTGCAGAGAGACTGATTCGTCATTAAGCCCAGGTCATGATTTGAATCAAGATTCGATCGATTTGCAGATGGAGGAAACGCTGGAAGACTTGAATTTGGACTTACCCTTGCGTTACGCATATGTATGCTCCGAGAGCAAGGGACTAGAAGAAACTCTCGGGGTGGATGGTGAAAGTATAGCTTCAAGTTTAACCAGTCATACGTACGAGTTAGAGCCAGCTGATGGACCAGTGGTTCCGGATGATACTCCACTTAAACATATAAAGCTCGACCACTTAGATTACGAGGAGAGAGAGCACGTAAAAAGGATTCTGGAGGAATTTGACGACCTGTTCCACCTGCCAGGGCAAAGGTTGCCTGGGACGGATATGGTAATGCATGAGATACCAACTATCACGGACGAACCTGTCAAAGCGCGACAGTATAGTCAACCCCATGCACTCAAGGAAGAGATTAACAGGCAGGTGAAAGAGTTACTCGATGCTGGTATCATTCAGAAGTCAAAATCAAGCTATAACAGTCCCGTATGGTGCGTTCCAAAAAAGCCTGGACCTGATGGTAAACCCAGGTGGAGGTTAGTTTTAGATTTTCGCGATTTAAATTCTGTCACAGCGCCAGATAATTATCCTATTCCGAATATTAGCGAAATATTTGATCAAATTGGAGGAGCCAAATATTATACAGTCCTAGATTTGGCCGCTGGGTTTCATCAAATTAAGATAAACCCCAAAGATACTCATAAAACCGCTTTTAGCACACCGTTTGGCCATTTTGAATTCGTTCGAATGGCATTCGGACTGAATAATGCCCCACCCACTTGGCAGCGTCTCATGGACGAATTGTTCGAAGGGCTACAGGGGTTGATAATGTTCTGTTATATGGACGACATATGTATTTTTGCTAAGAATTTGAAGGAACATTTGGAGAAAATAAGGGTCATTTTTGGGAGATTGAGAAAGGCTGGCCTAAAACTTCAGACTGACAAATGCGAGTTCTTGAAACGTAAGGTTTCTTATCTTGGGCATGTTCTGAGCGAGGAAGGACTGAGTCCAGACCCTAAGAAATTGAAAGCTGTTAGGGAATTCCCTCAGCCTACTAGTGTGAAGAATGTGAGACAATTCTTGGGCTTGGGTGGGTACTATCGTAGGTTCATAAAAGATTTCGCGAAGATTTCTAAACCATTAACTACCCTCTTACAAAAAGATTCCAGTTTTGAATGGAACAACGAGGCTGATTATGCTTTTCAGACTCTGAAGGACGCATTGTGTGAAGCACCAGTGTTGGCCTTCCCAAATTTGAGTGAGCCTTATAATGTGACCACTGATGCATCGGGATTTGCCGTCGGCGGAGTCCTTTCTCAAGGACCGATCGGAAAAGATCGTCCCATAGCATATACATCTAGAGTATTGAGAGGTCCCGAGTTAAAGTATGAAGTTTACGAGAAAGAGGCGTTAGCCGTTTTGCACAGCGTTAAGAAATTCAGAACTTATGTGTACGGTCGCAAAATAACAATAATTACCGATCACCAAGCCTTAGTATGGTTCAAAACCGCCGATCTCAATACTCGAGTATTGAAATGGCGATTTAAACTTTCCGAGTATGATTACGAGATCATTTTTAAACCCGGAAAACTTAATTGCAATGCTGATGCATTATCGCGTAATCCACCCAATTGTCCCAATGTAAATATGGTGACTCGAGCACAAGGGAAAGGAGCCAGAAAGAAAGACTCCCCTCCTAATCTTCCCACCGAGCCAATAATAGAGCCAGTTAGGAAAGGTCGAGGTCGCCCTCGAAAGACAATTCCCGAGATGAATGTCGAGCATGAATTTAATCATGAACCTGTAAAAGTCAAGAGACGTGGTCGTCCGCGCAAAATGCCGGAAGTAAGCGAAGTATCATCGTCAAGCGAGAGTGAAGTCGAGTCAGTCCTTATACGACGATCTAATGTTGAGAATAAAGGCGCTGATACGCAAGGGATGGATTCTGGTGAGGCTATGGGTAGCGAGAGCGAGTCTGAGCCTGTTAGCGAGATCGTCACTAAGAAACCTGCGACAATTCGGAAACGGGGTAGGCCCTCAAAGGTTCGAGAGAGTTTTGTTCCAGGCTCCGAGTCGGAACTTTCCTCTGATGAGGGTGAGTACGGTCGAACTCGTATTCAGACACGTCGTGATTACGCGGAGAGTGAGATAGAGCCGGAAGATAACGAAGAATATGGGAGTGCACGACCTTTCCCATCTGATCATCAAACAAACTCCTTGATTGGAAATCAGGGGGAGTTCAGTCAAGATGACTTAGGTTCTATAGCACCAGTAACTGTTATTGAAAACCTAGATGATAGTTGGTCATTCTTATCATTACGCGAATATATGGCTGATACTAAAGATCATATTCAAGCCTATTCCGGTAATATTGCTTACTTTGTCTCTAGTACAGGTGCACCTCTAGACGAGGGAGCTAAGATACTGCAAGTGCAAGGTAGAATACCAAAGGAGGCTGATATGTTATTGAGCGAGATCCACGAGCTTAAGAGACAAAGCAATAAGAAATATTTTTGTGTTTGCATTCACACGGAAGGCGAGAATCACTCATTGCAAGTGAAGCGTGTTGAGATCTATCGGGCCTTGAAGGTATTGCGGGAGTTATTGCTCAGGCAACGGCTGAGGGACATATGTATAGCCAGGAGTAGGGAGATTTGCGGATTTTCCTTTGATGAGTTTCTTAGTATCGTAGATATGGTTGTTATGGATGGGCAGATCAAATTTGTGATTTGTTCTGGGGAGCTGGAATACGTACCGTTAGAAAAGCGCGATGAGATTTTTAGAGAATTACACGATTCGCCTATCGGTGGGCATCGCGGGGTATCCAAGACTTATAATCGCATTAGACAAAGGTATTATTGGGAGAATCTTAAGGATGACATTCAACGTCGTATCCAGCAATGTTTGAATTGCCAAATTAAGAAACTCGTGAGGCTTAAAACTAGACAACCAATGGTGATTACAGATACTCCGGGAATACCGTTTGATAAGTTAGCGCTAGATATAGTTGGTCCCCTTCCCAAGACAAATAACGGTAATGAGTATATATTGACTCTGCAAGATCAATTTTCCAAATTTTGTATGGCTATGCCATTGGTTGAAACTTCTGCCACCACGATAGCGGATATGTTTATCAAGAGGTTTATTTGTTATTTTGGAAGTCCGCGTGTGATTTTGACTGACCAGGGAGCTAATTTTATGAGCGCATTGATCAAACGGATTTGTAAACGATTTAAGATTAAAAAAATCAGAACAGCCGCGTATCATCCCCAATCAAACGGGAGTTTGGAACGTTCACATGCGATGTTGGGGGAATTTTTGAAACAATATACGGACGTCGACGAGAACTGGGATCAGTGGGTCGATCTCGCGATGCTGAATTATAATTCAAGTGTTCAAGAAAGCACTAAGTATACGCCTTATGAATTAGTATTCGGACGATTACCGCGACTTCCTTCAAGTGATCCTTTGCGGAAAGGGGACCTACTGCCTACTTATAAGGGTTATTTGTTAGATCTAATTACTAGACTTAATGGTCTTCAAAGGATGGCATATGATAACCTCGTAGAATCGAAATTTAAATCAAAAAAATATTACGATAGAAAACTGAATGCATGCAATTTTAGGGTGGGAGATTTTGTGTTTTTGCTTTCCGGGGCTAAACCAGGGAAGCTTGGTAATCAGTACTCTGGGCCACATGAGATATTAGAGGTGATAAACCGTAATAATATACGTATTCAAGTTAGAAAATCAAGTAAAATAGTTAATGCAAACCGACTAAAGATTTCCCACATAACAAAACCTAATCTTAAAGAAAGTAGAAAGAAAAATAAAGCCACTCAAGACGATTAGTCTTGAGTTTTTCATCATTCACAACACAAAAATAACATTTCTCTTCTCTGTTACAGATTCACGAAAATTTATCGGATAATTGATAATTGCTTTATATATAAAATCTTAACCATGGTTAATTTTAAGATTATCTTAGTGCTAATCTTTGCCGCTACCTTTGTGCAAGGGCAAAGATTCATAGGCTACGACTGCGGTTCGCGTTCTCTGAATGTAACAACCTTGTCACTACTCAATGTAGATGACTGCGAAATTCCTAATGATAATGTTGCGGTTGAAGAAACATATCTTCAATTACTTCAATTGAACGACTATACCGAAACCCCTGCTGTACAATGTAAGGTAGAGATATCGCGAAGTATATTCCATTGTGGAATGTTTTCTCACGTCTCCATAACAAAGAATGGGGTGGGGGAATATATCCAGGAAGTCGGTGTGGAAGTATGTCGCGAGATGCATCGCTTGGGCGTGTATCATTTAAACCCAGGTCATGTAATAAGGGGAATTCGCGTTAATCAAACTACGACTCACAGCGTAACGTTCGCTGGTAGTGTCAATAATGAGGGCAAATGCAACGGGGTAGACTACTCTGATCCTTACGGCACATGGGAAAACGTAGTCGTGATAGGAACGGTGAGAATTACACTTGGACAGCAAGTTGCTCGAGTAATGTTAAATAATAACAGAGTGCATCTGAGTTCGGGTACCGTATGCCCGCTGAACGAAGGCTCATGCATGGATATGGAAGGAGGAGAAACCTTTTGGGCACCCGTACCGGTTGATCAATGTGGATTCAATCGATATGGGTTATTATATGAGGGGTTAGCCAGCAAAATGACTGACCATACCTTCAATGATACCCAAGTGGTTTACTCCTTATCTACGCAAGATGTTATGTTCGCCCTTACCGCGAAGGGCCGCGATAATGTTTGTGGATACAATGTAATACGTACTGAGCATCCCAAGTTAGTAATATTAGAAACTACGAGAGGTAAAACTTTTACCAGTAATAGTAGAATGTCCGTGGATAATCTAGATATATTCGCGTACGTTAATTCTAAATTCGTTTACGTGGAAAAACACGTCCGAACGCAGATGAAAAACTTATACCGCGACGCACTTTTACAAAGGTGCAATTTAGAGCGACAATCCTTACAAAATTCCTTATCCATTGCAACCCAAAGTCCCGATGAATTCGCTTATCACCTGATGAAGGGGCCCGGATATATGGCCGTTGTAGCGGGAGAAGTAGTGCACATAATAAAATGTGTACCAGTTGAGGTAGCCCTTCAACATGATGACTATTGTTACTCAGAGTTGCAAGTCACCAGAAATAATAACACCTATTTCCTAAGTCCCAGGACTCATATCCTGAAAACGAAAGGGAATCAGATCAATTGTAATGCTCTCATTCCTGCTTATTACCTTGTCGGAGAGACGTGGCTAAAAATTATGCCCCGCCCGACCGAGGCCAAAAACCCTGCTGTCATGAAACCTATGACTAAACCCACATGGAAATACATAAATCCTGAACACTTAGCTACCAGTGGAATTTACACTGAGAAGGACATAAGAGATCTACGTGATCGTATTATGTTCCCTGTTGAGAGATCTGCCATTTTGAATGATGTTGCCCGAGAAATGCGTGGACATCCTATTGCGGATCACGAAGGGTCCATCTTCAAACTCTTAAATGAGGAGGCAGTAGAAAGAATTGGATTGTCCCTTTGGGATAAAACCTGGGAAAAATTCATGAAATTCGGCACAGTAAGTGCTGGAATCGGTGCTATTATTTTCATTTTTTATATTTTCAAAAGCGTCGTTGACGTTATCATGAGGGGAATTACCCTCTATTCGATCTTCGGATGGTCTTTCCGTCTGTTAGGCGCCTTGTGGAGTTCCATCGGGCATTGTCTAATATACTCAGCACAAGCCTCAAATCAGGGGCAACCAAATTCACAGGCTCATTCGCCACCAACGGAAAATATCCCGTTGGAACCTAAACAACCATTTTATCCCCATTTGCAACAGGTCACCGTTACTGACCCGTCGGAAGAACCCTTCCTGAAGCCTGAACAAAACCCAAAGCATATTCCAACATATAATCTGCTACCAAAAGTGAAATAAATTTTTTTCTTTTCTCGGTAGCTACTACATATTTTCTTTTATATGTAGTATCTCCTTTAGTGTGGGGGTGTGATGTCGGGCCCATTTGACCACATTTTTTTTTCTCTCTCTCCTCCTTTCTTTCTTCCTCCTTAAACAACTATTCGGGGAAAACCGTTTTCTTGTTTCCCAGCGTTTTTTTTTAATGTTTTTTTTATTTTCTTTCCCAGAAATTTTCGGAAAGATGCAAACCTTTTAAGCGATAAAGCGCCTACGACCTACCGCTTGGCCGAACGTGCTCTCGAGTACGAAGGGTCGCAAGGGGCCAGACGGTTGTAAAGATTGTCGTGGCGTCTTTACATATAAAAAAAGGTGAAACTCTGCAGCCGGGAAAACAGGCCCTACGCGCCTAATCACGCTCGGGTCATAAATTTGGTGGATGCAGATGTCGTTTACGACTACGTTCCCCGAAAGACTCAAGGGCCTTCTCGGTGCCGTCTGTCCCTTTTCTTTTTTCCTTTTTTTTTTCTTTCTTCAAACATTTTCCCCGAATTTTTGTTTTGATGTCGCAACCTTTTTTTTGTGAATTGGAGTAAACATAATTTAATGACATTTACTTAATTTTATTTTACATCATTACTGGTAAAATTGTTTAGCTCGCGTAGTTTTAATTTTGGCAAAATCTATTAAGAATTACTCAGTAAGATTTAAATTTTAAGATTGGGTCAAATAATGATTAAATAAATTATGATTTGGCAGTTGAGATAATATATTCCTAAATAAAACTTGAATTCGCCAATAAACTTGAGTGGAATCGAAGTTTCAATTTACAGATCTCGTTTTATACTATTATTTACGAATAAAAAATCAATCCGTAATAATTCTTTATACTAAATTGGTGACGGGTAGAATAATTAATTTTTAAAGCAATAGCAAGTAAGATGAAGATTTTCTAAAGATTTAAATAAGCGTAAATTCGGTTAGAAAGATAAAATTATATCCGAAGTTAGAGCGTTTGCCATGGGGGGGCAGCAGCTCTCGGACTCTCAGTTTAGAATGAAATCATGAAGACGCGTATCATTATTTAAGTAAGAAACATTTGTGAACGTTTAATAGTTAAGATTATTCATACATTTTTTTTGCGCAGTTTAATTGATTTTCCTGAGAAAGTAAATGGGTTATACATATAAAATCCGTCAAATGACGACGATGAATCGTTTAACTCACATTTTTAATCAAACCATTTATTAACTCAGAAAGAGTAATTGAACTTGATTTAGAATTAAGTAATTGAATATCCATGGTTAAGGTTTTATCTTCTTCCAGATTAAGTTAAGAATAAGTTTACAATGAATAACTATTGATTTTGCAGTAGGATGAATATTATTCTTTTTTTTTTATTAAAAGGATGAGATTGTTGGGCGAAGATTTATGTGGAATGAATGGACCACGATTCATTTAGTTCAAGTCGGAATCAACATCAAAGTTATTTGTTGTAATCCTTGTTTTATAAATTATTATTGTAAGTTAGATTGTTATAATTTTTAATTATGGGTCGATTTGCGTCGTTCGACCACTTATTTTAATCTAGATTTAATTTCCTTTTATAATAAATTAATATTTTTGCGAGCGCGACAATAGTTTTTTAACTATAGTTAAATAAAAATAATTGTCTTCGTGGACTTAGTACCACGCGGTGGGGCCCACCCCCGCCCTGTAGACTCTCTTGTGATTGGGCCGCGTGACTTTTCCGGGGGCATCAGGAAAATTGGAGTTTCCTGATTGGCTGCCTGAAATTGGGAGGGCTCGAAGTCCTTTAGCCCTATAAGACTAGGTGCCCAGGATCATCTCAGTCAGTACGTCGTCAGTTATCCAGTACTCCGGTGTCTGTCTGGTTCGGTCCCGTCTCTTGGTCCTGCTCGCGCCCTCACTGGTCCTGCTTGGTCTTGGTCCTGCTCGCGCCCTCACTGGTCCTGCTTGGTCTTGGTCCTGCTCGCGCCCTTGGTCATCTGGTCCTGCTCATCGACACTGACTGAGGATCCAACCACAAGAGAGTCACCGTTTCGAAGAAAAATAAAAGTAAACAAAAAAGAATTAATTTAGCTCTTTGCTTTTTATTAAACCAATATTTTTTTAAATTCTAATTTTCTCTTCTTTCCCCTCTGACAACGAGAACTCGCTGTGACCACAGTAAGTTTTTGTTATAGCTACACCAGGTGTAGTTGTAACCTCGCTTGTTGGAGTAACTACTCTGTTAATCAGAGTAGTAAAAGTGCTATTCACCCCTTTATTTAAATATTAAATAAATTCCTACTTCAAGGACACTTACTGGCTGTAATCACAGTTGGTGTTTGTCATCCCTTCTTGTTAGGACAGGTTCTCACCTCTTTTCCTTTTTTTTCTTTCCTTTTTTTTTGTAGTGTTAATTCTTTGCAACCCCAGGCCACAGGCCTAAAAGGTGTAAACTAAACTCCTAGACAAGAACCATAAAACTACATCCAAAATAAACCTTTGTTTTAACGTCAGACATGACAAAAGGAGTTCAAAATATATCTTTTAAACTTGGGTGGCCGTCGTGGCGCGGACTTGCACACGAAAACTCCTACGGCGGCTACACTATTCCTAGTAGGGCTAGTATGAGGTCAAACTTTGGAAAATAGTAAAAAAAAAACCATAAAAATTAAAGTGACTAAAACGGTTTTTTTGATCGTACGTACCTATTAATAAAGATAAACACAAAAAATCATACGTCTTTGAAAACTTCATGAAAAAGCCTAAAAAAAATTTTCGGGGTGATTTTACCGTAAAACGCTTCCTAGTAGGGCTAGTATGAGGTCAAACTTTGGAAAATACTAAAAAAAACCATAAAAATTAAAGTGACTAAAATGGTTTTGTTGATCGTACGTACCTATTAATAAAGAAAAACACAAAAAATCATACGTTTTTGAAAACTTCATGAAAAAACCTAAAAAAAAATTTTCGGGACAATTTTACCGAAAAACGCTTCTTAGTAGGGCTATTATGAGGTCAAACTTTGGAAGATAGTAAAAAAACCATAAAAATTAAAGTGACTAAAACGGTTTTTTTGATCGTACGTACCTATTAATAAAGATAAACACAAAAAATCATACGTTTTTGAAAACTTAATGAAAAAAACCTAAAAAAAATTTTCCGGGTGATTTTACCGTAAAACGCTTCCTAGTAGGGCTGGTATGAGGTCAAACTCTGGGAAACATTAAAAAAAACTCAAAAAACGAAAAAAAAAACCATTTTTTCAATGGCAAAGGCGCAATTTTGAAGTTAGAGATCTGAAATTTTGCACAGAGCTTCCTTTTTGACATACCTTTCGAACGATATATTATTTGTGTGGGATGCCAGCTGATATTTTTTATTACCATTTAATCCATTGATCCCGTTTTTCATTCTTTTTTCATTGTTTTTTTTTAACTTCATGCGTCCGGGGGCACGGTATAAAACGGGAAATAAATTTTTTTTTGTTGGAAAATCATTTTTTTGTCTTAAAATAACTTTTTGAGGGGTTTCCGGTCGTGCCCCGGCACTTTGGTAACAGCGAACACCTTATTGCCCCGCGTACATCATCTGCTCGGTCAATTGAACCACCTTCACCGTCATTCTAGCAATAGTTTACCAAGCACCTGAAACTCACCTACCCACTCAATTTCTTAGAAAGTCTAGAAAAATTCATCCCTCTGTATTCTCACGTCATAGTTACCGGTGATTTCAACATCGACATGCTCAAAGAAAATGATAATTCTAAGTACTTCCACAACCACTTCACCGACATATCCCTCCACCTCATCGATTCAACCCCCACTCACCATACTCTATGGCGTGACGGATACTCACACCACACCTGGCTCGATTTGTTCCTCGTCAAGGACCCCAGTCAACTCATCACCTATCACAAGTTGGACGACCCCTTCACACATGGCCACGACTTTATCGAGATCGACTACAAGCTCACCATACCACAGCGCATTACTTAACGCAACCTCAAAAACATTCAACCAAACGACATCACCCCACTGCTAGCAGCTGCACTCTCGCCCCGCCCCCCTCGATACGCCCCCAGCTGATGCACCTTCACTAGTTTCGCAACACTTGGACCCCCCCCCCCCACGCATCCGATTAACCAATTCGCGGAAATCATGACCCACGCCATCAATTCGACCTTCGACACACTTGCTCCTCCCAAAACATTCACAACCTCTTCGCGCAAGAAACCATGGGTCACCACACGGAGAGAAGGTCCACTCTTATTTCGTAGCGCGCCCCCTGCATTAGAAAATACGGTGCGACGTGCACTCGTTTTTGAGGTGCGTGGTGCACTGTAAAATCCAGTGCACCCGTTCAACTCAAAACGAGCTGGCGATTCTGATTTAGGCCCGATGCGGTCTCTTAAAAAATCGCTGGCATTTTTTATCTTATACGAATATTGTAATGTAGCTTTAGCAAAATATTCTTTGAAACCTAATGAAAAATTTCCTCGCTTGAAGTTTTTTCAACTCTTAATTTTTATACCTACTTTTTTAATCCAAAGTTTGAGGTTAAAATCAGTGAATTTTTTATTTTTATTAGATGATTACTCGGCTTTGAAAGACTTTTGAATATACCTAGATCATCCTATAGGCAACAGAAAGAGTTTAAGAATATTCTGCTCAAGTTTCATTAAAAAATATTCAGTAGTTTCCGAGTTCTTGCGAGTTTCACACAAAACTTGATTTTCTTTGGATTTATGAATTTTACGTTTAACTCGCAAGAACTCGGAAACTACTGAATATTTTTTAATGAAATTTTAGCAACATATGTTTGAACTCTCTCCACTGCTAATGAAACGGTCCGGATATTTTTAAAGTGTTTTGATGCCTAGTAATTAACTATTAAAAATCGAAAATTAACAGTTGTCAACCTCAAACTTTGAATTAAAAAAGTAGGTATAAAAATTAAGAGTTGAAAAAACTTCAAGCGAGAAAGTTTTTCATTAGGTTTCAAAGAATCTTATACTAAAGTTGCAGTACAATATTCGTATTACATGGAAAATGCCAGCGATTTTTTAAGAGACCGCATCAGGGTCAAATCAGCATCGCCAGCTCGTTTTGAATTGAACGGGTGCACAGGATTTTACAGTGCACCACTCACCTCAAAAACGAGTGCGCGTGCTGCAACGTCTTTTTTCGTGCAAGGGGCGCTACGAAAGAAGAGTGGACCTTCTCTCCGGGGCAGCGACCTAAAACTACACATCACCGAATGCCAAAGGTTATACCGGAACGCTTGTCGTTTCGAGACAGCAAGGCACGTAAACGCTTACACTAGGAAACGCAACGAGGTAACGAATCTTTTAGCCACGGCTAAAAAAAAATTTCTTGCAACACGCATCGCCACCGCACCTACAGTCACCGGAAAATGGCGAGGTCTAAACAAACTCGCCCTCAACCCACAAAAAACGACAACCCCCTTAAGGGGTAAGGTCTGGCAATTTTTGAAAAATCGAATTTTTTTTCTTATAGTAAAACATTTCAAGAATGCTGTGTTAAAATTTCTAAGGGTTTGGAGCAAAACTCACAAAGTTACAGAGTTTTAAGTCTGGGGCCTTCGAGCGGAGCAGGTCGAGGCAGCTGCCCCTCCCCGCATGCTCTACGCTGAAGGCCCCTGCTAAGTCGGTCTTTGTAATCCCCTAAGACCCTTTTGTAAAAAGGGAGGGGCAGTGAACCCAGGTAGAGTATAAGGCGGTTCTAAAGGTCTGTGTGGAAAAAAAGACGTGTCAGTTTGACGGTGTTCGTTTACCAGAGCGGTCCGATTATTTTTCTTCTTATATTTCCGATTCGGTTTTTTTGGTTTTAAAATGGTTAGAACAAGTAAAGTGTCGAGAGAAACGCGTAAAACTGAAGGAAAAATACTTGGAAAACCATGAAAAAGGCTATCTGGGCAACGTACGCCCATAACTCATCCACAGACGAAGATCCGCAGCACTACGATTGTCCGAGCGGCGCGGACTCTTGGTGCGAATACCAGAAATCTGTGGCATTGAACACCTTAGAAAACTTTTCTCACTCTAACGAGGCCTTACCAGTTGATGTTTTGGATGCAATGAAACCAATATACGAAGATCTGAGCAAAGACGAGCTTTTAGAAAGATGCGTTGGTGGATTTACGCAAAATAACAACGAGAGTTTAACTTATTTGGAAAATTGCTCCCAAAACATCGTCTGCTGGCTGCAACATAGTAGAGATTGCAGCAAATATAGCTGCATGTACTTTTAATGAAGGAAATACAGCTTTATTAATAATTCTTCAATCAGCAGGAGTTGGTACTGGATGCAGCGCCCATGAGTACGCGAGGCTGGCGGACGAAACTCGCATAATGAAAGCCGACTCCGAAAGCGCCGCTCAAACCAAAGAAGGTAGAATTCGGCGAAGACAAGGACAAAAAGATGCCCTGGACATTGCTGAAGCTGCTGGTGACTTACTTTATGGAGCTGGAATAGATGATTCAGTGTAAGTTGTAAATCAAATAGTTTTTCTTCACTTTTTTCGTACCGAAAACTTCAAACGCGTTTTTCTCGAAACACTATTTTTCAAAGTCGGTGAAAGTTCTCATTTGAAAACTACTGCACCGATCTTTCTAGAATTAAACATACGTCTTTAATGCATAAAAAACCCACCCCCTAGTGAGTTACTTTTTTTTTTTTTTTTTTTTTTTTTTGGCCGAGTTTTAGCCATAAAATGGCTGGTTTTGGTGACCAAAAAACAGTGTTTTGGCTTCAAAACGTCGCCAAAACTTCAAAATTGAAAAAAAATGAAATTGATCCTACTAGGGGGCGAGAAAAACTAATATATTAACTAAATCTACTTTATTTTTTGATTTCAGATGAACCGTTCGCGAGTTACAGCCTTCACCGCAACTCATCTTTTTTTCGAAGCGCCTTGTTTGGTTGGCTCCCATTGCCTCAATTTTTAATATTTTGATCTGAAATTTTGACAGAATGTTCTTTGAATGTTGTATGATATGTATATAAATTCTTATTAAATTATAATAAACAGGAGCTTCACTATAAATCATCGAAAAATCATCATTTTTTGACCGCTCAGACCCTACCCCCCCCTAAAAATACTTTTCGCCCGACACCTTAAACACTCACTTCGCCTCTGTATGCAACGCCTCACCACCCCTGAACGCGATCGATATCCTCTCAATCTATGCTACACCCGCCCCTGATCATCCCAACTTCAAATTTGCTACCACCACCACTAGCGATGTTCACCGCGCTCTGACAGCCTGCGCATCCACTAGCATAGGCGTGGACGGTATATAGCGGAAATACTCAAGCTATCCGCACCCACGTTACTACCCCATCTCACATCACTTTTTAACCACTCACTCGAAGTCGGCATTTTTCCAGATGCCTGGAAACGCGCTCTTGTAGTGCCTCTTTCGAAGGTACCAACACCTCTTACACCATCCGACACCAGACCGATTGTACTGCTTCTTACTCCGTCGAAAGTCTTCGAGAGAACTGTACACGAACAATTATTTTCGTACCTCGAAACGCACGACCTTCTTGACCCCCACCAGGCTGGCTATACACTCAACCACTCTATTCAAACAGCTCTCCTAGAAATAATGGAGGATATACGCTACTCCATAGACAAGCAGAGAGTTACAGGCCTGATAGCTTTTGACTTTCCGAAAGCCTTTGATTCCCTACCCCACTCTCGACTCTTATATAAACTTCGCCGCATTGGTTGCTGCAACAGAGTCATCTGCTGGTTCGCGAGCTACCTTAGTGGCAGGACACAAGCAGTAAAAAGCGAAGATGGTAGGACCTCGAGCTGGCTCCCCCTATCCTCAAGGTAGTGTGCTCGGCCCACTACTGTTCCTAATTTTTATTCTCGACCTACCTCTCGCCTTGCTACACGCACTACACAAAATCTTTGCTGATGACCTAGATATTTATCTCGACACTGAACCCACCCTTGAGGGCATCCTTGTCCTCATCAGCAAACTGTCTCGTGATACCAGCGCCGTTGCCGAATGGGCTAGAGTGAACGAGCTCAAGCTTAATACTGATAAAACAGTTGCCATGCTCTTTAGCAGCGGTACTTTCTTGAGAAAACTCAAAGAGTACCCACTTCCACACATCTCCGTCGATGGTACTTCCATCCCTTTTGCCGAAGAACTAAAGAGCCTGGGTGTCGTGATTACACCTTTACTTAACTGGAGTGACCACATCAAGGGTATCACCAGGCGAGTCTATGGATCTCTCCACCGCCTCAGGTTCGACAAGCACGCCTTCACACAATCTTTACGGAAAGAACTTGTTGAAGCCTTAATTTTCCCACATTTCGATTACACTTACAGTCTACCATACCATCGCAGTAGAGCAAAACCTCAAACTTCACCGCCTCCTGAATGCATGCGTACGCTATGTCTATGGTCATATCCCCTGGTTTGCCAATATCACACCGTACCGGCTCTCACTCGGGTGGCTTACCGTTAGTCGACGCTGAGAGTACTTCATAGGGTCACTCGCGCACCCCTGGGACAACAAACATATTTTCTTGTCCCCGGGGCTCGCACTACCACTCAACGCAATTCCTTCACTGACCACGCCACCAGAATTATCAACTCACTGGGTGGTCACAATCTAACTAGCCTCTCAGTTGCTGCTTTCAAACTATCACTTCACGCAACACTGTTGCAGCACGACACGTCAAGACTGGCTCCAGCGCTCTCAACACGAAGGACTTATCACCGTACCACCCAACCTTCACCACCTATCCATCCTACAGTCTCTGCAAGCTCGACTCTAAACTCCTGCATCCAGTCTCTGCACATGTACATACACTCGAGCAAGACAATCAACATACAATTAAACTTTGTAAATCCTACGTCAACTTTCTTTTGCTATTTTTAAATATTCATGTCAACGACACGTCACAATATTGCACTTCAACTGTTCAATCTTATTTAAAATAAAAAATGTAATTAAAAATGTAATTAGCAATGGCGGCCAAATAGGGTTCCGCCCCAAGGTTGATAATAAATATATTTACAATCAATAAATCAATCAATCATCCGGTTCTCGAACGGCACGGTTAAACCCCAGGGACATCACTGACCTTGGCGAACCTGTCCAGGATGGCATCGTGGCGTTTGGTACGAACATCGGAGTGAACGCTGCAATGTTGGAGCACGTGAGAGAGTGTCTCGAGGTCACCGCACTTCCTGCATTGCCTGCCCACCCTAGGAGCTTTTCACCGCGTGATGGCGTTTAGACATACCACCCCCCAGCGAGCTCGGTGAACAAAACGCCAGTCAGAAAAGCAGGTAAAACTGCCGGTGCGAAGAAAGTGATTATTCTCCGCACTCCAGCTGGTTACCTCGAAAACCTTGCCTTGATCTGGTTTGGCAAGAACTCTTTTCTCGTAGTGCCCCACAAGTGCGGCCCTCAACCTCCGTACGACCTGTCCACAAGCCATGGGCGGGATGATGATGATGTTATTGTCGTCCCCGTTGCCTGGGCGACAGCACTCCAATGAGAGTTCGGCACGCTCGGCAGTCCACCTCCATTTCAGACCCAAGGCAGGGGACATCCGTCTGGTCACGTTTCTGGCTCTCGACCAAAGTGAGGAAGCACTTGATGGTCGAGTGAATTCTTTCTCTAGGGAGCCCAACAAATAGTTTGCCATATCAGGCTCGTCGACGGGGTGGCCCACTCGTTTAGATACAGTCTCCCGTAACGTAGACATGGACACATTAGCCACGCTTGTATCCTTAGAGCTCAAGAGCTTAAAGTCATGAACGATGGTAAGAATAACGGCCATGTCTACGGGGTCCGATGTCAGCTCCTCTATGGCGGTGTAAGGCGTCTGCCTGACAAAAAATTATGATCTTTTTGAAAATAAACAGATGTAAGTAAAACAGTCACAACTTCATAACCATAAAGATGAAAACAAAAACATTAAATATTTCTACACATTATCATTACACAATCACTAAAATCACTAAAATTAGACACTAAGTACTAATGTTCAGAGCTTATAATGTGATTTACTGCAGCTGTAGATTATGCAGTCTTGTAAACTTGAGTAGAGTGTACGAAGATGTATGTATATATGAGATAGTAGTAGGATCTAGTGAGATTAACAATTAAAATAGATAAATTAATAAATAATTAGATTACTAAAATATTTAAAAAATCATGTTAATTATAAAAAAAATAGTTTTGTCTCGTGGAGTAACTCATGTTTGTAGTGGGTAAGTTTACAGTTGCTGTTAGCACTCGGCATTCTGTAGTTTTTTTTTTTTTTCTTCTTCTGCTCAGCTGCTTGCTTCTGCAATCTGCAGTTCTGAGCAGTCTGCATTCTGTGCGGGGCCCTTTCGTAAACAGTCGTACTGCGCACGCGCGCAGGTGCGCCTCGCCTGCATGCAGTACGTACGTCTTTCAGGCTGCAAGAGTGAGACAACATTACGTAAGATCCGGTTTAGGCCTCATGCAGCCCATGCAGAGAAACCGGATGCTCTCGGCTGATACGGAAATCGACTGACGCCCGAGCGAGAAGAAATCAGTGGTTCGAAAATTGAAACGATCATAACTTCTTAACGCAGAACTTTTTTAAGACGATTTTTTTTTAAACTACTCAGGGGATCATAGGCTACGCGTAGAATATATGGCCAAGGAAAAATAATCATCGTAATATGGTTTTTTTCGCAAACAAAATAACCTTAAACCGAATTTGAAGTACCGTATTCACCCGTGTATAAGACGCACCTATAGATAAGACGCACCCTAGTTTTGAGGCTGAGGCACGTGTAAATTAAAAAAAAAATAATTTTCTGGAGACATGCAAATTTTATTAGAACAACAAATTAGTTATTAAATATTCATTCATTAAATATCATTCCTCATCTTCACTCTCATCACTACTAGAGTGTTCAGAACTTTCAACTACATCTTTTAATTCGCTTAAATTGTGTTGCCACAAAAGATCATCTTCTGTTCCATCAAGAGCATTGCTAATCAAGCATTTTTTAAAAGCCTTTACTATCACTTCTTCTTTAATACTATCCCAAGCTATTGAGATCCAAGCAACTAATTGTTCCAGTGATGGCTTCTTTATTCGTCCCGCCGGTGTAAATTCATGATTATTTGTAGCCATATGGTTTGCATAAAATTCTTTTAGTTTTTGTTTGAATGGTTTATTGACGCTGACATCCATCGGTTGCAGAATGCTTGTTAGTCCACCGGGTATAATAGCGGTATCACTTTTAGCCGCCATCAATTTTTCTTTGACATTTGATGTTAAATGCCCTCGATAAGAGTCCAATACGAGCATGGACCGCTTCTGTAATAGAGCTCCAGGTCTTGTTTCCCAGATAACTCGTATCCACTCACTTACCAGTTCGTTATCCATCCAGCCTTTTGGTTGCGCACGAACAAAAACATTTGAAGGAAAAACAGCTTTTGTGGGTATGGTTTTTCTTTTGAAAATAATGAACGGTGGAAGTTTATGACCATCTGCGGTCGCTGCCAACATGACGGTACATCTCTGTCTTTCGTTACCGCCCGTCAATATATTAACTGATTTTGCGCTTTTTCCATTCACTGTGGTATTTTCGGGCATTTCGAAATAAACCGGAGTTTGGTCTGCATTTCCGATCTGACTCAAAGGATAATTGTGTATTTTCCATAAACTAATGACGTATTTTTGGAACTGCATGAGTTTTTCTTCGTAGTTTTTAGGCAGTCGTTGACATATCGTGGTTCGTCTTCTTATAGAAAGATTGTTTCTCTCTAAAAAAAAAACATAGTTGTTGCTGGCTTTAAATTTAGATTCAGGGATTAACTCTTTTTTCAATTTCATAGCTTCTATCTGAATCATTTTTGTAGAGACTGCACAAGCTTTTTCATCTCGCAAACGAATGACATAATCTCTTAATTTCACCTCCACTTGCGGATGAAACGCTGCTCTCTTTCTAAAAGCTCTTCTGGATCTCGATGAAGAGAGTAATTGTTCCATTTGTTTACGCCAACGTCGAACTTCAGCTTGAGTGATGCCGTTTATTCTCGCCGCTTCTCGATTACCAATAGTCTCTGCTAGACGCGACACTTTTATCTTAAAACCAGCAGTGTACGAACGTCTTCTTTTTGGTGTCTCCATATTCGATCTCAATGACTGATCAAAGTGTACTGACCTCTCCTGGGGCAAGGTTCATGGCATTTTAATGACTTTAAACTCCTTCTGTACTTCAAATAGTACTGTGGTGCCACCTCGAATTTACAGCTGGACCTTTATGTATGTATCGAATACAATGTTGGAAATAATAAGCACCTATAGATAAGGCGCACCCTGCTTTTGAGAGGCCTAAAATCGAGTTTTTGGTGCGTCTTATACACGGGTGAATACGGTACACGGAAAAAAATATATTGGAAATACTACACGATTTGCGATGCGTTTGTTACATCTACCTTTTAATGGAGCAGTTACCTGAATTTCCTGCACTCAGTCCAGTAAATTCAGGCAACTGCTACATTCAAGCACCAAGGCAACGAATCTTGTTTTTCATCAGCATTCGCACCAGTTTTTTAGATAATCTAACCTCGACCAATGTCGAGCCCAAATTATATATGCAATAAGATCGAAGGTTAAATTATCGTGATTATAATGATTTTCTTTTGGTACACATTTGATATATAAAAATAATAAGTAGTTAGGATAACAAATTATTTAAAAATGAAATTGAATAAACTAGGTTCAATTACTCTATGTAACTCAGCTTTGTTAATGTAATAATTTTATTGATTTTTAATTAAGGACTTAAAAAAGTTTTTATATATAATTAGATAAAAGAAAAATTAATACTAAAAAATATATTTTTAAATTTCTCGCCACTTCAGTAAATAAAAAACTGGAATAAGTTCAACTTATTACATTCAGTTCAAATTTTTTAACCGCACTTAATGACCTTTTTTATGTTTTTAAGTCTTAAGCTCCGAGAAATTCAGACTTAAGATGATAGTTAGCAGTTCATATATAACATGTTTAAAATATTATAAATAAAGATAATTTATATGAGTCTATATCGGAGTAAAGTAGTTTTTTTCGAAATTCCAAGAAATTAGCAAATTCAAATGAACTTCTTTGGTTCAAAATAAGATGATTTCATATCATAATTTTTTGGAATAAATTTTTTTTAATTTGATGATAATTTTAAAATGGAATAAAAAATTTCTAGTATTTTTATTTAAAATTTTTTTTTCCTTTTTAATACATTATTTTGACTTTTAATAATATGCAAAACATTTTAATAATAAATCACAATTGCACAAAAAGACAATAATTAATTAGGTTAGATTTCTCAATAGTGTATTCAATTCCATTCTTTGATTTCGAAATTGGCGCGAATGCTGATGAAAAACAAGATTCGTTGCCTTAGCGCTTGAATGTAGCAGTTGCCTGAATTTACTGGACTGAGTGCAGGAAATCCAGGTAACTGCTCCATTAAAAGGTAGATGTAACTAACGCATCGCAAATCGTGTAGTATTTCCAATATATTTTTTTCCGTGTATATAAAGCAGAACGGTTTCACGGTCGTTGTTTTTTTTTTTTTTTTTTTTTTTTTAAACAACTAGCCGTTAAGGGCTACCGCCCTTTAGGATTATTTTCAATTTGCAGGTGCAATCAAAATTTTTGGTGATAAAATTTATTATAATAACAATTTTTGCAACATGTATGTACTTGTCTGACAATTCTAATAACCCCATGAGATATAAATTACCATCACATTTAAATGCAGCAAATGTCAATGACCAAGTACAGGGAATTAGTATGTATTACACATTGAAATTTTTTTTAAATACTTTTTTTTGTCATGAGAGGGTGCTGAACAAAGCCGTTTCTCATTTTAAATTCAACCCTACCCCTATAAAATCATAAATCTATTTAACCGCAATTTCGCGAGCTGTTACCATACAGGAAGTAAGTTCATTTCATGAGGAATCTGTAAAAAAATTTTGTAGGAAATTGAGGATTGTTCATACGAGATTGGGAAATTTGAAAATAATCGTGATTATTTTCAAATTTTGCTAATTACTAGAGTAGTTTTCAGGGTGGTCAGTTTAAGCTAGAGATCTAAGATGAGTCAGGTCCAGAATAAATAAGGTGAGTAGGGTTTGTTGGTAGAGTGAGTGAGAGATGAGTTGGGGATTAAGTACGGTATTTGAAGTAAGTGAAATTAGTAAGATCTGCAATATAGCTAGGATTAAAATATGTTAGGCGGTGAAAGATGAAAAATTAAGTAAGGTTGATAGGGTTATAAATCAAATTATGATGAATAAGTAAAGTTCAAACTGTACTCTCGTGTCTAATTTTTATTTATTTTGAGCACTTAAGTCTTTTTATTATTTTATTAAACATACAGCTTACTGACTGTTTCGATTAATTTTTATAGTCATCAATTATAATTAGGGGGTTGGCGAGCGGAGCGAGCAGAGGGTTACCCCCCCCCTCCCCCAAGTATCTTACTATATTATATAGTTGTTTTTCCTCTCCCACGCCTCCCACAGTCCCCTCAAAAAGTGCTTAACTAATCGTAAAAGTGTACCGAAATATGCTTATTTCTATGTGTTTTAATTTTTCCTATAATTTTCTAATCACGCCCCCCCCCCTCGCCCCCAACACGCCCTTTTTTTACCCATGCCCCCCATTTTTGATATATGTTATCACTTTTACCTATACCTCCTATTTTTTTTGATACATGTTATTACTTATGTAATTATAGAAATTTAAAAAGTAACTATTGAAATACTAAAAAAAACTTATATTTCATAAAAAAAATATCAAAATAATAGCAGTAATCAAATATATAAACCAGTTTAAAAAAAATATTTTCATAATTTTTTCAAGTCAGTATAAATTCACTATTATTGCACAATACTTAAAAAGTGCATTCAATACGTCACTCCTGCAGTAGCCACAATGATACGTACAAAAGTATGAACTAATTAAAGTACACGGATACGCACACGGGTTGATACAAGTTTAGGCAAGAGAGTAAGCACAGGAGTGGACATGAGAGTAGGTACAGATTTGGTACAAGATCTTATATAGTAGTTTTTCTTCACTCCTGCAGTAGGCACAATGATACGTACAAAGGTATGCACTAATGTAAGTACACGGATACGCACACGGGTTGATACAAATTTAGACAAGAGGGTCAGCACAGTAGTGGACGCGAGAGTAGGTACGGATTTGGTACAAGAGAGGTAGAGATAGTACTTACAAGAATAGGCACAGCCATAGAAATAAGGTCAGGTACACGGATATGAGTAATTGTATGCACGTGAGTAGGTACAATGGTAGTCATAGAGTTACGAGGGTATGTACACGAGTTTAACAAACATAAAAACAAAGATATGCACAAGAGTAAATACAAGGATAACTACAAAAGCACAAAACAATAGTAGCTACGAGGGTAGACACAATGGTAAGCACTAGCATAAAAATCTGAGGGGGGGCGGTTGTCGACCAGAGCGTGCGGGGGGGGGGGGTACCCCCCAACTCTTTTCCCACGCTCTCCCCACGCCCCCCCCCCCCCCAAAGTGCTTAACTAACCATAAAAGTGTACCGAAATGTGCTTATTTCTATGTGTTTTAATTTTTCCTATATTTTTCTAATGAGAAGTATTAAAATGCACGAAAATAAAATCATTTGCACGGGATGTGGGTCGCACAGGAAAATAAATACTTTTGCACGGGAAAATAAATACATTTGCACGGAAAAATGAATACTTTTGCACGGGAATATAAATACTTTTGCACGGTTTGATTAAAACGTGTTTAACTATCAAGCCTAGAAACAAAAGACGACGTGCTCTTTCACTAAGAATCTCTCCACCCATTTAATTATTGAGCTCAGTTCGACTCACAGTGTCGCCTCAGTCGACGAGTAAAGCAAAAAGCTAAAAGATGGCTGGTGAGTTAACGTATTTTGAAACCTCTGAGGACTTATCTGAAGAAGAAAATTCATCTGAAGTGATCCAGCAGACTAAAAAAATATGCAGGCGACCAACACAAGTGTCGCTTTTACGTCACAAATACCCATCAGCAACAGAGGCAGAAAGTGCTGTAAAGTTAAAAGAAGTTTGGTGGCAGAAGGAAAACGAGTTAAATATCGGTGCACAAAGGAAATTTATAGTGTCTGAGTGTACAGCGTGCTTGTACCTACTATATCATTCTTCGGATACTTACGTGTCCTTGTACGAAACAGAACAGGAGCGCGAACATAAAAATATTGATTCTACACGAGGCTTATCATCAGAAATTAAGGCTTTTGTAAAAGATAAATATGCAGATGGTATTACACAGCCAAATGCACTACTAAATCTCATTCGTAAAAACCAGATGATAGAAACTGCAAAAGAAAAACTTGTTGCATTTCTTAGAACAATCCGAAGTGATAAAGGTACTCCTTCCGTATTGGCCACAGATCTTAGAGCTTGGTACAATGAGCACACTCAAGTTCCGGATGATGAACATGTACCATACGTGGTTGATTTCCACATTTTTGCAGAATCTTTTGATTTAGAAGAACAGGATTTGAAAATAATTTTATCAACGCTTAGATTGTTAGAATTGGCCAGGAAATTCATGAGATTAGTGCACAACAGATGCGACCTACAACCTGATCTACAAAATAAAAAAAAGCTTTACTAATGCATTAATCTTTTATAATAAATATCGTTAATTTCGATTACAGTTGTATAATGTTCAATAAAACAAATTTTTGGCTGAGTTTTGCTCTCAATTCTTTTTCTCGTTCGAGATCAATTCTATTGCCGTTTAATACATTTTTTTCCCGTGCAATGTTAATTCTACTCCAGTTTAATATATTTTTTTCCCGTTTAATACATTAAACTTCCGCTCAAGTATTTTTTCCCGTGAATTTTTTTTTTTCCCGTTTAATCACTTATTTCTCCGTGCAAATATATTTTTTCCCGTGAATTTGACCTAAAATTTCCCGTGCGTTTGCTTTTTTTTCCGTGCTGATAAATCACACCCTTTTCTAATCACCCCCCCTCCCCATGCCCTTTTTTTTACTCACGCCCACCATTTTTGATTTATGTTATCAGTTTCTAACAGCACCGCCAATTTTTTATACAAGTTATCAGCTATGTAACTATAGAAATTTAAAAAGTAACTACTTAACATTAAAAAAATTAACTAATATCCTAAGATAAAAGAGAGAACCCAAAAAGAATGTCAGCATTTTATTCGTGATGTGATTGGTTGAAGAATAAAATTTATAATTTGAATTTTTATTTTTAATTTTTATATTACAATTCAATTAAAACATCTTGACAATAGATTTGATAAAAAAATAATTATATAATCAAGTGTTCGAAATTATCCGATTAAAATCATGAAAATAATAATTACTAGGGGCGGTTCCGCCCTACTCGCTCCGCTCGTCAACCCCCCAATTCAAGCATAATATTTGTACATAAATTATAAAATACTGCTGTAAATTTATGCTTAAACAAGAATATTTTTTAAAAGAACCGTTTGATAATAAATTTTCATTTTTAGGTTAGTTTCAGGGTCTTGAATTCACTTTAGTAGACGTATTTTATTCAACCCAATACTCAAAACCCTCAATTAGGCAAGCAAATTCTTAGGTTTTTGAACATTTTTACCAACAGTATAAATTCAACTATTTTTTTTTTAAGAAAAAATCGTGGAAAAAATCAATGTCCTACTTGAACAATCAAAAAAATTTTTGTCATCAATTTAAAATACATAAAATCACTTATTTATATTTTAATGAGCTATACTGTAAAAAACCATATTTTTAGTCGAAGATTAGTTCTTTTTCATTGTCCTTTCATAATTGATAAAACGTAAAGCTAACTTACTTTCGCGCGTTCAAAGTCGATTTAAAGACATAGAATCGTCTGGGAAAAGAGGGGAGGGGACGGGCACCGCAGCGCCCATCTAGATGATTTTATTTTCAACTCATCAGAACTTTGACTCTAATGAATGAATTATTTTGAAAATTTTACGCAACATAGTTAAAAGTCGCTACTTTCATGTAGTATGAATTTTATGTTTAAAAAATATTTTTTAAAATTAGGAAAAATCACGAAAACATAATCTAATTTTCAATTTAAAAAACTCTGCGACAAAAGTTTAAAAACGTTAACTTTTTAAATCTGACATTAAAAATTAAGGCCTCAAGATATTGTGTACAAATTTTTAGATCAAAAGATGCAATAGAAAAAAAGTTAGAGCATTTCTTGTTCAGACGTACATTGAATTTAACCGCTGCGCGCTTGTTTTTCTTTGTTATCTTTTTCAAATGGTCGGAAAGGTATTATAAAAAAAATCTTAAAAGCTTCTTCGAGCTAAAATCTACAAATTCCAATAATTCTCTTAACGATCTCTGTATTTTTGCAAGAGTGACATACGATCAAAGAAAAAAATTGCTTGATTTCCATAAGAGTTTCGGTTAAAATATTTTAAAAAATACTTTGATTTTAAAAAAAACCAAATCGAACAAAAAAAGGCAGAAAATTCAATGATTATTTGGATATTAATCATAAATCGATCCGATCAAAATTGACAAATCGGCTGCATTTTTTCGTAAGTGCCAAATATCCTTAAAGTAGGGACCGATCAAGAACTTCATCTCGAGGGTACACCTCTTGGTTTTTTTCGATGGGCCTTCAAAGTTGAAAACTCGTGAACTTAGAACCGGGCTTTCGAAGCTGATTTAAAAAAATTTCCAGAAATTAGTCTTGAAGATAAGCGCCCTTGAGACCCTACGTTTTTTTTTTTTTTTTTTTAATACTTATTTATAGTCGCGACTTTTTATGCTCCGTATGGGCTTATTGACGACTTTGTCCCTACACTGCTTCGCATTAGCCCATGGGCCCATATGGACCATGTGGAGTACGAGAAAGCCAGGGTATGTGCCACATTCGAGTTAATCGTAAAACCAGCGCTGAACCGGCAGGCTCATTGGGACTTTTTATCCCACATATCGCCCCCAATCAGATAGTCTTGGATTAGACCAGTGCCGAAGCGAGTTTAGCTCATTGGGAAATTATGCCCCAAATATTGCTTCCAGTCGAGATAAACTTACGACCAGCGCTGAAATGATGGCCCCCGGTAAAACCGACTCCAAAACAGTCGGGGTGAACGTAGGGATCGACATAACCGACGCAACGAACGAAGAAAATGACCCAACGACCGCTCTGACCCTACGTTTTATTCAAACTTTTTAAAATACTTTTTACAAGAAACTAGGTTTCTTAAAATTAATTTTACCGTAAAAAAAAGTTCATCATTATAGCTTTTTTAGCTGCTTTTTACTGTTGCTTTATAGTATCAGTACAATATACCCTTAATTTTATTTAAAATTAATTTATCCATTTTTATTTTTTATTTCAATTCAAAATTTGTCTTCATCTAAAAGTCTGTGAAAGCCTTGAGGCTCAATTTTATAGTTTGAATAAAAACAATTTTTAACAAATTATCCTAAAAAAAACTCTATTAAATGTTAAATATGCAGCGAATAAACGATTACTACTATTTATGTTTACTATTTAAACGGACTGTTCGTTGTTGCTCTAAGGGTGCGACTACATGGACAGTTTTTTCAGCCAAAATTGAGCGGTAATTTGAATTAAAGAAATTATAAACCCTCCAAATTCAATAAGAAAAAAATTTTTCAATGTTGAAAATCAATAAAATATTATTTTTAAGAGCTCCCACAATTTTTCAATACTTACTGTTCTTTTTTACAAAAATTATATCAATTTTTTAAAAGCCAAATTCAAATTACCGCTCAATTTTGGCTGAAAAAACTGTCCATGTAGTCGCAGCCCAATAGCCTATATTTTGTCACTTACCAAAAATTGTTTCATAAAATTACAGTTTTTCAAGAATAAAAATAAAAATTTGTAATTCATTCGTCACTATTAAATCGGCCAACAACGGAGTTAAATATTTTTTTTTTTTTGAGTTTTCTTATTTTCACAGATTGGTGATACAGAAATCGACAAATTTTAAAATGCATCGTAAGTTTTATAACCTTTTTTATGGTTATACTTTTTTTTAATATTATACATCCAAAATACTTTAAAAGTTTTTTATAATCAATAATGTTAAATGCGTGTGGACTCGAAAATTTTGTCTTGTTTAAAAAAATGATTTTTGTTTACTACTTGCAATTTTTTTTTAATATTAAATTTATTAATCTTAAATTTTTCTAAGCAATAATACTTTAATTTAACTGAAAATTAACTTTTTTAATAGGTGTAAAACAAACAACCTTTCTATTGTATACAATGGATAAGTGAGTTTTAATTTTTTTATTACAAAAAATATATATTTTTTTAAATATATGTATATTATATTTACACAGTCTTCCAGTTGATTGTGTTAAAAGCGGCGAATGCAGATGCACTTTTTCAAACGATGAGTCATATTTAGAACATAAAAAAAAAGTTCATTTAAAAAGAGTCTGTAATTGGTGTAGTAAAGTATTTTTAACGAAAGTGCATTATCGAAAACACTATTAAGAATGTCATGAAAGACATAAACTTTACGAATGCAAATTTTGTCATAAGATCATCAAGTATAAATGCAATTTTTATCGTCACAATCAAATACATAAAAATTCAAAAACTTACAAATGTTCAGAATGCAATCGTGAGTTTAACAGATCAGATATTTATCTTGTCATAAGTGTTGTCACGAAAAGAAGAAGAAAAAAATTAACTTGTAATTTATACCCAAATTATTTGTCAAAAATCATATAAATAAATTAATATTAATAAACATCTCTTATTAATAATGATTTTTTAATAAGTTTTTTTTTCCTACATAATTTTAATCTCTATAACTTTTTTTTATAATTTTATAAATATATAATAAATTTCTAGGGGATCGTCTGCTGGACAGACGCGCGCTAGTCGTGTTTCGTGTGCTCCGAGTGTTTCCCAGTGTGTATCGTGAGTTAACATTCCCGAAGAATTCTGCGTCAGGAGTGCCAGCCCCCTCAGGAGGGTCCCCGATCACCTGCAGGAGGTGGATCACCCCGGACACAGGGATAAAGAGCCTCGAGACGGAAAACAAAGCCAGGTAACATAACCTCTAAACTCGGACAGCGTGGGGCGAGACGAGGGCAGCCGCGCCACAGGGGGCCGACCAGACGGGTACCCCCGGTCATCATAGATCGGAAGGGATAGAACCCACATCTCGCAGAGGGTCCATAGAGGCCGGAGGCACCCAGCATCGCACACGGATCGGGACAAAGCCAAGACCGCAGGCAGTCGCCTTCGCCGGAGCAACCCAGCACACATACCCGCGCTCCTTGCGCTCCGCTAACACGCGCCGCTGGAAAGCGCGTGATGAACTCTCCGTGGCTCGCGGAGAATGCGAAATCCCCGGGCTCGGGCAGCGACAATTCCAACCTGTATGAAAGCCCAGAAGAGACTCAGGACATAGGGAAGACTTCCTCCTCACTAGAGCTATCAGACACAAAAAGAGTCTACCTCACCGAAGAAGCAAAGAGGAGAGAGCGGCCCCCCAAGTGCATGCAAGCACAGAGAACGGACCTGAAGCAGAGGAACCTGTTCGAATCTTTTGGCGCTGAAGACTCACGCCCAGACCCCAAAAAGCTCCGCAGCGAGCAAAGCAAAGGAAAATACCCGGAAAAACCTCAGAGCGAAACCCAAGACATGGCGTTCCAAGACTCCGACATCACGAGCAGGCTCGACGCCATCCTGCAGGAGATCAGGGAAGGAAGAGAGGCTCAGGAAAGGAAGTTAGTTGGACAAGTTCGACTGGCGCCCGGATAAGGTGGAAGAACAAAACTCCAAACAGAAGGAAGAACACGCCAAGGTACGGGCAAAAGTAGCAGCAGGTGAGGCGCAGGCCACACGCCACTCGGAGGAGATCGCTGCCCTGAAAGGCAAGGTCTCCAAACTAGAGAACCTCCTAATGAAAGCCCTCCCTTCCAAATTCGCAGAGCCGGACAAGAGCGGACAGCAGACCCGCACCAACAGCCCGAGAGGACTCAAGGACGACAGGAGATGAGAGGAGTGGGAAAGAGACAGGAAAAGGCGCAATATAGTAATCTCGGGATGGGACTTTAAGAAAGGCCACAACAGAACGGACCTCGAAGACTGGCTCAAGCAATCCCTCAACCTTGAAGTTGGCATCTCCAAGACCTGGACCATCAACGGGAAAAAGAAGATGTTAGGAGCAGAATGCAAGGACAGAGAAGCGAAAGAAGAGATAATGAAAAGAAAGAAGTCACTACTAGGCACCGAGATCTACATAGGGCACGACACCACTTACAAAGAGTGGAGAAACAAAGAGAAGATCTGGATCTTCGCCCAAGGAAAGAAATCCCAAGGTTCGGAGGTGAAAATTGGCCACAACAAAGTGGTAGATGGCCGCGAGTACAAGTTCGACGAATGGAAGGACAAGTTTTTTCTCAGAGAGAAAAACCCAGTCCAACCAGCCCTCACAGAATAGCAGCGCATGCAAAATGCTGGTATAGAACGTGGCCGGACTCACCGGCAGCGCAACTCAAAAATGGGATTTTATTTCCGGCCACGACATTGTGATACTAACAGAGACCTGGCTCACCGAGCGCTACGACCAGACGCTGACAAAAAACCTAAGATCCTTCCACATAGCAAGAGTACCAGCGAGGAAAGAGAACGCCAAAGGGAGAGCGAGAGGCAGGCTCGTCATCGCGGTTAAGAAATCCCTTTCCCCGGTCATGCCCACCATCCACTCATCCAATGAAACCCTAGCAGTCAAAACCTCACAGGAGGGCGTCGCGAAGATCTACGTAGCCACGTACATGAGAGAGGAGAGGGATTCGAATTGGCGAGCCATCAGGAAGATCATCGAGGAGGAAGGCTACAATGACTGCTTCATTGCAGGTGACTTCAATGCGAGAACGGGCGAGGAAGCCGGAAGAGACAAGCAAGAATGGGATCCGGCGGACGGGTTTCAGAGGTCCTCCAAGGATCAATGCACGAACGAGGAGGGAAGGAATATGCTCCAGCACGTGAGGGAACTAGGCCTCATCCTATCCAACGGATCAACGAAGGGAGACGAGGTAGGGGAATTTACCTACGTAGGCCCAAGAGGCAAGTCAGTAATCGACTACCTCTTGGTTAACGACCTGGCACGACAGGACCTGGATAGCTTAAGGGTCATCGATAGAATTGACTCCAACCACCTCCCACTGATCGCCACACTGCGCCGCCAAAGCCAACCCGACACCCCACCAACCCTCACAGTCATCAACTGGACAGAAGACAGCATAGCAAGCTATAGGGCAAAGGTCAAGAGTGACCTCACCCCTGGGATCTCGTGGAAACAGCTGGTCAAATCCATTCAAGAGTCCATTCCAAGGAGGAAACTCAAGGGCGGAACAAAGCACGATCGCTGGTTCAACGAGAAATGCAGAACGGCAAAAGTAGAGCTAAGGAAACTCCTGCGAAAGTACAAAAATGACGATATCCCCCCCCCCCTCCGAATACTACGAAGCACGAAGACTTTGCCTCAACCTCATTGGGAGGAAACGAAACACACACGCTGAGGCAGACCTCCAGGAAGCCAAGCACGACAAGTCGGGGAAAAAATTATGGAGGATCATAAACCAGGACAGGAAAAGGAGAGCAGATATAAACGAAGACATAAAGGACGAAGAATGGATTGCCCACTTCGCATCCCAACTCGACGCTAAGGAGGAAAGGGATACCGCCCCCACACACACGGAGCCTCCCCCTGCACCCAAGGATTTCGCCCCTGTCTTGCCGGAGGAACTCAGACCCATTATAATCAACCTGAAGAGGAGCAAGGCACCAGGTCAAGACGGAATTCCAAACGAAGCATGGATCTACGCCTCTGAGGAGGTCCTAGAACCACTGTGCTTCATCTTCAACGAGCTGCTTAAAGGGGTACAAATTCCAGAGGGGTGGCGGAAAAGAACATTAGTGCCAATCCACAAAAAGGGCGACAAAAAGCAGGCAAGTTATTACAGAGGCATCACTCTCATGGACAGTGAATACAAGATATACGCGGAGCTACTAAGGAGAAGACTGGTAACCAGCCTCACAAGACTCAATGGCCTCGGAGACACACAAATGGGATATACCGAGGGAAGGAGCACGGTGGATGCAATCTTCCTCTTGAAAAGCCTGATTGAGTAAAACCTGAAGAGAAACAAAGGCAAAACCTTTGTTCTCTTCGCGGACATGAAAGGCGCGTTCGACAGGATTGACAGGAGCGAGATCTGGAAGAGGATGGAAGAAGTCGGGGTCGAAGAATACTTAGTCCAGTGCTGCAAAGGATTGTACAGGGACTCGACGATAGCTATTAGGATTAATGGAAGGATTATAGCAATACTAACAGTTGTCAAGGGCGTTAGACAAGGTTGCCCGGTAAGCCCTGTCTTCTTCAACGTAGGCACATCGAACCTGGAACGAACACTGGCCAGAATCCAAGAGGGAGGCACCACCATCGCCCTGAAGAAAATTTACTCGATATCATACGCAGACGACGTTGTTCTGATGGCCACCTCGATCAGCGGACTACAAAAAATGCTAAACAGGCTGCTCGTTTTCCTGAAAAGCTGCGGACTGGATTTAAACGCGCAAAAGACCAAGTTCATCGTCTTTAGAGGAGACAACAGGGAAAGAACCGCAGCACACCAGCTGGAGGCCAACGGGGTCAGCATAGAACAAGTAAAGGAGTTTAGATACCTGGGCTACACTATGAGCCAGGACAATAAGGACGACGTGCAAGTAAGGGACCGGGTCGGCAAAGCTAGGAGGACGGCGGGTCTGATATGGAGTCTAGGGGAGAGAAAGTTTAGGGACAGCTGGCACCTGAGGATGCTACTGTTCGACGCCCTGCTTTACTCCGTCGCACAGTACGGCTCGGAACTCTGGGGTTGGAAGGAATGGCCACTTCTCGAAACACTGCAAAAGACCTACATAAAGTGGGTCCTGAAGCTGGATAAATGCACCCCAGACTACATCGTCTACCAGGAATCTGGCCGTTAGCAGCTGCTCAACTTTACGGCAAAAAGGGCGATGAAATACGAGGAAAATCTGAGCGAACGAGGACAGGGCGACCTACTCAACTACGTATGGGGTCTAAGGAGAAACACAGCAAGGATAAAATCTCAGCCTCACAAGGTACATTTTTCGAACTCATGAGGATGGTCCTGGGAAGAATTCAACGCGAGGATAATAGAGGGAAGAGCAACTTGGCAGGTGTTGGGACAAATAGGAAAAGACACTCTCCAGCAGTGGCACGAAGAAAAAATCAGAGGATCAAGGTTCGCGGCAGAAACCAAAGAAATTCTGCTAGCCGAGGAGGGGAGAGAATACCTACGCAAAAGCTACGCGGCAAGAAAGGGAGAAGTCAGCGCGAGAGCCCGCTTCCGTACAGGGGGAGGTGGCTTGGCCAGCAGACACTGGCTACAAAGCGGTCAGAACGCCTGCAGGCTCTGCGGTAAGGAACCCGAAACCTACGTACACATCTTCGAACGTTGCGAATTGACATTGAAAAGGGAGACTGGATAGAGATTCTCAGAGGAAAAACAAAGGGCCTCAACCACCTCCTCAACATCGAATGGAAAAGGAAAAGAAACACTATCACTAGGGAAACTTCAAATCAGGATTCAAATTTGGCCAAAATTTAAATCAACTCACCTCTATATTTCACTACTTTTTTATTGTTATTACCATTCTTTTTTGTTTGTATTAAAGTATAAATATTGTGTTAGAGCATAAGTAAATTAAATCGTAAAACTCTGTAGGCAGCAGTTGCCATGAATTATTTCAGTGCAATAAATTTATTATTATTATAATAAATTTCTAAGAAAAATTTACATTTTTGACAAAATTATAATTTTTTTCATTATTATTTGAAACTTTAATGTTAGAGGTCAATTCAATAAGCTTACACAATGTTTTAAAAAATATCTACAGGAAGCAAACCTACACTCAGAAGAAGAGGTCACAATCACCGATCTTAACGAAATTTTAAAAAAATTCCTGTTTTAACTCCATTAGACGTACTGAACTCTACAATCTCACATTCTCTTTATTTTTTTATCTTTTTTCAAGGAAAAATATTTTTAAACCAGTTTTTGATGAATCAGGCCATCTAAAATCAATATAAATTATTTCAATATAAAAAGCATTTTTTCAGAATTATTTTTTAAGCATGATTGGTAAACCAAAATATTTACAACTTAAATTAGAATCTTCGCTAGATAGAAATTTGTTGATTTCATTTAAACCTCTATCTTCTGCATTATCTTTGAAATCTTTTATAAAATGTAATTTATATTTATATTCCAAATTAATTTACCAGAAATTTTTTCAGACAATAAAAATAATCCGAAAAATTCTCGTAATTTTTTCGGAGTTAAATAGTTTATAGCTTCTTCAAAAATGGCACATGCATTTTTATCATTTTCTATTAGACCCATTTGAATAGCTCCTCCTCTAAATAATGTTATTATGAGTTCTAAAATATTCATGAAAAGTAGCATTTTTCCCTTTATCTGATATTAATTTTAAGTGAAAACTCTCTAAATCTTTAGAAGAAACAACGTTTATTCTACCTATAGTTTGAATTTTTTTTTATTTTTCTATCTAACAAAAGTTTTATCATCTAGAAATCTATAGTGATTTGGTATATTGGCATATTTAATATTTCTAACAGATCAATTTTATTGAATTCAAACCAAGCTGCTAAAGTTGTTTTCCAATTTTTTAACTTTTTTCTTCTTCATTTTCTTTATATATTATGTTGTGTTGATTTTCTGTATGAATTGCTAAACGTTATACTGAATGACTACATTTACACAATTCAAATCTTTCTATACACCAAGCTGCTTCTATAGAAAATAATACATGAGAATCTAAAAAACACCGTTTTGAGAGAAGGAGGACTCAACTTTGAGGACTCAACTTTCCCGTCGTAGACTCAACTTAGAGGACTCATAAGTATCTTTTTTACTTGTCTTTTGACCGTGTTTTTATTGATTTTCAATTTTGAGGACTCAACTTTGAGGATCATAAAAAAAAAACTAGATTATAATATAGGGAGATTAGTATACAAACTGAAATAAAACCAATGAATCTATAACCACAAAAGTTTAAATGAATATGAACTCTGAACGTGGCGCAAAGGTAAAGGGTATATATAACTTATTGTACATTAATTTAGATGAAGCTTCGACAAAATTTGTTTCAGATAATATAATACAATTGCGCGTGCGCTTCGCTTAGAGAGCTTCAAGCTTTGGCAAGAGGGTAGGTACATGGGTAGATTCAAAAGTGGGTAAATGTTTACCTACGAAGGTTTGTACAGGATCGAAAACAATAGTATAAAAGATAATAGTTTCAAGGTTAGATGTTGAGAAAAAAAAAAAAAAAAAAAAAAAAGAACATTTGACGTTCAAAGTTACAAATTGAAGTATGAAAATAATAACAAAGTGAAAGAGGCTGCACATGGCTGGAAACTGGTGTCGTAAGGTAAACTTCGATATTAATCAGGATAGGTTAATTGGGAGAAACCTAGGTAGAAAAAGCGTTGATAACAAATGTAAAAGGATGTAGGAAATATTTGTCAAAAAAGTTAAAGAACTGTGTGGGCAAAATTGTATGAAGATGATAAGTTTCACGATTGTAATTACAAAAAAATTTGAGAAGAACAATAGAAAAGATAGTTTTCACAAAGATGAGAACAAAGATTCAGAGTTAGAGACCAAAGCATGAAAAAAAGAAAAAAAAACAGCAAACACGAAAATTAAAGCAAGTAGATTGATGTGAAAGAGATAGAAACAATATTAAGCAAAAATGTACATATAAGCGTAGGTTCAAAGTTACAAACGTAATGACAAGTCCAGGTACGGGAGTAGGTACAATGTAGTTACCACAGTAGTTATCAAGTTTGAAACAATGTTATGAACAAGGTTTGTTATAAGGTTATTTACAATAATAAGCACAAGAGGATAAAAAAATATTATGCACAAAGCCAGATTCAGTGTTAAAAATTTAAATAAAAAAAAAATAAATAACTAGAGTTAGCATAGGAGTAGAAACAGATGTAGAAAAAAATGCATGTATAGAAGGTTTAGCGTTGGTAGCTTGAGTAAAAATAGGTAGTAAGCACAAGATTATTAACATATGTAGGAAGAAGAAAAAGTCAACAGACGTAGTAAAGAAAGTCGGAAAAAAATACTCAAGAGACGTGGATACACGGACAGAAAAAATCCGTAATTTTATCGTGCTAATATTACTCCGAAATATTCATAGTTAGGGGCCACCTAAAAACACCGTGCGCTCGGAGTAGCGTAGTTTTTACGTGGGGCTTACGTAAAAACTGTAAGGGCTACGGTATTCTCAATTAGGCCACGCTCCCTATTTCATTCGCGCGATTTGCACGTTGTCGAATTGTATACACGTTTTTATTTTTCATATAAGTGTTAAGAATAATCAAAGATGAACATTTTTTGTGTTGTTCATTGTTACAAGATTGCAAGATAAATAAAAATTGAGGGCCTGGATTCACAAACTCGCTTAGCGCTCGAGACGCTCGAGATCGGCCCAGGCAGCCCGATCCGCTGTTTCAAAAATACTGTCATTTTTTACCTATTCAATGTATCGCTTTGAAACTATCCAGAAATATTCATCGAAGCCTAATGAAAAACTTCTCTGTTGGATGTTTTTTTAAATATAAGTTTTTATACTCTTTTTTTTAATCCAAAGTTTTAGGTTAGAAACTGTGAGTTTTTGTTTTTTAATATTTAATTACTCGGCTCTGAAATACTTTAAAAATATCTGAACCGTTCTGTTGGCAGCGTAAAGAGTTCAACAATATGCTGCTAAAATTTCATTAAAAAATATTCAGTCGTTTACGAGTTCTTGCGAGTTGAACAAAAAAGTTAAAATTTACTCGATACACGTATTCAGGTGGGTACCCCCATAGTATATATATATATAAATATATATATATATAAATTAAACTTGACAGTCAGACATTCATCTTGGAAAATAAAATGATAACAATAAAACTTATCATTGAAATGTATAGGCTCTGACTCGCTGTACTTGCATTGATAAATTTTATTATCACAACCACATTTCCAGTATGAACTTGTCTAAAAATCAAGCTGAATTTTACTTTTGGCTGCTATACTAACTTCCCATATTTGGTCATTGACATTAACTCCATCTGGATGCATTGGTGAATCAGTACCTAATAGAATTATCAAATAGGAACACTCATCATGAAAAAATTGTATTTCATTACTAAAAGTGTATCAACTTGGATTCCACATATTTTAAAACTTGATCACTATTCACTACAAGAGCATCAGCTAAGAACTATACACTTCAAATCTGATTCCAAAGTATTCACATCTATTAATAATTTAAAAAATGTGCTTTCATAACAAATAAGTGCATACGACTTAAAACTGTACATATACAATACACAGACTTCAAAATGAGAATAATCATTCACTTACACACATTCAGAAAAAACTTCAATTGTAATGAGGACAAATACACTTCCAAAGCTCCAACAGAAGATTTCACTATCCGAATAACTTGTTTTAAGCTTTGATTTAAAAAGTTAAACCCAAATATTTCTATAATTAATGGTTAAGGTTATTGGTCATACTAATTATTAATTAAACTATGCTAATTGTGAATTTAGCGTGATGCTGCTGTATATTTGACTATTTTCTTAATTACTTAATTATTTATAAATTTTATTTTATTTTATTTTATTTAAATATACGGGCTTTAAAAGCCTATTACAAATTCTTACGAATTAATATATCAAATGGTGTTAACAATAGGCAATAGTAAACAGTGATTAAAGTCTCTCGTAAGTATAACATTTTTATAAGTAATAATTGATAGTTTATTATTAATGACTTCATAATTTTAACAAATTTGTAATAATAATCACTAGGGGTGATATTGTACACATATAATATCACTTTTGATATCACTAGCATTAATTATAAGTAAATAACTTATCCTTAAGTTACTTTCTGGAATGTGTTGAGATCCTGGATTAATCTGAGATTATCTTCTAGTTTGTTCCAATTTTTTCTTAATCTAAATGTTGTTGGGTGCTTGATTTCAGTCGACCGTTGGTGGTGTTCTTCAAGAATTAGATGTCTCTTGAATGCGCAGAATTGTTCTTTCATTTTGAAGATTTGGTTTTCTTCTCCCAGGTAGTTTTGGTGTATACATTCATGTAAAAATAGCATGTCGTGGTAATTGTGTAGTGATTTAATTGATGGCAAGTTGAATCTGTGAGCCATATCAGAGTAGTCATGCTGAAAAGGGTCCATAGGGGTATGAGCTTGTTGGGCGAGGAAGCGAAGGAATTTGTGCTGTATCTGTTCCAGTCTGTAGATTTGGTTTTGGTAGTGAGGGGACCATATAACTGAACCAAAGAGGAGATTTGGTAAAATGACAGATTTATAAATTTTTATAAGAGTTTTTGGATGGGTAAAGGATTTGGTGGAGTATTTCAATATACCTAGTTTTTTGAGGGTGTTTGTGACCGTATGCTGAATGTGGTCATCGAAATCGAATTTGTCATTGTAAATAATACCTAGATCGCGGATTTTTGATACTCTAGTAAGGGGTGTGTTTTGAATGAAATAGTTGTTACAAATGTAGGAATGTCCGGTGTAAAAGGTCATTATATTGCAATCTTTAGATTGAAAGGTAAGCGATTCTCGACTGCCCAGTTATTTAAAGAGTTTATGTCTAATTGTAACTCATGACTGTCTGTGGAAGATTTTATACATTTGAAAATTTTGACATCATCAGCGTAGATCAGGATAATTGAGTATTTTATGTTGTTTGTGATGTCATTGATAAAGATGATGAATAGGAAGGGTCCTAAGTGACTACCCTGAGGAACGCCAGACGAGGCTGTAAACGGATTTGAGAGTGAGTGATTATAGAGAACTTGGTATGTCCTGTCAGAAATGTATGAGATTATCCAGTCAATAATAGGTTTGTTTATGTTTAGTTTCTTTAGTTTCTCAATGAGGATGCTGTGATCGATGGAGTCGAAAGCCTTGCTAAAATCCATGTAAGCTGAGTCTACTTTCAGATTTTTATTTAGTGAAGAGGAGATGTAGTCGTTGAAAAATAGTCATGATAGATTTTTTGGGTATAAAACCGTGTTGGTTTTTTATAATAAAAGGCAAAACCAGGTCATTCATTTTTTTAGTGATAATATTATCGAGAATCTTAGCTATAGGTGACATTTGGGCTATTGGTCTGTAATTTGAAACTTGGTTTTTAGGACCTTGTTTGCGAATGGGTATGATGATTGAGTTTTTCCAGATGTTAGGTAGAGTAGAGCTTTTGAGTGAATTATTGTAAAGGTTTACCAGGGGAATAATTATATTAGGACAGTTTTTTAAAAGAATGTTAGGGATGCCGTCGATTCTGTTTTCAAAGCTGGTTTTACTGTCTTTTATGGCATAGTAGATATCATTGTAATCGATTATGAAAGTATCCAGATCCGACTGGTAATTTAGTGTGGAGGGTGAAGATATTTTGGGTTTATAAACTGATGCGAAGAATTCTCTGAACAGGTTTGCTGAGTCCATGGAATTTCTGGAAGTTTTGTTTAGATAGTGTAGGGTAGATGGGGATTTGTCTGGTCTTTTAAGTGAGTTGAAATAGTTACAAAAGGATTAAGTGTTATTGGTGATATGAGATTCAACAGAGTCGATGAAGTTCTTATGACATTGTTTGGAGTTTCTAATACATAAGGCCCTAAGTCTTTTAAATTCTATATACAGGTTTAGGTTTTTTGTGATTTTCCATTTTTTATGGGTTGTTTTTTTTAATATACTGAGGTGTTTGAGTTCATTTGTGTACCACTTTGGGAAATTGCTGTGGTATATGGGTATGATGAGGACACATTTTTGTATGATTGAATTTAAACCACGATAAAAATCGTTACATTGAGCATTGATGTCATCTAATTCATGGTAAGTAGGAATATTTGACTGGATGAGGTTATTTATAGATACAAAGTCAGCATTTTTGAAATTTGAACAATATTGAGTGTGGTCTGGGGTTATGTCTTTATTTAAATCCAGTGTAAAATATTTAGAGGGGTGGTGTGGGTCTATTTTTACTAGAGGTTCAGGGGGTTCAATGCACTGAAAGTCCAGTGAGGAGAAGAATAAGTCTAAGGTGTAACCAGTTTCATTTTTTGGGAAAAGTTGTTTTAAATTATAGAGAGAGAAAGTATCTAGTAGTATACGTGCTGAATTTAGCAGGATCCTGTTAGGCTTGAAAATTGTGTCAAAATTCAATGAGTTAGCGTTTCTCCAGGTTATGTTTGGGAGATTGTAATCTCCAAACAAACAAAGGTGATGGTCAGGGTGTTTGTTTTTAAGATCTTCAATAATAACTGGTTGGGCCGATAGCCCTTTTTTTGTTGTGTTTTGAATTCCGCGGGTTGTGATTCTTTTGCGCATGACCGAAGGATAAATCCTTTACGGTCGAGACTCGTAAGCAAGCAAGCGCGTCAGCAACACGTACCGTGCGACGCAAAACTCACTATGTGCCGAAAGAAATCGAGTATTTATTGTAAAATTAAGTGTTTGTGTGAATAAAAGAAGTAAGTTAAGGTTTTACATCGTCTTGCCACCTACTCATTAGTTTTAACCCTTTTTCTTCCTTTCCTTCAAAGAATCAGCTATATACAGTCCACAGCGGAGCTAAGAGCAGAAAGCTCGCATCGGCGCCGTCATTTTGATCCTTCTTCGCCAAATCGTCTTCGGAAGGAAAGAAAGGTTGTTCATATTGTTTCTGGGTTTGGGTTGGTCAAGAAGCCCACATCTTTCTTGAAAATCATGAGAAAATTCTTTCGGCATTATTCGGCGTGAAAAAGAAAAATTCCATTCGTAACTACTCGGCGTCAGTGTAGAGGGCGCCCGTGTACCCCGCTAGACTACATCGGAACTGAGTGAAACTTCGGTGACCACGCCCTGCGCAGCAAGGCTGCAAGCTACCTTTGCGCATCAACAAGTTGGTCGACGCGGTTGCTGCTCGCGTCACCAAAACAATCAACGCAGAGAAAACTACGAGAAGGAAATTAAACCATACGATGATGCAGTGCAAGATTTATATCTTAGTAGAACAACACCAGTGACCATCCATGTTTTTTCTTCTGCTGCCGCTCGACCGTATTTGCTACATTACACTACATACTACTACATACAGAGTTGCTAGCAAGCTACGTTGAGGATGTGTTTACTGGGCGTGAGTTAAAACTTAAACTTCAATTCTCTTCTACTGCAAGTAAAAACCCTGCCATACTGACAAGCAGGTTTTGTTTATTTATAAAAAACAACGTTCTTCATCATGGCACCAATCGACGACACGTTGGCTGATCAGCACCGCTACATACAGCACATAAAAGAACTATTCCAGATAGCGACTTCCCCCGCAGCAAACCACTTTTCTCTCTACGATATTGAGGTTAGGTATGATATGTTAGAGTCTTACTGGACAGACTTTTCCAAAAACGATTTTGTGTTAACCAGATCGTATACACAGTTGGCGGACCAGCCTTACTTCAAGGATAAACACTTCACCGGCACAATTGAACTGTATGCAAAGACGAAAGCTTGCTTTAAGAAACGTATAGCTGAGTTATCTGCACCGGTTCAGCAGATTCAACAAGTTAACTTAACCTCAAACAATACCAATGGATTAACCAGATCTAACCAATCATTATTGGAGTGTATTCGCTTGCCGACCTTTTCTGGTCTACAAAGAGAATGGGAGGCATATAAACAGCAACTACTGGCCTTAGTGGTCAACGACAACACCATGCCAGACATCTTGAAGTTTAGGCGACTACTGGGATCTCTTCAAGATGAGGCTCTGGCTACCATATCAAGTATTAAAGTGTCAGCTGAGAATTTCAAGATTGCTTGGGATGCACTGAAAGAAAAATATGACAATAAGCCTCTTCGTTTTTTAATTCAAATGCAGTTTTTGGAAAAGTTACCAAGCAGTAAACATGAAAATTCAAGTCACCTAAGCAACTTGATCAACACAGTGGATGAAGCAATTTCTACATTTACAGACCTGGAACGATCAGCAGACACTTGGGACGATATTTTTGTATATTTTATTACTTCTAGAATGGCAGACTCTACACGTTTAGATTGGCTTAAACACGTGGATGCTGAAAACCTGGGTGACTTCCCAAATTACCTGCAACTCAAGAAATTTACGCAAACTCGGATTCGCTCTTTGGAACTAGCATCATCAAAATCGTTGGTGGAATGTACAAATTCATCTGGTAATGATTACAAATCACATCTACAGCACAAGAGTCAAAAAAAATTTCAGAGCTCCTCAGCTCATGTATCAACTTCAGGGGAGGAAAAGAAGTCTGGTCGACCACCTCCTAAGTGTTCTTATTGCAGCGAAGGTCATTTTATTGCCTTTTGTGAAAAATTTACTGGTGCTACCCTCCAACAAAAAAAGGAGCACGTTGCAAATAATAAACTGTGTAGTAACTGTCTAGGATTGCACCCAGTACAGAATTGTAGATCAAAATTCAGATGTCGACACTGTGGCCAGCTGCATCATACTAAGTTGCATGAAGAAAAGAATAGCCTTTCGACTGAAGTTTTGACTACAGCTACTACAATCAGCGAAGAAACCACTCAAGTTTGCATCTCTACTCTTCATCAAGAACAAGTTGTTGTAAATCCCTTGGATTGTATATCACAAAAAACTCTACTGTCTACGGCACTTGTTACTATACAGGATCCTCTTGGTAATGCGATTGAAGCAAGAGTCCTACTCGATACCTGTGCAGAAGATTCGTTTCTTTCGGAACACCTTGTGCAATTGCTCTCTCTCCGCAGGGAGCGTACGGAAGTAGTCTGCTCCGGGCTTGGTGGAAAGAAAACCAGTATTGCTCGTTGCAGAGTTCGAGCCTTGTTAAAATCTGCTAAGACTACGGATTTCAAACTTCCATTTTCGGCGTACGTGTTAAAAAAGGTAGCTTCTGATACTCCAAGCCAGCCAACTTCAACCTCGGAGTGGACACATTTACATCACCTCCGATTAGCAGATCCAAACTTTAATATACCTGGCCGAGTAGACGCTATCCTTGGTGCTAACATTGTTGCAGAAATTTTACTTGGAGAGGTAAGGAAAGGAACGCCACGTCAACCGACAGCCATCAGTACAGTTTTTGGTTGGGTTATTCTTGGAGCTGGCACGTCCACCTTTTCCAAACCAGTTAGGTCAGTACTGCACATAAATACTTCAGACCTAACTTTAGAAAAAACTGTGTCAAAATTTTGGGAGTTGGAGGAAATCCCTGTAAAAAAGCACTTATCACCGGACGACGAAGTTTGCCAACAACATTTCAACGACACCTACACTCGAAATCAAGATGGACGTTTCGTCGTGCGTTTACCATTCAAAGAGACCCCAGACTTGCCAAATTCAAAACAGATCGCCGAGGCTTGCCTGGTTCGTACCCTCAGAAATTTCGTCAAAAATCCAGAACTCGCCAAGGCTTACCAAGACTTCATGGATGAGTACAAGTCGTTAAATCACATGGAGCTGGTAACACATACTGAAGATGAACCAAAGTGTAACTACATACCACACCACTGTGTATTTAAGAGAGATACAAATAAAATTAGAGTGGTGTTCAATGCGTCGCAAAAATGTTCAAATGGCCGATCTTTGAATTCTTATTTACTCATTGGGCCAAAGTTGCAAGAAGATGTCCTTACAGTGATGCTGCGCTGGGCATTCTTTTGCTGTGTCGTCACCTTTGACATCGTCAAAATGTTTCGACAGTTCTTGGTTCACCCAGCTGATCGAGATTGACAAAGAATACTGTGGCGCGCAAGCCCCGACGACCCGCTACAAATTTTACGACTCACTACGGTCACTTATGGAGAAGGGTGTGCGCCGTTCCAATCAAACGCCTGTCTTTTACAACTAGCCATAGATGGTGAAAAAACATTGCCTAAGGCTGCAAAAGCTACTAGAAAAAATCGCTTTGCTGACGATTTTTACGTCGGGGGTGACAACATCGAGGAAGTCCTAAAGGTAAGAGATGAACTTCTGAACCTTTTATCTTCAGCTGGAATGCAAGTCGGGAAATGGGCTGCAAACCAACCACACATTCTTCAAGACATCTCTGGTTTGGATGTACAAGAGAAAATTGCTGTACAGCTAGAAGAAACTGTCTCAACCCTTGGACTGCATTGGTTACCCTCAGACGACTCGTTTTGTTTTAAAATTTCAAGTCTATCAAAGTCAACCACTGAAAAAATCACAAAGCGATCAATTCTGTCTGAAGTTTCAAAACTCTATGACCCGATTGGTTTTCTAGCCCCGGTGGTCATAACAGGTAAAATTTTAATGCAAAATCTCTGGCTGCTGAAATGTGGCTGGGACGAGCAAGTCCCAGATGAAATCCGCAAATCTTGGTTGGAATTTAAGGATCAACTGGTCGAAATTGAAGACATCAGGATACCCCGTTGGACAGGAACTTACAAAAACTCAATCTGGTACTTTCATGGGTTTAGTGACGCATCTGAACGAGCTTGCGCTGCTAATGTGTACGTCGTAGTGGATACAGGTTCAAGTTTTTACTCAAAGTTGTTAACCTCTAAATCTAAAGTGGCACCAGTGAAAACAGTGAGACTTCCGAGACTTGAGTTACTAGGAGCGTGGCTTTTATCTAAATTATTGAAACACGTCAGCTCAACGTTGGATGTGCAACCAAGAAAAACCCTTTGTTGGACTGATTCGACAATAGTTTTAGCCTGGCTTCAAGCTCATCCAAGTCGTTGGAAAACATTTGTTGCCAACCGAGTTAGTGACATCTCTTTCAATTTACCAAGTGTTGTTTGGAATCACGTCTCTTCTGAAGATAATCCGGCAGACTTGGCTTCAAGAGGAGTCTCCCCTGCCAAGTTGAAAGAAGCCTCTCTTTGGTGGTCTGGACCCGATTGGCTAAAAACTCCAAGTTTAGATTGGCCGATAGCTGAGAATCAATCCTACACGACAACTGAAGAGCTGAAGCCCAAAGAGATCAACGTTATGCTTATTCAACAATCACCTTTTTTGGTTTGGGCCAACCGATCGTCGTCCGTGGAAAAATTGTGGCGTAGTTTGGCTTACATACATCGTTGGCGTCTTAATGCCAAAAAACCGAAAGGTGAACGAAGAGATGAATTTCTAAGCGTTGAAGAACTGCAAATGGGTCGGACTTACCTCTTCAAAGGCTTGCAGAAGCTATATTTCAATTCAGAACGTGATGCACTCGCCGCTGGTAAAAGGCTCGAATCTACAAGTCCTATCCGGCGTCTATCACCGTATCTTGATGAGAAAGGACTGATCCGAGTTGGCGGCCGATTACTCAACTCTCACTTGTCTTTTGACGAGAGACACCCAATTATCTTACCAGTAAAAAATCACATAACCAAGGTAGTTGTCAATCGTGCTCACTTGGATACACTTCACGGAGGAACTACCCTCGTTCAAAGTCATCTATCCAGATTTTTTTGGCTTATCCGAGGTAGAAATTATGTACGAAAAATCATCCGCCAGTGCGTCACGTGTGCTCGACACAATGGAAAAATTATGCAGCAACAAATGGGTCATCTCCCAGCGGTTCGCACCAGGCCAGCTCGTCCTTTTAGCTTCACCGGAGTGGACTACGCTGGACCCTTTTGGACAAAGTCATCCCCAGGTCGAGGACAAAAGGCCTTCAAATCCTATGTGGCAATTTTTGTGTGTATGGTGGTTAGAGCAGTTCACATTGAGATAGTCTCTGACCTTACCTCGGTTGCCTTTTTAGCTGCGTTTCGTCGGTTTTCAGCTCGTCGTGGATTGCCATCAAAAATGTATTCTGACAATGGCACAACATTTAAAGGAGCAGACGAAGAGTTGAAACGCATGTTCACCGAAACCTCCCAATTCAGCAAAGAGGTCGCCGCAAGTTTGGCAAAGCACAAGGTAGAATGGTCGTTTATTCCACCAAGAGCTCCAAATTTTGGTGGATTGTGGGAAACCAACGTTAGATCATTTAAGAAACATTTTTACAAGGTTATTGGTGACACTAAGCTGACATTTGAAGAGTTCTCGACCATCGCTGCGTCTATCGAGGCCTGTCTAAACTCTCGACCTTTAAGTCCTATGAGCATGGATGAAGGAGATCTTTCAGCGCTCACTCCAGGACACTTTTTAATTGGGTCCGAGCTAATTGCACCGCCGGAGCCCTTTGTCGAGACCAACGAGACGCCTTCAGCTTGTTCGAGATGGCAGATGTTGACGCTCATGAAGAATCATTTTTGGAAAAGGTGGCAGCAGGAGTTCTTATATCAAATGCAACAGCGATATAAGTGGCTTCACCCAAATCACGAGGCAAACATTGGTGATTTAGTTTTATTTAAGGATAATCTGCTTCCACCTACCAAATGGCCAATTGGACGTATAATTGGGTTTGCCGCTGCCAAGGATGGTCTAACAAGAGTGGCTCAGATCCAGTCGCCCTATAACCGGGTATATACTCGCGTTTTGAGTAAACTTGTACGCTTACCGGTCAATGGCGAGGCTGATATTCATCGAGTTTCATCCGGGTCTGCGACGGCGGGCGGTGCAACGCCCTTGTGAAGTGCTCAGTGAGAATTATTGAAAACTCTGCGAGAAAATAGTTTGACGTTTTTTTTTTTTGAAAGGACTGATTAATCTGTATATTGTTTTACTGATAAAATTGTTTCTATCTTTTTAATGTCACGTCGTATGTTTTATAACATTCAAATTACGAGTCGCTTTTATGTTGTGAATTGTATGTTATAACCTGCCATAGTGAATTTAAATTATATGTCATTTGTTCTTTTTTCCCTTTATTTAGTGCGATCGATTTCTAATCGTTTTTACGAAACTCGTTTACTCGTTTCATGGCGGGCGGAATGGTTGGGCCGATAGCCCTTTTTTTGTTGTGTTTTGAATTCCGCGGGTTGTGATTCTTTTGCGCATGACCGAAGGATAAATCCTTTACGGTCGAGACTCGTAAGCAAGCAAGCGCGTCAGCAACACGTACCGTGCGACGCAAAACTCACTATGTGCCGAAAGAAATCGAGTATTTATTGTAAAATTAAGTGTTTGTGTGAATAAAAGAAGTAAGTTAAGGTTTTACATCGTCTTGCCACCTACTCATTAGTTTTAACCCTTTTTCTTCCTTTCCTTCAAAGAATCAGCTATATACAGTCCACAGCGGAGCTAAGAGCAGAAAGCTCGCATCGGCGCCGTCAATAACTGAATGTTCTAGGTATGTGTTTGTGTCGCCTTGGACATTCTGTGAAATGTAAATAGCACCAATGATAAATTTAGTATGATTTAAAGAGAGAGAAACAAATGTGTGTTCACAAGTGGATTCTAGTACGGTACAAGATGTGGCTTTTAATGAGGATTTTATTGCGATAAGGACGCCTCCTCCTCTAAGGTATGAGTTAGTGTTACAGTCTCTGTCTTGTCTGAAGATATCGTATTTGTCAAGTTGGAGTAAACTATTTGGGAGATTTTTGTGCAGCCATGTTTCGGTGATTATGATAATATCTGGGTCTAAGGTAAGTAGATGAATATTTTGGGATAGTTGGTCTCAGCGCCGGATTAAGAATGTGGGGGCCTTAGGCCGGATTTGTGTGGGGGCCTGTTCAAGGAAACGATTTTGAAGCTTATTTAATTTTAAGTATATAAATTTTTTTATTTATACTTTAAAAATAGCTGGATTAAAAGAAATAAAAAATAATACTTAAAAAGTAAAAAAGATAGAAATAAAACTATTTCAAGCCATATAATAAAGGAACTTTTTTAAATAAATATAAAATTAAAAAACCGTGAACAATTAGCAAATTTTAAATAAAAAATGTTTAATTATTATTAATTATTAACTTCTACTTAATATCCGTTTATTAATAAGTGTAATTAATTTAAATTTTTTTCACAAAGTATTCATAAAATAACTTATATTACATGTACAGTCCACGCTCTCTTATTCGGATATTGGTGTCTCACTCAATCTTGTTCATTTGTCGTGGGTGCGAGTGAGACACCAATATCCGAATAAGAGAGCATGGACTGTAATTCTTTTTTGACTAACTCATTACAATAATGTAAAATGATTATTTTGTTTAAAAAATATCACAGAAATACTTTTCGAGCTTTTTTCGACGAAAATTCATCAATGATTTCTGAGAAGTCCATGGATTCTAGTAAATCATACTCAGTGCTTATTCTATGAAGATTATTTAATCTTAATTGACCAATAGCTGCTCGCAGTCTATTTTTAGTTAATTTTAATTTTGAAAAAGATCGTTCGCTAGTACAGTTAGTTGTCATCATCACAAGGTAAATTTTTAGTAGAATGTGTACGTTTGGGTACGAATCCTTTAACTTTTTTTCTTCAATAAGCTTCAACATTTTGGCTTCAATACATAAACTTTTTTCTTTATCATTTTTTTCTTCAATAAGCTTCAACATTTTGGCTTCAATACATAAACTTTTTTCTTTATCATTTTTTTCTTCAAATATTTTAAATTTTTGAGCCGTTTCTCGAAACTGTACAAGTTCGAGAAATAAGTTTTCTTCTAAATCATCTTCATAGATTTCAATGAGTTTTGTGGCGTGTTGTTGCAGTTGATCAAAATTTAAGCTACTCAATTTTCTTAAAAACCCAAAAGTCGAATCTACTTCTTCATATGCAGAAATTCTTCCGCTTAACGACATAAGTATCGAATCAATTACTGTAATAAAGCATTCTACTCAGAATTTTTCTGACGGAGTCAACTCAGTAGATTTTGTTTGACAGCAATCAAGCGGATTCATCCGGACATTCTCTTTTCGTTGACGTTTTTGACTCGAAGCATACTCTTCTCTTCCTGACTTGACTTTCCCTAAATTTTCATAGAATGCAAACTCATTACGTAAACCACTTACATATAATTTCAGTGATTCCAACATTAAAATGGCTGTATTAAGATCTGATGTACAGCTTTGAAGTTTAAGGCTTGTTTTGTTAACCATGTTTAAAACATGATCCCAGAAACCAATATAAATATTAGTCTCTAGTTTATTCAAAATTTTTAGAAGACTTTTCGCTTCATCACTTTTTTCTGATAGTTCTGTTAGTGTACTTTTATATACCTCTAGTCCTGCATTTAAAGACTTAACAGCTTTTGCTCTAGACTCCCATCTGGTTGTTTCAACTCTTTTTGGCACCAAAACAGGTTCTTGAGTACCTATGTTATTGACTTTCCAGTTATTGACTAAAAGTGCATGACGATCAGACGATCCAGTGAAAAAGGTATAAATATTCACTAAAAAATCAAAAAATTTTTCCACTTCCAAACAGCAGTCCATTGCACTTGTGCCAACTAAGTTCAAAGAATGAGCAAAACAGGGGACCCATACAGCCAGTTTATTTTTTTGTTTGACCAAAGCTTGTAAACCTCCAAATTTGCCACTCATTACCGACGCATTATCGTAGGACTGACCACGACAATCTTTTATTTTCAGATCATGACTATCGAAAAATTTTTCGATTGCATTCGATTGAGTAGATGAAAGGTAGCTGACATGACCAGTACCAAGTTGTGCGAACTTAACCCATTAGGTCCCAAGAGTTATGAATTTTTTTTTGTATTTTGAGCTTATAAATCGAAGCGAAAAAGTTGAAAAATAATTTAAAAAATACCCTAGCCCCCTATTTTCGGATATGCCCTACACGATGGCATTGTTTAAAATACTCAAAAATAACATTTTAATTTGTTAATAAACAAATTTAAAAAAAAAATGAAAATTTTTACGTCATTTTTTTTTTTCAAGCTGGTGAACAATGCCAAAAAAATTATTTTTCCCCTCAAAAAGTTGACCACGGGTGTTCACATTAGTTGAACTTTACGTGCATATTTGATTTTTTTGGTTTCGATTTTTTTAAACAAAATGGCGGACTAAAAACTTCAACGCCAATAATTGTACGGCAGCGCATGGTTGAATAAATACCGAAAAATTACTTTTTATAAAAAATGACTGTGGCTCCTTAGATTTTTGTGGTCGCTGATTATGAATCTGAGATCAGAATATCAAAATTGTAAGAATTGGGCCCAATACCATAGGACCCAATACTCAAAGTTAAGATTTTATAAAAACAAAAAATATCATCATATTTTACGTAGAATTTCAAGATCAAAGTATACTTGGTCGTTTTTCGAAAAAAATCGTCATTTTCAAGTAAAAAATCAAAAAAAGTTCAAAGTATTGGATTTACTTCCAGAGATCCACAACAGCTCGTCCCCGTGTGCCTGTAACGAATTGAACACAACTTTTGAGATGGCAAAAATATATTTACGAGGTTTTTGGGTTGCTGATAGTGTATCTGAGGTAAAAACATGAAAATCCCAAGTATAGGGCCCAATACCGTAGGACCCAATAGTAAAAATTGAGATATCATAAAAATAAAAAATGAGATAGAAAATCTGTGCAGAGATCCTGCATTCTAATCATTTCACGTGAGTTACGTCGTATAAAAAGATCGACGAAATAAAAAACAAAAAGTAAAAAAAAATTTTTAAAACCACGTGGTGCTGCATGTTCTTGAGTCCCTTTATTTGGAATTTTCATGTTATTACCTCAGATACCCTATTAGCTACCCAAAATATATTTTTGCCATCTCAAAAGTTGTGTTCAATTCGTTACAGGCACAAGGGGACGAGCTGTTGTGGATCTATGAAAGTAAATCCAATACTTTGAACTTTTTTTGATTTTTTACTCGAAAATGACGATTTTCTTCGAAAAACGACCAAATATACTTTGATCTTGAAATTTTGCGCAGAATAAGATGGCATTTTTTATTTTTATGATATCTCAATTTTTACTATTGGGTCCTACGGTATTGGGCCCTATATTTGAGATTTTCATGTTTTTACCTCAAATACACTATCAGCAACCCAAAAACCTCGTAAATATATTTTTGCCATCTCAAAAGTTGTGTTCAATTCGTTACAGGCACACGGGGACGAGCTGTTGTGGATCTCTGGAAGTAAATCCAATACTTTGAACTTTTTTTGATTTTTTACTCGAAAATGACGATTTTTTTCGAAAAACGACCAAGTATACTTTGATCTTGAAATTCTACGTAAAATATGATGATATTTGTTTTTATAAAATCTTAACTTTGAGTATTGGGTCCTATGGTATTGGGCCCAATTCTTACAATTTTGATATTCTGATCTCAGATTCATAATCAGCGACCATGAAAATCTTAGGAACCACAGTCATTTTTTATAAAAAGTAATTTTTCGGTATTTATTCAACCATGCGCTGCCGTACAATTATTGGCGTTGAAGTTTTTAGTCCGCCATTTTGTTTAAAAAAATCGAAACCAAAAAAATCAAATATGCACGTAAAGTTCAACTAATGTGAACACCCGTGGTCAACTTTTTGAGGGCAAAAATAATTTTTTTGGCATTGTTCACCAGCTTGAAAAAAAAAATGACGTAAAAATTTTCATTTTTTTTTTAAATTTGTTTATTAACAAATTAAAATGTTATTTTTGAGTATTTTAAACAATGCCATCGTGTAGGGCATATTCGAAAATAGGGGGGTAGGGTATTTTTTAAATTATTTTCCAACTTTTTCGCTTTGATTTATAAGCTCAAAGTACAAAAAAAAATTCATAACTCTTGGGACCTAATGGGCTAAGTAAATGATTTTTCATCACGTCATCGTACTCAGCCAACAGCTCCATAAGTCCTAAAAAGTTACCATTATTAGCTACTCCAAGTATCTCGTTGTCTCCTCGAAAAGGTAAGTTTCGCGTCGCTAGATACTTGATAATGCTTACAACTCTTTTCAAAATTTTGCGCCAGTAATTTTTTTCTTCATTCAATTGAGCTTGGAAACATGGATCAATTAAGTGCGAAGCAGATGAAAATTTATTGATTGATTCTAAATGCAGCGTTGAAGTTTCATGGGCACTTAGACACTTTTGCGCGTTTTTCCAGTCAGAAAAGCCATCGCGAGCGAGGTGAAATTCACTGGCATGAAAAAGTTTGCAATGAAAACAATAAAGTTTTCCTGTAAGAGGGGAAAAACATAACCAAGATCTATCGACTACATCACCATTTTTCATTGTCCGTTTAAAAAGTCCGATACTACATTTTCGGGTATGAGAACCATCAATTTGAACATAAGACGTTTTATTTATTATATCAGCATGTTTATTTTGAATCCCACTACTACCAACTTCAACCCAGTAGTCAACGTGCGAGCTCATATTATCAGACCACTGAGAAATATCAGTGTCAGACGATTGATTTTTTGATAATCTATTACAGACAGCATCTTTAGTAGTGACTAAATTAATTACGTCGCACGTATCCATCGAACTATCTGACGAATCCTAAATGAAATTCATAATAATCTTTTAAAATGATACAACAAAAATATATTTTTTCAATAATCCAAAAATTTATAAATTATCATTTATAATAGTGTTTTCTGCTTGAGTAATTATATTTTTAAATTCAAAATTTTCAAAATAAAAATTTAAATATAAAAGTATTTACCCATATAAATATTCTAAATTTGTAATTATATTTTAAAAACATGGAAAAATATTGATAATTAAATATTTATTTTAATTTCTTGAAAAAAGAGATAAGACGAGTTTAAAATTATTTGATATTTCATAAAAAAAATTTGAACTACATTTAAAACTACTCACTGCAGAAATTAAGACTTCGTTTTGTTCTGAGACTATTGCTCTTTCTGATGCGTCTTTTTGAAACTGATTAATATTTGATTCATCTCTATCTGTTGCACTGATGAGATTCTCGTCTTGAGTTGTGGTTGAAATATTCGTAACATTTTTTGACGATTGCTTAAAATTAGAATTATTTTTTGAGAAGACGCCATGAAAACGCAAAAACCAAAAACAAACAAAAAATTAAATGATATTTCAATTACTTACTGCGCTGATCAATTCATTTTTATCTGAAATAGTTTCATCTAATTTTGTTGCACGGATATGACAAAAATTTTTCATAGGGGGCATTTCGTCTAAAATTTCTTGGGCTTTTTTTTTTCTTCTCTTTTTTTTCTTTTATTTTGACATTGCCATGTTTATAAATTCGTGGGACCTTGTGTCTATCTGTATTCATGTTTTTTAATTTATTCTCACCACCAATCTAAAGTGATATTGAATTAAATTCAGCGTTACGAATAAATAAAGCTAAAACTGATATTTGTCAACAATTTTACTTACATTATAGGTTAACTAAAGTAACTTGTTGCGATTAATTAGGATTAAACGTCACTTTTTGTTGAAATTTGAAAGTAAATTAGAAAAATATTACACTTTAAGACTAAATACAAAAATAAACTTTAGCACCAATATTTTTATACAAACTTTATCTGTTTGAGATACAGAAGAAAAATAGTGAGACTATAACAGATGTCTACATAGGACGCAATGCTTTTTAGTAGACAACAAAAGTTCGCCGATACGATACCCGGAGTCGGTAAAGTAGTGAAATTAACCTGTAAATTTTCGCGGTCAAAAGGTTTTGAATATCGAATGTGCTGAATCATATATAATACTTTGGGTATTCGGTAATAAATATCGATTCAGGACTTAAAAACTTTTTCAAACAAATTTAAAAAATATTAAAAATTTTATGATGAAATAAATTATTACTTCAATTAAATTTGAAATGAATCAAATAATTTAACTTAAAAAAAATGAAATTTTTTTTTTTTTTTTTTTTTTTTTAATTGTTTTATTTTTGTGGGGGCCTTCCATTTGTGGGGGCCCATAGGCCCGGCCTATTCGGCCTATGCCTTAGTCCGGCACTGGTTGGTCTAATTTGTTCTTCAAGCTGCGAGCGTTTTGGTAATAGATAGTTTATGAGTGATTGTGTTGGAGTGGGGGTTATTTGATTTTTTCTGCTTTTAATAATTTTAGGATTTGTGTTTGCATGTGAAATGATCCAATGAAAATTTGGGTCATTATTATTTAGGTTCAAATCATCACATTTTAATTTCAGTTCTTTGATAAGATTTCTCTATGTAAGTGTTAGGTCATGTTATATGATAATAGATTATAGTTTATCAGTTGTTTTAAGGTTAGGTAGATTTAAAAAAATGGTTATTACAGGTTCAGCATCTTTAAAGGAAAGAAGAAAGGGATGGGTAAATCATATAATAAAATAATAATTATAACTGCTGTCTTCTGCTCAGCTGAATGATGATATTTTGATAATTAATGTTTTATAATACTGCAAAAAAAAATCTGTTCATAGTTGATATCTTGTGAAGTAATAAGGAATTATTTCTGTGAATTACTTAACCAAAATTATGTTTTAAATCAGTTTATTGAAGTTAAAAATTGTATCAAATTAGAATGATTGGTGCTTACTTTAATAAAATTCTTTAGAAGAATTTTTGGTAATAGAAAATTTCCATATTGAAAAAATTTAAAAAATAATAATAACAATCCCTGTGTATAATGATGAACAATGATCGAATGTCCTCGATTTATAATTGATGTGATTGGTCCAGAACATTTAATTCAAAATTGGAATTTAAAATGTTGAATACTTTGTTTTTAAAAATTTTTTGCAATAATTTTTTAAATAATTGAATATTTTGTTTTTATAAATTAGAAAAAATTTAAGTGTTCAATTCTGTTAAATAAAATGAGAATCTTTATTATTATGAAATTAACTTTTTTAAGCTATAACCCTCAAAAACATCGAACTGAACTTAGTTACAGGTTGTTAACAATATGTTATTATTATTTACAAGTTAATTGAAAAAAAGCTCAGAAAAAAAATTGTTCTTTATTGCCTTTCTTTTTTTGAAAACTGAAAGTAAAAATTATCGTTTATTTACTTTCAAGATTATAAATTTAATGGCGTTAGGCGTGTATTGAAAATAGAGCACGCTTGCGCGCTGATTGAGACTAGTAATAATTAGACCATGAACTTTTGAATATAGTAGAAAATAATAAGACTCACTCAAATTATTGTTTAAAAAACCATAAATTAGAGTTATTTTAATGATTCTATAAATTTGTAACTACACTAAAATATACACCACGAATTAAAAAGTGAAATTTGAGTAAAAGGAATTAATAAAAAGGTTTTTTTGATAAAACAATTATTTCATGATTCCGCCTACAATTACTAATTCAACAGGGTGAAATAATTATGAAATACAAGTTTCATTTCTTGAATTTTACAAAAAAAAAGGTACAAAAGCAAGATAATTTTTAATTATAAGATTAACAAAATTGATTTTTCAGTCATAGAACTTTATATTAAATACAAAGAGACATTCATACATGAGAACATTTTATTAGTACTATGAATTATTTGAATAAAAATTGTTTAAAGAAAAAACACATATTTGATGATGCAGATAGCAAAATAATTACCTTGTAATGATTGTATCAATATAATTTCACAAGTAAACAGGTTTTTAAACAATGAAATATATGGAAGATATTTAAATATAGTATGTCCAGTTACAAAGGTTTCAAGTAAAGAAAAAAATTGGCTACATAAGAAAAATAATTTATTACCTGCACCCATAACTTGGTCAATTTCATATGCAGCACTGATAAGAGCTGAGGATACAGCAGTACTGCCGAGGCCTTCTAGTTCTTGCCACATCTCGGTCAATAATTTTATTAACCCATGTTATAGAGCCGGTTTTTATTATTCATCGGTAACCATCAGCTAAAATCTTACAGTGCTCATTTTTATGATTCAAAATCTACAACTTTTTTTTTAATTAAAATAAATGTTATATTTTAAAAGTGATAACCACAAAGCACTATTGACTGTTTACTATTTTACTCCTTCTAACCTAAAGGGCAGGACAGAGATGAAATTTTATGCGCTTATGCGGCTGTGCGCGGCTATGTTACGGTCCATTAGACCTGGGCGATATTTATCGATGTATCGGAATATCGATATTATAGGCTTCGATTATTGAAATTTTTTATCGATATCAGCGCATCACGATAAAGTCAATATCGATATTTCAGGTGTAATATCGGTAAAAAGATTCGATATTTTTTAAATGTATACTTAAAGTCTGGCAACTCGTGGACTTTAGTGTGCATGTGCGGCCGTGTGGAGGCAGGGTTGGGTTGGGTGGTGTGGCACTTTGGTGACTCACCATGGTAAGCCACCTGGTGTATTGGTGTATTAGGCGCATTATACCCAGCGTTCGAAATAAATAATTTTTTATAAACTATTAAATAAATAAACCGACAAGCTCCAAAACCCCCATAACGCTCGTGAGAGTGATAAATAAATAATTTTTTATAAACAATTAAATAAACCGACAAGCTCTAAACCCCCATAACGCTGGAGAGAGCGATAAATAAATAATTTTTTATAAACAATTAAATAATCCAACAAGCTCTAAACCCCCATAACGCTGAGGAGAGCGATAAATAAATAATTTTGTATAAACATTTGAATATACCAACAATCTCTAAACCCCCATAACACTGAGAATAGCGATAAATAAATAATTTTTTATAAACAATTGAATATACCGACAAGCTCTAAACGACCATAACGCTGGGGAGAGCGATAAACAAATAATTTTTTATAAACATTTAAATAATTCGACAAGCTCTAAACCCCCATAACGCTGGGGATAGCGATAAATAAATAATTTTTTATAAACAACTGAATAAACCAACAAGCTCTCAACCCACATAACGCTGGGGAGAGCGATAAATAAATAATTTTTTATGAATAATTGAATTAACCGACAAGCTCTAAACTCCCATAACGCTGGGCACCCAAGTTCAACGAAAAAACTAATCGGATATTTTCCAAGCTTTAAACTCCCAAAACCAGGAGCACCCAAGTTCAACAAAAAAGCTGATTGGCTACCCCCCAAGCTCCAAGCCCCCAAATCCCTGGAAACGCGAGTTTAACAAAAAAGCGGATTGGCTAACCCCCAGCTCTAAGCCTCCAAAACCCTGGGCGCCCGAGTTCAACAAATGAACTGATCGGCTGTCCCCAAAGCTCTAAACCCCCAACTGATCCGTTTGTTTTATTGAACTCAGGCACCCAGGATCTTGGGGGTTTACAGCGTGAGAGGTAGCCAATCAGCTTTTTTGTTGAACTCGCGCGCCCAGGGTGTGGGGGCTTAGAGCTTGGGGGTAGCCAATCAGCTTTTTTGTTGATTTTGGGTGCTCCGGGTTTTGGGGGCTTAAAGCTTGGGGCATAGCCGATTAGTTTTTTCTTTGAACTCAGGTGCCCAGCGTTATGAGGGTTTAGAGCTTGTCCGTTTATTCAATTGTTTATAAAAAATAATTCATTTATCGCTCTCCCCAGCGTTATGGGGTTTTAGAGCTAGTCGGTTAATTCAATTGTTTATAAAAAATAATTCATTTATCACTCTCCCCAGCGTTATGGGGGCTTAGAGCTTGGTGGTTTCTTTAATTGTTTATAAAGAATTATTTTTTTATCGCTCTCCCCAGCGTTACAGGGGTTACGAGCTTGTCGAATTATTTAAATATTTATAAAAAATAATTTATTTATCGCTCTCCCAGCGCTATGGGGGCTTAGAGCTTGTCGGTATATTTAATTGTCTATAAAACATTTTTTATTTATCGCTATTCCCAGCGTTATGTGGGTTACGAGCTTGTCGGTACATTCAATTGTTTATAAAAAATTATTTATTTATCGCTCTCCCCAGCGTTATGGGGGTTTAGAGCTTGTTGGTTTATTCAGTTGTTTATAAAAAATTATTTATTTATCACTCTCACGAGCGTTATGGGGGTTTTGGAGCTTGTCGGTATATTTAATTGTCTATAAAACATTTTTTATTTATCGCTATTCCCAGCTTTATGTGGGTTACGAGCTTGTCGGTACATTCAATTGTTTATAAAAAATTATTTATTTATCGCTCTCCCCAGCGTTATGGGGGTTTAGAGCTTGTTGGTTTATTCAGTTGTTTATAAAAAATTATTTATTTATCGCTATCCTCAGCGTTATGGGGGTTTAGAGCTTGTCGGTTTATTTATTTGTTTATAAAAAATTATTTATTTATCGCTATTTCCAGCGTTATGGGGATTACGAGCTTGTCGAATTATTGAAATGTTTATAAAAAATTATTTATTTATCGCTCTCCCCAGCGTTATGTGGGTTTAGAGTTTGTTGGTTTATTCAATTGTTTATAAAAAATTATTTACTTATCGCTATCCCCAGCGTTATGGGGGTTTAGAGCTTGTAGGATTATTTAATTGTTAAAAAAAAATTATTTACTTATCGCTATCCCCAGCGTTATGGGGGTTTAGAGCTTGTAGGATTATTTAATTGTTTATAAAAAATTATTTATTTATTGCTCTCCCCAGCGTTATGGGGGTTTTGGAGCTTGTCGGTTTATTTAATAGTTTATAAAAAAAATTTTATTTCGAACGCTGGGTATAAAGCGCCTAATACACCAATACACCAGGTGGTTTACCATGGTGAGTCACCAAAGTGCAACACCACCCAACCCTGGTGCAGACACTCGCGATTTTAATACTCTCAGTGTACGTCAGTGTACGTCTATAGAGAATAGAGACGGTGCCCGGCGGACTTTTTGATTAAAAAAAAGTAAAAGTTTTTCGACCGTCAATAAATATTTACAAAATTGAAACTAAGTATAATTTAAAGTGATATAGTATGAAACTCAATTGCACCAATGAAGAAATTATTGACAATTACTAATTAATTCATCATCATTAGATAAGTTTATGCTCACCTTACTATTTGCTTCAATTCATTCAGTGGTAAAATAAAAGACCTTAAACTTTGTGCAATTTTTCATTCTTTTTTCAGTCTTGGCCGATAACACTTGGTGTTGGAAGTGGACTTGTGTTAATTATTCTTTCAGTCTTGGCCGATAACACTTAGTGTTGGGAGTGGACTTGGGTCAACGCTACAATTCCTTTGCTGAATATTCTGAAGACTATTATTAAAGATCAATATGAAAAAGATGGGAGTATTTGCTGTTGACGCTTTACCACAAATTTCTTTTCAAAGTGTAGTTTTAAATTAAACTAGCAAATTTTAAGTTGAAAAGTGAAGAAATTTGAATTAGTAAGTGTAAAAAAGTGTGCAATTTGTATGATCATGAAATTTCAAACCTAGAACATAATTCCAGGTTAGCATGGTTTTTACCTAATTTTTTCATAATCATATCTTGTAAGTATAGACAAAGTATGGATGAGATATACTACATAACTAATTGCAAACGTTAATTTTTTTTTCTTAAATTACAATAATATAATTTCTTAGTTTTTCTGTTGTGAGATACTTGTTAGAAATCTGTATCAATAAATCACATGTTCATATTGCTTTAGGACATCTAACTCTAAAAATTAATCATGCTGAGAAAATTCTGAAAATTTTCGGACAGTTAGATATGAACTTAAAAATACTCTGTTAAAGTTCTGAAATGATTCAGAGTCTAATAGCTGAGAAATTGATTTTTTTTTTTGGCTCTCTCGTAGCTTATTCTCTTAATATTGTCCTGACATCTATATTTACAATATTATTATGTAGTGTTGTTGATTATGGGTCTGTCCGTATCTGACGGGTGTTACATCGTACACAGTTTTTCAAATATTTATGAACATAGAATACTAAAAAAAAAAAAAAATTAATACTAAAGGGAAGTACTTTTTTTTTAGAAAATTTTCATGTCATTCAAAAATTTTTCACATCTTTCATTTTTCTAAAAATTTAATGCAAAGTCCGTTCCGGGCGTTACTGAAAACAGAAGAGGTTCTGATGTTACCGGTAAGAATGCAAGAACTCAGCGAATTATGAAATGATGCAGTTCTGAAAAAAATTCATGTTAAAGTTAAGTCTTGAAACTTTTACGCTCATATAAAAGTTTTTGTATTTTTCATTTTTTTTACTTAATAAAAATTTATCTTTATGTTCCGGGTGTTACGCGTACGAATAAATTTCTTGTAGAACACTGAAAAAATGATTTCTGATACATATTTGATACTATTAAATTAAAAACCATCTATTGAAAAACTCTGAAGCAGTTTATTTAAGAAAAAATATTTTTTGAAGATTTTACATTTTTAACGAGTGTATAATATAAACATTGTTTTATAATACTACTTAAATTAAAATTTTTGATAATATAAGATCTAATAGTCAAATTGATCACCATGAATATATTTTTTAATATTTTATCTCATTTAATTCAACAGAGTCTTTTTTTAAAAGTAATTTTTTCTTTTTTCGTCTTTTTTTATCTCTGATTCTTTCTTTATAGTCTGGGCGCCGCGCCGTAGGGGTTTTCGTGACCCGATAGCGGTCAGCGATCCACCCAGGCTAAAAGATGTATTTTGACCTCCTAATGAAGAATTTCGAGGGTGGACGGAAAAATTTGTTTACAATTATTTAAACAAATAACAAAGTAAAAAAGTCATTTTTTCGATAAAAAAATTTTTTTTTTTTTTTTCAGCTAAAAATAAGTTGAAAATGTAAGCGGGCTTTTATTTGTAAAGTCAATAGTTTTCGAGAAAAAAATCATCAAAGTTTAAAAAAACCGTGTATATGTAGAAAATCAGTCGAGCCTACCATGGCGGCCGGAGTATAAGTTTTTTAAAACTTTGATGATTTTTTTCTCGAAAACTATTGACTTTACGAAAAAAAGTCCACTTACATTTTCGACTTATTTTTAGCTGAAAAATATTAAAAAAAAAATTTTTTCATCGAAAACATGAGTCCAAAAAATTGAACGGAGGCAAAAAGACCAATGCTCTAAAATACGTCTAAAAGTGAAAAAAAAAAAAAAAAAGATATCTGTATTGTTTCTTTTTAATGCTTTAGTAATATTATACTTTTTTCTGCTTAGATAATGTATTAATTCTAAAAGATTCAGGTGCACTTTAACAGCGACGTCAGTGACATGTAACACCCGGAACGCATTTTTTCGGAAAGAGGAGTCTCAAAAATTTTTTCTACAGTAGGGGGGATGAGTTATCTTAAGATAGCTTTGTAAACAAGAAGCTGAGTAAAAATATTAAAAACTCAAGTCACTATACAAACAATACCCTTTTTTAGCGTCCCGGGTGTTACAGAGAAATAAGAATCTTTACCACAGCACAAAATTTTCTGTAATTACCGAAACAAATTGAAACTTTGCTGAGAGCTCAATCACACTGCATTCTAAAGAGTGAAACGTAACTTATAAATCTTTGTTGATATCGAACGATTTACAGTGCTATCAACTTTGCACTAGAATCACACAAGTCAGGCCGGTGGTGTTTATAGATTCATCAACAGGCTGAAAATTTTAAATTAAAGAAAAAAGTGGTAGAACCAGTATAGTTCCAGAAACTACTTATAATTTCTGACCAGAAAAAATAGTTTATATATTTTTTTTTCATAATTTAATTTTTTACTCTGAGGTTCGTTTTTATACGGACAGACCCTTATCTAAAAAATTATAATTTTGTTTATTTAGTCAAAAGTTGTGTTCATTAGTAAAATAAATAGTAGCAATAGCATAATAAACTACTTCAAAAATTAATAGAATAAATTTGGTTACTCTGGATTCACCAAAAACAGAAAAAAGCAACTATTGTTTTGTTAGAAACTTTCTGCGACAAACTGTATATATACTCATGTACTAAAATCTTTTTGTCATCCATTGATAAAATTACTCTATCACATATTAGAAATCACATGTTGAAAAATAAAATAAATTTTTTTACTTGAAAAACTTGTGTAAATTATTAATTTTTTCAGTATATTATACTTAAAAAAAAAAATTAATCAAATTGAAAAAAAATCACAATTAATTATACTGTTTGGTTACATTAAATTATATAACTATCAATAATTATCAATAATCAAAATAAAATATAAAGATGCTAAAATATTAATTTTTAAAATATGAATAAAATCAAAATGAAAAGAATTGAATTAAAAAAAAAAAAAATTTGGATAAGGAGAAAAGATGTATAATAAATATTATTTTGGAAAAAGGCATAAAAATAATTATGCTAATCAATTTTTTTTAATTATTATTAAATAATAAAAAAGTTTAGAAAAAAAAAATTATTAAAAAAAATAAAATTCATTGCTTTTGAAAATCCATATGGAAATCCATATGGAAATCGGTTTCAATTCACCATATGGAATTCCATATGGATTTCGATATGGATTTCCGTATGGGGTACTGCATGGATTTCCATATGGATTTTTTCAGCTGGGAACCCTAGACCAGCGGTAAAACAGTGAGCACATTTTTAAGCTCTCGAGACTTCGGAATCCCCTTAAGTCCTTCAGATCTCAGAGCTTGGTGCAGTGAGCGCACTCAAGTTTCGGATGATGAAGATGTACCATACGTGGTTGATTTCCACATTTTTGCAGAATCTTTTGATTTAGAAGAACAGGATTTGAAAATAATTTTATCAACGCTTAGATTGTTAGCACTGGCCAGGAAATTCATGAGATTAGTGCACAACAGATGCTAGCTACAACCTGATCTACAAAACAAAAAAAAGCTTTACTAATGCAATAATCTTTTATAATAAATATCGTTAATTTCAATTACAGTTGTATAGTGTTTAATAAAAAAAATTTTTTGCTTGATTTTTGTTGAGTTTTGCTCTCAATTCTTTTTCATGTGCAAGATCAATTTTACTCCCATTTAATATATTTTTTTTCCCGTTTAATACATTTAACTTCCGTTCAAGTATTTTTTTTCCCGTGCATTTATTCTCTTTCCCGATTAATCACTTATTTTCCCATGCAAATGGGTTTTGCTCTCAATTCTTTTTCCCGTGCAAGATCAATTTTACTCCCGTCTGATACATTTAACTTCCGTTCAAGTATTTTTTTTGCCGTGCATTTATTCGCTTTCCCGTTTAATTACTTGTTTTCCCATGTAAATGTCTTTTTTCCCGAGAATTTGACCCAAAATTTCCCGTGCGTTTGTTTTTTTTTTCCCGTGCTAATAAATCACACCCTTTTCTAATCACCCCCCCCCCACGCCCTTTTTTTACTCACGCCCCCTATTTTTGATATATGTTATCAGTTTCTACCTACACCACCAATTTTTGATATGGGCAAAAGTCAAGAAGTCGGCCACTTTTTCATTGTGTCATGTCATGTAATTCCGCGAAAAAAAGGTACTCATAAATGAGATACCATTCTAAAAATTTAACAGCTTCTAGGGTTTGGTCAACACTAGAAGCTGTTAAATTTTTAGAATCATGTCTCATTTATAAGTACCTTTTTTCTACGGAATTACATGACATGATGTGACACAAAAGTGGCCGACTTTTTGACTTTTCCCCATATATGTTATCAGCTATGTAACTATAGAAATTTAAAAAGTAACTACGAAACATTAAAAAAATAAACTAATATCCAATAATAAAAGAGAGAACCCAAAAAGAATGTCAGCATTTTATTCGTGATGTGATTGGTTAAAGCACAAAATTTAAAATTTGGATTTTAATTTTTAATTTTTATGTTACAATTGAATTAAAACATCTAGAGAATAGATTTGATAAAAAAAAAAATTATGAAATCAAGTGTTCGAAATTATCCGATTAAAATCATGAAAATAATAATTATTAGTATACAAACTAAAACAAAACCAATGAATCTATAACCACAAACGTTTAAATGAATATGAACTCTAAACGTAGTGCAAAGGTAAATGGTATATATAACTTATTGAAGATTAATTTAGATGAAGTTTCAAAAAAAATTTTCCTGCTTCTAACCTCAAAATCGGACCTTCACCCCTTGTTTTCGGTATCTCTGGAGGAAAAATATTTTTCAAAACATGGTCGAGAAGGGTTCTTTGGCCACCTCGTTGCACCCCTCGCCTTCGGCTCGGGTCACAAACTTCTCGCAGGCCAAATAAACCCTTCCCCGACCTGATAAGAAAAATACTATGTTTTAGATAATATAATACAATTGTGCGTGCGCTTCTCTTAGAGAGGTTCAAGGTTTGGCAAGAGAGTAGGTACATGGACAGATTCAAAAGTGGGTAAGTGTTTACCTACAAAGGTTTGTAGAGGATCGAAAACAATAGTATAAAAGATGATAGTTTCAGGGTTAGATGTTGAGAAAAAAAAAAAAAAAAGAACAACGTACGTTCAAAGTTACAAATTGAAGTATAAAAATAATAACAAAGTAAAAGAGGCTGCACCTTGGCTGGAAACTGGTGTCGTAAGGTAAACTTCGATATTAATCAGGATAGGTTAATTGGGAGAAACCTAGGTAGAAAAAGCGTTGATAACAAATGTAAAAGGATGTAGGAAATATTTGTCAAAAAAGTTAAAGAACTGTGTGGGCAAAAGTGTATGAAGAAGATTAATTTAACGATTGTAATTACAAAAAGATTTGAGAAGAACAATAGAAACGATAGTTTTCACTAAGATGAGAACAAAGATTCAGAGTTAGAGACCAAAGCATGAAAAAAAGAAAAAACAACAGCAAACACCAAAATTGAAGCAAGTAGATTCATGTGAAAAAGATAGGAACAATATTAAGCAAAAATGTACATGTAAGCGTAGGTTCAAAGTTACTAACGTAATGACAAGTCCAGGTACGGGAGTAGGTACAATGTAGTTACCAGAGTAGTTATCAAGTTTGTAACAATTTTATGAACAAGGTTTGTTTAAGGTTATTTACAATAGTAAGCACAAGAGGATAAAAAAAGATTATGCACAAGGCCAGATTCAGTGTTAAAAATTTAAATTAAAAAAAAAAAAAAAAAAAAAAACAACTAGAGTTAGCATAGGAGTCGAAACAGATGTAGAAACAAATGCATGTGTAGAAGGTTTAGCGTTAGAAGCTTAAGTAAAAAATAGGTAGTAAGCACAAGATCATTAACATATGTAGGAAGCAGAAAAAGTCAACAGACGCATTAAAGAGAGTTGGAAAAAAAGACTCAAGAGACGTGGATAGTAGCAAGGTTATGAAGCAGGGAACGTTAATAAATGAAAAGACGAAAATAAGTTGGAAAAAGAATAGAAACAGATGTTTAACTAAGGATAGAAATAAAAGTATGCTCAACTATAACAATAAAGTAGTCTTAGAATTAGAAAAAAAGCATGAAAAAAGTTCAAACTACAGTTTTCACCATGATAGAAACAGATATATAAACATGAGCATATTCTTGGGTTATAAAGAGCCTAGTTATAACAAGCAGTAAGTGCAACAGTAAGAACAAGGGTAGTTACAAGGGTTTGGAGTAAGATGAAAGGTAGGAACAAAGGTTGACTTAAAATAAGGTGCAGGTGTAGTCACAAGCTATAAGAGTAGAAACAATGGTATGTATCACAGTAGGCACAGAGGTTGACACAAGGTTACATCAGAGTTACTAGATCGCGCTGAAAAATCGTGGCAACGCTGTAGCAGCGAGAGGCGCCCGGCGCTAGAGCGATAAATAAAAAATCTTTTATAAACAATTAAATAAACCGACAAGCTCTAAACCCCCATAACGCTGGAAATAGGGATAAATAAATAATGTTTTATAAACAATTAAATAATCCAACAAGCTCTAACCCCCATAACGCTGGGGAGAGCGATAAATAAATAATTTTTTATAAACATTTATTTTACCAACGAATCGTACTCACCTTATTCATCAACTCAGTCACTAACTTTAAAATTTTGTTGAAGCACTTTAAATTTTGAAAAAGCTCTATTAATATTTTTAAGTAAAATAACAAACTCTTTCTCACCTCATCTTGCCTATCATCCTCCTCCTCCATAACCTCCGCCTAACCAACCTCATCTACCTTACCAACCTGAGCCGACTTAAATGAGTAGCTCTCACTAAACTAACGTATTTCGCTTATCTAACCAGCTGGCTTGGGATTGTGCAAATCTGCCCAGTTAAGTGTCCCTTGATTACCCGTAAAAATTTATCGAACCACACAAATTTTAATTCCTATGTAAGTTTTTTTTATCAAAAAGTAAACATTGGTATAAAGATTAGGTATAGATTAAAAAAAGTTTATTTCAAATTGAAACAAAAAATTTTTAGATGAAATTCAATTTTATTTATAAAAAATTTTAAATATTGAACAATACCATTATGAACCAATTCATTAAAATGATTTCGACAAATTTTTGAGGAGCCAGCATTATCAGAACTAAAAATATATAATTTTCAAGTAAAATATAAAAATAAGTAATTTTTTTTTTTTTTTAAAGAAAGTAAATTTTTTTATTAATTTCTTATTTTTCAAATTAAATTAAATTAATGTATGTTATGTAACAGGGCTGTGTCTAATTGTTTATTCAAAACAATAAATCCTGTGAACTACTCGTTCCAACACGAGAACCCTCGAAGATCGACAGGCTCTGCTCGTCCAACAGCACTTAAAACTTGTGTACAGCTCGTACACTTCCGTCGTTATCTGAAGTAACCAAAAATGGGGAGAACACATACGCGATTTTATTTAATAATAATTTAATCCCTTAATTATTCAACAATCAAATGAAACCCAAAAAATTACGCGGCGCGCTAGCTCTTGCGTCGGAGGTGGCAGTATCCACAAGAGACGTTCGGAGGAAATAACCGGTTTTTCAAATGAAAATAGGGAATTTTATAATTTTCTATTTATTACAAAAAAACCTTTAAAAAACTAATACAAAATTCAATAGTAGTGTCGGTTCGCCTTTAATACAAGCCGGCGAGGCTTAAACAAAGAATCCGTGCCTCGACTCACACCGATGCTCGTTAGCATCACATACACGTGATCGAGAAATTCAAAATCGGATTCGAGAGAGATCAGAGAACAGAACATGCAGTTCTACACGTGCACACACACACTCTTTGTAATATTTCCGCTGACAAAGAAACAACTTACTCATAACCGCAACGCAGAAGGTGCACCTCGCAGATTTCCTATCCCAAGGAGAAAATCTTAGAGTTTAAATCTTTTTGCTTCTCTGATTTATTGCATAAAACACTAAGGTGTTCGCTGTTCCCAAAGTGCCGGGACACGACCGGAAACCCCTCAAAAAGTTATTTTAAGACAAAAAAATGATTTTCCAACAAAAAAAAATTTTTTTTCCCTTTTTATACCGTGCCCCCAGACGCATGAAGTAAAAAAAAAAAAAAAAAACAATGAAAAAGAATGAAAAACGGAATCAATAGAAAAAATGGTTAAAAAAAATACATGCTGGCAACCCACACAAATTATATATCGTTCGAAAGGTATGTCAAAAAGGAAGCTCTGTGCAAAATTTCAGATCTCTAATTTCAAAATTGCGCCTTTGCCATTGAAAAAACGGTTTTTTTGAATATTTCCCAGAGTTTGACCTCGCTCTAGCCCGACTAGAAAGCGTTTTCGGTAAAATCGCCCAGCAAATTTTTTTTAGGTTTTTTCATGAAGTTTTCAAAAACGTATGATTTTTTGTGTTTATCTTTATTATTAGGTACGTACGATCAAAAAAACCGTTTTAGTCACTTTAATTTTTAGCGTTTTTTTACTATTTCCCAAAGTTTGACCTCATGCTAGCTCAACTAGGAAGCGTTTTTCGATAAAATTGCCCCGATAATTTTTTTTAGGTTTTTTTATGAAGTTTTTAAAAACGCATGATTTTTTGTGTTTATCTTTATTGTTAGGTACTTACGATCAAAAAAACCGTTTTAGTCACTTTAATTTTTAGCGTTTTTTTACTATATCCCAAAGTTTGACCTCATACTAGCCCGACTAGGAAGCGTTTTTCGGTAAAATTGGCCCGATTAATTTTTTTAGGTTTTTTTATGAAGTTTTCAAAAACGTATGATTTTTTGTGTTTATCTTTATTATTAGGTACTTACGATCAAAGAAACCGTTTTAGTCACTTTAATTTTTAGCGTTTTTTTACTACATGGACAGAAAAAATACGAGAATTCATCACGGAAAGAACTCCAGAAACTCTGGAGTTTGTTACTTAGTTTTATCGTGCTACTCAACTCCGAATTTTACCTTGCGAGTAACGAAAAAACTCTAAGCGCTACGGTACGGCCAGCCAATCAAATGGACTCTCCCCCCACTTTTTGACGCCGTGAATCTTGATCAGCTGACTTCGATATATATATTAATATAGATGGGCAATATTTAAGGCGTCAATTAGTGGGGGGAGAGTCCATTTGATTGGCTGGCCGTACCGTAGCGCTTAGAGTTTTTTCGTTACTCGCACGGTAAAATTTGGAGTTGAGTAGCAAGATAAATTCTCGTATTTTTTCTGTCCGTGTATTTCCCGAAGTTTGACCTCATACTAGCCCGACTAGGAAGCGTTTTTTGGTAAAATAAAAAATATCAATGTTTAATTTGCATTGCTTTCGCTTGTAACAATATACACTTTTAATTATTTAATATTATACACAACATCTTTTAAATATCACATTTTTTTCTTTCTTTTTAAATAATTTGTCACATCACAACGTTTAAAAAAATTTTTTAAATCATTGTGGAAGGCTCCTGGTTTTCCTGATTTTCAGCCGGAGTCTTTCGTGCGAATTTGTGTGTCGTAATTTGACGCAAAATTCGACTTTGCTCTTTCAATAGCTTGTTGTATATATATAAAAAAAATCAAATCATAGAAATTTAACAGAAACTGAATTTTAAAATCTTTTATAATTCCAAATTATAATTTATCTTCAGACGTTAATGATTGATTTCAACAAAAAAAAATGAAAAAGCTAGAAAAATTGTGCCTTACTTTTATTCATTTTTTATAATTATGGGTGACAAAATATATAAGGGATTTTACTGGAAGATATAGGTGTAGTCATTGAGAAGAAGTCTGATTTGTTTATTAATCAATATTTAATGAAATTAAATAAAAAATCTTAACTACAGTTCATTCAGGCGCTTTGTGCCTTAATCACATATCCAAATTAATAGTTTTACTTCATCAAAATATTTTAATTAACTACAAATGAACGGACAGTGAGCTATTCCTATTTTTTTTTCTCCCCCACTAATTATTATTTCTCTTCCTTGAGATAAAAAATGCAATCTAAGTAAATTAGGCCCGTAACAAAGTTTAGACAAGGCAGTGATAGCGGGGTATAGTATAATATGCACTAGAAGAGAAAATAAACTGAATTTAAATTTATACGAGAAGAAAAACTCTTTGGTTTTTCATTTAATTTTCTCGACAAAAAAAAAATAAATAAATAAGGGCGCTGGGCAATGGGAGGTCCCGAAGAACCGCACGTGTTGGCTGTTGTTTATCAAGTTCCGAGCGCTTATAGCGTCTGTAGAGCCGGTCTCTCAGTTAGAAGGGAGCGAATATAAGAGGTAAACCATGGATGCTTATGTCTTCTATGTGAGACAGTCTGAAGAGAGGCAGCTACACCGAGTGCAACATTTAAATTTACAAGTAGATAATCAAAGTTATCGCTCACAGAAGACGTAGTACTTGAAAAAAAAAGAGTGAGTGAGAGATGAGTTAGGAATTATTTACGGTATTTGAAGTAAATCAAATTAGTAAGGTCAGTCATGTGGCTAAGATTAAAATAGGTCAGGTGGTTAAAGATGAAAAATTAAGTAAGGTTAGTAGGGTTCTCAAAATGAGTGAGATAGTGAAGCCGGTTAGATAGTTAAGGTGATTAGGTGAGTAACGATTGTCGGCCGGCAAATATAATAAAGTTTGTAATATCGATATGAAATGAATTCATCCAATGTGCCCACCATAAGCGAAAGGAGCTCTAAAAAATAATTGTGCGTATGTAAGATATAATGAAATGGTTTCAAATACCAGTGGGCTTACTAAAATATTCTTCATGAGTAACCAAAAATTTATGTATGCACCTTACATGAACAATCTAACTATTTTAAAATATTTATATCTTCTTTTGTCAATTTTAGATCTATTTTAGCCCTGGATAGATTTTGACTGGAAATTATTAAAAAAAAAATAAAATTCTAAACCTCATGAGTTTGCCTAAATAATTAAAAACTTCTATAGTACTCCTGGTCACTCTAATAGAAACTTTGATCGGTGTTTTCGGTGACTCGTACTATAAAATTGGTGCAGCTCGTTACCAGGGCTCTTAAAGTACCTCGTGCATCGCTTCGCGACGCACTCGGACCTTTAAATAAGCCCTGGTGACGATGCCGCACCCGTACTATAATATACTATTCTATATGAGTCTGATTTTATGAATCAAGTTATGATGAGCAGTCTTTTGGTTATTTTACCAAACATAGAGCTTACGTGTTGTTTCGATTAATTTTTATAATCATCAATTATAGTTAGGGGGTTGGCGAGCGGAGCGAGCGTGGGGTACCCCCCTAGTATATACATATATATAATATAACTATATTATATAGTAATTTTCCTTTTTTCCTGCCCCCTTCATGCCCTTTTTTCCATTAAAAAAAAATGCTTAACTAACTGTTAAACTGTCCCGAAATATGCTTATTTTCATTTTTCTTATAATTATCTTCCCATGCCCCCTTATGCCCTTTTTGTCAGCCATGCCCCTCATTTTTCATATTTTTATTCCAAAATTTTGTCTGAAAGATTAAATTTTAAAATTACTTTAATCTTTTTAATCTAAATGTTTATTTTACAGGGGTGCCCCATTATACTCGGTTTCGATATTCGCGGATTACCCTTATACTCGGTTTGCCGAGTGCGACGAGCCCTCTTTATACGCGGATAATTTCACCCTTACACGCGGTTACAGGTGGTTGAAAAAAATGCAACTCCTAACCTGACTCATGAATAAATTTCGATAACCTCTAGAACTAAATTAAAATTAAATTAAGTTTAAATCTAAATTAAAATGCTTCCACCAAAAACTCCAAAGACTTCAAAAACTCCATCTAGAATTGAAGGCCTGCATTCCCAAACTGCCTTGGCGCTCGAGACGCTCGAAAGTCGGCTCAGGCAGGCTCATCCGCTACTTCGAAAATGCTGTAATTTTTTACCTACTTGAAATATGGCTTTGAAGCTTTCAAAAAATTTTCTTCAAAGCATTATGAAAAACTTCCTAGCAGGAAGTTTTTTTCAACTCTATATTTTTATGCCTGCTTTTCTAATCCAAAGTTTAAAGTTAAAAAAGTTTAATTTTTTTATTTTTAATACTTATTTACTCGGCATTGAAACGCTTTAAAAATATCTGGACCGTTCTTATTATTATTTTCATGATTTTAATCGGATTATTTCGAACACTTGATTAAATTATTATTTTTTATCAAATCTATTCTCTAAATGTTTTAATTGAATTTCAATATAAAAATTAAAAATAAAAATTCAAATTTTAAATTTTGTTCGTCAACCAATCACATCACGAATAAAATGCTGACATTTTTTTGGGTTCTCTCTTTTATCTTATGTCACAGTGCTCGATTTATTCCTTGACAACGAATCCCGCCGGCTAGCGAGAATACCCTCGTTGTCCGTCGAACACTCGTAGACTAAAGGCCATCACAGGAATTCGCGCGATGCGAGAATTCGCGCGCGTCGTGCACTTGTCCTAACCTAACTTTACAGCCAAACTGCGCGATGCGCAAATTCTCGCATCGCGCGAGTTCCTGTGATGGCCTTAAGGAGTGTGACTTGTGGGCACTCCTTACTTAACTTCGTATCTGAAAATCAATCTCGAGTGTTAGGTGTTAACTAGCGCCTAACGTTTTTCCCTAATTCTAACAGCCCGGATGGGAATTGTACCGGGGGATCGCGGTCCCCACACGTGTGTTGACGGATGAGAGTAATTATGCAATTAAACTAAAGGGAGCGTGATGATGCTAACGTTAAATTCTACAGCTAGATTTTATGAACTAAGACCTTACCTTGAGATTGAAGCTGAAGTCCCTGGTACGCTGCTCCTGATGATGGGTGACCGTTCAGAGAAAATAGGCAATTAAACTCAAATAATTAATTTATTGGGTCCTGATCATGCACTTGAATATTACACAAATATAGAAAACACAGTGTATCCGACAAAGGATCACTGGCTCGCGTTAAACTAAACTTATTTAATACTTATACTTACGAGACAATTTATCCGGCAAAGGGGTAAATCGTACGTACTTAATTCTATTCTAATCAAGACTGTCTCGCGCTGCTCCAGCACCGCCCGGCCGGTGCATTCCCCTGTCATCACGACTTTTTCAGCCAGGGTGTCGTGCTGACGAAATGTGCAGCGCGTACACTTGCCGAATAATCAAAATTCTTCAAAACTACGCAGCTTTCTATAAAACGTTATGTGCATTATAACTGTCACATAACAGCACCCCCTTCCTAAAGTGTTCACCGTCCTCGGTGAACTTAGGTATATGGTAGGTCTAAGTTATCTGGGAGGGAGGGTGGGTCTCCAGGTCAAGGTCTTATAAGGTAGGTTCTAGGTGGTTTTTAAGGTTTATTTTTTTTATTTGGACAGTAATTGTTTGGTTCATTTTTCGGGTTTAAGCTGGACTATGTACTAGGTAAGCTCTTGGTTTAGTCGTTTTGTAATCTAATATGATATATGGGACTATGTTTTGGTACAATAAGGTAAATGAATCTTCCAAATTCTCTGGATGTTGAGATTTCATGTGAGTCTTCGTATTAGAATCGAGCCTGCATTTGCACGCCAGGTCCGATCACATAGGTTGAGCTTAACGCTCTCAGCATCTTGTCGAAGTGATCCTTTTCGGCCGTCTCATTTGTTCAAAACGGGTTGGTCGTTGAGGCCTCAATTAGAGTATCAAGTTGGGTCTTGATCACAGATTCAAATTTTTGTGGAATTATTATAGGCGTTGCAAGCTCTGTAAGCCTTTTGTACTATCCTGGAATTGAATCTTTCTTATTTCGTCTTTTTTTTTTTGTTTTTTTTTGTTTTTCTTCAATCAGACTAATTGATAAATCTTATCCATCTTATCCATAGAACTTTCGTCTCATGAGTAAGGCTACTGCAAGGTCCCATGCTAGCTCACTCGCATCTTAACCGCCGGACACCGCGTGCCAATGATTAGGGCTACGATGAGTCGCAAGTCACGGTCTTGAGTGCACTTTGACCGAACTCTCTCAGTTAGGTCTGGTTTACTACTGAAACAGATCGAGTTTCGAAAACAGTAGTTCAACTAGTTTAGTCTTGGGTCTTTTTTTTCATACGGTTTCTCTCAATGGGTATTTTTCTTAATAATCCTTGAGTTTGTTTCCTCGGGGTTCTTTAAAGTGTTTAGTACAGTACCGATAATATATTTAGTCAAAAAAATTGCAAAAGTGATTCTGACTGTGAAAATGAGTTGTAAATATTATTCGAATTGTAGGAAAAAAATCTTACCAGTGTAGCATTTGTGATGACGGAATGGGGTGGTTTTTTAGGGGTAGAAAATCGGTTTTTTTCATTTTTTGAAAAAACTATTGATTTTATCAAAAAAGTTTGAATGTAAAAGTTGTAGATAACATAAAAATCTACAACTTTTGTTCTATATATTTTTTTTCGTAACCTTAAAATTTTCGAGAAAAATGCAAAAAACCGTTTTTTTGGTTTTTGATTTTTCCTGGCCACAAAAATCGTTTAATTATTACCGTAGTAGGCAAAAGTAAAACATTTTATATGTTAAATAAGTAGTTTTTTTTTTTGTTTAAAAATATTTAATTGTTTACGAGATATTAAAAAAAAATGCAAATTTTTTTTTTTTTTTAAAGCCATTTCCCGTTTAAACTTTTGCTATCAGAAAGTCCAGGTTGGTCTCATTTTGTTTGTCTAATTTTATATTTTCATCAAAAAAAAAAAAAAAAAAAAAAACTATGACCTCACCAGAGAAAAACATTGAAAAAAATCAAAAAAACCGAAAAATTTAATATTTTTTCAATAAAATTGATTTATTTGTTATAAATATTGTATTGTTTAACAATATTTATGGTAATAATTAATATTGAATGTTAAATATACTCTATTGTGATGGATATATTTGCTATGAAATGAGTTTGATCATTAATAAAGTAAAAAAATTCATTAAAAAATTGACCAATGATTGAAAGATATTTAGATTATCAATGTTAACTAATTTAATTTCTATTTTTCTTTCTTTTTATTTATTTGAAGAAAATTTTCTTTTTCTTCATTGTAATAAATTTATTATTAAGTGAAAAAAATTTTCTCCAAAATTTGCTACAAAAAGTTTGTACTGAATTAATTAAATAAATTGTAATATGTTGCGCACTTAATTCATAAAATAGTTCATAAAATTAAGAGTTTTTACTGAAAAATATTTTATTAAATAAAAGAACATGTTCACTTTTCAACAAAATCAGGTTTTTTTTTATTACTTTTAATGGGGTATTTCTTGAGAAAAGGGCCTCCCTTAAATAATTAACGGAGTTTCCCGGGCCCTCCCATTACAAGAAAATTCACACAAAAAAAAACTCGGGGAAAACTCCTTAACTCCGGGGGTAGGGTTCCCACGGAAAGAAAACCTCCGGGACTGGTCGGTGAGCTAGAGAGAGAATAAATAAATTATTGCAAAAATCTTGGTTGAATTTGATTTTATTCTTGTCTACGAAAGTCAAGTCTACAACTACAAAAAAACAAATTTTAATTTGAGAACAAAGGAAAAAAACTATAAAATAGTCTACAAAATGGCAGGATGCCGTGCAAACAAAATCAAATCTATACCGCGACAAATTCAATTGTACACGAAGAAATTTTATTCACATATACCACAACCAAAACTAAAAAAACCTGCCTTACACAATTTTTTTTTTTATTAAATAATATAAAATCTTACGTTTTCCCAAAAGAAAATATTTTTTTTTTTTAATCCAAAATGGCCACCTTTTTTTTTCAACTCTCAATTTGAAAAAAGAAATCAACCCAAGTTTTCTTATATTCTTCTATCCTAGCTGTAATAAGAAACAAAACAAAAAAAAAATGTCTACAAGCTCAAAAAAATAAAAGAGACTGGAAAAAGAAACTAAAAAAAAAAGTCTACGAAAGAGAAACTTAGAAAGGAATCACACTCTCAAAAAAACACAACCTGACACTTCGGCTACTGAGAACAGAGTGACGCTTCCCCACGTCTCTCTGACTCAACTTCCTTCATCATCCCTTCCCAACACTCTCAGCCAATCAACACTTATTTATTCCATCAAGTTTCATTCACACTTGAGGAACAGTAATGTGTCCACCAATCAAATACATTCATTCTTCACAATCCAATCACGCTCCCGTCTACAATATTTCCGGTGGCGATCGCCACGCCACCTATACCACGCGCGAAAATACAAAAAAAATAAAAGTAACACACACGAGGCATTAACAGTCCTCACTTCATTCTTCGCGCACATATTCTCTCTCTCTCTTCCCTACACGCACACGTAGTCCGCGCTACACACCAAAAACACAAAAAAAAATAAAGCCACACTCACGCCAGAGTCTACTGTGGTGAGTGTGTGCGCACGCGCCTGTCAACGCCGTTGCGTCGTCTGCCGAACGCGCCACGCACCTCCTCCGTCGCCGGAGACTCCCAGACGGTGAATTGCGACTCGCGCGCGCGCGCGCGCGCGCGCGCGCGTGTGTGTGTGTGTGTGCGCGCGTGTGTGTGTGTGTGTGTGTGTGTGTGTGTGTGTGTGTGTGTGTGTGCGTGCACGCCCTGGGTCGGGAGAGCTGTCCCGGACGGTGAACATGTGTGAGTGTATGTGCCGTGCGCGCGTCGTGTGTTCAAGCTGCCGCAGCAGCGTACAGCCGACGGCGACCGTCGCCACGTAGTCGGCTGCTGGTGCGAGTTAACGCGGCATGGTTATCACCTGGGAAAAGTAAACAAAACAACTTAATTATTTCACTGTTTCCCAGGTGACTTGACACTGACAGGTAAGAAAAATAATTTACGAGGGATTCACTCCCTCGCATACTCTTAAACTTAAAATATGAATATATTACAAAATAAATATTTTACAAAATAAGTATTAAAATTAAAAGTATTTACAAGTTAAATTAAGTTTTACTTTTCTTCGCTGGAGGCGGACATGCGTCATGATCTTGTTCACTATCATTACTTACATCGTCTTCTTGTTAAACTTCCATCTCATCTATTTCATCTTTGCAATAATTATCTTCTTCTTCTTCTTCTTCTTCTGCTTGTTCATAATCATCATTATCATCATCTTCATCGTAAACGCAATCAACCAAGTCGTATGGAACGTGATAATCTTCATCTAAATCATTCAAATCTGGGATTACCTCTTGTTCTTCTTCAAAGTTCTTACATGATTCATGGTCGCACTTTGTACATAAATTAGTACATTTTAAGCCGTGCTTCCGACATCCACATCTTTTTTTTTCGCAACCAGTTTCACAACTACAGCTAACTTTTTTTAGTAAATCATCTGGAATCAATTTCTGGGCAATGAATTTTGGTCTTAAATTACTTTCTGCGTCATATTTCCAGCCCCAATCCAGTGCAGATTTGTGAAAGCCAAGCCATTTTTGAATCTGGTAGTAAACTCTGTAACTGTGTTGTTCAGCAGCTCCTTCAGTGGGTGGAAGTTTGTCTAGCGAGAATTCAGATTTGTATGTTTTAGCTGAATAGTTCAAATATCTTACTTCGTTGAGTGGTAAATTTTTCTTCTTTTTATTGCCAGAGTACATTCAAGCTTTAAGCTCGCATCCACTGTTTGCAATAAGTTTTGAATCTTCTTCTGAAGAATTATGAAAATTTTTGGCTGAAGTTGATAAATTCGTATTTGATAGTAGCATTTTTACAGAAGTTTTTTTTCCTTTACCAGAAAAAGCAGAGGTCGTGTCATATCCGGTAAAGGAATGTATGAATGCAACAATTTCTCGATCATATTTGAAACTATCTGATCCAAAAAAGGCTTCTTTAACTGTTTTAGTCCCAACTTTATTAAAAAAAACATGCAAACCAACATCATCAACCAATTGACACAAAAGCACTAAAAGATCAATGTCTTGTCCAACTATTACAACGCTTGTTGTAATGGTTAATGATTTTTTTAGTACAGCAATTGCTCTTGCTGTTACTACAATAAGTCTATCAGCGTCTTCATCAGCTTGTTGACAGTTGAATCCAGAAGCAGACAGAACAAATATTGTTAAACAATACAATATTTATAACAAATAAATCAATTTTATTGAAAAAATATTAAATTTTTCGAATTTTTTGATTTTTTTCAATGTTTTCCACTGGTAAGGGCATAGTTTTTTTTTTTTTTTAATAAAAATATAAAATTAGATAAATAAAATGAGACCAACCTGGACTTTCTATTAGAAAAAGTTTAAACGGGAAATGGCTTTAAAAAAAAAAAAAATTTGCATTTTTTGTTAATATCTCGTAAACAATTAAATATTTTTAAACAAAAAAAAAACTACTTATTTAACATATAAAATCCTTTACTTTTGCCTAGTACGGTAATAATTAAACGATTTTTGTGGCCAGGAAAAATCAAAAACCAAAAAAACGGTTTTTTGCATTTTTCTCGAAAATTTTGAGGTTACGAAAAAAAATGTATAGAACAAAAGTTGTAGATTTTTATGTTATCTACAACTTTTACATTCAAACTTTTTTGATATAATCAATAGTTATTTCAAAAAATGAAGAAAACGATTTTCTACCCCTAAAAAACCACCCCATTCCGTCATCGCAAATGCTACACTGGTAAGATTTTTTTCCTACAATTCGAATAATATTTACAACTCATTTTCACAGTCAGAATCACTTTTGCAATTTTTCGCAATTTTCTTATTTTTTCCGGTAACGGTACTGTACTAGTTGAGCTACAAAGTTCTATAATATTTATTCGAACAGTTTTATGAAGCTTGATCGAGAGGGAGTTAAGGCATTATAGTGCTGGTGAGATCATAGGAATAGGTGTGGTGTAAAAGTCTTTGTCACGGTCAGGAAATGGATAAGAATTGAGTTTTAGGGTAAATGGTAAGACTGGTGACCTAACGTTTCACAATTAGTAGCTGATCGCGTTTTAATTAGTCCGAGTCAATCCCACATACATACACATTCTCTTATCATTCTACTGCATACCTCCAAAGATTTTTTATTTATTATTATTATGATTATTTTTTATTTATTTATTCATTTATTTATTTATTTTTATTTTTATTTTTATTATATTTATTTTTCTTTTTATTTTTATTATATTTTTTTACTTATTCATTTGTCCATTTCAATTTTGTTTATTCTCTTCTCATTCGACAAATATCCTCTCATACAAATACATACATTTCACTCTCATTCTACTAGTACACTTGGGACTGACTAAGTCGCACGACGAGAATGGGTGCATATTAGGTCGTAACATGTAGGTAAAAAAAGGCCGTTCGCTAGTAACGGTTAAGTCACAGGTACTTTCATCCATTTTGTTTCCGCATCCATTCACTCGATTGACACTTATTTGTCACTCATGGCTGTATTTCACTACAAACTTGATAGCTTATTTATCCTAAAATCCCTAATTTTGCTTAAAAAGGCTTTGACTAAAGTCTCAGCTTGTAACGTCTTCTTCGGTTGTAGTCTCTTGGTCTCTAGTCTAGTCGGCGTTCTGACTGAATCTTCCGTTGTTGTGGTTTGCAGATTCTGGAATATCTATCTCTTCTTATAGTATTCGTTGTAATGGTCTGTCAATGCTTGGTCACTCTCCTTTTGTGTTGAGCCGTAGGAAAGATTTTACGTAATCCGCACTGTCGAGGTACTTTGATTGAGGGTCCATCGTGATCTTCTTAAGTTCTTCAGTGTTTGCTGTCGTATTGATAGTGGTTGGATATTGGTGTGTGATAGCAACTCTTGACCTATAGGTTTTTTGAGAGTTGGTAAGTATTGTAGCAGGAACTTTCAGAAATTTTAGTTTTATTTATTTATTCCTTTCTGAAAATTTTCAACACATGCTTAGTTAATTCTTGCAATTGTTTTGCCAGTCGGTTGCGGATGAAATTCATTTTTCTTTTCCAGTTTAGGTCCAATAAGTTTGTAGTCTCCATGATTCTTTCCTGTTTTGATGAAGAGCCGTTGGAATTTCTGTTGACTGTCGTATTTTTGGTCGTAGAATTTATAGGTATTCTACACGGACAGAACAGATACGCAATTTAATCGTGCTAACATAACTCCGAAATATTGGGAGTTAGGGTCTCCGTAAACACACCGAGCGCTCAACGAGAAAATACCATGCGCTTGTAGTAGCGTGGATTTTACGTGTGGCGCTCGGTAATTTTGCTAAGAGCTACGGTATTCTGACTTAAGCCACGCCTACTTTCTCTATCCGTCGGTAAGTCAAAATACCGTAGCTCTTAGCAAAAATACCGTGCGCCACACGTAAAATCAGCGCTACTACAAGCGCACGGTATTTTCTCGTTGAGCGCACGGTGTTTTTACGTAGGGCCTAACTCCCAATATTTCGAAGTTGCGTACACGATAAAATTACGTATTTGTTCTGTCCGTGTATTTGTAAAAGCTCCACAGCTACGTCGGTCCGTTTTCTCGTTCTCTCGTGATTTTAAGCAACATTCTGCGTATTGAGCCTTATATTTGGGGTCACTCTGTACTATAGCCCGTCTGCCATCTCACTGACAGCTACATATCACGTAACCCCAGGCAAATTGCAATAAGATTGTATCCATTTGTATCCGTTCGACTTGCCACAGAATGTTTGGTCATAGGTATTTGATCGTTACTTTAATTGCAGTTTCCCTCTATCTCTTATGAGGATGGGTCTTGAATAAATTAAAGATCTATAAAAGACTTATACAGGAGTTTCTGGGATAAAATTCTCGTTTCCGACGATATTCAAACCCTCGATACTTTGTCTTCCTATTTGACCAATTTGTGACTAGATCCTCTTCCATCAGTCCAAACTGATCTCGGCCCATGTGTGTGTGGTGTCCCCTCTTCGTGCTGCTTTTGATTTTGTTGATTTCCACTTTTCATTTTTAACTTCTTCAACTTTTGGCAATTTTTTCAGGACTCCAAGATCTGCGCTGTCCTTATTGCACTTTAGTTGAGTCACTCTAACGAGGTCACTCAGGGGTTCAGGCACGTTTTCGGCCACCACATCCTTTTGAGGGTTCGTTGTCTTTAAGGGAGGGGTCTAGGGTAAGCGGTTTCAAAAAATATGCGACAGGAAAAACAAGCAATGATGGATGAAGAAATAGCTGAAGGCAACATCCTTTATGGGGCTGGCATTGATGATTCAGTGTAAGTTAAAAAATAAAAAAGTTTTCTATGATTTTTCCTCTTTTAAAACTTTAAACGCGTTTTTTTCGAAACTATACTTTTTAGAGCCAATGGACACTGTAACTTGAAAAATAATTAACCGATCTTTCTGCGATTTGAAACACTTTTTTTCTATATATTTCTTAAGTGTGCAACGGTTTTTTGTTTGACCACTAAAAAATGGCCGATTTTTTTGCCAAAAAAATGGCTTTTTTGAACTTTTGTCTGTCAAAACTGCAAAAAAAAAAAAAAAAAAAAATCAGTCATAAGTACTAGGTATTGCCCTCAGCTAAAGAAATCCGTCTCATTTTTTGATATTAGATAAAGCTGTAAACAGCTCCAATGTCCACCGCAGAGCTCCTTCTTTTCAAAGCACTTCAAGCAACAGTCTGTCAGCAGTTTGTTTATGTCAGCATATTGTTTATTGATATTTTTCAACGAAAAAATTATGAATTATAGTTTAAGCTTTACTTTATTATGTGCAGAAAAAATAAATACCATAACTCTTACTGGATCTTCAAAAAAAATTCACAAAAAATCACTTTTTTTTTACCTCTTACCCTAGACCCCTTCCTTAACATTTCCATCTTACTGAAACTGGCCCTGCATACATCGATTTTTGTAGGTAAGGTTTCTACTTCCAAAATTGATTCGGTGTCGTCTATATGCTCTAGCGGATTTTCGGTTGATAACTCTCGTAGTTTGTCCGTTTTTACATCCGGGCTTGCCGTTGATGCCAGCGGTTTGACTGTTTTTCTTGTCGATCTCCTTACCTTACATGTTTTCATTTTTCAAACCGATAAAAATATTGTATTGTTCGAAAGGTATTAAGAAAAGAAAGCCTTCGGCCTAATCCGCACCTTTGGATCTGCAAAAATGCCTTTGTGCGGTGCAAAAAACAACAAAAAATTGAGCATTTTATAATCTGTAAAAAATGAATTTTTTCACTCTTTCACCACTTTGAAATGATTTTAATTGATTAAATCGATAGAAATGTTGCATCGTTTGAAAAGTATTAAACCCCAAGGCCTTCAAGCAACTCAATTAGCTTCAAAACTACTGTTTTTACTCTTTTACTTTTTGCTTTTTCGTCGAGCAATCATCTCGCATTAGAAAATCGTGACGTAAGAAATTACTGTTTGCAACTATGATAAAAAAAAAATGTTCGTAACACAGTAATAAAGTAGTACCTCGTACGATCGTCCATGACCGTAGTAGCCTTTTGTAGATACATGAGTGTGGTTTGGTGAAAGCTTTTTTTTCTCAATTCCTTTCGAACGACATAAGAATTATATTGGTTTAATGAATATAAATTTTTCAAGGTAGCGAAAAAGTGTAAAGAGCGATTTTTTACGGATTACAATATGATAAATTTTTTGTTGTTTTTGCATCGTGCGAGAGTAATTTTGCAGATGCACTTTAAGTGGAAAGCTTTCTTTTTTCAATACCTGTCTAACCATATAACATTTGAATCGGTTTAATAAATAAAAACATATCAAGGTAGCGAAAGAGTGTTGAGAGCGATTTTTTACGGATAACAAAATGAAAATTTTTTTTTTTTTAGCTTACACACACAGGTCAACAATGAGTTTTAAAAGATAAACGTTTTTGAAAATTTCTTGAACAAGCTCTGGTGACGGGATGCACCCGTGTAGTATTTTCGGAGCACGTTTAATTTGTCGTCATCGGCGCCCTGACCCCTATCTCGAAACAATTAGCTGAAACAACTAGAGACTAAAAATATTTGCGCATCGCACGGTCTAACGCTGAATGTCAATACGGAGTAACCATGACATTTTTTGTTAGCTACGTGAACGACACCTTTTTATGTGTACACTAGGATGATATACAAACTGTTTTAAACATTTTTAATTCTTATGATGATAACCTCAAGTTTACTCATGAAATCGAATCAAATGATGGACTTAGTTTTCTAGATGTTAAATTTAGAATTGTTGATAATGGTCTTGAATACAATTGGTTCAAAAAGCCAACTTCGTCTGGTAGGTATCTTGATTTTAACTTAGTACACCCAGATAATCTTAAAATAAATATGGTATATAACCTTGTTGACAGAGCCATTTCTCTATCCTCACCCAAGTACCATTCGGATAACTTTAAAATTGTTAGAAATTTACTTACATCTAATGACTATCTTGATTACTTTATTGACAAGTATATTATACAAAGGCTTCAATTCATTAGGTGTAAGTCTTCTTAATCATTGACTGATTGTTCGAATGACTTGCAAGGAAAACGTATTATTTCCATTCCTTTTGTTGACTGGAAGTTTTTTAACAAGGTAAATGACATGTGCAAGAGATATAAATGTAAGTGTATCCCTAAACTTAGGCATACTTTAAAAGAATTTATTACGTTAGGTAAGTGTAATGTATGTAAAGTGGGTAGTTGAAAGAAATGAATAAGTACTTAGTTAAATAATATTTATTAATCAACCCTCATGGAATACATGTTATTTTGAGCACGGCCGTAGTGCAACTCCGCGTTCGCAGGCGCGCCGAGGCTCACACCCGAAAAGTGCTGACGCTCGCACATATCTACTTTCATACATAACAGTAAGGATAAAACTAATACTCTGAATAATGGAAATTGTGTTTATTTGATTTCTAGTAAGGCGTGTGAAGCAAATTATGTTCGAGAAACAAGTCGTAATTTAAAGAAACGTATGTACGAGTATAAGAACTGTTATAAAAAACGCTCTGAAGTTTCTTTACACATGCGTGATTTGGGACATTCTTTTGAATTTGAAAAACCACGCATTTTAGATAAAGAGTCGAATGTAAAAAGACTAATTTCGAAATCGTTTTTTATTAACAGTAGTAGCAATAATATAAATGTGAAAATGAATACTTTTGATTCAGTGCGACTCTTTTAGCAGTACTTTCACCTTTCAAAAAGAAAAAGATTATATTAAAATGATATCTATGTTCCTTATAATTTTGTTGTGTTCTATACTACTTGTAATCTGATTTGTAATTGTACCTTAAGCTAACTAGTCTGACTCAATAGCGTGAGCTGTGATGATCTCTTTGTGATATTATTTGTATGGTATGCTGTATTATTATTTGTTTAAAATAATTCATTGTAAAAGAGCCGCAGTGGCTCCGGGCATCGAGCGCGCGTCTCCCAATACTGGGGTCATGGGTTCGAGCCAAGGTCTCGGCGATTTTTTCGCAAGTTAAAATTGATTGAATCCACTGTAGCTTACGTGAGGTGGGGTGCCCTATATCACTTATATCAACTCGGACATCCAAAAGCGGACTAAATTCTCTCCGAAAACATTGACCAGCCACGAGTCTGAATCGGAGGAATAAAGTTGACCGATGCCTGACCGAAAAAAGTGTATTAAGTTGACTACTTTACCGGGTTGAGCTTGAGTATACCGAAGCGCTGGCGGCTAGTAGGGTCGAGTGAGTCCTCGAAAACCACGATGCAAGCATCAGTAGGTACTCTATGGAGGGAGGGGGGGGGGGGTCCCATGGATTTTCAAGGTGCACGGGTCCCATAGATTTTGAAGGAGCCTAGCCGGGGGCCCACGGATTTTGAAGAAAAAATAGACGGAGTTCTGGGGCCCCATACTTTTTCGACGGATCTTACAAAAGCCGAAGAATTTTCAAGAATTTTCTCAGCCGAATGAGTCTGCTTATTTTTCCAACACCCCGCTGCTCTTAGTGATTAGTCTTCGCTACAGAAATTATCGTAAAATAAGCAAATGCGAAATACGAAATGTGCATGGGTCCCATAGATTTTCAAGAAGCCGTGGGAACTCTAGCTCTTCAAAGGCGCAGCTCTGGGTCCCATACTTTTTCGACAGATCTCACAAAAGCCGAAGAATTTTCAAGAATTTTCTCTGCCGAGTGAGTCTGCTTATTCTCCAATACCTCGCTGCTCTTAGTCATTAACTATCTTCGCTAGAGAAATTATCGTAAAATAAGCAAATGCGAAATACGTTACTTAAGACTTTTCGAAAATCCTTGAACGCGGGAGATTTTCTTACTAGCGCGGTCGACCCATCGAAGAGAAACTATCGTAAATAAGCAAATGCAAAATTTTGCGAGTCATCGTACTTGGGAAACCTCCAACTACTTATCTTTTCGCCAAGCGCCACCCCGGTGCTCATAGTCATTTAGCTACCTGCGGTGTCGACCCATCAAAGAGACATTTTCTTAAGAAATAGCAAATGCGAAATACGTTACTTAAGACTTTTCGAAAATCCTTGAACGTGGAGGATTTTCTTACTAGTCATTTAGCTACCTGCGCTTTTGACTCACAGCATGAGGATGACGTCTTCCGCTTGCAAATGATGGACAGTACAGAGTTGTCTTAGCCGCCCTTTTGTTCACAGATTTCTCCCATGGAATGTTGCAGATGATTATCTTATCGTCTACCGTTCAGCATAGTTAGAATATGCTTTCTCGCGAAAACCCGCCTTATCCATTTGGGAAACTCCCAAAAGGTGGTCCTTCCAGTGTAAGGCGGTCTTTAGCAGTTCTCGAAAATTTGTTTGGGTCAGTGGAGGGGCTGTTACAAGATGGTTTGGAGGTTGCTGGAGGACTATCAGAGTGGGAGTTGTGAGAGGGTGGTCTTGAGCATTGCCTGAAAATTTGTTTGGGTCAGTGTAGAGGTTGTTGGAGGAAGATTTGGAGGTTACTAGAGAATTTTCAGAGTGGGAGTTGAAAGGGCGGTCTTGAGCACTGCTTGAAAATTTGTTTGGGTCAGTGGAGGGCAGTTGGGTGTTAGAGGACTATTGGAATGGGAGTTGTGAGAGGGTGGTCTTGAAAAAAAGTTAGAGAGGGATGAATCGTAGGGTATAAAACCCCAGGCTCGTAGGTTTCAGTTCATTAGACTTCTATCGCCGAACAGTTCTAATAGTTCAAACAACTTTTAAATTATTTTGTTACAGAACAATTTGAATCATTCACAAAACTTTTGAAATTATTTGTTGTTGAACAGTTTGAAAAGTTCACGTAACTTTTCAAATTATAATCTTTGCCAAAAGTTTACATTATTCACTTATCTTTCAAATTTTACTCGTGAGTTAGTGAGCAAAAAATAAAGATGTGCGAAATAGTGTTTGAAATGATCGATATCACCGGAGAAGGAGCCCCGATGTTCTACAAGCTGAAGAAAGACTTCGAGACTGAGTTGGATCTTGAAGGTAAGTTCAAAATAAATTTTCAAATTTTTAAAAAATTTTATTTTTGCAAACAAATTTTTTTATTTGATAAATATTTTTAATTTCCTTAAATTATCAATGGAATGAGCAAACGTCGAGAAAAAAATACTTTATATAGTTTACAAAATTTTTTTATCTTCAAAAAAAATTCAAAATTTTCAAATTTTTAAAAATCTTTATTTTGTAAATAAATTTTATTTTCTTTAATTTTTTAATTTTTAAATTAATAATGAAATGAGTAAACGGGTAGCAAACAAATATACTATGTATAGTTTGAAAAATTTGTTTAAATTGAAAATAAGTTCCGAAATAAATTTTCAACTTTTTAAAAAATTTTATTTTTGTAAGATTTTTTCATTTTATAAAATTTTTTAATTTTTCCTTAAACTATCAATTAAATGAGCAAATGTCGAGCAAAAATATACTTTTTATAGTTTACAAAATTTTTTAAAATTTAATAGTTAATTTTTTTATTTTAGAAACCATGATTTTTGTTCGTCAATAATTTGTTTATTTAAAAACCGATTTAAATTTTTTATCGATTTTTAAAATTAGCAAACGCGGAGAAAACGATCTATTGTTTTTTTTTTAGGAGCGAGTTTTTTTTGAAAATCGTGAAAATTCGAGTAAAATTTTGGGAAACCGTGCAAATTCGAGTTAAATGCGTGAAACGGTTCCTGACAAATTTATAATGAAATTCTACCTCTTTTTCGCCTGGTTTATTTTTGTTTTAACAATAACTTCGTCGCCCCAATTCAGAAAGATACTAACTCAGAAAGCGCGCGTGAAAGGCGCTAACTCAGAGCCGGTTCAGAAAAGTGCTAACTCAGAAACGGTTCAGAAAAGTCCTAACTCAGCTTCCGTTTAGAAAAGTGCTATCTCAGACTAAATTTCTTTTTTCAAGCTTAAGTCGGTGAAACTTTTTTTTTTTTTTTTTTATAAGTGTAAAATTTATAAATTTGAACACTACTTTACATTAATTATTATTTTTTTTTTTATTAAAAATTCATTTTTTATAAAAACTTTGATTTTTTACCGTGTTGCAAAAAAATAAAATTGTGATTTTAATCTCGAATTTTACAGCTGAATAAACTTTTTTCCCGATCGTTAAAGTTGCAACACGGTAAAAAATCAAAGTTTTTATAAAAAATGAATTTTTAATAAAAAAAAATAATAATTATAATTAATGTAAAGTAGTGTTCAAATTTATAAATTATACACTTATAAAAAAAAAAAAAAAAAAATGTTTCTCCGACTTAAGCTTGAAAAAAGAAATTTAGTCTGAGATAGCACTTTTCTAAACGGAAGCTGAGTTAGCACTTTTCTGAACTAGCTTTGAGTTAGCACTTTTCTGAACCGGCTCTGAGTTAGCACCTTTCACGCGCGCTTTCTGAGTTAGTATCTTTCTGAATTGGGGCGACGACTTGTTTATTTATCATTCGATTTTAATTTTTAAACTGGTTTTGAAAGGAGCAAGCGCGGAGCAAACGCATTATATTAAGTTTTCAGCATAATTTTTATTGTTAACAATAAATTTTTTAGTTCAAAAATTTTCAATTTTTGTATCGTCAATAGTTTGTTTATTGATAAACCGATTTAACTTCTTTACCGATTTTTAAAATCAGCAAACGCGGAGAAAACGAACGTATCGTCGATTTATAATAAAAATGAATGACTTTTTCAGCGGCAGGGTATAGATGCGGCGATTTTGAATACTGCTGCCCTTCGCGTGACATAGATCATTGAGGGCTTTATTCAGGACCGTCTGATCTGTGTTTGGCCATGGTTGATTTTCCTGATTTCTTCTGCCTTTGCCCCCCTTTGTCACCCTTCTTCTCGGAAGTGACAACAATTCCAAACGAGAATAGTAGATATCAATCACCAATGTCTCCACCTGCAACTCCACCATCCATAACGGAGTTGACTCCGGTGGCCATTGAAGATTTGGGGACTGCGCCAGCATCCCCAACTACGGCAAGACTCTTGGGTGCTTGCGATGTAGTAGGTAAGTCTACTATTTATTTTTCCTATTCAAAGTATTTACATTCAACATACTTGATTTCTTTTCTTTTTCAGGCTGGACGAAATTTCTTTTCGATTCAGAGTTAAAGGACGACTTGTGGATGCCACTCGAGCGTTCATCAACATCAACAAGTAAGTTAAAATTTTCTTAAATAAAATAATTCCATCATTCACATGGGATATGATGAATATTAACTTATATAATTTTTGTTTCAGATCTCGTCATTGACGATGAATCTATTGGCGTTCCTCCAGAGGAAATCGAATGGTGGAGTATCAAGTCACGGACAAAGGAAGGAAAAGACATGGAGGAAGAGGAAGAAAAAGACATTGAGGAGGAGGAGGAGGAGGAGGAAGAGGACGATGATGAAGAGGAAGAGGATGAGAAGGACTAGGATGAAGGAGAGGATAAGGATGAAGATAACGATGGTGATAGTTTGAACGCTAATTATGGGAGTAATGCAGACTCATCACCACCACCATCTCCGATAATGAGTGAAGGTAAATTTTTAAATTTTATAATTTATGTTACAATCAACTAATTTAATTAAAAGTTAACTCTTTGTTTTTTTCTTTTTCTAGAAGACATGCGGTATATCATTAAGTGTCCTGATGAAGATGATGAATCTATAGATCAGCATACCGCGAGAACGTTGAAAGAGTTTATCGGAGGTAATATTAACATTACTCAATGATAATAATAATATAAATAATAATAATAAGAATAACAACAAAACTCATTTTCTGTTCTAGGGAAATACATTGAGAGGATCGAAAAGGAGCAGGAATGGAGAAGTTTAGAAGAAGAAGAGGCGTTACAAGATTTATTCGAGTATAAGGATGAATGTTTGCATGAATTTGAGCTAGATTTAAGGAATGAAATTATTTATTCTCACATTAAAATTTTGAAAAGATATATTGTGCAGGCATGTTGTGACTTAAATGATCAATTTGTAAATTATTTTAGAGATTATGTCTTAGATTTAAAAGAAAAAATTATAGAAGAATATCCATTTAAAAAACGAAAAATATATAGTTTCAATGAAATGTAGATATATTATATACTTTATATTTTTTAATAAATAATAATTTAAATATATAAGTGGTTTTGTGTATATTTTTAAACCCTATTAAGCTCCATAACCTTCTTTAACGCTAATTTCTTTATTCAAAATTTAGTTAAATTTTTATAAAGTAAATTAAATTAAATTTCATTTTAATAATTTTTATTGTAAAAACAAGCACGGTCTTTCATAAAACTAGGTGGTGTATCTATAATATCATAACTTTCTAAAAATTCTTCGGCTGGATTTTTTTTTAAATTTAAAAATTTCCTGATTATAAAAGCTCGTCTTATGGCACAGTTGAAATCAGAATCACTAGAATGAAAATCACATACATAGAATGTATTGTAATTTCTGCTCAGCATTTTAAAATTTAAAACTCCCATCTCAGAAATATCGATAACTTTCCTAAAAATTAAAAAATTTTTATTAAATTAAATATTTAATTAAATATTCTTATGATATTAAAAGTTCGATTTACAATGTTTACTTACTCATCCCAACAGATACTCTGTACAAACTTTTGTACTTTTTCTGTGTAAACGTAAATTTTTGAAGCATCTTTTAAATTCACTTGCATTATTTTAGTAATTTCACTCGGCTGAGTCGTTCCACTTCTCCAAGGAATCTTATGATATTTTTTTCCAAATAAGAATTCATACGCTTCTCACATTTCAAAAGATTGCACCAGAATGATGATGGTTTAAAAAGTACTGTGACAGGTGGACTATGAGCGCTATCTAGAGAAATGATTGCAAGCTCTTTTGGAATTAAAATATCTCGTGATCTGTGAGAGAATAATAAATCTACTACGAAAGTCATGGTAAGATTATATTTTTATACTGTTGAAAGAACAACTAAATGAGTTCATAGTATACACTCTCTTTATATACTCCTTTCTCCACCATTTATTTTAATTTAACTGTGGAGAAGGTGTCCTTCTAGAAAGTTCTGGAAAAATCCTTTCTAGAAAATTCTGGAAAAATCAAGAACAATGTAGAAAAAGCCGTTAAACCTTGAAGAAAATAGATGAATTTTTTCTAGAAAAGAGAAACTGTTTTTCTTTGTATACAAAGAAGCCCCCCCTTTTCCAAATTCCTTCTAGATTTTTCCAACCGTTTTCTGCATGTATAAAGTCCGTAGAGTGGTTCTCCAGAGCTCAGTCGAAATTGGGACAGTATACTGGGTCTATTCGAGTGTTTTTCAAAATGTCTTTGCTCAAATATTTCAGATTAAACATTCAGACTTTGCAAGCATCTCTTAGAAATCTTGAACATGTTGAAGATACTGATTTACGACATTGGTTATATTTATCTGAAAATATGAATAGTGTCATAAAAAATTTAATTAATTCTGGAAATTTAAATGTTCATGAAAAAAAAGGAGTGAAGGTTACCTCATCCAGTTAACTAATATTAAGAATCAAATCGAGTTTTATTTACAAAAAACTGGAGGTGATTTGCAAGCAACAGAAAATCATAATCAACCTAAAGATTTAATTCAATGGATCGATTTACCATCAATTTTCGCGAATCGAATTAGTTCTGGTCTAATAACAAATATATCGCATAAAGATGTTAAATCATTTTTGATCGATGTTAAACCAATCTTCAATGAAAAAGTTAGTGCTGTTTTGAAAAAGTATAATTCAGTAAAAGCCAGCGCTGAACTTGCCAGTGAATATGTAATTCTTAAAAAGGATATTGAAACAGTTGTGGTAAAACATTTTAATACCACAAGTGATCCAGTGTTTCTAACAACTGACACAATGGAATGGTATGATGAAAATATTTTGAAACCAATACTTCATAAAATAGAAGGATTTGAAGGTTGTGGATCTGGTTGGACTTTAAGACAAGTGTTAAGTGTAATAATTAACTTCAAAGAGTTTCAACCTATGCATGCTGGTTCTTTCGTTGAGCTCCCACAACCTATTAAGTCTAAAAATGCTTGTTTGAGTGTTAGAAATGATGATAATGAATGCTTTAAATGGGCAATATTATCTTCTTTATTTCCAGTCAAAATTGATGCGGACGATGTGAGATCATACATTCACCACGCTAATAAACTTAACTTTAAAGAAATTGATTTTCCAGTAAGATTAACTCAAATAAAAAAGTTTGAAAAACAGAATGAAATTTCAGTGAACGTTATTCTCTTAAAAAAAATCAATGGTAAATATGAAGTTGGAACAGCGCGTGCAACTGATTCACTTAAAGAAAAACACGTTAATCTACTTTATATTCAAGACTTCTATTTTGATGAAAAGAAACCTAATGAAAAAGAACCTGATGATATTCCTAAGTTTCACTATGTGCTAATTACTGATTTGTCAGCCTTAACGAGAAAACAACTAACAAAACATCATGGAAAAATCCACTTTTGTAATCGCTGCATTCATTACTTTTATTCTTTAAAAGCTTTATTGGATCATCAAGGTTTTTGCATGCAACTTAATAAGTGTATAATTGATTTACCTGTAGAGGGTAAAGGTAAAGATAAAATTAAATTTAAAAGCTACAAGTTCCAAGACAAAGCTCCGATATGTATTTATGCGGACCTTGAATGTTTAATTAAACCTAATAAAGATGATGAGGATGTGCAAGATCATCAAGCTTATAGTGTTGGCTACTATTTGAAAAATAGTTTCAATGATGAAAAGTCTTATTATAGAAGTTATCGGCAGATTGAAGAAGGTCAAAAAACACCATCCGTATGGTTCGTGGAAGAGTTAAAAAGTATTGGTGAAGAATATGATAAGTTGTACAAGAATCCTAAAGAAATGATCCTTACTGCAACAGATTGGCGAAATTTTGAAATGGCGAAAGTGTGTATTATTTGCGGTAACTATTTCAGTAAACGTTGTAAAATTGTAAGAGATCACGATCATTTTACTGGTAAATATAGAGGAGCAGCTCACGATACTTGCAATTTACAGTACAACAAAGCTAGATATATTAAAGTGCTGTTTCATAATATGTCTGGTTATGACGCTCACTTGATAATCAAAGAAATATATTCAAATGAAATTATAGATGGAGATCTAAAAATTTTAGCTGAATCTAAATCAAAACATATTTCTTTCACAAAAAGAATCAAGGGTAGTGTTATACAACTCAGATTTCTAGATTCATTTAGATTAATGGCATCATCTTTGGAGAAACTAGCTAGTAACCTACCTGAAAAGATAATTACAACTGAAGTTCATCAACAAGCAAATTTATCAGATGAGAAAATAAAGTTACTAACAAAAAAAGGATGTCTTCCATACGAATATCTTGATTCATTTGATAAGTTAAAAGAGACGAAACTTCCAGAAAAAGGAGCTTTTTATAGTAAATTAACTGGGTGTGATATAAGTGACGAAGAATACTCTCATTGTGATCAAGTTTGGAAACAGCTTCAGATTGAAACTCTTGGTGATTATTCAGATATTTACATGAAAACAGATGTCTTATTACTCGCGGACATATTTGAGAACTTTCGATCAACTTGTCTGAAAGCTTACTCAATAAATCCTGCTCATTATTATGCCAGCCCTGGCTTGAAATATGACGCAATGTTAAAAAGAACACAAGTGGAATTAGACTTAATCACAGACATCGATATGTTACTTTTCGTCGAAAGAGGAATTAGAGGGGGTATTAGCCAGTGTTTGAATCGATATGCAGAAGCTAACAATCAATATATGAATGAAGGTTATGATTCGAATAAAGAAGATAATTACATCATTTATTTAGACGCCAGTAATTTATATGGGTAACTAATTGTTTAGAAACATTTATTATAAAAAAATTTTCAAAAATTAAATTTTTTTTTTTTTTTTTTTTTTTTTTTTTTTCTAGCTGGGCCATGTTGCAACATCTACCTTATGGGGGGCTAAAGTGGGTTGAAGACGTAACTGTACCAGACTTTTATGATGTTCCAGATGATAGTCCTATTGGGTTTTTTTTGGAAGTGGATATCGAGTATGATCGATCCCTTCACGAAGAACATCAACAAAGACTTACCATTTTGACCTGAAACTAAAGCACCCCCAAACTCCAAACACAAAAAGTTGCTCACAACCCTTGAAAATAAAGAAAAATATATAATTCACTATGGAGCATTATAACAAGTAAAAGAACATGGTCTTAACGTAAAAAAAATTCATCGAGCCCTTCAATTCAATCAATCCACATAGCTGGCATCATACGTTGAGTATAATACTAGAAAAAGAGCAGAAGCAACAAATGATTTTGAGAGAAATTTCTTTAAATTGTTGATGAATAGCATTTATGGAAAATGTCTCCAAAACCAGCGAAAACAGGTTAATGTAAGACCTGTAATGAGTGGCCTGGGAGAAATGGAGCCGAAGCTTGTATCGCAAGTCCAAATTTCCCTGTAATGTAAGTAAAAGGGGTTAAAGCATCAGCACTCAGAGAAATAAAAATTGAACATTATGAAAAGTGTCTTTTCGAAAAATCTATAGTTAAAGTCAGGGGTGCTATTTCCCTTATAGTGGGTCAGGATTCATCCAGACCCGGGCGCGTTCAACCAACCATTGGTCAGTTATCCCTCAAGCCTGAAACCCCCCAAACCCTGGGCGCCGAGTCCGATAAATGATCGTTCGGTCATTCCCCAAATACCCTGGGCGAATGAGTTCAATAAAAAAACTTATCAGCTATCCCCCAAGCTCTAAACCCCCAAGTACCCTGGGAGCCAAGATCAACGAAAATAACTGATCAGCTATCCCCCAAGCTTTAACTCCCAAGTACCCTGAACCCGAGTTCAACAAAAAATCTTATCGGCTATCCTCCAAACTCTAAGCCCCCAAATACCCTGGGCGCCCATGTTCAGTAAAAAAACTGATGTGCTATCCCCCAAGCTCTAAACCCCCAAGACCCTGGGCGTCAAGTTCAATGAATAAACTGATCAGCTATCCCCCAAGCTCTAAACCCCGAAATACACTGGGCGCCCGAGTTCAATAAAAAAACTGATCAGCTATCCCCCAAGCTCTAAACCCCAAAATACCCTGGGCGTCAAGTTCAATGAATAAACTGATCAGCTATCCCCCGAGCTCTAAACCTCAAAATGCTGAGCGTCAAGTTCAATGAATAAACTGATCAGCCATCCCCAAAGCTCTAGACCCCAAAGTACCCTGGGCGCAGAGATCAACAAAAAAACTGATCAGCTTTCCCCCAAGCTCTAAACCCCCAAAACCCTAGGCGTCGTGTTCAATGAATAAACTGATCAGCCATCCCCCAAGCTCTAAATCCCAAACTTCCCTGGGCGCGGAGATCAACAAAAAAACTGATCAGCTATACCCCAAGCTTGAAAACCCCAAAGACCCTAGGCACACCCTAGTTCAATGAATAAACTGATCAGCTATCCCCCAAGCTCTGAACCTCAAAACCCTGGGCACCCGAGTTCAACAAAAAAACATATCGGCCACCCTCCAAGCTCGAAGCCTCCAAATACCCTGGGCGCCCGAGTTTAATAAAAAAACTGATCAGCTATCCCCCAAGCTCTAAACCTCAAAACCCTGGGCGTCAAGTTCAATGAATATACTGATCAGCTATCCTCCAAGCTATAAACCCACAAGTACCCTCGGCACCGAGATCAACAAAAAAACTGATCAGCTAACCCCCAAGCTTTAGACCCCAAAATACCCTGGGCACCCGAGTTCAACAAAAAAACTTTTCGGCCACCCTCCAAGCTCGAAGCCTCCAAATATCCTGGGCGCCCGAGTTCAATAAAAAAACTTATCAGCTACACCTAAGCTGAAAACCCCTAAAACCCTGGGTGCCCGAGTTCAACAAAAAAACTCATCAGCTTTCTCCCAAGCTCTGAACCCCCAAAACCCTGGGCATCAAGTTCAGAGAATAAACTGATCGGCTATCCCCCAAGCTCTAAAATCCCAAAACCGTGGGCGTCAAGTTCAATGAATAAACTGATCAGTTCTCCCCCAAGCTCTAAGCCCCAAAGTACCCTGGGCACTGAGATCAACAAAAAAACTGATCAGCTAACCCCCAAGCTTTAAACCCCAAAGTACCCTGGGCGCGGAGATCAAGAAAAAAACTGATGAGCTATACCCCAAGCTTGAAAACCCCAAAGTCCCTAGGCACACTCTAGTTCAATGAATAAACTGATCAGCTTTCCCCCAAGCTCTGAACCCCCAAAACCCTGGGCATCAAGTTCAGAGAATAAACTGATCGGCTATCCCCCAAGCTCTAAAATCCCAAAACCCTGGGCGTCAAGTTCAATGAATAAACTGATCAGCTAACCCCCAAGCTTAAAACCCCCAAATACCCTGGGCACCCGAGTTCAACAAAAAAACATATCGGCCACCCTCCAAGCTCGAAGCCTCCAAATGCCCTGGGCGCCCGAGTTCGATAAAAAAACTTATCAGTTGTCCCCCAAGCTCTGAACCTCAAAACCCTGGGCGTCAAGTTCAATGAATAAACTGGTCAGCTAACCCCCAAGCTTTAAACCCCCAAATACCCTGGGCACCCGGGTTCAAAAAAAAAACTTATCGGCTATCCTCCAAACTCTGAGCCCCCAAATACCCTGGGAGCCCGAGTTCAATAAAAAAAACTTATCAGCTACACCTCAAGCTGAAAACCCCTAAAACCCTGGGTGCCCGAGTTCAACAAAAAAACTGATCAGCTTTCCCCCAAGCTCTGAACCCCCAAAACCCTGGGCATCAAGTTCAGAGAATAAACTGATCGGCTATCCCCCAAGCTCTAAAATCCCAAAACCATGGGCGTCAAGTTCAATGAATAAACTGATCAGTTCTCCCCCAAGCTCTAAGCCCCAAAGTACCCTGGGCACTGAGATCAACAAAAAAACTGATCAGCTAACCCCCAAGCTTTAAACCCCAAAGTACCCTGGGCGCGGAGATCAAGAAAAAAACTGATGAGCTACACCCCAAGCTTGAAAACCCCAAAGTCCCTAGGCACACCCTAGTTCAATAAATAAACTGATCAGCTTTCCCCCAAGCTCTGAACCCCCAAAACCCTGGGCATCAAGTTCAGAGAATAAACTGATCGGCTATCCCCCAAGCTCTAAAATCCCAAAACCCTGGGCGTCAAGTTCAATGAATAAACTGATCAGCTAACCCCCAAGCCCTAAGCCGCCAGAACCCTGAGCGTCTAGCTCAATGAATAAACTGATAAGCTATCCCCCAAGCGCAAAACCCCCAAAACCCTGGGCGTCAAGTTCAACGAATAAACTGATCAGCAATCCCCCAAGCTCTCGACCCCCAAGTACCCTGGGCATCTGAGTTTAACAAAAAAACTTATCGACTTTCCTTCAAGCTCTAAGCTTCTAAATACCCCGGGTGCCCGAGTTCAATAATAAAACTAATCAGTTGTCCCCCAAGCCCTAAACCCCAAAAACCCTGGATGTCAAGTTCAATGAATTAACTGATCAGCTATCCCCCAAGCTCTAAACCCCCAAAACCCTGGGCGTCAAGTTCAATGAATAAACTGATCAGCTATCCCCGAAGCCCTAAGCCGCATGAACCCTGGGCGTCAAGCTCAATGAATAAACTGATTAGCTATCCCCCAAGCTCTAAACCCACAAGTACCCTGGGCACCTGAGTTCAACAAAAAAAATTATCGGCTTTCCTTCATGCTCCAAGCCTCTAAATACCCTGGGTGCCCGAGTTCAATAAAAAAACTTTTCAGCTATCCCCCAAGCTGAAAACCCTGGGTGCCCGAGTTCAACAATAAAACTGATCGGCTGTCCCCCCATCTCTGAACCCCCAAAACCCTGGGCGCCGAGATCAACAAAAATACAGATGGGCTGTCTGCCAATCTATAAACCCCACAAAACCCTGGGCGTCAAGTTCAATGAATAAACTGATCAGCTATCCCCCAAGCTCTAAGCCCTAAAATAACGGTGGCACCTGAGTTAAATAAAAAAACTTATCAGCTATCCCCCAAGCTCTAAACCCTCAAAACCTTGGAGGTCAAGTTTAATGAATAACTTGATCAGCTAACCCCCAAGTACCCTGGGCGCCGAGATCAACGAAAAAACGGATCAGCCTTCCCTCAAGCTTTAATCACCCAAATACCCTGTGCACCCGAGTTCGACAAAAAAACTGATCAGCTATCCCCCAAGCTCCAAGCCCCCAAATACCCTGGGCGGCCGAGTTCAAAAAAAAAACTTATCAGCTATCCCCCAAGCTGAAAACCCCTAAAGCCCTGGTCGTAACATTCAATGAATAATTTGATCAGCTATCCCCCAAGCTCTAAACCCCCAAAACCCTGGGCGTCAAGTTCAATGAATAAACCGATCAGCTATCCCCGAAGCCCTAAGCCACCAGAACCCTGAGCGTCAAGTTCAATCAATAAACTGATTAGCTATCCCCAAAGCTCTAAACCCCCAAATACCCTGGGCGCCGAGATCAACAAAAATACTGAGCAGCTATCCCCCAAGCTCTAAACCCCCCAAAACCCTGGGCGTCAAGTTCAATGAATAAACTTATCAGCTATCCCCGAAGCCCTAAGCTGCCAGAACCCTTTGCGTCAAGCCCAATGAATAAACTGATTAGCTATCCCCCAAGCTCTAAACCCACAAGTACCCTGGGCACCTGAGTTCAACAAAAAAACTTATCGGCTTTCCTTCAAGCTCGAAGCCTCTAAATACACTGGGCGCACGAGTTCAATAAAAAAACTTATCAGCTATCCCCCAAGCCGAAAACCCCTAAAACCCTGGGTGCCCGAGTTTTTCGAAAAATACTGATCGACTGTCCCCCAAGCTCTAAACAGAATAAACTGATCAGCTATCCCCCAAGCTCTAATCCCCCAAGTGCCCTGGGCACCGAGATCGACAAAAACTGATCTGAGGTCCCCCAAGCTTTAAACCCTTAAATTCCCTGGAAGTCAAGTTCAATGATAAAACTGATCAGCTATCCCCCAAGCTCTGAACCCACAAGTACCCTGAGCCCCGAGATCAACGAAAAAACTGATCAGCCTTCCCACAAGCAGAAAACCCCTAAAGCCCTGGGTGCCCGAGTTCAACAATAAAACTGATCGGCTGTCCCTCAAGCTCCGAACCTCCAAAACCCTGGGCGCCGAGATCAACAAAAATACAGATGGGCTGTCCGCCAATCTATAAACCCCACAAAACCCTGGGCATCAAGTTCAATGAATAAAATGATCAGCTATCCCCCAAGCTTCTAACCCCCAAGTATCCTGGGCGCCGAAATCAACAAAAAAACTGATCTGCTGTCCCCCAAGCTGTAAACATAAAATTCCCTGGCCGCCCGAGTTCAACAAAAAAACTGATCAGCTATCCCCCAAGCTCTAAACCCCCAAATACACTAGGCGCCCGAGTTCAATAAAAAAAACTTATCGGCTATCCCCAAGCTGAAACCCCCTAAAGCCCTGGGTACCCGAGTTCAACAATAAATCTGATTGGCTGTCCCCCAAGCTCTGAACCCCCAAAACCCTGGGAACCGAGATCAACTAAAATACTGATCAGCTGTCCCCCAATCTCTAAACCCCCAAAACCCTGGGCGTCAAGTTCAATGAATAAACTGATCAGCTATCCCCAAAGCCCTATGCCGCCAGAACCCTGAGCGTCTAGCTCAATGAATAAACTGATAAGCTATCCCCCAAGCGCAAAACCCTCAAAACCCTGGGCGTCAAGTTCAACGAATAAACTGATCAGCAATCCCCCAAGTTCTCAACCCCCAAGTACCCTGGGCATCTGAGTTTAACAAAAAAACTTATCGACTTTCCTTCAAGCTCTAAGCTTTTAAATACCCCGGGTGCCCGAGTTCAATAATAAAACTAATCAGTTGTCCCCCAAGCCCTAAACCCCAAAAACCCTGGATGTCTTGTTCAATGAATTAACTGATCAGCTATCCCCCAAGCTCTAAACCCCCAAAACCCTGGGCGTCAAGTTCAATGAATAAACTGATCAGCTATCCCCCAATCTCTCTACCCCCAAGTACCCTAGGCGCTGAGATCAACAAAAAAACTTATCTGCTGTCCCCCAAGCTCTAAACCTCCAAAACCCTGGGCGTCAAGTTCAATGAATAAACTGATCAGCTATCCCCGAAGCTCTAAGCCCTAAAATAACCGTGACCCTGAGTTAAATAAAAAAACTTATCAGCTATCCCCCAAGCTCTAATCCCTCAAAACCTTGGAGGTCAAGTTTAATGAATAACTTGATCAGCTATCCCCGAAGCCCTAAGCTGCCAGAACCCTTTGCGTCAAGCCCAATCAATAAACTGAGCAGCTATCCCCCAAGCTCTAAACCCCCCAAAACCCTGGGCGTCAAGTTCAATGAATAAACTGATCAGCTATCCCCGAAGCCCTAAGCTGCCAGAACCCTTTGCGTCAAGCCCAATGAATAAACTGATTAGCTATCCCCCAAGCTCTAAACCCACAAGTACCCTGGGCACCTGAGTTCAACAAAAAAACTTATCGGCTTTCCTTCAAGCTCGAAGCCTCTAAATACACTGGGCGCACGAGTTCAATAAAAAAACTTATCAGCTATCCCCCAAGCCGAAAACCCCTAAAACCCTGGGAGCCCGAGTTTTTCGAAAAAACTGATCGACTGTTCCCCAAGATCTAAACAGAATAAACTGATCAGCTATCCCCCAAGCTCTAATCCCCCAAGTGCCCTGGGCACCGAGATCGACAAAAACTGATCTGAGGTCCCCCAAGCTTTAAACCCTTAAATTCCCTGGAAGTCAAGATCAATGATAAAACTGATCAGCTATCCCCCAAGCTCTGAACCCACAAGTACCCTGAGCCCCGAGATCAACGAAAAAACTGATCAGCCTTCCCACAAGCAGAAAACCCCTAAAGCCCTGGGTGCACGAGTTCAACAATAAAACTGATCGGCTGTCCCTCAAGCTCTGAACCTCCAAAATCCTGGGCGCCGAGATCAACAAAAATACAGATGGGCTGTCCGCCAATCTATAAACCCCACAAAACCCTGGGCATCAAGTTCAATGAATAAAATGATCAGCTATCCCCCAAGCTTCTAACCCCCAAGTATCCTGGGCTCCGAAATCAACAAAAAAACTGATCTGCTGTCCCCCAAGCTGTAAACATAAAATTCCCTGGCCACCCGAGTTCAACAAAAAAACTGATCAGCTATCCCCCAAGCTCTAAGCTCCCATAACCCCTGGGCGTCAAGTTCAATGAATAAAATGATCAGCTATCCCCCAAGCTCCTAACCCCCAAGTACCCTGGGCGCTGAGATAAACAAAAAAACTGATCAGCTATCCCCCAAGCTCTAAGCCCCCAAATACCCTGGACGCCCGAGTTCAATTAAAAAAACTTATCGGCTATCCCCAAGCTGAAACCCCCTAAAGCCCTGGGTACCCGAGTTCAACAATAAATCTGATCGGCTGTCCCCCAAGCTCTGAACCCCCAAAACCCTGGGCTACGAGATCAACAAAAATACTGATCAGCTGTCCCCCAATCTCTAAACCCCCCCCAAACCCTGGGCGTCAAGTTCACTGAATGAACTGATCAGCTATCCCCCAAGCTCTAAACCCCCAAAACCCTCGGCGTCAAGTTCAATGAATAAACTGATCAGCTATCCCCCAAGCTCTCAACCCCCAATTACCCTGGGCACCTGAGTTCAACAAAAAAACTTATCGACTTTCCTTCAAGCTCTTAGCTTCTAAATACCCCGGGTGCCCGGGTTCAATAAAAAAACTAATCAGTTGTCCCCCAAGCTCTGAACATCAAAACCCTGGGCGTCAAGTTCAATGAATAAACTGATCAGCTAACCCCCAAGCTTTAAACCCCCAAATACCCTGGGCACCCGGGTTCAAAAAAAAAACTTATCGGCTATCCTCCAAACTCTGAGCCCCCAAATACCCTGGGAGCCCGAGTTCAATAAAAAAAACTTATCAGCTACACCTCAAGCTGAAAACCCCTAAGACCCTGGGTGCCCGAGTTCAACAAAAAAACTGATCAGCTTTCCCCCAAGCTCTGAACCCCCAAAACCCTGGGCATCAAGTTCAGGGAATAAACTGATCGGCTATCCCCCAAGCTCTAAAATCCCAAAACCGTGGGCGTCAAGTTCAATGAATAAACTGATCAGTTCTCCCCCAAGCTCTAAGCCCCAAAGTACCCTGGGCACTGAGATCAACAAAAAAACTGATCAGCTAACCCCCAAGCTTCAAACCCCAAAGTACCCTGGGCGCGGAGATCAACAAAAAAACTGATGAGCTATACCCCAAGCTCTAAAATCCCAAAACCCTGGGCGTCAAGTTCAATGAATAAACTGATCAGCTAACCCCCAAGCTTAAAACCCCCAAATAACCTGGGCACCCGAGTTCAACAAAAAAACATATCGGCCACCCTCCAAGCTCGAAGCCTCCAAATACCCTGGGCGCCCGTGTTCAATAAAAAAACTTATCAGCTATCCCCCAAGCTCTGAACCCCCAAAACCCTGGGCGTCAAGTTCAACGAATAAACTGATCAGCTATCCCCCAATCTCTAAACCTCCAAAATCCTGGGCGTCAAGTACAACGAATTAACTGAACAGCTATCCCCCAAGCTCTAAAATCCCAAAACCGTGGGCGTCAAGTTCAATGAATAAACTGATCAGTTCTCCCCCAAGCTCTAAGCCCCCAAGTACCCTGGGCGCTGAGATCAACAAAAAAACTGATCAGCTAACACCCAAGCTTTAAACCCCAAAATACCCTGGGCACCCGAGTTCAACAAAAAAACTTTTCGGCCACCCTCCAAGCTCGAAGCCTCCAAATACCCTGGAAGCCCGAGTTCAATAAAAAAACTTATCAGCTATCCCCGAAGCTGAAAACCACTAAGACCCTGGGCGTCAAGTTCAATGAATAAACTGATCAGCTATCCCCCAAGCTCTAAACGTCCAAAACCCTAGGCGTCAAGTTCAATAAATAAACTGATCAGCTATCCCCCAAGCTGTAAACCCCAAAGTACCCTGGGCGCGGAGATCAAGAAAAAACTGATGAACTATACCCCAAGCTTGAAAACCCCAAAGTCCCTAGGCACACCCTAGTTCAATGAATAAACTGATCAGTTATCCCCCAAGCTCTGAACCTCAAGACCCTGGGCACCGAGATCAACAAAAATACTGATCAGCTGTCCCCCAATCTCTAAACCCCCAAAAACCCTGGGCGTCAAGTTCACTGAATGAACTGATCAGCTATCCCCCAAGCTCTAAACCCCCAAAACCCTGGGCGTCAAGTTCAATGAATAAACTGATCAGCTATCTCCCAAGCTCCAAACCCCCAAGTACCCTGGGCACCGAGATCAACAAAAATACTGATCAGCTTTTCCCCAACCCCTAAACCCCCAAATACCCTGGGCGCCGAGATCAACAAAAATACTGATCAGCTATCCCCCAAGCTCTAAACTTCCAAATACCCTGGGCGCCGAGATCAACAAAAATACTGATCAGCTATCCCCCAAGCTCCAAACCCCCCAAACCCCTGGGCGTCAAGTTTAATGAATAAAATGATCAGCTATCCCCCAAGCTCTAAATTTCCAAATACCCTGGGCGCCGAGATAAACAAAAAAACTGATCAGCTATCCCCCAAGCTCTAAGCCCCCAAATACCCTGGACGCCCGGGTTCAATTAAAAAAACTTATCGGCTATCCCCAAGCTGAAACCCCCTAAAGCCTTGGGTGCCCGAGTTCATTAATAAAACTGATCGGCTGTCCCCCAAGCTCTGAACCCCCAAAACCCTCGGCGTCAAGTTCAATGAATAAACTGATCAGCTATCCCCCAAGCTCTCAACCCCCAATTACCCTGGGCACCTGAGTTCAACAAAAAAACTTATCGACTTTCCTTCAAGCTCTAAGCTTCTAAATACCCCGGGTGCCCGAGTTCAATAAAAAAACTAATCAGTTGTCCCCCAAGCTCTGAACCTCAAAACCCTGGGCGTCAAGTTCAATGAATAAACTGATCAGCTATCCCCAAGCTTTAAACCCCCAAATACCCTGGGCACCCGGGTTCAAAAAAAAAACTTATCGGCTATCCTCCAAACTCTGAGCCCCCAAATACCCTGGGAGTCCGAGTTCAATAAAAAAAACTTATCAGCTACACCTCAAGCTGAAAACCCCTAAAACCCTGGGTGCCCGAGTTCAACAAAAAAACTGATCAGCTTTCCCCCAAGCTCTGAACCCCCAAAACCCTGGGCATCGAGTTCAGAGAATAAACTGATCGGCTATCCCCCAAGCTCTAAAATCCCAAAACCGTGGGCGTCAAGTTCAATGAATAAACTGATCAGTTCTCCCCCAAGCTCTAAGCCCCAAAGTACCCTGGGCACTGAGATCAACAAAAAAACTGATCAGCTAACCCCCAAGCTTTAAACCCCAAAGTACCCTGGGCGCGGAGGTCAAGAAAAAAACTGATGAGCTATACCCCAAGCTTGAAAACCCCAAAGTCCCTAGGCACACCCTAGTTCAATGAATAAACTGATCAGCTTTCCCCCAAGCTATGAACCCCCAAAACCCTGGGCATCAAGTTCAGAGAATAAACTGATCGGCTATCCCCCAAGCTCTAAAATCCCAAAACCCTGGGCGCCGAGATCAACAAAAATACTGATCAGCTGTCCCCCAATCTCTAAACCCCCCCAAACCCTCGGCGTCAAGTTCAATGAATAAACTGATCAGCTATCCCCCAAGCTCTCAACCCCCAATTACCCTGGGCACCTGAGTTCAACAAAAAAACTTATCGACTTTCCTTCAAGCTCTAAGCTTCTAAATACCCCGGGTGCCCGAGTTCAATAAAAAAACTAATCAGTTGTCCCCCAAGCTCTGAACCTCAAAACCCTGGGCGTCAAGTTCAATGAATAAACTGATCAGCTATCCCCAAGCTTTAAACCCCCAAATACCCTGGGCACCCGGGTTCAAAAAAAAAACTTATCGGCTATCCTCCAAACTCTGAGCCCCCAAATACCCTGGGAGCCCGAGTTCAATAAAAAAAACTTATCAGCTACACCTCAAGCTGAAAACCCCTAAAACCCTGGGTGCCCGAGTTCAACAAAAAAACTGATCAGCTTTCCCCCAAGCTCTGAACCCCCAAAACCCTGGGCATCAAGTTCAGAGAATAAACTGATCGGCTATCCCCCAAGCTCTAAAATCCCAAAACCGTGGGCGTCAAGTTCAATGAATAAACTGATCAGTTCTCCCCCAAGCTATAAGCCCCAAAGTACCCTGGGCACTGAGATCAACAAAAAAAATTGATCAGCTAACCCCCAAGCTTTAAACCCCAAAGTACCCTGGGCGCGGAGATCAAGAAAAAAACTGATGAGCTATACCCCAAGCTTGAAAACCCCAAAGTCCCTAGGCACACCCCAGTTCAATGAATAAACTGATCAGCTTTCCCCCAAGCTCTGAACCCCCAAAACCCTCGGCGTCAAGTTCAATGAATAAACTGATCAGCTATCCCCCAAGCTCTCAACCCCCAATTACCCTGGGCACCTGAGTTCAACAAAAAAACTTATCGACTTTCCTTCAAGCTCTAAGCTTCTAAATACCCCGGGTGCCCGAGTTCAATAAAAAAACTAATCAGTTGTCCCCCAAGCTCTGAACCTCAAAACCCTGGGCGTCAAGTTCAATGAATAAACTGATCAGCTATCCCCAAGCTTTAAACCCCCAAATACCCTGGGCACCCGGGTTCAAAAAAAAAACTTATCGGCTATCCTCCAAACTTTGAGCCCCCAAATACCCTGGGAGCCCGAGTTCAATAAAAAAAACTTATCAGCTACACCTCAAGCTGAAAACCCCTAAAACCCTGGGTGCCCGAGTTCAACAAAAAAACTGATCAGCTTTCCCCCAAGCTCTGAACCCCCAAAACCCTGGGCATCAAGTTCAGAGAATAAACTGATCGGCTATCCCCCAAGCTCTAAAATCCCAAAACCGTGGGCGTCAAGTTCAATGAATAAACTGATCAGTTCTTCCCCAAGCTCTAAGCCCCAAAGTACCCTGGGCACTGAGATCAACAAAAAAACTGATCAGCTAACCCCCAAGCTTTAAACCCCAAAGTACCCTGGGCGCGGAGATTAAGAAAAAAACTGATGAGCTATACCCCAAGCTTGAAAACCCCAAAGTCCCTAGGCACACCCTAGTTTAATGAATAAACTGATCAGCTAACCCCCAAGCTGAAAACCCCCAAATACCCTGGGCACCCGAGTTCAACAAAAAAACATATCGGCCACCCTCCAAGCTCGAAGCCTCCAAATACCCTGGGCGCCCGTGTTCAATAAAAAAACTTATCAGCTATCCCCCAAGCTCTGAACCCCCAAAACCCTGGGCGTCAAGTTCAATGAATAAACTGATCAGCTAACCCCCAAGCTTAAAACCCCAAAAACCTCGGCGTCAAGTTCAATGAATAAACTGATCAGCTATCCCCCAAGCTCTCAACCCCCAATTACCCTGGGCACCTGAGTTCAACAAAAAAACTTATCGACTTTCCTTCAAGCTCTAAGCTTCTAAATACCCCGGGTGCCCGAGTTCAATAAAAAAACTAATCAGTTGTCCCCCAAGCTCTGAACCTCAAAACCCTGGGCGTCAAGTTCAATGAATAAACTGATCAGCTATCCCCAAGCTTTAAACCCCCAAATACCCTGGGCACCCGGGTTCAAAAAAAAAACTTATCGGCTATCCTCCAAACTCTGAGCCCCCAAATACCCTGGGAGCCCGAGTTCAATAAAAAAAACTTATCAGCTACACCTCAAGCTGAAAACCCCTAAAACCCTGGGTGCCCGAGTTCAACAAAAAAACTGATCAGTTTTCCCCCAAGCTCTGAACCCCCAAAACCCTGGGCATCAAGTTCAGAGAATAAACTGATCGGCTATCCCCCAAGCTCTAAAATCCCAAAACCGTGGGCGTCAAGTTCAATGAATAAACTGATCAGTTCTCCCCCAAGCTATAAGCCCCAAAGTACCCTGGGCACTGAGATCAACAAAAAAACTGATCAGCTAACCCCCAAGCTTTACACCCCAAAGTACCCTGGGCGCGGAGATCAAGAAAAAAACTGATGAGCTATACCCCAAGCTTGAAAACCCCAAAGTCCCTAGGCACACCCTAGTTCAATGAATAAACTGATCAGCTTTCCCCCAAGCTCTGAACCCCCAAAACCCTCGGCGTCAAGTTCAATGAATAAACTGATCAGCTATCCCCCAAGCTCTCAACCCCCAATTACCCTGGGCACCTGAGTTCAACAAAAAAACTTATCGACTTTCCTTCAAGCTCTAAGCTTCTAAATACCCCGGGTGCCCGAGTTCAATAAAAAAACTAATCAGTTGTCCCCCAAGCTCTGAACCTCAAAACCCTGGGCGTCAAGTTCAATGAATAAACTGATCAGCTATCCCCAAGCTTTAAACCCCCAAATACCCTGGGCACCCGGGTTCAAAAAAAAAACTTATCGGCTATCCTCCAAACTCTGAGCCCCCAAATACCCTGGGAGCCCGAGTTCAATAAAAAAAACTTATCAGCTACACCTCAAGCTGAAAACCCCTAAAACCCTGGGTGCCCGAGTTCAACAAAAAAACTGATCAGCTTTCCCCCAAGCTCTGAACCCCCAAAACCCTGGGCATCAAGTTCAGAGAATAAACTGATCGGCTATCCCCCAAGCTCTAAAATCCCAAAACCGTGGGCGTCAAGTTCAATGAATAAACTGATCAGTTCTTCCCCAAGCTCTAAGCCCCAAAGTACCCTGGGCACTGAGATCAACAAAAAAACTGATCAGCTAACCCCCAAGCTTTAAACCCCAAAGTACCCTGGGCGCGGAGATTAAGAAAAAAACTGATGAGCTATACCCCAAGCTTGAAAACCCCAAAGTCCCTAGGCACACCCTAGTTTAATGAATAAACTGATCAGCTAACCCCCAAGCTGAAAACCCCCAAATACCCTGGGCACCCGAGTTCAACAAAAAAACATATCGGCCACCCTCCAAGCTCGAAGCCTCCAAATACCCTGGGCGCCCGTGTTCAATAAAAAAACTTATCAGCTATCCCCCAAGCTCTGAACCCCCAAAACCCTGGGCGTCAAGTTCAATGAATAAACTGATCAGCTAACCCCCAAGCTTAAAACCCCAAAATACCCTGGGCAACCGAGTTCAACAAAAAAACTTTTCGGCCACCCTCCAAGCTCGAAGCCTCCAAATACCCTCGAAGCCCGAGTTCAATAAAAAAACTTATCAGCTATCCCCGAAGCTGAAAACCACTAATACACTGGGCGTCAAGTTCAATGAATAAACTGATCAGCTATCCCCCAAGCTCTAAACGTCCAAAACCCTAGGCGTCAAGTTCAATGAATAAACTGATCAGCTATCCCCCAAGCTGTAAACCCCCAAGTAACCTGGGCGTCAAGATCAATGAATAAACTGATCAGCTGTTACCCAAGCTGTAAGCCCCCAAATACCCTGGGAGCCCGAGTTCAATAAAAAAAACTTATCAGCTACACCTCTAGCTGAAAACCCCTAAAACCCTGGGTGCCCGAGTTCAACAAAAAAACTGATCAGCTTTCCCCCAAGCTCTGAACCCCCAAAACCCTGGGCATCAAGTTCAGAGAATAAACTGATCGACTATCCCCCAAGCTCTAAAATCCCAAAACCGTGGGCGTCAAGTTCAATGAATAAACTGATCAGTTCTCCCCCAAGCTCTAAGCCCCCAAGTACCCTGGGCACTGAGATCAACAAAAAAACTGATCAGCTAACCCCCAAGCTTTAAACCCCAAAGTACCCTGGACGCGGAGATCAAGAAAAAAACTGATGAGCTATACCCCAAGCTTGAAAACCCCAAAGACCCTAGGCACACCCTAGTTCAATGAATAAACTGATCAGCTATCCCCCAAGCTCTGAACCTCAAAACCCTGGGCGTCAAGTTCAACGAATAAACTGATCAGCTATCCCCCAATCTCTAAACCTCCAAAACCCTGGGCGTCAAGTTCAACGAATTAACTGAACATCTATCCCCCAAGCTCTAAAATCCCAAAACCGTGGGCGTCAAGTTCAATGAGTAAACTAATCAGTTCTCCCCCAAGCTCTAAGCCCCCAAGTACCCTGGGCGCTGAGATCAACAAAAAAACTTATCGGCCACCCTCCAAACTCGAAGCCTCCAAATGCGCTGGGCGCCCGAGTTCAATAAAAAAACTTATCAGCTATCCCCGAAGCTGAAAACCACTAAGACTCTGAGCGTCAAGTTCAATGAATAAACTGATCAGCTATCCCCCAAGCTCTAAACGTCCAAAACCCTAGGCGACAAGTTCAATGAATAAACTGATCAGCTATCCCCTAAGCTATAAACCACCAAATATCCTGGGCTGATGAGTTCAATAAAAAAACTGATCACCTATCCCCCAAGCTCTGAACCCACAGGTACCCTGGGCACCTGAGTTCAACAAAGAAACTGATCCGCTGTCACCCAAGCTGTAAACCTACAAGTTCCATGGGCGACAACTTCAATGATAAAACTGATCAGCTATCCCCCAAGCTCTGAACCCCCAAGTACCCTGAGCCCCGAGATTAACAAAAAAACTGATCAGCCTTCCCACAAGCTGAAAACCCTTGAAGCCCTGGGTGCCCGAGTTCAACAAAAGAAACTTATCGGTTATCCCCAAGCTGAAACCCCCTAAAGCCCTGGGCACCGAGATCAACAAAAATACTGATCAGCTGTCCCCCAATCTCTAAACCCCCCAAAACCCTGGGCGTCAAGTTCACTGAATGAACTGATCAGCTATCCCCCAAGCTCTAAACCCCCAAAACCCTCGGCGTCAAGTTCAATGAATAAACTGATCAGCTATCCCCCAAGCTCTAAGCCCCAAAATAACCGTGGCACCTGAGTTAAATAAAAAAACTTATCAGCTATCCCCCAAGCTCTAAGCCCTCAAAACCTTGGAGGTCAAGTTTAATGAATAACTTGATCAGCTAACCCCCAAGTACCCTTGGCGCCGAGATCAACGAAAAAACTGATCAGCCTTCCCTCAAGCTTTAATCACCCAAATACCCTGTGCACCCGAGTTCGACAAAAAAACTTTTCAGCTATCCTTCAAGCTCTAAGCCCCCAAATACCCTGGGCGCCCGAGTTCTATAAAAAAAACTTATCAGCTATCCCCCAAGCTGAAAACCCCTAAAGCCCTGGTCGTAAAATTCAATAAATAATTTGATCAGCTATCCCCCAAGCTCTAATCTCCCAAAACCCTGGACGTCCGAGGTCAACGAGAAAACTGATCAGCTATCACCCAAGCTCTAAACCCCCAAAACCCTGAACGTAAATTTCAATGAATAATCGGTTCAGCTATCATCCAAGCTCTAAACCCCCAAAACCCTGGGCGTAGAATTCAATGAATACTCTGATCAGCTATCCCCCAAGCTCTAAACCTCAAAACCCTGGGTGTCAAGTTCAATGAATAAACTGATCAGCTATCCCCCGAACTGTAAACCTCTGCCGACCAGTTTTTTTATTGAACTCGGGTGCCCAGGGTATTTGGGGGTTTAGAGCTTGGGATATAGCTGATCAGTTTTTTTGTTGAACTCAGGCGCCCAGGGATTTGGAAGTTTAGAGCTTGGGGAATAGCCGACTAGTTTTTTTTTTTTTTTTTTTTTTAACTCGGCCACCCAGGGTATCTGGGGGTTTAGAGCTTAAGGGATAGCCGACCAGTTTTTTTGTTGAACTCAGGCACCTAAGCTATTTGGAGGTTTAGAGCTTGGGGGATAGCTAACCAGTTTTTCAAGCTGTACAACCCAATAACCCTAGGCGTCCAGGTTTTTTTTCCTCAAACGTTGAATAAATTAATAATTGATTCCTCAAGCTTTACACCCCAAAAGCGCTTTGCGTCTCGCTTTTTTTGATAAATAAATCATAAAATAAGCAAACAATTCATCCCCCAAACTCTAGAACCAAAAAACGCTGGGCGTTTAGGCTTTTTTTCTGAAATGATAAATAAATGAATTAACCCCCCAAGCTCAACAACCCAATAACTCTGGGAGTCAGGGCTATTATTATTTTTTTCTTAAATGATTCATAAATATACAAACGATCCCTAAAGATCTCAAACCTGAAAGCGTTGTGTATCTTGGTTTCTTTAATAAAACAGCTATAAAATAAATAAACAACTAAACCCCTTTGTAAAGCCTGGAGGCCCAGCGTTATTGAGATGTAAAGTTTGGGGGATTAATCGTTTATTTATTTTATGATTTTTTCATGAAAAAAAACCATGGTGCCTAGCGTTGTTGGGTTGTAGATCTTGGAGGGTAGATATTTTATTTTTTTATTATTTGTAAGAAAAAAAAGCCTTAGAAGCTCGACGTTATTGGGTTGTAGAGCTTCAGGGGTAGGTGGTTTATTTATTTATCATAAAAAAAAAAAAAGCGGAGATGCCCAGCGTTATTGGTTTATAGAGTTTGGGGATCGATTTTTCATTTATTTATTAATTATTATTCACGAAATAAAAAAAAAAAAAACACCCGGACGCCCAGCGTTGTTGGGTTGTAGAGCTTGGGGGGTTGATTGCTTATTTATTTTTCATTTTAGAAAAAAAAAACCCGCGTACGATCGGCGTCATTGAGTTGTAGAGCTTGAGGGGTAGGTTGTTTATTTATTTATCATTTCAGAAAAAAAGCCTGGTTGCCCAGCGTTATTGAGTTGTAGAGCTTAGGGATCGATTTTTTATTTGTTTATCATTCAAGGAAAAAAAAAATTAACCAGATGCCCAGCCTTATTGGGTTCAAGAGTTTGGGGATGAATTGTTTGTTTATTGTATGATTTATTTATCAAAAAAACCGAGACGCAAAGCGCTTTTGGGGTGTAAAGTTTGAGGAATCGAATGTTAATTTATTCAACGTTTGAGGAAAAAGAAAAACCCAGGACGCAAAGAGTTATTGAGTTGTACAGCTTGGAGGGTAGATTGTTTATTTTTTTATTATTTGAAAGAAATAAAAGCCTTAGAAGCTCGACGTTATTGGGTTGTAGAGCTTCAGTGGTAGGTGGTTTATTTATTGATCATTACAAAAAAAAAAAAAAAAGCCGGAATGCCCAGCGTTATTGGTTTATAGAGTTTGAGGATCGATTTTTCATTTATTTATTAATTATTATTCACGAAATAAAAAAAAAACACCCGGACGCCCAGCGTTATTGGGTTGTAGAGCTTGGGGGGTTGATTGTTTATTTATTTATCATTTCAGAAAAAAAGCCTTGTTGCCCAGTGTTATTGGTTTGTAGAGCTCGGGAGGTAAACTGTTTATTTATTTATCATTTTAGAAAAAAAACCTGGTCGCCCAGCGTTACTGGGTTGTAGAGCTTGGGAATCAATCTTGTAACTATTTATCATTCAAGAAGAAAAAAAAATACCTGGATGCCCAGCATTATTACGTTGTAGATCTTGGAGGGTGAATTGCTTATTTATTTCTCATTTTAGAGAAAAAAAAACCCACGTACGATCGGCGTCATTGGGTTGTAGAGCTTGAGGGGTAGGTTGTTTATTTATTTATCATTTTAGAAAAAAAGCCTGGTGCCCAGCGTTATTGAGTTGTAGAGCTTAGGGATCAATTTTTTATTTGTTCATCATTCAAGGAAAAAAAAAAAATACCCAGATGCCCAGCCTTATTGGGTTCTAGAGTTTGGGGATGAATTGTTTGTTTATTGTATCATTTATTTATCAAAAAAACCGAGACGCAAAGCGCTTTTGGAGTGTAAAGCTTGAAGAATCGAATGTTAATTTATTCAACGTTTGAGGAAAAAGAAAAACCCAGGATGCACAGAGTTATTGGGTTGTAGAGCTTGGGGGGTGGATTATTTATTTATTTATTATTTGAGAGCAAAAAAGCCTCGACGCTCGACGTTATTGAGTTGTAGAGCTTGAGGGAAGGTTGTTTTTTTATTTATCATTTCAGAAAAAAACCCAGGAAGCACAGCATACGTTATTGGGTTGTAGAACTTGGGGGGTAGATTGTTTATTTATTTATTATTTGAGAGCAAAAAAGCCCGGACGCTTGACGTTATCCGAGTTGTAGAGCTTGAGGGCAGGTTGTTTATTTCTTTATCATTTCAGAAAAAAGCCCAGACGCCCAGCGTTATTGGGTTGTAGAGTTTGGGAGGTAGATTGTTTATTTATTTATCATTTCAAAAAAAAATCCCTGGATGCCCAGCATTATTGGGTTGTAGAGCTTGGGAGGTAGATTGTTTATTTATTTTTCATTTCAGAGAAAAAAAAAACCCGCGTACACTCGGCGTTGTTGGGTTGTAGAGCTTGAAGTGTAGGTTGTTTATTTATTCATTATTTGAGAGGAAAAAAAGCTGCGGACGCTCAACGTTATTGAGTTATAGAGCTTGGGGGTGGTTGTTTATTTATTTATCATTTCAGAAAAAAATAAAAAATAAAAGCCTGGAGGCTCAGCGTTATTGAGATGCAAAGTTTGGGGATTATTCGTTTATTTATTTTATGATTTATTTATCAAAAAACCCGAGACGCACAGCGCTTTTGGGTTGTAGAGCTTGGGGGATCGATTGTTTATTTTTATTAAAAAAAAAAAAAAAGATCTGTAGTATACAAAATAAATAAATAAACTAACGCAATAAAACCTAAATTTGAATCTAATAATTATTCAACCGTATCCTGATTAGGAATCTGACGGAGAGTCGTGCGACCAAGCCAAAACGACTTTGAAGTGCAGCCGTCGGCGAGTCAAGATGCAGGCTGACTATAGAAGTTGGCCTGCCGTGCTGCATTCGACCGACGACATCTGAGGCCCGAGCGAACCACGTGGTTCGCTCTCAGCTGACGCCTAACTCGCCGGCCGCGGGCCGCGGTGTCAACGCCGCGACTCGCACCTACACCTTATAATTAATAATACAACAATCTTAGTCGATGCAGGCCACATTGATTGTTGTTATATATATTTGTTAGATTTATTGATTCACTTTTTTATTTTTGTTATTTACTGAAAGTTATGAAATGTTGAATGAATTTTTTTTTGTCATGATAAAAATGTGGGTTTTGTCGTACCTTTTTTGTGCGCGCACGAGTGAGCTGACAATTTATTTTTTAATTTAAAAAAAATTATCTATTAGGTACAATTTTTTATTGATAATCTCAAATCCCGATATTTTTTGCGGGCCCTTTATTTTCAGAAAGTAGCGACGGCCCTGGTTATCGACATTGCAGAGCGCTTAGTTACTATTTTCGCCGTCTGCAAAACTCGTGGCGCAATAGTCGAATCGCTTGTCTCTCCAGGGTCCTGAGCACTCTTAACGTGCAGGACTCTCTTCTGCTTCTCCTGGCCCGACGGCGCGTGCGACGTGCGGCAAGGAGCCTACGTCACAGAGTAAACAGTCGCTGGGTGCAGTAGTAATGCGAGCGCGATTTGTAGAATTTTGCGTTTTATTTATCTTTCTTTCTTTTCCTTTCTTTTCCTCGCTTTATGTTTTGCAAGATTGCTGCAACCGGACGACGTAGTTAGGAAGAAGGATTGGATTAAAATAGCGTAGGGGATTATCACGGTCAGCAGCCGACGGTTGTTGTTGTTTAAGTCTATTATAATAGCTGCTTCGTTTTGCTATCTCGCGACTTTATATTTTTCTAGTTAGCTACAACTGCCCGAGTGACTTTAGGGAGTTCAACAATAAAACTGATCGGCTATCCTCCAAGCTCTAAACCCCAAAACCCTGGGCGCCGAGATCAACGAAAAAACTGATCAGCCTTCCCTCAAGCTTAAAACACCCAAATACCCTATGCACCCGAGTTCAACAAAAAAACTTATCGGCTATCCTCCGAGTTCTAAGCCCCCAAATACCCTGGGCGCCCGAGTTACATAAAAAAAACTGGTCAGCTATCCCCCAAGCTGTAAACCCACAAATTCCCTGGGCGCCCGAGTTCAATAAAAAAACTTATCAGCTATCCCCCAAGCTGAAAACCCCTAAAAGCCTGGGTGCCCAAATTCATCAAAAAAACTGATCGGCTATCTCCCAGGTTTAAGCCGCCAGAACCCTGGGCGTCAAGTTCAATGAAAAAACGTATCAGCTATCCCCCAAGCTGAAAATCCCTAAAAGCCTGGGTGCCCAAGTTCATCAAAAAAACTGATCGGCTGCCCCCCAAGCTCTAAACCCCCAAAACCCAGGGCGTCAAGTTCAATGAATAAACTGATCAGCTCTCTCCCAGGTTTAAGCCGCCAGAACCCTGGGCGTCAAGTTCACTGAATGAACTTATCAGCTATCCCCCAAGCTCTCAACCCCCAAATACCCTGGGCACCCGAGTTCAATAAAAAAAACTAATCGGTTATCCCCAAGCTGAAACCCCCTAAAGCCCTGGGTGCCAAAGTTCAACAATAAAACTGATCGGCTGTCCCTCAAGCTCTGAACCCCCAAAACCCTGGGCGCCGAGATCAACAAAAATACTGATGAGCTGTCTGAAAATCTTTTAACCCCCCAAGACCCTGGGCATCAAGTTCAATGAATAAAATGATCAGCTATCCCCCAAGCTCCTAACCCCCAAGTACCCTGAGCACCGAGATCAACAAACAACTGATCTGCTGTCCCCCAAGCTGTAAACACAAAAATTCCCTGGCCGCCCGAAATCAATAAAAAAAACCTATCGGCTATCCCCAAGCTGAAAAACCCAAAAGCCCTGGGTGCCCGAGTTCAACAATAAAACAGATCGGCTGTCCCCCAAGCTCTGAACCCCCAAAACCGTGGGCGCCGAGATCAACAAAAATACTGATCAGCTGTCCCCCAATCTCTAAACCCCCCAAAACCCTGGGCGTCAAGTTCACTGAATGAACTGATCAGCTATCCCCCAAGCTCCTAACCCCCAAGTACCCTGGGCGCCAAGATCAACAAAAAAACTGATCTGCTCTCCCCCAAGCTGTAAACACACAAATTCACTGGCCGCCCGAGTTCAACAAAAAAACTGATCAGCTATCCCCCAAGCTCTAAGCCCCCAAATACCCTGGGTGCCCGAGTTCAATAAAAAAAACTAATCGGTTATCCCCAAGCTGAAACCCCCTAAAGCCCTGGGTGCCAAAGTTCAACAATAAAACTGTTCGGCTGTCCCCCAAGCTCTGAACCCCCAAAACCCTGGGCGCCAAGATCAACAAAAAAACTGATCTGCTCTCCCCCAAGCTGTAAACACACTAATTCCCTGGCCGCCCGAGTTCAACAAAAAAACTGATCAGCTATCCCCCAAGCTCTAAGCCCCCAAATACCCTGGGTGCCCGAGTTCACTAAAAAAAACTAATCGGTTATCCCCAAGCTGAAACCCCCTAAAGCCCTGGGTGCCAAAGTTGTACAATAAAACTGATCGGCTGTCCCCCAAGCTCTGAACCCCCAAAACCCTGGGCGCCGAGATCAACAAAAAAACTGATCTGCTCTCCCCCAAGCTGTAAACACACAAATTCCCTGGCCGCCCGAGTTCAACAAAAAAACTGATCAGCTATCCCCCAAGCTCTAAGCCCCCAAATACCCTGGGTGCCCGAGTTCAATAAAAAAAACTAATCGGTTATCCCCAAGCTGAAACCCCCTAAAGCCCTGGGTGCCAGAGTTGTACAATAAAACTGATCGGCTGTCCCCCAAGCTCTAAGCCCCCGAAACTCTGGGCGTCAAGTTCAATAAAAAAACTGATCAGCTATCCCATAAGCTCTAATCCCTCAAATACGCTGGGCGCCCGAGTTCAATAAAAAAACTGATCCGCTCTCCCCCAAGCTCTAAACCCCCAAAACCCTTGGCGTCAAGTTCAATGAATAAACTGATCAGCTTACCCCCAATCTCTGAACCCTCAAATAAGCTGGGCGCCCGAGTTCAATAAAAATACTGATCAGCTGTCCCCCAATCTCTAAACCCCCCAAAACCCTGGGCGTCAAGTTCACTGAATGAACTGATCAGCTATCCCCCAAGCTCCTAACCCCTAAGTACCCTGGGCGCCAAGATCAACAAAAAAACTGATCTGCTCTCCCCCAAGCTGTAAACACACAAATTCCATGGCCGCCCGAGTTCAACAAAAAAACTGATCAGCTATCCCCCAAGCTCTAAGCCTCCAAATACCCTTGGCGCCCGAGTTCAATAAAAAAACTTATCAGCTATCCCCCAAGCTGAAAAGACCTAAAACCCTGGGCGTCAAGTTCAATGAATATACCGATCAGCTATCCCCCAAGCACTAAGCCCCCAAAACTCTGGGCGTCAAGTTCAATAAAAAAACTGATCAGCTATCCCATAAGCTCTTAACCCTCAAATACGCTGGGCGCCCGAGTTCAATAAAAAAACTGATCCGCTCTCCCCCAAGCTCTAAACCCCCAAAACCCTTGGCGTCAAGTTCAATGAATAAACTGATCAGCTTACCCCCAATCTCTGAACCCTCAAATAAGCTGGGCGCCCGAGTTCAATAAAAATACTGATCGGCTATCCCCCAAGCTCTAAACTCCAAAACCCTGGGCGTTAAATTCGATAAAAAAACTGTTCAGCTATCCCCCAAGCTCTAAACCCAAAAAACCCTGAACGTTAAGTTTTATGAATAAACTGATCAGCTAACCCCCCAGCTCTGAACCTCCAAGTTCCCTGGGTACGAGATCAACGAAAAAACTGATCAGCCTTTTCTCAAGCTTTAAACACCCAAATACCCTGTGCTATCGAGTTCAACAAAAAATTTTATCGGCTATCCTCCAAGCTCTAAGCCCCCAAATGCTGATCTGCTGTCCCCCAAGCTCTAAACCCACAGGTACCCTGGGCACCTGAGTTCAACGAAAAAACTGATCTGCTGTCCCCCAAGCTGTAAACCCTTAAATTCCCTGGCCGCCCGAAATCAATAAAAAAAACTTATCGGCTATCCCCAAGCTGAAAACCCCAAAAGCCCTGGGTGCCCGATTTCAACAATAAAACTGATCGGCTGTCCCCCAAGCTCTGAACTCCCAAAACCGTGGGCGCCGAGATCAACAAAAATACTGATCAGCTGTCCCCCAATCTCTAAACCCCCGAAAACCCTGGGCGTCAAGTTCACTGAATGAACTTATCAGCTATCCCTCAAGCTCTCAACCCCCAAATACCCTGGGCACCCGAGTTCAATAAAAAAAACTAATCGGTTATCCCCAAGCTGAAACCCCCTAAAGCCCTGGGTGCCAAAGTTCAACAATAAAACTGATCGGCTGTCCCCCAAGCTCTGAACCCCCAAAACCCTGGGCGCCGAGATCAACAAAAATACTGATTAGCTGTCCCCCAATCTCTAAACCCCCCAAGACCCTGGGTGCCGAGATCAACGAAAAAACTGATCAGCTATCCCCTAAGCTCTAAACCTCCAAATACCCTGGGCGCCCAAGTTCAATAAAAAAACTTATCAGCTATCCCCAAAGCTGAAAACCCCTAAAAGCCTGGTTGCCCGAGTTCATCAAAAAAACTGATCGGCTGTCCCCCAAGCTCTGAACCCCCAAAACCCAGGGCGTCAAGTGCAATGAATAAACTGATCAGCTATCTCCCAGAATTAAGCCGCACGAACCCTGGGCGTCAAGTTCAATGAAAAAACTGATTAGCTATCCCCCAAGCTCTAAGCCCCAAAATAAATGTGGCGCCTGGGTTCGATAAAAAAACTTATCAGCTATCTCCCAAGCTCTAAACCTCCAAATACCCTGGGCACCTGAGTTCAACGAAAAAACTGATCTGCTGTCCCCAAAGCTGTAAACCCTCCTATTCCCTGGACGTCAAAATCAATGATAAAACTGATCAGCTTTCCCCCAAGCTCTGAACCCCCATGTACCCTGAGCCCCGAGATCAACGAAAAAACTGATCAGCCTTCCCACAAGCTGTAAACCCCTAAAGCCCTGGGTGCCCGAGTTCAACAATAAAACTAATCGGCTGTCCCCCAAGCTCTGAACCCCCAAAACCCTGGGCGCCGAGATCAACAAAAATACTGATGAGCTGTCTGAAAATCTTTTAACCCCCCAAGACCCTGGGCATCAAGATCAATGAATAAAATGATCAGCTATCCCCCAAGCTCCTAACCCCCAAGTACCCTGAGCACCGAGATCAACAAACAACTGATCTGCTGTCCCCCAAGCTGTAAACACAAAAATTCCCTGGCCGCCCGAAATCAATAAAAAAAACCTATCGGCTATCCCCAAGCTGAAAACCCCAAAAGCCCTGGGTGCCCGAGTTCAACAATAAAACTGATCGGCTGTCCCCCAAGCTCTGAACCCCCAAAACCGTGGGCGCCGAGATCAACAAAAATACTGATCAGCTGTCCCCCAATCTCTAAACCCCCCAAAACCCTGGGCGTCAAGTTCACTGAATGAACTGATCAGCTATCCCCCAAGCTCTAAACCCCCAAAACCCTGGGAGTCAAGTTCGATGAATAAACTGATCAGCTATCCCCCAAGCTCTAAACCCCCAAATACCCTGGGCGCCCGAGTTCAACAAAAAAACTAATCGGCCATCCTCCAAGCTCTAAGCCTCCAAATACCCTGGGCGCCCGAGTTCAATAAAAAAACTTATCAGCTATCCCCCAAGCTGAAAAGACCTAAAACCCTGGGCGTCAAGTTCAATGAATATACCGATCAGCTATCCCCCAAGCTCTAAGCCCCCAAAACCCTGGGAGTCAAGTTCAATGAATAAACTGATCAGCTATCCCCCAAGCTCTACGCCAAAACCCTGGGCTTCAAGTCCAATCAATAAACTGATCTGCTATCCCTCAAGCTCCAAACCCCCAAGTACCCTGGGCACCGAGATAAACAAAAATACTGATCAGCTATCCCCCAAGCTCTAAACTTCCAAATACCCTGGGCGCTGAGATCAACAAAAATACTGATCAGCTATCCCCCAAGCTCTAAACCTCCCAAAACCCTGGGCGTCAAGTTCAATGAATAAACGGATCAGCTATCCCTTAAGCTCTAAGCCTCAAAATAACCGTGGCGCCTGAGTTCAATAAAAAAACTTATCAGCTATGCCCCAAGCTCTACACCACCAAATACCCTGGGCATCCGAGTTACATGAAAAAAACTGGTCAGCTATCCCCCAAGCTGTAAACCAATAAATTCCCTGGGCGCTCGAGTTCAACAAAAAAACGGAACAGCTACCTTCCCAAGCTCTAAGCCCCCAAGTATCCTGGGCGCCGAGATCAACGAAAAAACTGATCAGCCTTCCCTCAAGCTTAAAACACTCAAATACCCTGTGCACCCGAATACACCAAAAAAACTTATCGGCTATCCTCCGAGTTCTAAGCCCCTAAATACCCTGGGCGCCCAAGTAACATAAAAAAAACTCGTCAGCTTTCCCCCAAGCTGTAAACCCGCAAATTTCCTGGGCGCCCGAGTTCAATAAAAAAACTTATCAGCTATCCCCAAAGCTGAAAACCCCTAAAAGCCTGGGTGCCCAATCATCAAAAAAACTGATCGGCTATCCCCCAAGCTCTAAGCCCCAAAATAACCGTGGCGCCTGAGTTCAATAAAAAAACTTATCAGCTATCCCCCAAGCTCTAAGCTACCAGAACCCTGGGCGTCAACTTCAATGAATAAACTGATCAGCTATCCCCTAAGCTCTAAACCCACAGGTACCCTGGGCACCGAGATCAACAAAAAAACTGATCTGCTGTCCCCCAAGCTGTAAACCCTCAAATTCCCTGGACGTCAAGTTCAATGATAAAACTGATCAGCTATCCCCCAAGCTCTAAACCCACAGGTACCCTGGGCACCAAGATCAACAAAAAAACTGATCTGCTGCCCCCCAAGCTGTAAACCCTCAAATTCCCTGGACGTCAAGTTCAATGATTAAACTGATCAGCTATCCCCCAAGCTGAAAACCCCTAAAAGCCTGGGTGCCCGAGTTCATCAAAAAAACTGATCGGCTGTCCCCCAAGCTCTAAACCCCCAAAACCAGGGCGTCAAGTTCAATGAATAAACTGATCAGCTTACCCCCAATCTCTGAACCCTCAAATAAGCTGGGCGCCCGAGTTCAATAAAAATACTGATCAGCTGTCCCCCAATCTCTAAGCCCCCCAAAACCCTGGGCGTCAAGTTCACTGAATGAACTGATCAGCTATCCCCCAAGCTCCTAACCCCCAAGTACCCTGGGCGCCAAGATCAACAAAAAAACTGATCTGCTCTCCCCCAAGCTGTAAACACACAAATTCCCTGGCCGCCCGAGTTCAACAAAAAAACTGATCAGCTATCCCCCAAGCTCTAAGCCCCTAAATACCCTGGGCGCCCGAGTTCAATAAAAAAAACTAATCGGTTATCCCCAAGCTGAAACCCCCTAAAGCCCTGGGTGCCCAAGTTCAACAATAAAACTGATCGGCTGTCCCCCAAGCTCTGAACCCCCAAAACCCTGGGCGCCGAGATCAACAAAAATACTGATTAGCTGTCCCCCAATCTCTAAACCTCCCAAGACCCTGGGTGTCAAGTTCACAGAATGAACTGATCAGCTATCCCCCAAACTCTAAACCCCCAAAACCCTGGGAGTCAAGTTCAATGAATAAACTGATCAGCTATCCCCCAAGCTCTACGCCAAAACCCTGGGCTTCAAGTCCAATCAATAAACTGATCTGCTATCCCTCAAGCTCCAAACCCCCAAGTACCCTGGGCACCGAGATAAACAAAAATACTGATTAGCTATCCCCCAAGCTCTAAACTTCCAAATACCCTGGGCGCTGAGATCAACAAAAATACTGATCAGCTATCCCCCAAGCTCTAAACCTCCCAAAACCCTGGGCGTCAAGTTCAATGAATAAACGGATCAGCTATCACTTAAGCTCTAAGCCTCAAAATAACCGTGGCGCCTGAGTTCAATAAAAAAACTTATCAGCTATGCCCCAAGCTCTACACCACCAAATACCCTGGGCATCCGAGTTACATGAAAAAAACTGGTCAGCTATCCCCCAAGCTGTAAACCAATAAATTCCCTGGGCGCTCGAGTTCAACAAAAAAACGGAACAGCTACCTTCCCAAGCTCTAAGCCCCCAAGTATCCTGGGCGCCGAGATCAACGAAAAAACTGATCAGCCTTCCCTCAAGCTTAAAACACTCAAATACCCTGTGCACCCGAATACACCAAAAAAACTTATCGGCTATCCTCCGAGTTCTAAGCCCCTAAATACCCTGGGCGCCCAAGTAACATAAAAAAAACTCGTCAGCTTTCCCCCAAGCTGTAAACCCGCAAATTTCCTGGGCGCCCGAGTTCAATAAAAAAACTTATCAGCTATCCCCAAAGCTGAAAACCCCTAAAAGCCTGGGTGCCCGAGTCATCAAAAAAACTGATCGGCTGTCCCCCAAGCTCTAAACCCCCAAAACCCTGGGCGTCAAGTTCACTGAATGAACTGATCAGCTATCCCCCAAGCTCCTAACCCCCAAGTACCCTGGGCGCCAAGATCAACAAAAAAACTGATCTGCTCTCCCCCAAGCTGTAAACACACAAATTCCATGGCCGCCCGAGTTCAACAAAAAAACTGATCAGCTATCCCCCAAGCTCTAAGCCTCCAAATACCCTGGGCGCCCGAGTTCAATAAAAAAACTGATCAGCTATCCCATAAGCTCTAAACCCTCAAATACGCTGGGCGCCCGAGTTCAATAAAAAAACTGATCCGCTCTCCCCCAAGCTCTAAACCCCCAAAACCCTTGGCGTCAAGTTCAATGAATAAACTGATCAGCTTACCCCCAATCTCTGAACCCTCAAATAAGCTGGGCGCCCGAGTTCAATAAAAATACTGATCGGCTATCCCCCAAGCTCTAAACTCCAAAACCCTGGGCGTTAAATTCGATAAAAAAACTGTGCAGCTATCCCCCAAGCTCTAAACCCAAAAAACCCTGAACGTTAAGTTTTATGAATAAACTGATCAGCTAACCCCCCAGCTCTGAACCTCCAAGTTCCCTGGGTACGAGATCAACGAAAAAACTGATCAGCCTTTTCTCAAGCTTTAAACACCCAAATACCCTGTGCTATCGAGTTCAACAAAAAATTTTATCGGCTATCCTCCAAGCTCTATGCCCCCAAATGCTGATCTGCTGTCCCCCAAGCTCTAAACCCACAGGTACCCTGGGGACCTGAGTTCAACGAAAAAACTGATCTGCTGTCCCCCAAGCTGTAAACCCACAAATTCCCTGGCCGCCCGAAATCAATAAAAAAAACTTATCGGCTATCCCCAAGCTGAAAACCCCAAAAGCCCTGGGTGCCAGATTTCAACAATAAAACTGATCGGCTGTCCCCCAAGCTCTGAACTCCCAAAACCGTGGGCGCCGAGATCAACAAAAATACTGATCAGCTGTCCCCCAATCTCTAAACCCCCGAAAACCCTGGGCGTCAAGTTCACTGAATGAACTTATCAGCTATCCCTCAAGCTCTCAACCCCCAAATACCCTGAGAACCCGAGTTCAATAAAAAAAACTAATCGGTTATCCCCAAGCTGAAACCCCCTAAAGCCCTGGGTGCCAAAGTTCAACAATAAAACTGATCGGCTGTCCCCCAAGCTCTGAACCCCCAAAACCCTGGGCGCCGAGATCAACAAAAATACTGATTAGCTGTCCCCCAATCTCTAAACCCCCCAAGACCCTGGGTGCCGAGATCAACGAAAAAACTGATCAGCCTTCCCACAAGCTGTAAACCCCTAAAGCCCTGGGTGCCCGAGTTCAACAATAAAACTAATCGGCTGTCCCCCAAGCTCTGAACCCCCAAAACCCTGGGCGCCGAGATCAACAAAAATACTGATGAGCTGTCTGAAAATCTTTTAACCCCCCAAGACCCTGGGCATCAAGATCAATGAATAAAATGATCAGCTATCCCCCAAGCTCCTAACCCCCAAGTACCCTGAGCACCGAGATCAACAAACAACTGATCTGCTGTCCCCCAAGCTGTAAACACAAAAATTCCCTGGCCGCCCGAAATCAATAAAAAAAACCTATCGGCTATCCCCAAGCTGAAAACCCCTAAAAGCCTGGGTGCCCGAGTCATCAAAAAAACTGATCGGCTGTCCCCCAAGCTCTAAACCCCCAAAACCCTGGGCGTCAAGTTCACTGAATGAACTGATCAGCTATCCCCCAAGCTCCTAACCCCCAAGTACCCTGGGCGCCAAGATCAACAAAAAAACTGATCCGCTCTCCCCCAAGCTGTAAACACACAAATTCCATGGCCGCCCGAGTTCAACAAAAAAACTGATCAGCTATCCCCCAAGCTCTAAGCCTCCAAATACCCTGGGCGCCCGAGTTCAATAAAAAAACTGATCAGCTATCCCATAAGCTCTAAACCCTCAAATACGCTGGGCGCCCGAGTTCAATAAAAATACTGATCGGCTATCCCCCAAGCTCTAAACTCCAAAACCCTGGGCGTTAAATTCGATAAAAAAACTGTTCAGCTATCCTCCAAGCTCTAAACCCAAAAAACCCTGAACGTTCAGTTTTATGAATAAACTGATCAGCTAACCCCCCAGCTCTGAACCTCCAAGTTCCCTGGGTACGAGATCAACGAAAAAACTGATCAGCCTTTTCTCAAGCTTTAAACACCCAAATACCCTGTGCTATCGAGTTCAACAAAAAATTTTATCGGCTATCCTCCAAGCTCTAAGCCCCCAAATGCTGATCTGCTGTCCCCCAAGCTCTAAACCCACAGGTACCCTGGGCACCTGAGTTCAACGAAAAAACTGATCTGCTGTCCCCCAAGCTGTAAACCCACAAATTCCCTGGCCGCCCGAAATCAATAAAAAAAACTTATCGGCTATCCCCAAGCTGAAAACCCCAAAAGCCCTGGGTGCCAGATTTCAACAATAAAACTGATCGGCTGTCCCCCAAGCTCTGAACTCCCAAAACCGTGGGCGCCGAGATCAACAAAAATACTGATCAGCTGTCCCCCAATCTCTAAACCCCCGAAAACCCTGGGCGTCAAGTTCACTGAATGAACTTATCAGCTATCCCTCAAGCTCTCAACCCCCAAATACCCTGGGAACCCGAGTTCAATAAAAAAAACTAATCGGTTATCCCCAAGCTGAAACCCCCTAAAGCCCTGGGTGCCAAAGTTCAACAATAAAACTGATCGGCTGTCCCCCAAGCTCTGAACCCCCAAAACCCTGGGCGCCGAGATCAACAAAAATACTGATTAGCTGTCCCCCAATCTCTAAACCCCCCAAGACCCTGGGTGCCGAGATCAACGAAAAAACTGATCAGCTATCCCCTAAGCTCTAAACCTCCAAATACCTTGGGCGCCCGAGTTCAATAAAAAAACTTATCAGCTATCCCCCAAGCTGAAAACCCCTAAAAGCCTGGTTGCCCGAGTTCATCAAAAAAACTGATCGGCTGTCCCCCAAGCTCTGAACCCCCAAAACCCAGGGCGTCAAGTGCAATGAATAAACTGATCAGCTATCTCCCAGGTTTAAGCCGCACGAACCCTGGGCGTCAAGTTCGATGAAAAAACTGATTAGCTATCCCCCAAGCTCTAAGCCCCAAAATAAATGTGGCGCCTGGGTTCGATAAAAAAACTTATCAGCTATCTCCCAAGCTCTAAACCTCCAAATACCCTGGGCACCTGAGTTCAACGAAAAAACTGATCTGCTGTCCCCAAAGCTGTAAACCCTCCTATTCCCTGGACGTCAAAATCAATGATAAAACTGATCAGCTTTCCCCCAAGCTCTGAACCCCCATGTACCCTGAGCCCCGAGATCAACGAAAAAACTGATCAGCCTTCCCACAAGCTGTAAACCCCCAAAACCCTGGGCGCCGAGATCAACAAAAATACTGATGAGCTGTCTGAAAATCTTTTAACCCCCCAAGACCCTGGGCATCAAGATCAATGAATAAAATGATCAGCTATCCCCCAAGCTCCTAACCCCCAAGTACCCTGAGCACCGAGATCAACAAACAACTGATCTGCTGTCCCCCAAGCTGTAAACACAAAAATTCCCTGGCCGCCCGAAATCAATAAAAAAAACCTATCGGCTATCCCCAAGCTGAAAACCCCAAAAGCCCTGGGTGCCCGAGTTCAACAATAAAACTGATCGGCTGTCCCCCAAGCTCTGAACCCCCAAAACCGTGGGCGCCGAGATCAACAAAAATACTGATCAGCTGTCCCCCAATCTCTAAACCCCCCAAAACCCTGGGCGTCAAGTTCACTGAATGAACTGATCAGCTATCCCCCAAGCTCTAAACCCCCAAAACCCTGGGAGTCAAGTTCGATGAATAAACTGATCAGCTATCCCCCAAGCTCTAAACCCCCAAATACCCTGGGCGCCCGAGTTCAACAAAAAAACTAATCGGCCATCCTCCAAGCTCTAAGCCTCCAAATACCCTGGGCGCCCGAGTTCAATAAAAAAACTTATCAGCTATCCCCCAAGCTGAAAAGACCTAAAACCCTGGGCGTCAAGTTCAATGAATATACCGATCAGCTATCCCCCAAGCTCTAAGCCCCCAAAACCCTGGGAGTCAAGTTCAATGAATAAACTGATCAGCTATCCCCTAAGCTCTAAACCCACAGGTACTCTGGGCACCAAGATCAACAAAAAAACTGATCTGCTGTCCCCCAAGCTGTAAACCCTCAAATTCCCTGGACTTCAAGTTCAATGATTAAACTGATCAGCTATCCCCCAAGCTGAAAACCCCTAAAAGCCTGGGTGCCCGAGTTCATCAAAAAAACTGATCGGCTGTCCCCCAAGCTCTAAACCCCCAAAACCAGGGCGTCAAGTTCAATGAATAAACTGATAAGCTATCTCCCAGGTTCAAGCCGCCAGAACCCTGGGCGTCAAGTTCAATGAATAAACTGATTAGCTATCCCCCAAGCTCTAAGCCCCAAAATAACCGTGGCGCCTGAGTTCAATAAAAAAACTTATCAGCTATCCCCCAAGCTCTAAGCTACCAGAACCCTGGGCGTCAACTTCAATGAATAAACTGATCAGCTATCCCCTAAGCTCTAAACCCACAGGTACCCTGGGCACCGAGATCAACAAAAAAACTGATCTGCTGTCCCCCAAGCTGTAAACCCTCAAATTCCCTGGACGTCAAGTTCAATGATAAAACTGATCAGCTATCCCCTAAGCTCTAAACCCACAGGTACTCTGGGAACCAAGATCAACAAAAAAACTGATCTGCTGTCCCCCAAGCTGTAAACCCTCAAATTCCCTGGACTTCAAGTTCAATGATTAAACTGATCAGCTATCCCCCAAGCTGAAAACCCCTAAAAGCCTGGGTGCCCGAGTTCATCAAAAAAACTGATCGGCTGTCCCCCAAGCTCTAAACCCCCAAAACCAGGGCGTCAAGTTCAATGAATAAACTGATAAGCTATCTCCCAGGTTCAAGCCGCCAGAACCCTGGGCGTCAAGTTCAATGAATAAACTGATTAGCTATCCCCCAAGCTCTAAGCCCCAAAATAACCGTGGCGCCTGAGTTCAATAAAAAGACTTATCAGCTATCCCCCAAGCTCTAAGCTACCAGAACCCTGGGCGTCAACTTCAATGAATAAACTGATCAGCTATCCCCTAAGCTCTAAACCCACAGGTACCCTGGGCACCGAGATCAACAAAAAAACTGATCTGCTGTCCCCCAAGCTGTAAACCCTCAAATTCCCTGGACGTCAAGTTCAATGATAAAACTGATCAGCTATCCCCCAAGCTCTAAACCCACAGGTACCCTGAGCACCAAGATCAACAAAAAAACTGATCTGCTGTCCCCCAAGCTGTAAACCCTCAAATTCCCTGGACGTCAAGTTCAATGATTAAACTGATCAGCTATCCCCCAAGCTGAAAACCCCTAAAAGCCTGGGTGCCCGAGTTCATCAAAAAAACTGATCGGCTGTCCCCCAAGCTCTAAACCCCCAAAACCAGGGCGTCAAGTTCAATGAATAAACTGATAAGCTATATCCCAGGTTTAAGCCGCCAGAACCCTGGGCGTCAAGTTCAATGAATAAACTGATTAGCTATCCCCCAAGCTCTAAGCCCCAAAATAACCGTGGCGCCTGAGTTCAATAAAAAAACTTATCAGCTATCCCCCAAGCTCTAAGCTACCAGGACCCTGGGCGTCAACTTCAATGAATAAACTGATCAGCTATCCCCTAAGATCTAAACCCACAGGTACCCTGGGCACCGAGATCAACAAAAAAACTGATCTGCTGTCCCCCAAGCTGTAAACCCCCCAAGACCCTGGGCGTCAAGTTCACTGAATGAACTGATCAGCTATCATCCAAGCTCTAAGCCCCCAAAACCCTGGGAGTCAAGTTCAATGAATAAACTGATCAGCTATCCCCCAAGCTCTAAACCCCCAAATATCCTGGGCGCCCGAGTTCAACAAAAAAACTTATCGGCCATCCTCCAAGCTCCAAGCCTCCAAATACCCTGGGCGCCCGAGTTCAATAAAAAAACTTATCAGCTATCCCCCAAGCTGAAAAGACCTAAAACCCTGGGCGTCAAGTTCAATGAATAAACCGATCAGCTATCCCCCAAGCTCTAAGCCTCCAAAACTCTGGGCGTCAAGTTCAATAAAAAAACTGATCAGCTATCCCATAAGCTCTAAACCCTCAAATACGCTGGGCGGCCGAGTTCAATAAAAAAACTGATCAGCTATTCCCCAAGCTCTAAACCCCCAAAACCCTGGGCGTCAAGTTCAATGAATAAACTGATCAGCATACCCCCAATCTCTGAACCCCCAAGTACCCTGGGCGCCGAGATCAACGAAAAAACTGATCAGCCTTCCCTCAAGCTTTAAACACCCAAATACCCGGTGCACCCAAGTTCAATAAAAAAAACTTATCAGCTATCCCCCAAGCTGAAAACTCCTAAAGCCCTGGGCGTCAAGTTCAATGAATAAACTGATCAGCTATCCCCCAAGCTGTAAGCCCCCAAAAATCTGGGCTTCAAGTTCGATGAATAAACTAATCAGCTATCCCCCAAGCTCTAAACCCCAAAATACCCTGGGCACCCGAGTTTAACAAAAAAACTTATCGGCTATCTTCCAAGCTCTAAGCCCCCCAATACCCTGGGCGCCCGAGTTCAACAAAAAAACTGATCGGCTACCCCCCAAGCTCTTAACCTCCATATCCCTGGGTGCCCAATTTCAACAAAAAAAGCTATCAACGAAGGGTATTTCGGTGTTCAGAGCTTGGGGGATAGCCAACCATTTTTTTTTTGTTGAACTCGTACGCCCGGGCTATTTGGGGGTTTAGAGCTTGGGGGATAGCCGATCAGTTGTTTTGTTGAACTTGGAGCCTAGGGTATTTGGGGGTTGACAGCTTGGGGGATAGCTGATCAGTTTATTCATTGAACTTGACTTCCATGGTTTTGGGGTTTAGAGCTTGGGGGATAAGTGATCAGTTTTTTTGTTGAACTCGGGCGCCCAGGGTTGTGGGGGGTTCAAGGTTTGAGTTTTTTTTTTTATCAATTAGGTACTGAACGGTTCAGAGTTCAAAAATATGAAGATTAGTTAGGGAGGGGGGAGGGGGTATAACTTTTTCCAGACCCGGGCCCAAAATGTAATAACGCCCCTGGTTAAAGTTGAACAGCGAACTATTAGAGCAAGACTTCACAATCTACTCACTGAAAAACAAGTAAAGATTGGTCTAAGTTTTGCAGACGACAAACGATATCTTCCCAAAGAAGAATGTATTCAGATTCCATGGATAAAAAATACGACCGATACTTCAGCTTGGGGAGACTATAGAATAGCATAAATTGAAGAATTTCTTAATAAAACAAGAAATGATGCAGAGAAGGTTCTAGAAGGTAATGACGTCACTGATCAGAAGGTTCTAGAAGGTAATGACGTCACTGATCAGAAGGTTCTAGAAGGTAATGACGTCATTGATCAGTAGGTTCTAGAAAATTCAGAACATGGATTTACTCACCAGAGAATTCTAGAAGATTCTCAAGATGAACTTTCTCTAGGATATAACGTCAATAAAAAGAAGCTTCCAGAAAAAAATATTGTGAAAGGGGGTAAAATTCACAAGCTGATGCAATAAGTGTTGGAAATTACAGAACTTTCCAGAAATTTCTAGAACCAAAAACAATGGTTTTGGATGATAAGCCAAAGCCTCCAGCAGATGTCGACCGTACGGTATATAAGGCTGGCAGTTCAAGAAGGGCTCTCACTTGCTGCTGAAAACTTTTAGACGACGGACCACTCAAGAAAGTAGTCAGACTCTTATTTGAAAAGGAATATTGATTTAAGCAAAGTAAGCATACAATTTTTAGTTTTAAATGTTCAAATAATTTAACTTAAGTGTGAAATATGTAGAAGATAAAATGAAATTTTTTTTAAATTGTAAAAAGGAAGGACAATAAATAAATATGAAACTCAACTGTTTGTCTTTTTATTTAATTTTTATTTATTACTCAACTTTTTGAATACACAAAGTTATCTAGATTATTACTATTAATCCAACTATTATGATCTTTTGAAAAACCTAACCATTTGACCTATAATTCATTGCCACGTCGTCTGATAACTTTTTCTATTAAATATTTATCTGGGCACTTGGTTTTTTGTAATTCTTATTCATAAAAGCCTCCGACCACAGGTTGATCTTGATAATCTTTTAAGTGATAAGTAATTGGTTGCATATTTTTGATATTAGTTATAGTGAATATTTCAGTGTACCAATTAGGGGTATAGCTTTTTTCAAATACATTTTTAATTTTGCTCACTCGAACTTTATCTCCAACTTTAAATTTTGGTGACTTTTTAAAATTTTTATTTTTATTTAATTTTTTTAGAATTTCAGTAGTATGGTTTGCAGTGACATCTTTCGGTTTCATACCAATGCTTCGATGTTTTCTATTGTTGTGTAATGTAATTAAATCCGATAAAATATCTATCCACTTGTAACTGCCTCGTAAAGAAAATTGTTTCCAGATGATATTTTTTAAAGTACGATTGAATCTTTCGCATATAGAAGCTTTTAAACCACTGTATGTTGAGTACATATTAACTTTATACTTGTTCATTAAATTTTGAAAATCTTTATTGTAAAACTCTTTACCCATACCAACATGAAGATTTCGTGGAGATTGAGTGCTTTTAAAAACTGTTTCCATTGCAGCTGCAACCTCTTTACCAGTTTTTGTCTTTAAAGGAATCGCGTGAGCGTATTTTGAAAACACATCGATGATTGTAAGCATGTATCTATGACCTTTATTTTCTCTAGCATATGGTTGCATTTCTACCAAGTCAGCTTGCCAGGTATCGTGTAAACCCCGTATTTCAACTTTTCTACGAGGGTAATTTCTGCGTGCAGGTTTGTGTATTTCTTCAACCACTTTTTCCATGTTTTATTTAGGTAAATCTTTCCAAAATTGTTCTCTAGCATGAATTTTCGAGTCTACAAGATCTTCAATCTCTTTTTTATGTTGAAATAAAAGTTCTACGATTTGTTGTTTCCACGCAGTCAAAATATCTAAATATATCTTTTCTTTGTCAAAATCGTTGATAAATTCGCTAACTGCTTTATGTATTGCGTTTGTGCTCTCTATGTCTTTGAGTAAATGTCTTTTAAATTCAATATTACTTTTTTTAATTACGTCTTGTAGAGTACGCAAGTTTATAGCGTCTGCTGATTCGATCGGAGGTGCTAAGTTACACAGTCTTTTCGATTCAATATCGGAATCACCGTTGGGAGTAAGTTTATATCCAACTCCTGGTGGTCCTCGGCTGCTCTCTTTTATCTCAACCTTACGTCCAAATATGTCAACAGGCATTTTGATACTAATGGGTAAGTAATTATGTTCTCAGTATACACCGTGATTCAACTTTATTGCCCTAACTGAGATAATTATATTTTCCGATTCATTATTTTACGCTGATTCCGAAAATATATATGAGTATAGGTTTTTTTAAATCAGATTTTTAGTTATCGAGACTTAAAAATGTGTAAAAAGTTCCAAAAAAGCTCTGAAAAAGCTCCTCCATCTATACAATCAAGAAAAACAAAATATCGATCGTAACCTCTGAGGCATGTGCGTCCCAAACATATATGCGATCTGCCCGCGTGGTGTACTATATGTAGTAGGGGGTTCTGCACAAATATGTACCACGTGTTTTAAGAAATTTTTTATTCATTTTTTTTTTTTTTTTTTTAATCGAGTTATCAATGAAGTGTTGCAAGTATTTTATTATTGTCATACTTATGCTGTCCCGTACAACCTTCGATGAATGTTATTTAATCTTTGTTATTACAATTGGAAAATTAGCAACAATTTTTTAGAAGTTGTTCATGACACGTTAAAGTACCTATTAGATATTCCTTTACGATTTCTTTTCTGTTTAAAATTATACATATTATTAAATTACTTTAGCTTTTTCATCTAGATAAATTAACTGGTGATTCATCCCTATTTGACAGCAGAGAAGTTTCAGATTAATTATTTTTCGCTGATTCCTAATTATTATAACACTATGCCCAGCTGAAAAAATCCATATAGAAATCCATAAGGAAACCTGTACGGGGACCCGTAAGATTCTCTGATTCCTAATTATTATAACACTATGGTTCTAAAATATTTATATTTTATGTGATCGACGATTGAAAATAATAAAAATGTTCATAAATAAAGGAACGGAAAATAGAATGGAAAATTTCAATGTATATATTATTATGAATCGTGAACATAAACATAACCAAAAGTCATACCGGTACAAGTGTTCGAAATTGTGTGATTGTTTATCTACAATACGTATGAAATAATAATAAAAGTGAAAAAAGAAAGATAATTATAATTAAAGTGTGCAAAAACTCAAGTAAAGTTAGGTCATCGTACTGCAGTGGACCGTGAAATTTATTTTTCAATCTCTGTTTTTGTTGATAAAAATTAAGTAAGTACTCTGAAATTTTTATCTTTTAAAATGATTAAATTTAAAATTATTTACATTATTATTTAATTATTCCGACCGAATCTGCCAAACTCGCCAGACTACGGGTTGAGAAAAAAGACCGACCAAAGTTGGCAGGTTGGCCGAACTACAGATCCCTCAACGAGCTCGACGGAAGCTACGCGCTTGACCGGATTGCGGCTCAGTCAACGAGCTTAACCAAAGCTGAACACCGGGCTAGACCACGGCTCAATCAAAGACCCTAGGGTAAGTAGGAGGACAGCACCCCACTAAGTACACTAATCGTTACTCTCTTAACAAATAAATTGAGTTTTTGTCTACTTGACGAATTTTTATGTTCAAATTAAAATAATTTCAATAAACAGCAATTGATTTATTTTGGTTCAAAATTACCACTTTATAAAGTGGAAATTTAACAAACCAATCTATATTTATTAAAATTACTTTAATTAATCTTGTCATCTTTAAACTTTGGATTCTTAAAGACTACTTTACCTTCAAATAGTTAACTAGAATTAATTAATGAGTTTTATACATCTACTAGGCAATACAAAGTTGTTCTTGGCGAAAATTAATTAATTTATTAAGGTAAAATTTTGAAAGAATGTGGTGCATTATAAATTTAATTTGTTGAACTGTAATTTTTTTATTTACAAACTTAAGTCAAGTTATTTTAATTTTAATAGTTTTTTTTTTTTTTTAATATTTAAATTAAATTTTCTTAGATTGCTTACTTGGCAACTGTAGTGCTTGTTGTTAACACAGAATATGCTGCATCTTTACTATTTAATTTTTATTTTATTTCAGTGAGACACATTTAATCCAACTGGATCAGCCTCCACTGATGACCTTCAACGACAGACTTTTCTTCAAATGATTTTTCAGCAAGCAGCGAAAAATTAAGGGTTATTGATGTTGGTCGAGTTAAGGAACAATTACCAGTAGCTGTTTTTTAACAATACAATTTTTTTTTTTCATTTATACTTTAATTTCAAGTTGAAAAATTGAAAAATACTTAATAAATTTGTAAAAACTTAAAAATTATGTAAAAAGCTGTACCAAAATGAAATTATATCTAAATAATAAACCAACAATGCAACAATTTTTGAGATTCAAATTTTGTTTTTCACTTTTATGGAAAAATGAACTGTCATTTGACTAGGCATAGCTTGACTAATTATTTTTTATTCATACTATGGCTAGGTAAAGGGTTCCGTGTTCAAATATATAGTTTTCAATACACTGTCCCTAAATTATGGAGCTACAGCCAGAAAAAAATCATCTCCCAGAGTCAGATTCAACTGCTAAGCTCGACCAGAAATAGGTCATCCGATACCGAAAAGAATTTAATTTGATTTTTTTATAATTTTGAATCCAAATGGAGGCCTCTGAGTCAAAAAAATCATTTGTGAATAAAAAATCAAATATTTAAGTTTATCTCCAAAAGTCAACTTGTCTCAGGTTCAGTGTTCCGGGCTAAAATAAGATCTAACTTTTTTTTCAAGAATACTTGCTTGATTGAAAGTCATTTTAATCAAAAAAATCATTTGTCAATTGCTCAGCATATCTCAGAGTCCAAATTCAACTGCTCGGCCCGACTTGATATAGGTCAGGCCAAAAAAAATCTAGCTCGATTTATTCATAATTTTAAATCCAGTGAGAGGCCTCCGAGACAAAAAAATCATCTGTCAATAAAATAGCAACAATCAACCTGTCTAAGGTTAGGTATTCCGGGCTCAAAATAAGATCTAACTTTTTTTTCAAGAAATCTTGCTTGATTAAAAGGCATATGAATCAAAAAAATCATTTGTCATTTGGGTACCACCTCTCAGAGTCAAAATTAAAAAGCTACGCCCGACCTTAACCTGTCTCAGGTTAAGTATTCCGAGCTCAAATGAGATATAACTTTTTTTTCAAGATATCTTGCTTGATTAGAAAGCATTTGACTCAAAAAAAACATTTGTTATTTGATAAGCACCTCTCAGAGTTAAAATTGAACAGCTCGCCACGGCCTTAACCTGTCTCAGGTTAGGTATTCCGGGCTCAAATGAGATCTAACTTTTTTTTTCAAGATACCTTGCTTGATTAAGAGGCATTTGAATAAAAAAAAAATCATTTGTCATTTGATAAGCACCTCTCGGAATCCAAATTCAACTGCTCGCCCCTACCTGAAATAGGGTTCCGATATCGAAAAAATTAAGCTTGATTTTTTCATAATTTTGTATCCAAATGGAGGCCTCCGAGTCAAAAAAATCATTTGTGCATAAAATAGTAAAAATTTCAGTCAATCTCCAACAGTCAACCTGTCTAGGGTTGGGTCTTCCGGGCTCGAAATAGATCTGCCTTTTTTTTCAAGGAATCTTGCATATTTAAAAGGCATATGAATCAAAAAAATCATTTGTCATATAATTAGCACCTCTCAGAGTTGAAATAACAGCTCGCCTCGACCTTAACCTGTCTCAGGTTAAGTATTCCGATCTCAAATGAGATCTTACTTTTTTTTCAAGATATCTTGCTTGATTAAAAGGCATTTGAAACAAAAAAATCTATTGTCATTTGATTAGCACCTCTCGGAATCCGACTGCTCGGCCTGACCTGAAATAGATATCCTGGTACTGAAAAATGTCTAGCTTGATTTTTACATAATTTTGAATCCGAATGGAAGCCTACGTGTCAAAAAAATCATTTGTGAATGAAATAGTAAAAATTTCAGTCGATCTCCTACAGTCAACTAGTCTCAGTTTAGGTATTCCGGGCTCAAATGTGATCTTACTTTTTTTTCAAGAACTCTCGCTTGATTAAAAGGCATTTGAATCAAAAAAATCATTTTTCATTTTATTAGCACCTCTCAGAGTTGAAATTAAAAAACTCGCCCCAACCTTAACCTGTCTCAGGCTAGGTTTTCCGGGCTCAAATGAGATCTGACTTTTTTTTCAAGAACTCTCGCTTGATTAAAAAACATATGAATCAAAAAAATCTATTGTCATTTGATTAGCACCTCTCGGAATCCAAATTCAACTGCTCGGCCTGACCTGAAATAGATATCCCGGTACTGAAAATTGTCTAGCTTGATTTTTTTATAATTTTGAATCCAAATGGAGGCCTCAGGGTCAAAACAATCATTTGTGTATAAAATAGTAAAAATTTCAGTCTATCTCCAACAATCAACTAGTCTCAGGTTAGGTATTCCGATCTCAAATGAGATCTGACTTTTTTTTCAAGAACTCTTGCTTGATTTAAAGGCATTTGAATCAAAAAAATCATTTGTCATTTGATTAGCACCTCTCAGAGTTGAAATTCAAAAACTCGCCTCGACCTTAAACTGCCTCAGGCTAGGTATTCCGGGCTTAAATGAGATCTAACTTTTTTTTTCCGAAATTCTTGCTTCATTAGAAGATATTTGAATCAAAAAAATCATTTGTCATTTGATAAGCACCTCTCAGAGTTGAAATTGAACATCTCGCCACGGCCTGAACCTGTCTCAGAATAGGTATTCCAGGCTTAAATGAGATCTAACTTTTTTTCAAGAGTTCTTGCTTGATTAAAATTCATTTTAATCAAAAAAACATTTGTCAACTACTTAGCTACTCTCGGAATCCAAATTCAACTGCTCGGCCCAACCTGAAATAGATGATCCGATATCAAAAAAATTAAGCTTGATTTTTACATAATTTTGTATCCAAATGGAGGCCTCCGAATCAAAAAAGTCATTTGTCAATGTAATAGCAAATATTTAAGTCGACTTCCAACAGTCAACCTGTCTCTGGTTCGGTATTCAGGTCTCGAATAGGATCTGATTTTTCTTTTAAGAATTTTTGCTTGATGAAAAGGCTTTTGAATCAAAAAAATAATTGCCGCATAACTAGCATCTCCCAGTGTCTAAATTCAACTGCTCGGCCCGACCTGAAATGGATGCTCCTCTACTGAAAAATATCTTGCTAGATTTTTTCGTAATTTTGACTTCGGATTGAGCCCTCCGAGTCAAAAAAAATATCTGTTAATGAAATAGAAAATATTAAGGTCGATCTCCAGAAGTCAACCCGTCGCTGGTTTGGTATTGCGGGCACGAACAATTTTCCAATTTTCAGTACCGGGATGTCTATTTCAGGTCAGGCCGAGCAGTTGAATTTGGATTCCGAGAGGTGCTAATCAAATGACAAATGATTTTTTTGATTCATATGCCTTTTAAACAAGCAACAGTTCTCGAAAAAAAAGTCAGATCTCATTTGAGCCCGGAATACCTAACCTGAGACCGGTTAAGGCCGTGGCGAGCTGTTCAATTGCCACTCTGAGAGGTGCTTATCAAATGAAAAATGATTTTTTTGATTCAAATGCCTTCTAATTGAGCAAAAATTTCGGAAAAGAAAGTGAGATCTTATTTGAACCCGGAATACCTAACCTGAGACAGGTTGAGGTTGGAGATCAACTGAAATTGTTAATATTTTATTCACAAATGATTTTTTTGACTCAGAGGCCTCCATTTGGATTCAAAATTATGATAAAATCAAGCTAGACATATTTCAGTACCGGGACATCTATTTCAAGTCAGGCCGAGCAGTTGAATTTGGATTCCAAGACGAGCTAATCAAATGACAAATGATTTTTTTGATTCCAATGCCTTTCAATCAAGCGAAAGTTATTCAAAGAAAAGTTAGATCTCATTTGAGCCCGGAATACCTAGCCTGAGATATGTTATGGTCAGGCCGAGCTGTTTAATTTTTACTCTGAGGGATGCTAGTTACGTGACGAATGATTTTTTTGATTCAAATGACTTCTAATTAAGCAAGAATTTCAGAAAAGAAAGTTAGATCTCATTTGAGCCCAGAATACCTAACCTGAGACAGGTTAAGGCCGTAGCATGCTGTTCAATTTCCACTCTGAGGGGTGCTTATCAAATGACAAATGATTTTTTTGATTCAAATGCCTTCTAATTTAGCAAGAATTTCGGGCAAAAAAAGTTATATCTCATTTGAGCCCGGAATACTCAACCTGAGACAGGTTAAGGTAGGGGCGAGCTGTTCAATTTCAACTCTGAGAGGTGCTAATCAAATGACAAACGATTTTTTTGTTTCAAATTGCATTTAATCAAGCGAGAGTTCTTGAAAAAAGAGTCAGATCTCATTTGTGCCCGGAATACCTAACCTGAGAATAGTTGACTGTTGGAGATCGACTGAAATTTTTACTATTTTATTCACAAATGATTGTTTTGACTCGGAGGCCTCCATTTGGATTCAAAATTATGAAGAAATCAAGCTAGACAATTTTCAGTACCAGGATATCTATTTCAGGTCAGGCCAAGCAGTTGAATTTGGATTCCGAGATGTGCTAATCAAATGACAAATGATTTATTTGATTCAAATGCCTTATTATCAAGCAAGATATCTTGAAAAAAAAATTTGATCTCATTTGAGCCCGGAAAACCTAGCCTGAGACAGTTTAAGGTCGAGGCGAGTTTTTGAGATTCAACTCTGGTAGGTGCTAATTAAATGACAAAAGGTTTTTTTTTGATTCATATGCCTTTTAAACAAGCAACAGTTCTCGAAAATAAAGGCCGATCTAATTTGAGCCCGGAAGACCCAACCTGAGACAGGTTAAGGTCGGGGCGAGCTGTTCAATTTCAACTCTGAGAGGTGCTAATCAAATGACAAATGATTTTTTTGATTCATATGCCTTTTAAACAGGCAGGAATTCATGAAAAAAAAATCAGATCTCATTTGAGCCTGCAATACCTAACCTGAGACTAGTTGACTGTTGGAGATCGACTGAAATTTTTAGAATTTCATTTACAAATGATTTTTTTGACACGGAGGCCTACATTTGGATTCTAAATTATGAAAAAATCAAGCTAGACATTTTTCAGTACCGGGATATCTATTTCAGGTCAGGCCAAGCAGTTGGATTCCGAGAGGTGCTAATCAAATGACAATAGATTTTTTTGATTCAAATGCCTTTTAATGAAGCTAGATATCTTGAATAAAAGTTAGATCTCATTTGAGCCCGGAATACTTAACCTGAGACAGGTTAAGGTTGAGGCGAGCTGTTCAATTTCAACTCTGAGAGGTGCTTATCAAAAGAAAAATGATTTTTTTGGTTCAAATGCCTTTTAATCAAGCAAGATATCTTGAAAAAAACGTTCGATCTTATTTGAGCCAAGAATACCTAGCCTGAGACAGTTTAAGGTCGGGGCAAGCTGTTCAATTTCAACTCTGAGAGGTGCTAATCATATGACAAATGATTTTTTTTATTCATATGCCTTTTAATCAAGCGAGAGTTCTCGAAAAAAAAGTCAGATCTCATTTGAGCCAGGTATACCTAACCTGAGACAGGTTAAGACTGGGGCGAGTTTTTTAATTTCAACTCTGAGAGGTGCTAATCAAATGACAAATGATTTTTTTGATTCATATACCTTTTAATCAAGTGAGAGTTCTCGAAAAAAAAGTCAGATCTCATTTGAGTCGGTATACCTAACCTGAGACAGGTTAAGGCCGGGGCGAGTTTTTGAATTTCAACTCTGATAGGTGCTAATCAAATGACAAATGATTTTTTTGATTCATATGCCTTTTAATCAAGCGAGAGTTCTCGAAAAAAAAGTCAGATTTCATTCGAGCCCGGAATACGTAACCTGAGACTAGTTGACTGTTGGAGATCGACTGAAGTTTCTACTATCTTATTCTTAAATGATTTTTTTGAACCGGAGGCTTCCATTTGGATTCAAAATTATGAAAAAATCAAGCCAGATATTTTTCAGTACCGGGATATCTATTTCAGGTCAGGCCAAGCAGTTGAATTTGGATTCCGAGATGTGGTACTCAAATGACAAATGATAATTTTGATTCATATGCCTTTTAATCAAGCATCAAGCAAGATTTCTTGAAAAAAAAGTTAGATCTTATTTGAGCCTGGAATACCTAACCTCAGACAGGTTGACTGTTGCTATTTAATTGACAGATGACTTTTTTGTCTCGGAGGCCTCTCACTGGATTTAAAATTATGAATAAATCGAGCTAGATTTTTTTTGGTATCGCCTCACCTATATCAAGTCGGGCCGAGCAGTTGAATTTGGACTCTGCGAGATGCTAAGCAATTGACAAATGATTTTTTTGATTAAAATGACTCTCAATCAAGCAAGTATTCTTGAAAAAAAAGTTAGATCTTATTTGAGCCCGGAACACTGAACCTGAGCGAGTTGACTTTTGGAGATAAACTTAAATATTTGATTTTTATTCACAAATGAATTTTTCGACTCAGAGGCCTCCATTTGGATTCAAAATTATAAAAAAATCAAATTAAATTCTTTTCGGTATCGGATGACCTATTTCTGGTTGGGCTTAGCAGTGGAATCTTGACTCTGAGAGATGATTTTTTTCTGGCCGTGGCTTCATAATTTAGGGACTGTGTATTGAAAACTATATATTTGAACACGGAACCTTTTACCTAGCCATAGTATGAATAAAAAATAATTAGTCAAGCTATGCCTAGTCAAATGACAGTTGATTTTTCCATAAAAGTGAAAAACAAAATTCGAATCTCAAAAATTGTTGCATTGTTGGTTTATTATTTAGATATAATTTCATTTTGGTACAGCTTTTTACATAATTTTTAAGTTTTTACAAATTTATTAAGTATTTTTCAATTTTTCAACTTGAAATTAAAGTATAAATGAAAAAATAAAATTGTATTGTTAAAAAACAGCTACTAGTAATTGTTCCTTAACTCGACCAACATCAATAACCCTTAATTTTTCGCTACTTGCTGAAAAATCATTTGAAGAAAAGTCTGTCGTTGAAGGTCATCAGTGGAGGCTGATCCGGTTGGATTAAATGTGTCTCACTGAAATAAAATAAAAATTAAATAGTAAAGATGCAGCATATTCTGTGTTAACAACAAGCACTACAGTTGCCAAGTAAGCAATCTAAGAAAATTTAATTTAAATATTAAAAAAAAAAAAAAAAAACCATTAAAATTAAAATAACTTGACTTAAGTTTGCAAATAAAAAAATTACAGTTCAACAAATTAAATTTATCATGCACCACATTCTTTCAAAATTTTACCTTAATAAATTAATTAATTTTCGCCAAGAACAACTTTGTATTGCCTAGTAGATGTATAAAACTCATTAATTAATTCTAGTTAACTATTTGAAGGTAAAGCAGTCTTTAAGAATCCAAAGTTTAAAGATGACAAGATTAATTAAAGTAATTGTAATAAATAACGATTGGTTTGTTAAATTTCCACTTTATAAAGTGGTAATTTTGAACCAAAATAAATCAATTGCTGTTTATTGAAATTATTTTAATTTGAACATAAAAATTCGTCAAGTAGACAAAAACTCAATTTATTTGTTAAGAGAGTAACGATTAGTGTACTTAGTGGGGTGCTGTCCTCCTACTTACCCTAGGGTCTTTGATTGAGCCGTGGTCTAGCCCGGTGTTCAGCTTTGGTTAAGCTCGTTGACTGAGCCGCAATCCGGTCAAGCGCGTAGCTTCCGTCGAGCTCGTTGAGGGATCTGTAGTTCGGCCAACCTGCCAACTTTGGTCGGTCTTTTTTCTCAACCCGTAGTCTGGCGAGTTTGGCAGATTCGGTCGGAATAATTAAATAATAATGTAAATAATTTTAAATTTAATCATTTTAAAAGATAAAAATTTCAGAGTACTTACTTAATTTTTATCAACAAAAACAGAGATTGAAAAATAAATTTCACGGTCCACTGCAGTACGATGACCTAACTTTACTTGAGTTTTTGCACACTTTAATTATAATTATCTTTCTTTTTTCACTTTTATTATTATTTCATACGTATTGTAGATAAACAATCACACAATTTCGAACACTTGTACCGGTATGACTTTTGGTTATGTTTATGTTCACGATTCATAATAATATATACATTGAAATTTTCCATTCTATTTTCCGTTCCTTTATTTATGAACATTTTTATTATTTTCAATCGTCGATCACATAAAATATAAATATTTTAGAACCACCCAGCTGAAAAAATCCATATGGAAATCCGTAAGGAAACCCGTACGGGGACCCATAAAGGTTCCTGTAAAGGATCCCATACGGGTTTCCGATACTGATATTTGGTCAGGGTTTCCGTAAGGGTTTCCATACGGGTTTTTTTTTTTTTTTTTTTTTTCTTTTAATTTTATTTTCACTCTATTTTTTTATTTATTTAATATTATTATTAGATATTGATATATTATTCTTTATAAGATTTAATTATTAATAATAAAATTATTTTGAATAAAATTATCGAAGAAAAAAATTTTGTTCGACTAAGATTCGAACCCATGACCCCAGGCATCACAGGCAGACACTCTACCACCTGAGCCATTGAGCTAGCATGCATCAAGACCTCAATTAAACTCCTTTAATATACAACTTATTGTCGGTTAAGCCCTTTAAATTAGATGAAGCTTTGACAAAATTTGTTTTAGATTTAGATAATGTAATACAATTGCTCGTGTTTGCGCGCTGCGAGAGATTAGTTAAAAATCAAATATAAAACAGTTGTTAAAGTAGTTTAATTAAAGTCTTCGAGCAAGCTAGCTCAATGGCTCAGTTGGTAGAGTGTCTGCCTGCCATGCCTGGGGTCGTGGGTTCGAATCTCAGTCGAACAAAATTTTTTTCTTCGATAATTTTATTCAAAATAATTTTATTATTAATAATTAAATCTTATAAAGAATAATATATCAATATCTAATAATAATATAAAATTAAATAAATAAAAAAATAGTGTGAAAATAAAATTAAATGAAAAAAAAACCCGTATGGAAACCCGTACGGAAACCCTGACCAAATATCAGTATCGGAAACCCGTATGGGGTCCTTTACGGGAACCCTTACGGGTCCCCGTACAGGTTTCCTTATGGATTTCTATATGGATTTTTTCAGCTGGGCATAGTGTTATAATAATTAGGAATCAGCGAAAAATAATTAATCTGAAACTTCTCTGCTGTCAAATAGGGATGAATCACCAGTTAATTTATCCAGATGAAAAAGCTAAAGTAATTTAATAATATGTATAATTTTAAACAGAAAAGAAATCGTAAAGGAATATCTAATAGGTACTTTAACGTGTCAAATACGAGATGGAAGTGACACTTTTATATCATGTTTTTTTTACCACGCTAATCCACAGCGTAAAGTAATGAGTACTTTTTCAGCCACATTTTTTTCGAAGTACAGTATTACATGATCCTGTTCAATAAAATATGATACTCAATTTGTGTCCGAAGTATTACACTTACATCTTGAAATCATCTTCAAGGCGTAAGTATCACCAGGTGAACCAGGTGTTTGCCCTGACCCTTCCGAAGTCCTAACTTCCTGGGGAAATCATTTCCAAGGCGTAATTGATACGAATTGCACCAGGTTTCCACCCTGGCCCCTTTGGAGTCAAAACTTCCTGGGGGAATCATCTCCAAGGCGTCAGTATCACTAGGTGCACCGAGCGTCCATCCTGGCCCTTCTGAAAATCAAACTCCCTGGGAAAATCGTCTCCAAGGCGTAAGTATTACCAGGAGCACCAGGTGTCCGCCCTGACTCCTCTGAAGTCCAAACTTCCTGGAGAAATCATCTCCAAGGTGTAATTAATACCAGTTGCACCAGGTGCCCACCCTGGCCTCTTTGGAGTCAAAACTTCCTGGGGGAATCATCTCCAAGGCGTCAGTATAACTAGGTGCACCGAGTGTCCACCCTAGCCACTCCGGAGTCCAAACTCCCTGGAAAAATCGTCTCCAAGGCGTGAGTATTACCAGGTGCACCGAGTGTCCACTTTGGCCTCTCCGGAGTCCAAACTTCCTGGGGAAATCATCTCCAAGGCGTAAGTATCACCAGGAGCACGAGGTGTGAGCCCTGACTCCTCTGAAGTCCAAACTTCCTGGGGAAATCATCTCCAAGGCGTAATTAATACCAGTTGCACCAGGTGCCCACCCTGGCCTCTTTGGAGTCAAAACTTCCTGGGGGAATCATCGCCAAGGCGTCAGTATCACTAGGTGCGCCGAGTATCCACCCTGGCCCCTCCGGAGTCCAAGCTCCGTGAGGAAATCGTCTCCAAAGCGTAAGTGTCACTAGGTGCACCTAGTGTCCACCCTGACTCCTCTGAAGTCCAAACTTCCTGGGGAAATCTTCTCCAAGGCGTAATTAATACCAGTTGCACCAGGTGCCAACCCTGACCTCTTTGGAGTCAAAACTTCCTGGGGGAATCATCTCCAAGGTGTCAGTATAATTAGGTGCACCGAGTGTCCACTTTGGCCCCTCCGGAGTCTAAAATTCCTGGGGAAATCATCTCCAAGGCGTAAGTATCACCAGGAGCACGAGGTGTGAGCCCTGACTAGGGCTTCACGATATTCGAGAAAAATATCGATATCGTCTCGAAATCGATACGATATCCAAGACGATACGTCTCAACGAATGTCGATATCGATACGAGAAAAAATTTCAGCAACGAGTTCAACAAAAAAACTGATCAGCCTATCCCCCAAGCTATTTACCCCTAAATACCCTGGGCGCTCGAGTTCAATAGATAAACTGATCAGCTTTCCCCCAAGCTGTAGACTCCTAAATACCCTGGGCGCCCGAGTTAAATAATTAAACTGATCGGCTGTCCCTCAAGCTCTGAGCCCCCAAAACCCTGGAAGCCCGAGTTCAATAAAAAAAACTGATCAGTTATATAATTGCACCAGTGAATCGTAATTTAGGTATTGTTACAAAAATATTTACAGCTGGGCGGTGGGCCGATAAGTTTTTTTGTTGAACTCGGGCGCCCAGGGTATTTGGGGGTATACAGCTTGGGGGATAGCTGATCAGTTTATTTGTTGAATTTGCACTCGGAGAAAGATTTGATTCGATCAATTAAATATTCTTTGTTCCCTCAATAGTCTAAATATTGTAGCAGTTACAATACGTATGGTAAGGATAATAATACATATCGTTGCGACTATAGTAAAGCAAATATGCAAAAATTTAACCTAACCTAACTATTTTTTAAAATCTTTTTTTTTTTTTTCATTAATCTTTATTACCATTCATGGTTATGAGATACATTTTACTTTAAACATATAATACTGTGGGGTACAATAGGGTTTTAACAGTAGATTTAATTGCGTCTGTCGGGTGTATCAGTCCTGAATACTTCATCATGATAAGGTGAAGATGCCATCAAAATTTCCATCAGCTATAGATGGTTAGCAGTGAAGGTTTAAACGGTCCTAAGCCTTATCTGGTGCGATTCTTTATAATTCTCAGTGAGCATTAATTCATTCTTCGGGGGCCATCTCCTTTGTTCCTCAGAACAAATCAGTATTCGACCAGAATTCTTGTCTAGTCCAAGGCGGGTCACTCAGCTCGCCTCGCCGCGCTCGAAAAGTTGAGCCGGCGGGGATTCGAACCGGCATCCCTCAGCGCGACGATGTTTCGGCCAACTAAGACGTGTGTCTTAACCGACTGAGCCATCGACGGCCTTTTTTTAAAATCTTAATTGAAGACATTATTTTTTAAATATTGTGATTTTTATAATCGTTTGTAAATTTTTTAACATTAAAACTATTCATCAAATACATGAATTATACCAAAATCAAAAAAAAGAAATTTTTTAAAATTAAGATGTTCTATACCAGTGCAACTAGAAACATGTTAACCCTTAATACGCATTTAGTCAGCGCTACCATGATATTTTTACTGCTACAATGTGCATCTTTGTCTCTTCATCAATTATGGCATCTTAGATGTTACAATATATTGTTGACCCAATCAAATCTTTCTCTGAGTGTGGACGCCCAGGGTATTTTAGGGTTTACAGCTTGGGGGATAGCTGATCGGTTTATTTATTGAACTCGGGCCCCCAGGGTTTCGGGGGTTTACAGCTTGAGGGATAGCTGATCAGTTTATTTATTGAACTATGGCGCCCAGGGTACTTGGGGGCTTAGAAGATCAATTTTTTTGAACTCGATGCCCAGGGTTTTGGGGGTTTAGAGCTTAAGGGATAGCTGATCAGTAAATTTATTGAACTCGGGCCCCCAGGGTATTTGGGGGCTTAGAGCTTGGGGGATAGCTGATCAGTTTCTTTTATTGAACTCGATCCTCAGGATTTTGGGGGTTCACAGCTTGGGGGATAGCTGATCGGTTTTTTTGTTGAATTTGGGAGCCCAGGGTTTTGGGGGTTTACAGCTTGAGGGATAGCTGATCAGTTAATTTATTGAACTCGGGCGCCCAGGGTATTTGGGGGTTTGGATGATCAATTTTTTTGAACTCGATGCCCAGGGTTTTGGGGGTTTACAGCTTGGGGAATAGCTGATCGGTTTGTTTATTAAACTCGGGCGCCCAGGGTTTTGGGGGTTTACAGCTTGGAGAATAGCTGATCGGTTTGTTTATTAAACTCAGGCGCCCAGGGTGCTTGGGGGCTTAGAAGATCAATTTTTTTGAACTCGAAGCCCAGGGTATTTTGGGGTTTAGAGCTTAATGGATAGCTGATAAGTTAATTTATTGAACTCGGGCGCCCAGGGTTTTGGGGGCTTACAGCTTGGGGAATAGCTGATCGGTTTGTTTATTAAACTTAGGCGCCTAGGGTATTTGGGGGTTTGCAGCTTGAGGGATAGCTGATCAGTTAATTTATTGAACTCGGGCGCCGAGGGTATTTGGGGGCTTAGAGCTTGGGGGATAGCTGATCAGTTTCTTTTATTGAACTTGATGCCCAAGGTTTTGGGGGCTTACAGCTTTGGGGGATAGCTGATCGGTTTATTTATTGAACTTGGGCGCCCAGGGTATTTGGGGGTTTGCAGCTGTTGTGGTTGAGCGTTTTTTGAGAACTGGCTCTCTCGTCGTGAGTGATACGAGAACTGGTTTTAAAGACGATTCTCTAAAAGCACTTTTATGTTTGAATTCGTGGTCAAAGTCATCTTAAATATTAGAAACAAAATATGTTGAACGGACTTAATTCATGATTACTAACTATCTTTTATTTTTTTTTTTAGATTTTTTTTCTTTGCTCATTTTGTATTTTTGAAATAAATGATAATTTAAATAAAAATATATATTATAATTTCTGAAATTTATTATATAAAAGTGTTTAATGAATATAATATAATTAACAACTGATTTGTAGATGAAATTTTTTGAGTCGATATTTCACGATTCTCGGGATTGAGCCGAGACGATATCGATAAATTTACAGTAAAATATCGTCGATACGATACTCGATACGATAAACATGCCCATATGTCGATACGATATCGATATAATTCAAAATATCGATATCGTCTCGTATCGTGAAGCCCTAGCCCCGACTCCTCTGAAGTCCAAACTTCCTGGGGAAATCATCTCCAAGGCGTAATTAATACCAGTTGTACCAGGTGCCCACCCTGGCCTCTTTGAAGTCAAAACTTCCTGGGGGAATCATCGCCAAGGGGTCAGTATCACTAGGTGCACCCGAGTATCCACCCTGGCCCCTCCAGAGTCCAAGCTCTCTGGGGAAATCGTCCCCAAGGCGTAAGTGTAACTAGGTGCACCTAGTATCCACCCTGGCCCCTCCGGAGTCCAAACTCCCTGGGGAAATCATCTCCAAGGCGTAATTAATACCAGTTGCACCAGGTGCCCACCCTGGACTCTTTGGAGTCAAAACTTCCTGGGGGAATCATCGCCAAGGCGTCAGTATCACTAGGTGCACCGAGTATCCACCCTGGCCCCTCCGGAGTCCAAGCTCCGTGGGGAAATCGTCTCCAAGGCGTAAGTGTCACTAGGTGCACCGAGTGTCCATCCTGACTCGTCTGAAGTCCAAACTTCCTGGGGAAATCATCTCCAAGGCGTAATTAATAACAGTTGCACCAGGCAGGGTGACCGTTCCCGACCCCAGTGGCACCGCGAAATTTGAAAATCTTCCGGCACAAATCAGGCAAACAAAAAACTCAATAACGCTGGACGCCCAGCTTTTTTGATAAACTAATAATTCAATAAATAAAATACCTCCTAAATTTACAACCCAATATAGCTGGGCGTCCAAGTTTTTTGTTAATAAAGAAATTAATAAACAAATTAACCCCCAAGCTATACAACCCAATAACGCTGGGCGTCCGAGTTTCTTAGGTACAAAAAAATTAATAAACAATTAACCTCCAAGCTAAACAACCAAATAACGCTGGGCGTCCGATTTTTTTATGTACAAAAAATTAATAAACAATAAACCTCCAAGCTAAACAACCCCATAACGCTGAGCATCCGAGTTTTTTATAAATAAATAAATTAATGAACAAGTAACCCCCAAACTATACAACCCAATAACGCTGAGCATCCGAGTTTTTTATGTACAAAAAAATTAAGAAAAACAACTAACCCCTCAGCTGTAAAACCCAATGACGCTGGGATCTTAATTTTTTTATCAATAAAAAAATTAATTAACAAATTATCCCCCAAACTTCACAACCCAATAACGCTGGGCGTCCAAGTTTATTATAAAAGAAAATCAATAAACAGATTAACCCCAAAGCTATACAACCCAATGACGCTGGGCGTCCTGGTTTTTTATGAATAAAAAAATTAATACTCAAATTATCCCCCAAGTAAAACAACCTAATTATCGCTGGGCGTATAAGTTTGTTGTAAACAAAAAAATTCATAATCAAATTAACCCCCAAACTATACAAACAAATAACGCTGGGCATTCTAGTTTTTTTATCGATGAAAAAACTAATTTTAAGATTATCCCCCAAGCTATACAACCCAATAATACTGGCGTGTGAGTTTTTTATAAATAAATAAATTAATGAACAAGTAAACCCAAAACTATACAACCTAATAACGCTGAGCGTCCGAGTTCTTTATAAATAAATAAATTAATGAACAATTAACTCCCAAGCTATACAACCCAATAACGCTGGGCGTCCGAGTTTCTTAGGTACAAAAAAATTAATAAACAATTAACCTCCAAGCTAAACAACCAAATAACGCTGGGCGTCCGATTTTTTTATGTACAAAAAATTAATAAACAATAAACCTCCAAGCTAAACAACCCCATAACGCTGAGCATCCGAGTTTTTTATAAATAAATAAATTAATGAACAAGTAACCCCCAAACTATACAACCCAATAACGCTGAGCATCCGAGTTTTTTATGTACAAAAAAATTAAGAAAAACAACTAACCCCTCAGCTGTAAAACCCAATGACGCTGGGATCTTAATTTTTTTATCAATAAAAAAATTAATTAACAAATTATCCCCCAAACTTCACAACCCAATAACGCTGGGCGTCCAAGTTTATTATAAAAGAAAATCAATAAACAGATTAACCCCAAAGCTATACAACCCAATGACGCTGGGCGTCCTGGTTTTTTATGAATAAAAAAATTAATACTCAAATTATCCCCCAAGTAAAACAACCTAATTATCGCTGGGCGTATAAGTTTGTTGTAAACAAAAAAATTCATAATCAAATTAACCCCCAAACTATACAAACAAATAACGCTGGGCATTCTAGTTTTTTTATCGATGAAAAAACTAATTTTAAGATTATCCCCCAAGCTATACAACCCAATAATACTGGCGTGTGAGTTTTTTATAAATAAATAAATTAATGAACAAGTAAACCCAAAACTATACAACCTAATAACGCTGAGCGTCCGAGTTCTTTATAAATAAATAAATTAATGAACAATTAACTCCCAAGCTATACAACCCAATAACGCTGGGCGTCCGAGTTTTTTATAAACAAATAAATTAGTAAACAATCAACCCCCAAGCTATACAACCCAATAACGCTGAGCGTCCGAGTTTTTTATAAAAAAATAAATTAATGAACAAGTAACCCCAAAACTATACAACCCAATAACGCTGGGCAACCGAGTTTTTTATAAACAAATAAATTAGTAAACAATCAACCCCCAAGCTTTACAACCCAATAACGCTGAGCGTCCGAGTTCTTTATAAATGAATAAATTAATGAACAATTAACTCCCAAGCTATGAAACCCAATACATGCTGGGCAACCGAGTTTTTTATAAACAAATAAATAAGTAAACAATCAACCCCCAAGCTTTACAACCCAATAACGCTGGGCAACCGAGTTTTTTATAAACAAATAAATTAGTAAACAATCAACCCCCAAGCTTTACAACCCAATAACGCTGAGCGTCCGAGTTTTTTATAAATAAATAAATTATTGAACAAGTAACCCCAAAACTATACAACCCAATAACGCTGGGCAACCGAGTTTTTTATAAACAAATAAATTAGTAAACAATCAACCCCCAAGCTTTACAACCCAATAACGCTGAGCGTCCGAGTTCTTTATAAATGAACAAATTAATGAACAATTAACTCCCAAGCTATGAAACCCAATAACGCTGGGCAACCGAGTTTTTTATGTACAAAAAATTAATAAACAAGTAACCTCCAAGCTAAACAACCCAATAACGCTGGGCAACCGAGTTTTTTATAAACAAATAAATTAGTAAACAATCAACCCCCAAGCTTTACAACCCAATAACGCTGAGCGTCCGAGTTTTTTATAAATAAATAAATTATTGAACAAGTAACCCCAAAACTATACAACCCAATAACGCTGGGCAACCGAGTTTTTTATAAACAAATAAATAAGTAAACAATCAACCCCCAAGCTTTACAACCCAATAACGCTGAGCGTCCGAGTTCTTTATAAATGAATAAATTAATGAACAATTAACTCCCAAGCTATGAAACCCAATAACGCTGGGCAACCGAGTTTTTTATAAACAAATAAATAAGTAAACAATCAACCCCCAAGCTTTACAACCCAATAACGCTGAGCGTCCGAGTTTTTTATGTACAAAAAATTAATAAACAAGTAACCTCCAAGCTAAACAACCCTATAACGCTGAGCATGCGAGTTTTTTATAAATAAAAAAACTAATAAAAAAATTATCCCCCAAACTAGACAACCCAATAACGATGGGTCCGAGTTTTTTATAAATAAATAAATTAATGAACAATTAACTCCCAAGCTATACAACCCAATAACGCTGAGCGTCCGAGTTTTTTATGTACAAAAAAATTAATAAACAACTGACCCCTCAGCTGTAAAACCCAATGACGCTGGGATCTTAATTTTTTTATCAATAAAAAAATTAATTAACAAATTATCCCCCAAACTTCACAACCCAATAACGCTGGGCGTCCAAGTTTATTATAAAAGAAAATTAATAAACAGATTAACCCCCAAGCTATACAACCCAATAACGCTGGGCGTCCGAGTTTTTTATGAATAAATAAATTAATAAACAAATTAACCCCCAAGCTATACAACCCAATGACGCTGGGCGTCCTGGTTTTTTATGAATAACAAAATTAATAAACAAATTATCCCCCAAGTTAAACAACCTAATTATCGCTGGGCGTATAAGTTTGTTGTAAACAAAAAAATTAATAATCAAATTAACCCCCAAACTATACAAACCATTAACGCTGGGCATTCTAGTTTTTTTATCGATGAAAAAACTAATTTTGAGATTATCCCCCAAGCTATACAACCCAATAACACTGGCGTCTGAGTTTTTTATAAACAAACAAATTAATAAACAAATTATTCCCCAAGCTATACAACCCAATACACGCTGGGCATCCGAGTTTTTTATAAACAAAAAAATTAGTCAACAATCAACCCCCAAGCTATACAACCCAATAACGCTGAGCGTTCGAATTTTTTATAAATAAATAAATTAATGAACAATCAACCCCCAAGCTTTACAACCCAATAACGCTGAGCGTCCGAGTTTTTTAATGTACAAAACATTAATAAACAAGTAACCTCCAAGCTAAACAACCCTATAACGCTGAGCATCCGAGTTTTTTATAAATAAAAAAACTAATAAAAAAATTATCCCCCAAACTAGACAACCCAATAACGATGGGTCCGAGTTTTTTATAAATAAATAAATTAATGAACAATTAACTCCCAAGCTATACAACCCAATAACGCTGGGCGTCCGAGTTTTTTATAAACAAATAAATTAGTAAACAATTAACCCCTAAGCTATACAACTTAATAACGCTGAGCGTCCGAGTTTTTTATGTACAAAAAATTAATAAACAAGTAACCTCCAAGCTAAACAACCCTATAACGCTGAGCATCCGAGTTTTTTATAAATAAAAAAACTAATAAAAAAATTATCCCCCAAACTAGACAACCCAATAACGATGGGTCCGAGTTTTTTATAAATAAATAAATTAATGAACAAGTAACCCCCAAACTATACAACCCAATAACGCTGAGCGTCCGAGTTTTTTATGTACAAAAAAATTGATAAACAACTAACCCCTCAGCTGTAAAACCCAATGACGCTGGGATCTTAATTTTTTTATCAATAAAAAAATTAATTAACAAATTATCCCCCAAACTTCACAACCCAATAACGCTGGGCGTCCAAGTTTATTATAAAAGAAAATCAATAAACAGATTAACCCCAAAGCTATACAACCCAATGACGCTGGGCGTCCTGGTTTTTTATGAATAAAAAAATTAATACTCAAATTATCCCCCAAGTAAAACAACCTAATTATCGCTGGGCGTATAAGTTTGTTGTAAACAAAAAAATTAATAATCAAATTAACCCCCAAACTATACAAACAAATAACGCTGGGCATTCTAGTTTTTTTATCGATGAAAAAACTAATTTTAAGATTGTCCCCCAAACTATACAACCCAATAACACTGGCGTGTGAGTTTTTTATAAATAAATAAATTAATGAACAAGTAACCCCAAAACTATACAACCTAATAACGCTGAGCGTCCGAGTTTTTTATGTACAAAAAAATTAATAAACAACTAACCCCTCAGCTGTCAAATCCAATGACGCTGGGATCTTAATTTTTTTATCAATAAAAAAATTAATTAACAAATTATCCCCCAAACTTCACAACCCAATATCGCTGGGCGTCCAAGTTTATTATTAAAGAAAATTAATAAACAATTAACCTCCAAGCTAAACAACCCTATAACGCTGAGCATCCGAGTTTTTTATAAATAAAAAAACTAATAAAAAAATTATCCCCCAAACTATACAACCCAATAACGATGGGTCCAAGTTTTTTATAAATAAATAAAATAATGAACAAGTAACCCCCAAACTATACAACCCAATAACGCTGAGCGTCCGAGTTTTTTATGTACAAAAAAATTAATAAACAACTAACCCCTCAGCTGTCAAATCCAATGACGCTGGGATCTTAATTTTTTTATCAATAAAAAAATTAATTAACAAATTATCCCCCAAACTTCACAACCCAATATCGCTGGGCGTCCAAGTTTATTATTAAAGAAAATTAATAAACAGATTAACCCCCAAGCTATACAACCCAATAACGCTGGGCGTCCGAGTTTTTTATAAATAAATAAATTAATAAACAAATTAACCCCCAAGCTGTACAACCCAATGACGCTGGGCGTCCAAGTTTATTATAAAAGAAAATTAATAAACAGATTAACCCCCAAGCTATACAACCCAATAACGCTGGGCGTCCGAGTTTTTTATGAATAAATAAATTAATAAACAAATTAACCCCCAAGCTATACAACCCAATGACGCTGGGCGTTCGAGTTTTTTATAAATAAATAAATTAATGTACAAGTAACCCCCAAGCTGTACAACCCAATGACGCTGGGCGTCCAAGTTTATTATAAAAGAAAATTAATAAACAGATTAACCCCCAAGCTATACAACCCAATAACGCTGGGCGTCCGAGTTTTTTATGAATAAATAAATTAATAAACAAATTAACCCCCAAGCTATACAACCCAATGACGCTGGGCGTTCGAGTTTTTTATAAATAAATAAATTAATGTACAAGTAACCCCCAAACTATACAACCTTATAACGCTGAGCGTCCGAGTTCTTTATAAATAAATAATTTAATGAACAATTAACTCCCAAGCTATACAACCCAATAACGCTGAGCGTCCGAGTTTTTTATGTACAAATAAATTAATAAACAACTAACCCCTCAGCTGTAAAACCCAATGACGCTGGGATCTTAATTTTTTTATCAATAAAAAAATTAATTAACAAATTATCCCCCAAACTTCACAACCCAATAACGCTGGGCGTCCAAGTTTATTATAAAAGAAAATTAATAAACAGATTAACCCCCAAGCTATACAACCCAATAACGCTGGGCGTCCGAGTTTTTTATGAATAAATAAATTAATAAACAAATTAACCCCCAAGCTATACAACCCAATGACGCTGGGCGTCCTGGTTTTTTATGAATAAAAGAATTAATAAACAAATTATCCCCCAAGTTAAACAACCTAATTATCGCTGGGCGTATAAGTTTGTTGTAAACCAAAAAATTAATAATCAAATTAACCCCCAAACTATACAAACCAATAACGCTGTGCATTCTAGTTTTTTTAACGATGAAAAAACTAATTTTAAGATTATCCCCCAAGCTATACAACCCAATAACATTGGCGTCTGAGTTTTTTATAAACAAACAAATTAGAAAACAAATTATTCCCCAAGCTATACAACCCAATACATGCTGGGCATCCGAGTTTTTTATAAACAAAAAAATTAATAGACAAATTAACCCCCAAGCTATACAACCCAATAACGCTGAGCGTTCGAGTTTTTTATAAATAAATAAATTAATGAACAAGTAACCCCCAAACTACACAACCTAATAACGCTGAGCGTTCGAGTTCTTTATAAATAAATAAATTAATGAACAATTAACTCTCAAGCTATACAACCCAATAACGCTGGGCGTCCGAGTTTTTTATAAACAAATAAATTAGTAAACAATCAACCCCTAAGCTATACAACTTAATAACGCTGAGCGTCCAAGTTTTTTATGTACAAAAAATTAATAAACAATTAACCTCCAAGCTAAACAACCCTATAACGCTGAGCATCCGAGTTTTTTATAAATAAAAAAACTAATAAAAAAATTATCCCCCAAACTATACAACCCAATAACGATGGGTCCAAGTTTTTTATAAATAAATAAAATAATGAACAAGTAACCCCCAAACTATACAACCCAATAACGCTGAGCGTCCGAGTTTTTTATGTACAAAAAAATTAATAAACAACTAACCCCTCAGCTGTCAAATCCAATGACGCTGGGATCTTAATTTTTTTATCAATAAAAAAATTAATTAACAAATTATCCCCCAAACTTCACAACCCAATATCGCTGGGCGTCCAAGTTTATTATAAAAGAAAATTAATAAACAGATTAACCCCCAAGCTATACAACCCAATAACGCTGGGCGTCCGAGTTTTTTATGGATAAATAAATTAATAAACAAATTAACCCCCAAGCTATACAACCCAATGACGCTGGGCGTTCGAGTTTTTTATAAATAAATAAATTAATGTACAAGTAACCCCCAAACTATACAACCTAATAACGCTGAGCGTCCGAGTTCTTTATAAATAAATAAATTAATGAACAATTAACTCCCAAGCTATACAACCCAATAACGCTGAGCGTCCGAGTTTTTTATGTACAAAAAAATTAATAAACAACTAACCCCTCAGCTGTAAAACCCAATGACGCTGGGATCTTAATTTTTTTATCAATAAAAAAATTAATTAACAAATTATCCCCCAAACTTCACAACCCAATAACGCTGGGCGTCCAAGTTTATTATAAAAGAAAATTAATAAACAGATTAACCCCCAAGCTATACAACCCAATAACGCTGGGCGTCCGAGTTTTTTATGAATAAATAAATTAATAAACAAATTAACCCCCAAGCTATACAACCCAATGACGCTGGGCGTCCTGGTTTTTTATGAATAAAAGAATTAATAAACAAATTATCCCCCAAGTTAAACAACCTAATTATCGCTGGGCGTATAAGTTTGTTGTAAACCAAAAAATTAATAATCAAATTAACCCCCAAACTATACAAACCAATAACGCTGTGCATTCTAGTTTTTTTAACGATGAAAAAACTAATTTTAAGATTATCCCCCAAGCTATACAACCCAATAACATTGGCGTCTGAGTTTTTATAAACAAACAAATTAATAAACAAATTATTCCCCAAGCTATACAACCCAATACATGCTGGGCATCCGAGTTTTTTATAAACAAGAAAATTAATAAACAAATTAACCCCCAAGCTATACAACCCAATAAAGCTGAGCGTTCGAGTTTTTTATAAATAAATAAATTAATGAACAAGTAACCCCCAAACTATACAACCTAATAACGCTGAGCGTCCGAGTTCTTTATAAATAAATAAATTAATGAACAATCAACTCTCAAGCTATACAACCCAATAACGCTGGGCGTCCGAGTTTTTTATAAACAAATAAATTAGTAAACAATCAACCCCTAAGCTATACAACTTAATAACGCTGAGCGTCCAAGTTTTTTATGTACAAAAAATTAATAAACAATTAACCTCCAAGCTAAACAACCCTATAACGCTGAGCATCCGAGTTTTTTATAAATAAAAAAACTAATAAAAAAATTATATCCCAAACTATACAACTCAATAACGATGGGTCCAAGTTTTTTATAAATAAATAAAATAATGAACAAGTAACTCCCAAACTATACAACCCAATAACGCTGAGCGTCCGAGTTTTTTATGTACAAAAAAATTAATAAACAACTAACCCCTCAGCTGTCAAATCCAATGACGCTGGGATCTTAATTTTTTTATCAATAAAAAAATTAATTAACAAATTATCCCCCAAACTTCACAACCCAATAACGCTGGGCGTCCAAGTTTATTATAAAAGAAAATTAATAAACAGATTAACCCCCAAGCTATACAACCCAATAACGCTGGGCGTCCGAGTTTTTTATGAATAAATAAATTAATAAACAAATTAACCCCCAAGCTATACAACCCAATGACGCTGGGCGTCCTGGTTTTTTATGAATAAAAGAATTAATAAACAAATTATCCCCCAAGTTAAACAACCTAATTATCGCTGGGCGTATAAGTTTGTTGTAAACCAAAAATTTAATAATCAAATTAACCCCCAAACTATACAAACCAATAACGCTGGGCATTCTAGTTTTTTTATCGATGAAAAAACTAATTTTAAGATTATCCCCCAAGCTATACAACCCAATAACATTGGCGACTGAGTTTTTTATAAACAAACAAATTAATAAACAAATTATTCCCCAAGCTATACAACCCAATACATGCTGGGCATCCGAGTTTTTTATAAACAAAAAAATTAATAAACAAATTAACCCCCAAGCTATACAACCCAATAACGCTGAGCGTTCTAGTTTTTTATAAATAAATAAATTAATGAACAAGTAACCCCCAAACTACACAACCTAATAACGCTGAGCGTCCGAGTTCTTTATAAATAAATAAATTAATGAACAATTAACTCTCAAGCTATACAACCCAATAACGCTGGGCGTCCGAGTTTTTTATAAACAAATAAATTAGTAAACAATCAACCCCCAAGCTATACAACCCAATAACGCTGGGCGTCCGAGTTTCTTAGGTACAAAAAAATTAATAAACAATTAACCTCCAAGCTAAACAACCAAATAACGCTGGGCGTCCGATTTTTTTATGTACAAAAAATTAATAAACAATAAACCTCCAAGCTAAACAACCCCATAACGCTGAGCATCCGAGTTTTTTATAAATAAATAAATTAATGAACAAGTAACCCCCAAACTATACAACCCAATAACGCTGAGCATCCGAGTTTTTTATGTACAAAAAAATTAAGAAAAACAACTAACCCCTCAGCTGTAAAACCCAATGACGCTGGGATCTTAATTTTTTTATCAATAAAAAAATTAATTAACAAATTATCCCCCAAACTTCACAACCCAATAACGCTGGGCGTCCAAGTTTATTATAAAAGAAAATCAATAAACAGATTAACCCCAAAGCTATACAACCCAATGACGCTGGGCGTCCTGGTTTTTTATGAATAAAAAAATTAATACTCAAATTATCCCCCAAGTAAAACAACCTAATTATCGCTGGGCGTATAAGTTTGTTGTAAACAAAAAAATTCATAATCAAATTAACCCCCAAACTATACAAACAAATAACGCTGGGCATTCTAGTTTTTTTATCGATGAAAAAACTAATTTTAAGATTATCCCCCAAGCTATACAACCCAATAATACTGGCGTGTGAGTTTTTAATAAATAAATAAATTAATGAACAAGTAAACCCAAAACTATACAACCTAATAACGCTGAGCGTCCGAGTTCTTTATAAATAAATAAATTAATGAACAATTAACTCCCAAGCTATACAACCCAATAACGCTGGGCGTCCGAGTTTTTTATAAACAAATAAATTAGTAAACAATCAACCCCCAAGCTATACAACCCAATAACGCTGAGCGTCCGAGTTTTTTATAAAAAAATAAATTAATGAACAAGTAACCCCAAAACTATACAACCCAATAACGCTGGGCAACCGAGTTTTTTATAAACAAATAAATTAGTAAACAATCAACCCCCAAGCTTTACAACCCAATAACGCTGAGCGTCCGAGTTCTTTATAAATGAATAAATTAATGAACAATTAACTCCCAAGCTATGAAACCCAATACATGCTGGGCAACCGAGTTTTTTATAAACAAATAAATAAGTAAACAATCAACCCCCAAGCTTTACAACCCAATAACGCTGAGCGTCCAAGTTCTTTATAAATGAACAAATTAATGAACAATTAACTCCCAAGCTATGAAACCCAATAACGCTGGGCAACCGAGTTTTTTATGTACAAAAAATTAATAAACAAGTAACCTCCAAGCTAAACAACCCAATAACGCTGGGCAACCGAGTTTTTTATAAACAAATAAATTAGTAAACAATCAACCCCCAAGCTTTACAACCCAATAACGCTGAGCGTCCGAGTTTTTTATAAATAAATAAATTAATGAACAAGTAACCCCAAAACTATACAACCCAATAACGCTGGGCAACCGAGTTTTTTATAAACAAATAAATAAGTAAACAATCAACCCCCAAGCTTTACAACCCAATAACGCTGAGCGTCCGAGTTCTTTATAAATGAATAAATTAATGAACAATTAACTCCCAAGCTATGAAACCCAATAACGCTGGGCAACCGAGTTTTTTATAAACAAATAAATAAGTAAACAATCAACCCCCAAGCTTTACAACCCAATAACGCTGAGCGTCCGAGTTTTTTATGTACAAAAAATTAATAAACAAGTAACCTCCAAGCTAAACAACCCTATAACGCTGAGCATGCGAGTTTTTTATAAATAAAAAAACTAATAAAAAAATTATCCCCCAAACTAGACAACCCAATAACGATGGGTCCGAGTTTTTTATAAATAAATTAATTAATGAACAAGTAACCCCCAAACTATACAACCCAATAACGCTGAGCGTCCGAGTTTTTTATGTACAAAAAAATTAATAAACAACTGACCCCTCAGCTGTAAAACCCAATGACGCTGGGATCTTAATTTTTTTATCAATAAAAAAATTAATTAACAAATTATCCCCCAAACTTCACAACCCAATAACGCTGGGCGTCCAAGTTTATTATAAAAGAAAATTAATAAACAGATTAACCCCCAAGCTATACAACCCAATAACGCTGGGCGTCCGAGTTTTTTATGAATAAATAAATTAATAAACAAATTAACCCCCAAGCTATACAACCCAATGACGCTGGGCGTCCTGGTTTTTTATGAATAACAAAATTAATAAACAAATTATCCCCCAAGTTAAACAACCTAATTATCGCTGGGCGTATAAGTTTGTTGTAAACAAAAAAATTAATAATCAAATTAACCCCCAAACTATACAAACCATTAACGCTGGGCATTCTAGTTTTTTTATCGATGAAAAAACTAATTTTGAGATTACCCCCCAAGCTATACAACCCAATAACACTGGCGTCTGAGTTTTTTATAAACAAACAAATTAATAAACAAATTATTCCCCAAGCTATACAACCCAATACACGCTGGGCATCCGAGTTTTTTATAAACAAAAAAATTAGTCAACAATCAACCCCCAAGCTATACAACCCAATAACGCTGAGCGTTCGAATTTTTTATAAATAAATAAATTAATGAACAATCAACCCCCAAGCTTTACAACCCAATAACGCTGAGCGTCCGAGTTTTTTAATGTACAAAACATTAATAAACAAGTAACCTCCAAGCTAAACAACCCTATAACGCTGAGCATCCGAGTTTTTTATAAATAAAAAAACTAATAAAAAAATTATCCCCCAAACTAGACAACCCAATAACGATGGGTCCGAGTTTTTTATAAATAAATAAATTAATGAACAATTAACTCCCAAGCTATACAACCCAATAACGCTGGGCGTCCGAGTTTTTTATAAACAAATAAATTAGTAAACAATCAACCCCTAAGCTATACAACTTAATAACGCTGAGCGTCCGAGTTTTTTATGTACAAAAAATTAATAAACAATTAACCTCCAAGCTAAACGACCCTATAACGCTGAGCATCCGAGTTTTTTATAAATAAAAAAACTAATAAAAAAATTATCTCCCAAACTATACAACCCAATAATGATGGGTCCGAGTTTTTTATAAATAAATAAATTAATGAACAAGTAACCCCCAAACTATACAACCCAATAACGCTGAGCGTCCGAGTTTTTTATGTACAAAAAAATTGATAAACAACTAACCCCTAAGCTGTAAAACCCAATGACGCTGGGATCTTAATTTTTTTATCAATAAAAAAATTAATTAACAAATTATCCCCCAAACTTCACAACCCAATAACGCTGGGCGTCCAAGTTTATTATAAAAGAAAATCAATAAACAGATTAACCCCAAAGCTATACAACCCAATGACGCTGGGCGTCCTGGTTTTTTATGAATAACAAAATTAATAAACAAATTATCCCCCAAGTTAAACAACCTAATTATCGCTGGGCGTATAAGTTTGTTGTAAACAAAAAAATTAATAATCAAATTAACCCCCAAACTATACAAACCATTAACGCTGGGCATTCTAGTTTTTTTATCGATGAAAAAACTAATTTTGAGATTATCCCCCAAGCTATACAACCCAATAACACTGGCGTCTGAGTTTTTTATAAACAAACAAATTAATAAACAAATTATTCCCCAAGCTATACAACCCAATACACGCTGGGCATCCGAGTTTTTTATAAACAAAAAAATTAGTCAACAATCAACCCCCAAGCTATACAACCCAATAACGCTGAGCGTTCGAATTTTTTATAAATAAATAAATTAATGAACAATCAACCCCCAAGCTTTACAACCCAATAACGCTGAGCGTCCGAGTTTTTTAATGTACAAAACATTAATAAACAAGTAACCTCCAAGCTAAACAACCCTATAACGCTGAGCATCCGAGTTTTTTATAAATAAAAAAACTAATAAAAAAATTATCCCCCAAACTAGACAACCCAATAACGATGGGTCCGAGTTTTTTATAAATAAATAAATTAATGAACAATTAACTCCCAAGCTATACAACCCAATAACGCTGGGCGTCCGAGTTTTTTATAAACAAATAAATTAGTAAACAATCAACCCCTAAGCTATACAACTTAATAACGCTGAGCGTCCGAGTTTTTTATGTACAAAAAATTAATAAACAATTAACCTCCAAGCTAAACGACCCTATAACGCTGAGCATCCGAGTTTTTTATAAATAAAAAAACTAATAAAAAAATTATCTCCCAAACTATACAACCCAATAATGATGGGTCCGAGTTTTTTATAAATAAATAAATTAATGAACAAGTAACCCCCAAACTATACAACCCAATAACGCTGAGCGTCCGAGTTTTTTATGTACAAAAAAATTGATAAACAACTAACCCCTCAGCTGTAAAACCCAATGACGCTGGGATCTTAATTTTTTTATCAATGAAAAAATTAATTAACAAATTATCCCCCAAACTTCACAACCCAATAACGCTGGGCGTCCAAGTTTATTATAAAAGAAAATCAATAAACAGATTAACCCCAAAGCTATACAACCCAATGACGCTGGGCGTCCTGGTTTTTTATGAATAAAAAAATTAATACTCAAATTATCCCCCAAGTAAAACAACCTAATTATCGCTGGGCGTATAAGTTTGTTGTAAACAAAAAAATTAATAATCAAATTAACCCCCAAACTATACAAACAAATAACGCTGGGCATTCTAGTTTTTTTATCGATGAAAAAACTAATTTTAAGATTGTCCCCCAAACTATACAACCCAATAACACTGGCGTGTGAGTTTTTTATAAATAAATAAATTAATGAACAAGTAACCCCAAAACTATACAACCTAATAACGCTGAGCGTCCGAGTTTTTTATGTACAAAAAAATTAATAAACAACTAACCCCTCAGCTGTCAAATCCAATGACGCTGGGATCTTAATTTTTTTATCAATAAAAAAATTAATTAACAAATTATCCCCCAAACTTCACAACCCAATATCGCTGGGCGTCCAAGTTTATTATTAAAGAAAATTAATAAACAATTAACCTCCAAGCTAAACAACCCTATAACGCTGAGCATCCGAGTTTTTTATAAATAAAAAAACTAATAAAAAAATTATCCCCCAAACTATACAACCCAATAACGATGGGTCCAAGTTTTTTATAAATAAATAAAATAATGAACAAGTAACCCCCAAACTATACAACCCAATAACGCTGAGCGTCCGAGTTTTTTATGTACAAAAAAATTAATAAACAACTAACCCCTCAGCTGTCAAATCCAATGACGCTGGGATCTTAATTTTTTTATCAATAAAAAAATTAATTAACAAATTATCCCCCAAACTTCACAACCCAATATCGCTGGGCGTCCAAGTTTATTATTAAAGAAAATTAATAAACAGATTAACCCCCAAGCTATACAACCCAATAACGCTGGGCGTCCGAGTTTTTTATAAATAAATAAATTAATAAACAAATTAACCCCCAAGCTGTACAACCCAATGACGCTGGGCGTCCAAGTTTATTATAAAAGAAAATTAATAAACAGATTAACCCCCAAGCTATACAACCCAATAACGCTGGGCGTCCGAGTTTTTTATGAATAAATAAATTAATAAACAAATTAACCCCCAAGCTATACAACCCAATGACGCTGGGCGTTCGAGTTTTTTATAAATAAATAAATTAATGTACAAGTAACCCCCAAGCTGTACAACCCAATGACGCTGGGCGTCCAAGTTTATTATAAAAGAAAATTAATAAACAGATTAACCCCCAAGCTATACAACCCAATAACGCTGGGCGTCCGAGTTTTTTATGAATAAATAAATTAATAAACAAATAAACCCCCAAGCTATACAACCCAATGACGCTGGGCGTTCGAGTTTTTTATAAATAAATAAATTAATGTACAAGTAACCCCCAAACTATACAACCTTATAACGCTGAGCGTCCGAGTTCTTTATAAATAAATAATTTAATGAACAATTAACTCCCAAGCTATACAACCCAATAACGCTGAGCGTCCGAGTTTTTTATGTACAAATAAATTAATAAACAACTAACCCCTCAGCTGTAAAACCCAATGACGCTGGGATCTTAATTTTTTTATCAATAAAAAAATTAATTAACAAATTATCCCCCAAACTTCACAACGCAATAACGCTGGGCGTCCAAGTTTATTATAAAAGAAAATTAATAAACAGATTAACCCCCAAGCTATACAACCCAATAACGCTGGGCGTCCGAGTTTTTTATGAATAAATAAATTAATAAACAAATTAACCCCCAAGCTATACAACCCAATGACGCTGGGCGTCCTGGTTTTTTATGAATAAAAGAATTAATAAACAAATTATCCCCCAAGTTAAACAACCTAATTATCGCTGGGCGTATAAGTTTGTTGTAAACCAAAAAATTAATAATCAAATTAACCCCCAAACTATACAAACCAATAACGCTGTGCATTCTAGTTTTTTTAACGATGAAAAAACTAATTTTAAGATTATCCCCCAAGCTATACAACCCAATAACATTGGCGTCTGAGTTTTTTATAAACAAACAAATTAATAAACAAATTATTCCCCAAGCTATACAACCCAATACATGCTGGGCATCCGAGTTTTTTATAAACAAAAAAATTAATAGACAAATTAACCCCCAAGCTATACAACCCAATAACGCTGAGCGTTCGAGTTTTTTATAAATAAATAAATTAATGAACAAGTAACCCCCAAACTACACAACCTAATAACGCTGAGCGTCCGAGTTCTTTATAAATAAATAAATTAATGAACAATTAACTCCCAAGCTATACAACCCAATAACGCTGGGCGTCCGAGTTTTTTATAAACAAATAAATTAGTAAACAATCAACCCCTAAGCTATACAACTTAATAACGCTGAGCGTCCGAGTTTTTTATGTACAAAAAATTAATAAACAATTAACCTCCAAGCTAAACGACCCTATAACGCTGAGCATCCGAGTTTTTTATAAATAAAAAAACTAATAAAAAAATTATCTCCCAAACTATACAACCCAATAATGATGGGTCCGAGTTTTTTATAAATAAATAAATTAATGAACAAGTAACCCCCAAACTATACAACCCAATAACGCTGAGCGTCCGAGTTTTTTATGTACAAAAAAATTGATAAACAACTAACCCCTCAGCTGTAAAACCCAATGACGCTGGGATCTTAATTTTTTTATCAATAAAAAAATTAATTAACAAATTATCCCCCAAACTTCACAACCCAATAACGCTGGGCGTCCAAGTTTATTATAAAAGAAAATCAATAAACAGATTAACCCCAAAGCTATACAACCCAATGACGCTGGGCGTCCTGGTTTTTTATGAATAAAAAAATTAATACTCAAATTATCCCCCAAGTAAAACAACCTAATTATCGCTGGGCGTATAAGTTTGTTGTAAACAAAAAAATTAATAATCAAATTAACCCCCAAACTATACAAACAAATAACGCTGGGCATTCTAGTTTTTTTATCGATGAAAAAACTAATTTTAAGATTGTCCCCCAAACTATACAACCCAATAACACTGGCGTGTGAGTTTTTTATAAATAAATAAATTAATGAACAAGTAACCCCAAAACTATACAACCTAATAACGCTGAGCGTCCGAGTTTTTTATGTACAAAAAAATTAATAAACAACTAACCCCTCAGCTGTCAAATCCAATGACGCTGGGATCTTAATTTTTTTATCAATAAAAAAATTAATTAACAAATTATCCCCCAAACTTCACAACCCAATATCGCTGGGCGTCCAAGTTTATTATTAAAGAAAATTAATAAACAATTAACCTCCAAGCTAAACAACCCTATAACGCTGAGCATCCGAGTTTTTTATAAATAAAAAAACTAATAAAAAAATTATCCCCCAAACTATACAACCCAATAACGATGGGTCCAAGTTTTTTATAAATAAATAAAATAATGAACAAGTAACCCCCAAACTATACAACCCAATAACGCTGAGCGTCCGAGTTTTTTATGTACAAAAAAATTAATAAACAACTAACCCCTCAGCTGTCAAATCCAATGACGCTGGGATCTTAATTTTTTTATCAATAAAAAAATTAATTAACAAATTATCCCCCAAACTTCACAACCCAATATCGCTGGGCGTCCAAGTTTATTATTAAAGAAAATTAATAAACAGATTAACCCCCAAGCTATACAACCCAATAACGCTGGGCGTCCGAGTTTTTTATAAATAAATAAATTAATAAACAAATTAACCCCCAAGCTGTACAACCCAATGACGCTGGGCGTCCAAGTTTATTATAAAAGAAAATTAATAAACAGATTAACCCCCAAGCTATACAACCCAATAACGCTGGGCGTCCGAGTTTTTTATAAATAAATAAATTAATAAACAAATTAACCCCCAAGCTGTACAACCCAATGACGCTGGGCGTCCAAGTTTATTATAAAAGAAAATTAATAAACAGATTAACCCCCAAGCTATACAACCCAATAACGCTGGGCGTCCGAGTTTTTTATGAATAAATAAATTAATAAACAAATTAACCCCCAAGCTATACAACCCAATGACGCTGGGCGTTCGAGTTTTTTATAAATAAATAAATTAATGTACAAGTAACCCCCAAACTATACAACCTTATAACGCTGAGCGTCCGAGTTCTTTATAAATAAATAATTTAATGAACAATTAACTCCCAAGCTATACAACCCAATAACGCTGAGCGTCCGAGTTTTTTATGTACAAAAAAATTAATAAACAACTAACCCCTCAGCTGTAAAACCCAATGACGCTGGTATCTTAATTTTTTTATCAATAAAAAAATTAATTAACAAATTATCCCCCAAACTTCACAACCCAATAACGCTGGGCGTCCAAGTTTATTATAAAAGAAAATTAATAAACAGATTAACCCCCAAGCTATACAACCCAATAACGCTGGGCGTCCGAGTTTTTTATGAATAAATAAATTAATAAACAAATTAACCCCCAAGCTATACAACCCAATGACGCTGGGCGTCCTGGTTTTTTATGAATAAAAGAATTAATAAACAAATTATCCCCCAAGTTATACAACCTAATTATCGCTGGGCGTATAAGTTTGTTGTAAACCAAAAAATTAATAATCAAATTAACCCCCAAACTATACAAACCAATAACGCTGTGCATTCTAGTTTTTTTAACGATGAAAAAACTAATTTTAAGATTATCCCCCAAGCTATACAACCCAATAACATTGGCGTCTGAGTTTTTTATAAACAAACAAATTAGAAAACAAATTATTCCCCAAGCTATACAACCCAATACATGCTGGGCATCCGAGTTTTTTATAAACAAAAAAATTAATAGACAAATTAACCCCCAAGCTATACAACCCAATAACGCTGAGCGTTCGAGTTTTTTATAAATAAATAAATTAATGAACAAGTAACCCCCAAACTACACAACCTAATAACGCTGAGCGTCCGAGTTCTTTATAAATAAATAAATTAATGAACAATTAACTCTCAAGCTATACAACCCAATAACGCTGGGCGTCCGAGTTTTTTATAAACAAATAAATTAGTAAACAATCAACCCCTAAGCTATACAACTTAATAACGCTGAGCGTCCAAGTTTTTTATGTACAAAAAATTAATAAACAATTAACCTCCAAGCTAAACAACCCTATAACGCTGAGCATCCGAGTTTTTTATAAATAAAAAAACTAATAAAAAAATTATCCCCCAAACTATACAACCCAATAACGATGGGTCCAAGTTTTTTATAAATAAATAAAATAATGAACAAGTAACCCCCAAACTATACAACCCAATAACGCTGAGCGTCCGAGTTTTTTATGTACAAAAAAATTAATAAACAACTAACCCCTCAGCTGTCAAATCCAATGACGCTGGGATCTTAATTTTTTTATCAATAAAAAAATTAATTAACAAATTATCCCCCAAACTTCACAACCCAATAACGCTGGGCGTCCAAGTTTATTATAAAAGAAAATCAATAAACAGATTAACCCCAAAGCTATACAACCCAATGACGCTGAGCATCCGAGTTTTTTATAAATAAAAAAACTAATAAAAAAATTATCCCCCAAACTATACAACCCAATAATGATGGGTCCGAGTTTTTTATAAATAAATAAATTAATGAACAAGTAACCCCCAAACTATACAACCCAATAACGCTGAGCGTCCGAGTTTTTTATGTACAAAAAAATTGATAAACAACTAACCCCTCAGCTGTAAAACCCAATGACGCTGGGATCTTAATTTTTTTATCAATAAAAAAATTAATTAACAAATTATCCCCCAAACTTCACAACCCAATAACGCTGGGCGTCCAAGTTTATTATAAAAGAAAATCAATAAACAGATTAACCCCAAAGCTATACAACCCAATGACGCTGGGCGTCCTGGTTTTTTATGAATAAAAAAATTAATACTCAAATTATCCCCCAAGTAAAACAACCTAATTATCGCTGGGCGTATAAGTTTGTTGTAAACAAAAAAATTAATAATCAAATTAACCCCCAAACTATACAAACAAATAACGCTGGGCATTCTAGTTTTTTTATCGATGAAAAAACTAATTTTAAGATTGTCCCCCAAACTATACAACCCAATAACACTGGCGTGTGAGTTTTTTATAAATAAATAAATTAATGAACAAGTAACCCCAAAACTATACAACCTAATAACGCTGAGCGTCCGAGTTTTTTATGTACAAAAAAATTAATAAACAACTAACCCCTCAGCTGTCAAATCCAATGACGCTGGGATCTTAATTTTTTTATCAATAAAAAAATTAATTAACAAATTATCCCCCAAACTTCACAACCCAATATCGCTGGGCGTCCAAGTTTATTATTAAAGAAAATTAATAAACAATTAACCTCCAAGCTAAACAACCCTATAACGCTGAGCATCCGAGTTTTTTATAAATAAAAAAACTAATAAAAAAATTATCCCCCAAACTATACAACCCAATAACGATGGGTCCAAGTTTTTTATAAATAAATAAAATAATGAACAAGTAACCCCCAAACTATACAACCCAATAACGCTGAGCGTCCGAGTTTTTTATGTACAAAAAAATTAATAAACAACTAACCCCTCAGCTGTCAAATCCAATGACGCTGGGATCTTAATTTTTTTATCAATAAAAAAATTAATTAACAAATTATCCCCCAAACTTCACAACCCAATATCGCTGGGCGTCCAAGTTTATTATTAAAGAAAATTAATAAACAGATTAACCCCCAAGCTATACAACCCAATAACGCTGGGCGTCCGAGTTTTTTATAAATAAATAAATTAATAAACAAATTAACCCCCAAGCTGTACAACCCAATGACGCTGGGCGTCCAAGTTTATTATAAAAGAAAATTAATAAACAGATTAACCCCCAAGCTATACAACCCAATAACGCTGGGCGTCCGAGTTTTTTATAAATAAATAAATTAATAAACAAATTAACCCCCAAGCTGTACAACCCAATGACGCTGGGCGTCCAAGTTTATTATAAAAGAAAATTAATAAACAGATTAACCCCCAAGCTATACAACCCAATAACGCTGGGCGTCCGAGTTTTTTATGAATAAATAAATTAATAAACAAATTAACCCCCAAGCTATACAACCCAATGACGCTGGGCGTTCGAGTTTTTTATAAATAAATAAATTAATGTACAAGTAACCCCCAAACTATACAACCTTATAACGCTGAGCGTCCGAGTTCTTTATAAATAAATAATTTAATGAACAATTAACTCCCAAGCTATACAACCCAATAACGCTGAGCGTCCGAGTTTTTTATGTACAAAAAAATTAATAAACAACTAACCCCTCAGCTGTAAAACCCAATGACGCTGGTATCTTAATTTTTTTATCAATAAAAAAATTAATTAACAAATTATCCCCCAAACTTCACAACCCAATAACGCTGGGCGTCCAAGTTTATTATAAAAGAAAATCAATAAACAGATTAACCCCAAAGCTATACAACCCAATGACGCTGGGCGTCCTGGTTTTTTATGAATAAAAAAATTAATACTCAAATTATCCCCCAAGTAAAACAACCTAATTATCGCTGGGCGTATAAGTTTGTTGTAAACAAAAAAATTAATAATCAAATTAACCCCCAAACTATACAAACAAATAACGCTGGGCATTCTAGTTTTTTTATCGATGAAAAAACTAATTTTAAGATTGTCCCCCAAACTATACAACCCAATAACACTGGCGTGTGAGTTTTTTATAAATAAATAAATTAATGAACAAGTAACCCCAAAACTATACAACCTAATAACGCTGAGCGTCCGAGTTTTTTATGTACAAAAAAATTAATAAACAACTAACCCCTCAGCTGTCAAATCCAATGACGCTGGGATCTTAATTTTTTTATCAATAAAAAAATTAATTAACAAATTATCCCCCAAACTTCACAACCCAATATCGCTGGGCGTCCAAGTTTATTATTAAAGAAAATTAATAAACAATTAACCTCCAAGCTAAACAACCCTATAACGCTGAGCATCCGAGTTTTTTATAAATAAAAAAACTAATAAAAAAATTATCCCCCAAACTATACAACCCAATAACGATGGGTCCAAGTTTTTTATAAATAAATAAAATAATGAACAAGTAACCCCCAAACTATACAACCCAATAACGCTGAGCGTCCGAGTTTTTTATGTACAAAAAAATTAATAAACAACTAACCCCTCAGCTGTCAAATCCAATGACGCTGGGATCTTAATTTTTTTATCAATAAAAAAATTAATTAACAAATTATCCCCCAAACTTCACAACCCAATATCGCTGGGCGTCCAAGTTTATTATTAAAGAAAATTAATAAACAGATTAACCCCCAAGCTATACAACCCAATAACGCTGGGCGTCCGAGTTTTTTATAAATAAATAAATTAATAAACAAATTAACCCCCAAGCTGTACAACCCAATGACGCTGGGCGTCCAAGTTTATTATAAAAGAAAATTAATAAACAGATTAACCCCCAAGCTATACAACCCAATAACGCTGGGCGTCCGAGTTTTTTATAAATAAATAAATTAATAAACAAATTAACCCCCAAGCTGTACAACCCAATGACGCTGGGCGTCCAAGTTTATTATAAAAGAAAATTAATAAACAGATTAACCCCCAAGCTATACAACCCAATAACGCTGGGCGTCCGAGTTTTTTATGAATAAATAAATTAATAAACAAATTAACCCCCAAGCTATACAACCCAATGACGCTGGGCGTTCGAGTTTTTTATAAATAAATAAATTAATGTACAAGTAACCCCCAAACTATACAACCTTATAACGCTGAGCGTCCGAGTTCTTTATAAATAAATAATTTAATGAACAATTAACTCCCAAGCTATACAACCCAATAACGCTGAGCGTCCGAGTTTTTTATGTACAAAAAAATTAATAAACAACTAACCCCTCAGCTGTAAAACCCAATGACGCTGGTATCTTAATTTTTTTATCAATAAAAAAATTAATTAACAAATTATCCCCCAAACTTCACAACCCAATAACGCTGGGCGTCCAAGTTTATTATAAAAGAAAATTAATAAACAGATTAACCCCCAAGCTATACAACCCAATAACGCTGGGCGTCCGAGTTTTTTATGAATAAATAAATTAATAAACAAATTAACCCCCAAGCTATACAACCCAATGACGCTGGGCGTCCTGGTTTTTTATGAATAAAAGAATTAATAAACAAATTATCCCCCAAGTTATACAACCTAATTATCGCTGGGCGTATAAGTTTGTTGTAAACCAAAAAATTAATAATCAAATTAACCCCCAAACTATACAAACCAATAACGCTGTGCATTCTAGTTTTTTTAACGATGAAAAAACTAATTTTAAGATTATCCCCCAAGCTATACAACCCAATAACATTGGCGTCTGAGTTTTTTATAAACAAACAAATTAGAAAACAAATTATTCCCCAAGCTATACAACCCAATACATGCTGGGCATCCGAGTTTTTTATAAACAAAAAAATTAATAGACAAATTAACCCCCAAGCTATACAACCCAATAACGCTGAGCGTTCGAGTTTTTTATAAATAAATAAATTAATGAACAAGTAACCCCCAAACTACACAACCTAATAACGCTGAGCGTCCGAGTTCTTTATAAATAAATAAATTAATGAACAATTAACTCTCAAGCTATACAACCCAATAACGCTGGGCGTCCGAGTTTTTTATAAACAAATAAATTAGTAAACAATCAACCCCTAAGCTATACAACTTAATAACGCTGAGCGTCCAAGTTTTTTATGTACAAAAAATTAATAAACAATTAACCTCCAAGCTAAACAACCCTATAACGCTGAGCATCCGAGTTTTTTATAAATAAAAAAACTAATAAAAAAATTATCCCCCAAACTATACAACCCAATAACGATGGGTCCAAGTTTTTTATAAATAAATAAAATAATGAACAAGTAACCCCCAAACTATACAACCCAATAACGCTGAGCGTCCGAGTTTTTTATGTACAAAAAAATTAATAAACAACTAACCCCTCAGCTGTCAAATCCAATGACGCTGGGATCTTAATTTTTTTATCAATAAAAAAATTAATTAACAAATTATCCCCCAAACTTCACAACCCAATATCGCTGGGCGTCCAAGTTTATTATAAAAGAAAATTAATAAACAGATTAACCCCCAAGCTATACAACCCAATAACGCTGGGCGTCCGAGTTTTTTATGGATAAATAAATTAATAAACAAATTAACCCCCAAGCTATACAACCCAATGACGCTGAGCGTTCGAGTTTTTTATAAATAAATAAATTAATGTACAAGTAACCCCCAAACTATACAACCTAATAACGCTGAGCGTCCGAGTTCTTTATAAATAAATAAATTAATGAACAATTAACTCCCAAGCTATACAACCCAATAACGCTGAGCGTCCGAGTTTTTTATGTACAAAAAAATTAATAAACAACTAACCCCTCAGCTGTAAAACCCAATGACGCTGGGATCTTAATTTTTTTATCAATAAAAAAATTAATTAACAAATTATCCCCCAAACTTCACAACCCAATAACGCTGGGCGTCCAAGTTTATTATAAAAGAAAATTAATAAACAGATTAACCCCCAAGCTATACAACCCAATAACGCTGGGCGTCCGAGTTTTTTATGAATAAATAAATTAATAAACAAATTAACCCCCAAGCTATACAACCCAATGACGCTGGGCGTCCTGGTTTTTTATGAATAAAAGAATTAATAAACAAATTATCCCCCAAGTTAAACAACCTAATTATCGCTGGGCGTATAAGTTTGTTGTAAACCAAAAAATTAATAATCAAATTAACCCCCAAACTATACAAACCAATAACGCAGTGCATTCTAGTTTTTTTAACGATGAAAAAACTAATTTTAAGATTATCCCCCAAGCTATACAACCCAATAACATTGGCGTCTGAGTTTTTTATAAACAAACAAATTAATAAACAAATTATTCCCCAAGCTATACAACCCAATACATGCTGGGCATCCGAGTTTTTTATAAACAAAAAAATTAATAAACAAATTAACCCCCAAGCTATACAACCCAATAACGCTGAGCGTTCGAGTTTTTTATAAATAAATAAATTAATGAACAAGTAACCCCCAAACTATACAACCTAATAACGCTGAGCGTCCGAGTTCTTTATAAATAAATAAATTAATGAACAATTAACTCTCAAGCTATACAACCCAATAACGCTGGGCGTCCGAGTTTTTTATAAACAAATAAATTAGTAAACAATCAACCCATAAGCTATACAACTTAATAACGCTGAGCGTCCGAGTTTTTTATGTACAAAATATAAATAAACAATTAACCTCCAAGCTAAACAACCCTATAACGCTGAGCATCCGAGTTTTTTATGAATAAAAAAACTAATAAAAAAATTATCCCCCAAACTATACAACCCAATAACGATGGGTCCAAGTTTTTTATAAATAAATAAAATAATGAACAAGTAACCCCCAAACTATACAACCCAATAACGCTGAGCGTCCAAGTTTTTTATGTACAAAAAAATTAATAAACAACTAACCCCTCAGCTGTCAAATCCAATGACGCTGGGATCTTAATTTTTTTATCAATAAAAAAATTAATTAACAAATTATCCCCCAAACTTCACAACCCAATAACGCTGGGCGTCCAAGTTTATTATAAAAGGAAATTAATAAACAGATTAACCCCCAAGCTATACAACCCGATAACGCTGGGCGTCCGAGTTTTTTATGAATAAATAAATTAATAAACAAATTGACCCCCAAGCTATACAACCCAATGACGCTGGGCGTCCAAGTTTATTATAAAAGAAAATTAATAAACAGATTAACCCCCAAGCTATACAACCCTATAACGCTGAGCATCCGAGTTTTTTATAAATAAAAAAACTAATAAAAAAATTATCCCCCAAACTATACAACCCAATAACGATGGGCGTTCGATTTGATTATAAATAAATAAATTAATGTACAAGTAACCCCCAAACTATACAACCTAATAACGCTGAGCGTCCGAGTTTTTTATAAACAAATAAATTAGTAAACAATCAACCCCTAAGCTATGCAACTTAATAACGCTGAGCGTCCGAGTTTTTTATGTACAAAAAATTAATAAACAATTAACCTCCAAGCTAAACAACCCTATAACGCTGAGCATCCGAGTTTTTTATAAATAAAAAAACTAATAAAAAAATTATCCCCCAAACTATACAACCCAATAACGATAGGTCCAAGTTTTTTATAAATAAATAAATTAATAAACAAATTAACCCCCAAGCTATACAACCCAATGACGCTGGGCGTCCTGGTTTTTTATGAATAAAAAATTAATAAACAAATTATCCCCCAAGTTAAACAACCTAATTATCGCTGGGCGTATAAGTATGTTGTAAACAAAAAAATTAATAATCAAATTAACCCCCAAACTATACAAACCAATAACGCTGGGCATTCTAGTTTTTTTAACGATGAAAAAACTAATTTTAAGATTATCCCCCAAGCTATACAACCCAATAACATTGGCGTCTGAGTTTTTTATAAACAAACAAATTAATAAACAAATTATTCCCCAAGCTATACAACCCAATACATGCTGGGCATCCGAGTTTTTTATAAACAAAAAAATTAATAAACAAATTAACCCCCAAGCTATACAACCCAATAACGCTGAGCGTTCGAGTTTTTTATAAATAAATAAATTAATGAACAAGTAACCCCCAAACTATACAACCTAATAACGCTGAGCGTCCGAGTTCTTTATAAATAAATAAATTAATGAACAATTAACTCTCAAGCTATACAACCCAATAACGCTGGGCGTCCGAGTTTTTTATAAACAAATAAATTAGTAAACAATCAACCCATAAGCTATACAACTTAATAACGCTGAGCGTCCGAGTTTTTTATGTACAAAAAATTAATAAACAATTAACCTCCAAGCTAAACAACCCTATAACGCTGAGCATCCGAGTTTTTTATAAATAAAAAAACTAATAAAAAAATTATCCCCCAAACTATACAACCCAATAACGATAGGTCCAAGTTTTTTATAAATAAATAAATTAATAATCAAATTAACCCCCAAGCTATACAACCCAATGACGCTGGGCGTCCTGGTTTTTTATGAATAAAAAATTAATAAACAAATTATCCCCCAAGTTAAACAACCTAATTATCGCTGGGCGTATAAGTATGTTGTAAACAAAAAAATTAATAATCAAATTAACCCCCAAACTATACAAACCAATAACGCTGGGCATTCTAGTTTTTTTATCGATGAAAAAACTAATTTTAAGATTATCCCCCAAGCTATACAACCCAATACATGCTGGGCATCCGAGTTTTTTATAAACAAAAAAATTAGTTAACAATCTACCCCCAAGCTATACAACCCAATAACGCTGAGCGTTCGAGTTTTTTATAAACAAATAAATTAGTAAACAATTAACCCCTAAGCTATACAACTTAATAACGCTGAGCGTCCGAGTTTTTTATGTACAAAAAATTAATAAACAATTAACCTCCAAGCTAAACAACCTTATAACGCTGAGCATCCGAGTTTTTTATAAATGAAAAAACTAATAAAAAAATTATCCCCCAAACTATACAACCCAATAACGATGGGTCCAAGTTTTTTATAAATAAATAAATTAATGAACACGTAACCCCCAAACTATACAACCCAATAACGCTGAGCGTCCGAGTTTTTTATGTACAAAAAAATTAATAAACAACTTACCCTCAGCTGTCAAATCCAATGACGCTGGGATCTTAATTTTTTTATCAATAAAAAAATTAATTAACAAATTATCCCCCAAACTTCACAACCCAATAACGCTGGGCGTCCAAGTTTATTATAAAAGAAAATTAATAAACAGATTAACCCCCAAGCTATACAACCCAATAACGCTGGGCGTCCGAGTTTTTTATGAATAAATAAATTAATAAACAAATTAACCCCCAAGCTATACAACCCAATGACGCTGGGCGTCCAAGTTTATTATAAAAGAAAATTAATAAACAGATTAACCCCCAAGCTATACAACCCTATAACGCTGAGCATCCGAGTTTTTTATAAATAAAAAAACTAATAAAAAAATTATCCCCCAAACTATACAACCCAATAACGATGGGCGTTCGATTTGATTATAAATAAATAAATTAATGTACAAGTAACCCCCAAACTATACAACCTAATAACGCTGAGCGTCCGAGTTTTTTATAAACAAATAAATTAGTAAACAATCAACCCCTAAGCTATGCAACTTAATAACGCTGAGCGTCCGAGTTTTTTATGTACAAAAAATTAATAAACAATTAACCTCCAAGCTAAACAACCCTATAACGCTGAGCATCCGAGTTTTTTATAAATAAAAAAACTAATAAAAAAATTATCCCCCAAACTATACAACCCAATAACGATAGGTCCAAGTTTTTTATAAATAAATAAATTAATAAACAAATTAACCCCCAAGCTATACAACTCAATGACGCTGGGCGTCCTGGTTTTTTATGAATAAAAAATTAATAAACAAATTATCCCCCAAGTTAAACAACCTAATTATCGCTGGGCGTATAAGTATGTTGTAAACAAAAAAATTAATAATCAAATTAACCCCCAAACTATACAAACCAATAACGCTGGGCATTCTAGTTTTTTTATCGATGAAAAAACTAATTTTAAGATTATCCCCCAAGCTATACAACCCAATACATGCTGGGCATCCGAGTTTTTTATAAACAAAAAAATTAGTAAACAATCTACCCCCAAGCTATACAACCCAATAACGCTGAGCGTTCGAGTTTTTTATAAACAAATAAATTAGTAAACAATTAACCCCTAAGCTATACAACTTAATAACGCTGAGCGTCCGAGTTTTTTATGTACAAAAAATTAATAAACAATTAACCTCCAAGCTAAACAACCCTATAACGCTGAGCATCCGAGTTTTTTATAAATGAAAAAACTAATAAAAAAATTATCCCCCAAACTATACAACCCAATAACGATGGGTCCAAGTTTTTTATAAATAAATAAATTAATGAACAAGTAACCCCCAAACTATACAACCCAATAACGCTGAGCGTCCGAGTTTTTTATAAATAAATGAATTAATAAACAAATTAACCCCCTAGCTATACAACCCAATGACGCTGGGCGTCCTGGTTTTTTATGAATAAAAAAATTAATAAACAAATTTTCCCTCAAGTTAAACAACCTAATTATCGCTGGGCGTATAAGTTTGTTGTAAACAAAAAAATTAATAATCAAATTAACCCCCAAACTATACAAACCAATAACGCTGGGCATTCTAGTTTTTTTATCGATGAAAAAACTAATTTTAAGATTATCCCCCAAGCTATACAACCCAATAACATTGGCGTCTGAGTTTTTTATAAACAAACAGATTAATAAACAAATTATTCCCCAAGCTATACAACCCAATACATGCTGGGCATCCGAGTTTTTTATAAACAAGAAAATTAATAAACAAATTAACCCCCAAGCTATACAACCCAATAAAGCTGAGCGTTCGAGTTTTTTATAAATAAATAAATTAATGAACAAGTAACCCCCAAACTATACAACCTAATAACGCTGAGCGTCCGAGTTCTTTATAAATAAATAAATTAATGAACAATCAACTCTCAAGCTATACAACCCAATAACGCTGGGCGTCCGAGTTTTTTATAAACAAATAAATTAGTAAACAATCAACCCCTAAGCTATACAACTTAATAACGCTGAGCGTCCAAGTTTTTTATGTACAAAAAATTAATAAACAATTAACCTCCAAGCTAAACAACCCTATAACGCTGAGCATCCGAGTTTTTTATAAATAAAAAAACTCATAAAAAAATTATCCCCCAAACTATACAACTCAATAACGATGGGTCCATGTTTTTTATAAATAAATAAAATAATGAACAAGTAACTCCCAAACTATACAACCCAATAACGCTGAGCGTCCGAGTTTTTTATGTACAAAAAAATTAATAAACAACTAACCCCTCAGCTGTCAAATCCAATGACGCTGGGATCTTAATTTTTTTATCAATAAAAAAATTAATTAACAAATTATCCCCCAAACTTCACAACCCAATAACGCTGGGCGTCCAAGTTTATTATAAAAGAAAATTAATAAACAGATTAACCCCCAAGCTATACAACCCAATAACGCTGGGCGTCCGAGTTTTTTATGAATAAATAAATTAATAAACAAATTAACCCCCAAGCTATACAACCCAATGACGCTGGGCGTCCTGGTTTTTTATGAATAAAAGAATTAATAAACAAATTATCCCCCAAGTTAAACAACCTAATTATCGCTGGGCGTATAAGTTTGTTGTAAACCAAAAATTTAATAATCAAATTAACCCCCAAACTATACAAACCAATAACGCTGGGCATTCTAGTTTTTTTATGGATGAAAAAACTAATTTTAAGATTATCCCCCAAGCTATACAACCCAATAACATTGGCGACTGAGTTTTTTATAAACAAACAAATTAATAAACAAATTATTCCCCAAGCTATACAACCCAATACATGCTGGGCATCCGAGTTTTTTATAAACAAAAAAATTAATAAACAAATTAACCCCCAAGCTATACAACCCAATAACGCTGAGCGTTCTAGTTTTTTATAAATAAATAAATTAATGAACAAGTAACCCCCAAACTACACAACCTAATAACGCTGAGCGTCCGAGTTCTTTATAAATAAATAAATTAATGAACAATTAACTCTCAAGCTATACAACCCAATAACGCTGGGCGTCCGAGTTTTTTATAAACAAATAAATTAGTAAACAATCAACCCCTAAGCTATACAACTTAATAACGCTGAGCGTCCAAGTTTTTTATGTACAAAAAATTAATAAACAATTAACCTCCAAGCTAAACAACCCTATAACGCTGAGCATCCGAGTTTTTTATAAATAAAAAAACTAATAAAAAAATTATCCCCCAAACAATACAACCCAATAACGATTGGTCCAAGTTTTTTATAAATAAATAAAATAATGAACAAGTAACCCCCAAACTATACAACCCAATAACGCTGAGCGTCCGAGTTTTTTATGTACAAAAAAATTAATAAACAACTAACCCCTCAGCTGTCAAATCCAATGACGCTGGGATCTTAATTTTTTTATCAATAAAAAAATTAATTAACAAATTATCCCCCAAACTTCACAACCCAATAACGCTGGGCGTCCAAGTTTATTATAAAAGAAAATTAATAAACAGATTAACCCCCAAGCTATACAACCCAATAACGCTGGGCGTCCGAGTTTTTTATAAATAAATAAATTAATAAACAAATTAACCCCCAAGCTGTACAACCCAATGACGCTGGGCGTCCAAGTTTATTATAAAAGAAAATTAATAAACAGATTAACCCCCAAGCTATACAACCCAATAACGCTGGGCGTCCGAGTTTTTTATGAATAAATAAATTAATAAACAAATTATCCCCCAAGCTATACAACCCAATGACGCTGGGCGTTCGAGTTTTTTATAAATAAATAAATTAAATTACAAGTAACCCCCAAACTATACAACCAAATAACGCTGAGCGTCCGAGTTCTTTATAAATAAATAAATTAATGAACAATTAACTCCCAAGCTATACAACCCAATAACGCTGAGCGTCCGAGTTTTTTATGTACAAAAAAATTAATAAACAACTAACCCCTCAGCTGTAAAACCCAATGACGCTGGGATCTTAATTTTTTTATCAATAAAAAAATTAATTAACAAATTATCCCCCAAACTTCACAACCCAATAACGCTGGGCGTCCAAGTTTATTATAAAAGAAAATTAATAAACAGATTAACCCCCAAGCTATACAACCCAATAACGCTGGGCGTCCGAGTTTTTTATAAATAAATAAATTAATGTACAAGTAACCCCCAAACTATACAACCTAATAACGCTGAGCGTCCGAGTTCTTTATAAATAAATAAATTAATGAACAATTAACTCCCAAGCTATACAACCCAATAACGCTGAGCGTCCGAGTTTTTTATGTACAAAAAAATTAATAAACAACTAACCCCTCAGCTGTCAAATCCAATGACGCTGGGATCTTAATTTTTTTATCAATAAAAAAATTAATTAACAAATTATCCCCCAAACTTCACAACCCAATAACGCTGGGCGTCCAAGTTTATTATAAAAGAAAATTAATAAACAGATTAACCCCCAAGCTATACAACCCAATAACGCTGGGCGTCCGAGTTTTTAATAAATAAATAAATTAATGTACAAGTAACCCCCAAATTATACAACCTAATAACGCTGAGCGTCCGAGTTCTTTATAAATAAATAAAATAATGAACAAGTAACCCCCAAACTATTCAACCCAATAACGCTGAGCGTCCGAGTTTTTTATGTACAAAAAAATTAATAAACAACTAACCCCTCAGCTGTCAAATCCAATGACGCTGGGATCTTAATTTTTTTATCAATAAAATAATTAATTAACAAATTATCCCCCAAACTTCACAACCCAATAACGCTGGGCGTCCAAGTTTATTATAAAAGAAAATTAATAAACAGATTAACCCCCAAGCTATACAACCCAATAACGCTGGGCGTCCGAGTTTTTTATAAATAAATAAATTAATAAACAAATTAACCCCCAAGCTGTACAACCCAATGACGCTGGGCGTCCTGGTTTTTTATGAATAAAAGAATTAATAAACAAATTATCCCCCAAGTTAAACAACCTAATTATCGCTGGGCGTATAAGTTTGTTGTAAACCAAAAAATTAATAATCAAATTAACCCCCAAACTATACAAACCAATAACGCTGTGCATTCTAGTTTTTTTAACGATGAAAAAACTAATTTTAAGATTATCCCCCAAGCTATACAACCCAATAACATTGGCGTCTGAGTTTTTTATAAACAAACAAATTAATAAACAAATTATTCCCCAAGCTATACAACCCAATACATGCTGGGCATCCGAGTTTTTTATAAACAAGAAAATTAATAAACAAATTAACCCCCAAGCTATACAACCCAATAACGCTGAGCGTTCGAGTTTTTTATAAATAAATAAATTAATGAACAAGTAACCCCCAAACTATACAACCTAATAACGCTGAGCGTCCGAGTTCTTTATAAATAAATAAATTAATGAACAATCAACTCTCAAGCTATACAACCCAATAACGCTGGGCGTCCGAGTTTTTTATAAACAAATAAATTAGTAAACAATCAACCCCTAAGCTATACAACTTAATAACGCTGAGCGTCCAAGTTTTTTATGTACAAAAAATTAATAAACAATTAACCTCCAAGCTAAACAACCCTATAACGCTGAGCATCCGAGTTTTTTATAAATAAAAAAACTAATAAAAAAATTATCCCCCAAACTATACAACCCAATAACGATAGGTCCAAGTTTTTTATAAATAAATAAATTAATAAACAAATTAACCCCCAAGCTATACAACCCAATGACGCTGGGCGTCCTGGTTTTTTATGAATAAAAAAATTAATAAACAAATTATCCCCCAAGTTAAACAACCTAATTATCGCTGGGCGTATAAGTTTGTTGTAAACAAAAAAATTAATAATCAAATTAACCCCCAAACTATACAAACCAATAACGCTGGGCATTCTAGTTTTTTTATCGATGAAAAAACTAATTTTAAGATTATCCCCCAAGCTATACAACCCAATACATGCTGGGCATCCGAATTTTTTATAAACAAAAAAATTAGTAAACAATCTACCCCCAAGCTATACAACCCAATAACGCTGAGCGTTCGAGTTTTTTATAAACAAATAAATTAGTAAACAATCAACCCCTAAGCTATACAACTTAATAACGCTGAGCGTCCGAGTTTTTTATGTACAAAAAATTAATAAACAATTAACCTCCAAGCTAAACAACCCTATAACGCTGAGCATCCGAGTTTTTTATAAATGAAAAAACTAATAAAAAAATTATCCCCCAAACTATACAACCCAATAACGATGGGTCCAAGTTTTTTATAAATAAATAATTTAATGAACAAGTAACCCCCAAACTATACAACCCAATATCGCTGAGCGTCCGAGTTTTTTATGTACAAAAAAATTAATAAACAACTAACCCCTCAGCTGTAAAACCCAATGACGCTGGGATCTTAATTTTTTTATCAATAAAAAAATTAATTAACAAATTATCCCCCAAACTTCACAACCCAATAACGCTGGGCGTCCAAGTTTATTATAAAAGAAAATTAATAAACAGATTAACCCCCAAGCTATACAACCCAATAACGCTGGGCGTCCGAGTTTTTTATGAATAAATAAATTAATAAACAAATTAACCCCCAAGCTATACAACCCAATGACGCTGGGCGTCCTGGTTTTTTATGAATAAAAGAATTAATAAACAAATTATCCCCCAAGTTAAACAACCTAATTATCGCTGGGCGTATAAGTTTGTTGTAAACAAAAAAATTAATAATCAAATTAACCCCCAAACTATACAAACCAATAACGCTGGGCATTCTAGTTTTTTTATCGATGAAAAAACTAATTTTAAGATTATCTTCCAAGCTATACAACCCAATAACATTGGCGTCTGAGTTTTTTATAAACAAACAAATTAATAAACAAATTATTCCCCAAGCTATACAACCCAATACATGCTGGGCATCCGAGTTTTTTATAAACAAAAAAATTAATAAACAAATTAACCCCCAAGCTATACAACCCAATAACGCTGAGCGTTCGAGTTTTTTATAAATAAATAAATTAATGAACAAGTAACCCCCAAACTATACAACCTAATAACGCTGAGCGTCCGAGTTCTTTATAAATAAATAAATTAATGAACAATTAACTCTCAAGCTATACAACCCAATAACGCTGGGCGTCCGAGTTTTTTATAAACAAATAAATTAGTAAACAATCAACCCATAAGCTATACAACTTAATAACGCTGAGCGTCCGAGTTTTTTATGTACAAAATATTAATAAACAATTAACCTCCAAGCTAAACAACCCTATAACGCTGAGCATCCGAGTTTTTTATGAATAAAAAAACTAATAAAAAAATTATCCCCCAAACTATACAACCCAATAACGATGGGTCCAAGTTTTTTATAAATAAATAAAATAATGAACAAGTAACCCCCAAACTATACAACCCAATAACGCTGAGCGTCCGAGTTTTTTATGTACAAAAAAATTAATAAACAACTAACCCCTCAGCTGTCAAATCCAATGACGCTGGGATCTTAATTTTTTTATCAATAAAAAAATTAATTAACAAATTATCCCCCAAACTTCACAACCCAATAACGCTGGGCGTCCAAGTTTATTATAAAAGAAAATTAATAAACAGATTAACCCCCAAGCTATACAACCCAATAACGCTGGGCGTCCGAGTTTTTTATGAATAAATAAATTAATAAACAAATTAACCCCCAAGCTATACAACCCAATGACGCTGGGCGTCCAAGTTTATTATAAAAGAAAATTAATAAACAGATTAACCCCCAAGCTATACAACCCTATAACGCTGAGCATCCGAGTTTTTTATAAATAAAAAAACTAATAAAAAAATTATCCCCCAAACTATACAACCCAATAACGATGGGCGTTCGATTTGATTATAAATAAATAAATTAATGTACAAGTAACCCCCAAACTATACAACCTAATAACGCTGAGCGTCCGAGTTTTTTATAAACAAATAAATTAGTAAACAATCAACCCCTAAGCTATGCAACTTAATAACGCTGAGCGTCCGAGTTTTTTATGTACAAAAAATTAATAAACAATTAACCTCCAAGCTAAACAACCCTATAACGCTGAGCATCCGAGTTTTTTATAAATAAAAAAACTAATAAAAAAATTATCCCCCAAACTATACAACCCAATAACGATAGGTCCAAGTTTTTTATAAATAAATAAATTAATAAACAAATTAACCCCCAAGCTATACAACCCAATGACGCTGGGCGTCCTGGTTTTTTATGAATAAAAAATTAATAAACAAATTATCCCCCAAGTTAAACAACCTTATTATCGCTGGGCGTATAAGTATGTTGTAAACAAAAAAATTAATAATCAAATTAACCCCCAAACTATACAAACCAATAACGCTGGGCATTCTAGTTTTTTTATCGATGAAAAAACTAATTTTAAGATTATCCCCCAAGCTATACAACCCAATACATGCTGGGCATCCGAGTTTTTTATAAACAAAAAAATTAGTAAACAATCTACCCCCAAGCTATACAACCCAATAACGCTGAGCGTTCGAGTTTTTTATAAATAAATAAATTAATGAACAAGTAACCCCCAAACTATACAACTTAATAACGCTGAGCGTCCGAGTTTTTTATGTACAAAAAATTAATAAACAATTAACCTCCAAGCTAAACAACCCTATAACGCTGAGCATCCGAGTTTTTTATAAATGAAAAAACTAATAAAAAAATTATCCCCCAAACTATACAACCCAATAACGATGGGTCCAAGTTTTTTATAAATAAATAAATTAATGAACAAGTAACCCCCAAACTATACAACCCAATAACGCTGAGCGTCCGAGTTTTTTATAAATAAATGAATTAATAAACAAATTAACCCCCTAGCTATACAACCCAATGACGCTGGGCGTCCAAGTTTATTATAAAAGAAAATTAATAAACAGATTAACCCCCAAGCTATACAACCCAATAACGCTGGGCGTCCGAGTTTTTTATGAATAAATAAATTAATAAACAAATTAACCCCCAAGCTATACAACCCAATGACGCTGGGCGTCCTGGTTTTTTATGAATAAAAAAATTAATAAACAAATTATCCCCCAAGTTAAACAACCTAATTATCGCTGGGCGTATAAGTTTGTTGTAAACAAAAAAATTAATAATCAAATTAACCCCCAAACTATACAAACCAATAACGCTGGGCATTCTAGTTTTTTTATCGATGAAAAAACTAATTTTAAGATTATCCCCCAAGCTATACAACCCAATAACACTGGCGTCTGAGTTTTTTATGTACAAAAAATTAATAAACATTAACCTCCAAGCTAAACAACCCCATAATGCTGAGCATCTGAGTTTTTTATGAATGAAAAAACTAATAAAAAAATTATCTCCCAAACTATACAACCCAATAACGATGGGTCCGAGTTTTTTATAAATAAATAAATTAATGAACAAGTAACCCCCAAACTATACAACCTAATAACGCTGAGCGTCCGAGTTCTTTATAAATAAATAAAATAATGAACAATTAACTCCCAAGCTATACAACCCAATAACGCTGGGCGTCCGAGTTTTTTATAAACAAATAAATTAGTAAACAATCAACCCCCTAAGCTATACAACCCAATAACGCTGAGCGTCAGAGTTTTTTATGTACAAAAAATTAATAAACAATTAACCTCCAAGCTAAACAACCCTATAACGCTAAGCATCCGAGTTTTTTATAAATAAAAAAACTAATAAAAAAATTATCCCCCAAACTATACAACCCAATAACGATGGGTCCAAGTTTTTTATAAATAAATAAATTAATGAACACGTAACCCCCAAACTATACAACCCAATAACGCTGAGCGTCCGAGTTTTTTATGTACAAAAAAATTAATAAACAACTTACCCTCAGCTGTCAAATCCAATGACGCTGGGATCTTAATTTTTTTATCAATAAAAAAATTAATTAACAAATTATCCCCCAAACTTCACAATTCAATAACGCTGGGCGTCCAAGTTTATTATAAAAGAAAATTAATAAACAGATTAACCCCCAAGCTATACAACCCAATAACGCTGGGCGTCCGAGTTTTTTATAAATAAATAAATTAATAAACAAATTAACCCCCAAGCTATACAACCCAATACACGCTGGGCATCCGAGTTTTTTATAAACAAAAAAACTAATAAAAAAATTATCCCCCAAACTATACAACCCAATAACGATGGATCAAGGTTTTTTATAAATAAATAAATTAATGAACAAGTAACCCCTAAGCTATACAACCCAATAACGCTGGGCGTCCGAGTTTTTTATGAACAAATAAATTAGTAAACAATCAACCCCAAAGCTATACAACCCAATAACGCTGGGCGTCCGAGTTTTTTATAAACAAATAAATTAGTAATTAATCAACCCCAAAGCTATACAACCCAATAACGCTGGGCGACCGAGTTTTTTATAAACAAATAAATCAGTAAACAATCAAACCCTAAGCTATACAGTCCAATAACGCTGAGCGTCCGAGTTTTTTATGTACAAAAAATTAATAAACATTAACCTCCAAGCTAAACAACCCCATAATGCTGAGCATCCGAGTTTTTTAAGAATAAAAAAACTAATAAAAAAATTATCTCCCAAACTATACAACCCAATAACGATGAGTCCGAGTTTTTTATACATTAATAAATTAATGAACACGTAACCCCCAAACTATACAACCTAATAACGCTGAGCGTCCGAGTTCTTTATAAATAAATAAATTAATGAACAAGTAACCCCCAAACTATACAACCTAATAACGCTGAGCGTCCGAGTTCTTTATAAATAAATAAATTAATGAACAATTAACTCCCAAGCTATACAACCCAATAACGCTGGGCGTCCGAGTTTTTTATAAACAAATAAATTAGTAAACAATCAACCCCCAAGCTATACAACCCAATTACGCTGAGCATCCGAGTTTTTTATGTACAAAAAATTAATAAACAATTAACCTCCAAGCTAAACAACCCTATAATTCTGAGCATCCGAGTTTTTTATAAATAAAAAAACTAATAAAAAAATTATCCCCCAAACTATACAACCCAATAACGATGGGTCCGAGTTTTTTATACATAAATAAATTAATGAACACGTAACCCCCAAACTATACAACCTAATAACGCTGAGCGTCCGAGTTCTTTATAAATAAATAAATTAATGAACAATTAACTCCCAAGCTATACAACCCAATAACGCTGGGCTTCCGAGTTTTTTATAAACAAATAAATTAGTAAACAATCAACCTTCAAGCTATACAACCCAATAACGCTGAGCGTCCGAGTTTTTTATGTACAAAAAATTAATAAACAATTAACCTCCAAGCTAAACAACCCTATAACGCTGAGCATCCGAGTTTTTTATAAATAAAAAAACTAATAAAAAAATTTTCTCCCAAACTATACAACCCAATAATGATGGGTCCGAGTTTTTTATAAATAAATAAATTAATGAACAAGTAACCCCCAAACTATACAACCCAATAACGCTGAGCGTCCGAGTTTTTTATGTACAAAAAAATTAATAAGCAACTAACCCCTCAGCTGTAAAACCCAATGACATTGGGATCTGAATTTTTTTATCAATAAAAAAATTAATTAACAAATTATCCCCCAACCTTCACAACCCAATAACGCTGGGCGTCCAAGTTTATTATAAAAGAAAATTAATAAACAGATTAACCCCCAAGCTATACAACCCAATAAGGCTGGGCGTCCGAGTTTTTTATAAGTAAATAAATTAATAAACAAATTAACCCCCAAGCTATACAACCCAATGACGCTGGGCGTCCAAGTTCATTATAAAAGAAAATTAATAAATTATTAATTATAGCTAAACAAGATTTGGAAGAGAAAAAAAGACATAATAAATCCATGGAAGCTATAGCTGCAGGTAAAGGACTTTATCTTGGACGTCATAAACAAGGATTTGGTCTATACTTAAAAAAAAAAAAAAGGCAAAGGAGCCTACTTGAGAAAAAGTGGCAAAGGGGTTTACTTAAGAAAAAGAGGCAAGGGAGTGTATTTGAGAAAAAGTGGCAGGGTCTAAACAAGCCTGAAATAAGCTTAAAATTCCACATTTTAGAGGCGTTTTTATGAAAAATATATTACCATATTCTTGGCCTAATTATCGAGAATCCACTATCGTAAACCTAGATGATGAAAGTGGGCCCGGAACTCATTGGGTTGCTTATCGAAAAAATGGTAACGATGTAGTTTACTTTGATAGTTTTGGTGATCTCAAACCTCCGCTTGAATTAATGCTTTACTTGAATGTCAACAGCGTGAAATACAATACAGGAAAATTTCAAGACTACAATTCTTATAACTCTGGTCATCTGTGTTTACAATTCCTTAATGGAAGCTTGGATATAGAAGCAGTCTCTTTCATAAATTATGCTTTGTTTAGGGTGAGTCGTGATGGAATCATTTACTCTTACCTTATCAGCCAATTCTTCAGTTCTTGAAGATCAGTATTATCCATCTATTCAACTTTTGCCGAATAAAAATTATACTCTTGGTTTAGTACAGTTGTTTACATTCAATTCAATACCTAATATTGACATTGGATGCAATAAATTTTACGTTGGCGATCGAGTTATCACCTTCGTTACAGGAAATTACGAATTGGTTGATATTGAAAAAATTCTTTAAGAAAAAAACATTAAAATATTGATTTAACCTAACGATATTACTTTCAGCACTGAAATTGAATGTACTGAAATAGTTGACTTCACACCTGCTGACTCGATTAGAAATTTTAGGATTTAGTAGACGCAAACTTGAAACATATTTCCGATAATCATATTAATATCCTTAAAAACAATTCATTGAGAGTGGAGTGCAACATCACTGCTGGAGCTTACATAAATAATAAACTTGTTAATACTATTCACGAATTTTATCCTACAGTTGAACCTGGGTTTAAAATAATTGAGGTACCTTCACAAGTTATATACCTATTTGTGAATGTAGAGTGCATTGAAAATCTGCAGTTGCGCATTGTTGACCAAGACGGGGAGTTGGTAAATTTTCAAAAGGAAGTTATTACAATAAGATTACACATTAAATCCTCATAATGGGTATTGTATTTTATGGAAAAGGACTTCAAAGAAACTATAAAACTCAAAAATCATGCAGTTCTTCAATCAGTCATCGTCGAGCATCCAAATCGCTAACACGCCAGAACATACAGTTTCTCAAAAGTCTAGGACTAAGAATCGTTTGTGGTGGAAAATAACTTGGAATTTCTTTTGTTGCTATATAAATGGAAGATATTCTAGAAATTCAAGCTCCCATTCAGTTCGATGATAGTATCTCAAATTATGAGTTACATGCTCATCAACCGTATACCGGGTCTAATTTCAATCATTGTGATGAAATTCGTATCGCTATCCAGTATCAGGACTTGACTGTTTTATCATCGCGTAGTTATCTACATGTAACCGGTCAATTAAGAAAGGCAGATGGTACAAAAGCAGCGAATACTCATTTCGTTAGCAACGGCGTATGTCATTTATTTGAAGATATTAGATATGAGCTTAATGCAATAGAAATTGATCGTATAAAAAATGTAGGAATAACTAGCACTTTAAAGGCTCTTATGTCTTTAGACTATGGTGCACAAACTGAGAACCGTGGGTGGTATGCCAATGGAACCTTAATGCTTGATTCTGAAGGTCGATTTGATGTATGTATCCCTTTGAAACATCTCTTTGGTTTAGCAGAGGATTACAATAAAATCATAGTCAATGCAAAACATGAATTGATCATTCGAAGATCAAACACTGATTATAATGCTGTTTATCAAACAAACATAGGGACGGAACAAGCTCCTGTATACGAAGATATCAAGATAAACATTTCTAAAATCGAATGGTTGATGCCTTATGTAACTCTTTCGGATGCATACAAAGTAAACTTACTCAACTATCTTCAAAAAGGTAGATCAGTTGCTTTGAGTTTTCGAAGTAGGGAACTCCATGAATTGCCTCTGGTACCAACTACCACTAAAAATAATTGGCTAGTAAAAACATCTAATCAGTTGGATAAACCTCGTTTCATGATAATAGGTTTTCAAACTAACAGAAAAGATAGCAGAAAACTCAGTCTAAATGTATACGATCATTGTAATATCAATAACTTGAGTTTTCTTAAACTCACAATATTATCCGTATAATAGCTTTAATGCTGATTTCACTAAAAATCAAGTTTCCATACTTTATGAGAATTATCTAAATTTTTATGAATCCTTTTACAATGTAAGGAGTGAACAACGAACGCCAATGCTAACTAGAGACAGGTTTGTAAAAGAAGCGTCTCTATTCGTCATAGATTGTTCAAAACAAAATGAATCGTTAAAAAATGCTCCAGTAGATGTGAGAATTGAGTTTGAATCATCAGAGAATATGCCTGCGAATACTGTGGCGTACTGCTTAATTATTCATGATCGTATAGTAGAGTATAATCCTATGAATGTTAAAAAAATAGTTTAAGATAAAAAAATGTATTGAAATTACTGGAATAAATTTTTTTTAGAATAAAAAATTAATGTTATTATTATTTCTCAAACCTTCTCCTCAATAATTTAAAAAATAAATTTTTATTCTTAATTTTTTATAATTGTTTATTCTTAATTTTGAAATAATTGTTTAATATATGGGACTCCGGCGAGGCTCCTTCAAAATCCGTGGGACTCCGGCTAGGCTCCTTCAAAATCCATGGGACCCCCCCCCCCCCCCCCTAGAGTACCTACTAGCATCGCTCGAGAAATTCACTCAATTTGGAGTTTTTCGAGGGGGTGATTAGAGTAAGTACACGAAAACGAGAATCGGGCATAAACCACGTTAAAAAACATGAGAAAGATGTATAAAAACTTAGAGTAGGTGGTGTGTGTCCCTCACACATATGTGGTTGATACCCCTCTCGTAATGGTTCTTTACCTACAAGCAGGGTTGCCAATTATAAAAAAGAAAATTCATTGTGTTATGTGACATATTTTATGTAGCAAAAATAAGTCACATAACTTGGCGATGAATAAATGCAGGCCCATTTATTTGACGCCGTCGGACCACAGCACGTGCCCTCGACGTGGGCCCGGAGTGCAGACTCAGCACTATCCTGGAAAACGGTTTATATTTGCATATTTTGACCTTTAAGATTTTGATTCCAGATTTTATTCCATAATAATCATAAATTCATTGATCTCAGCCTCTGATAATTGTAACCCAGTGTATTTGATTTTGACCTAATAAAGCATCTTTTAAAAGTAAACTTGCCAGTGAGTGAATAAAATAATTGAACGTATTGTACCTACGTCTGAGAGACTAAACAGAATACGAAAACATCGACCAGTTACCTGCAAGTTTTGGATCCAGAATCAAGGTAACAAGTTGAGTATAAAATTTTAACTTTATTAGATTAGTAGTTCGCGTGTTTTCCCGTCATCACACGAGGGTGGCCGTCCACCCCGGTTTTCTTTAGAAGATTTCCTCCTTTCCGGGTCTGTGCAATAAGGAGGGGGTTAAGCGTGCCGTTCTTCTTAAAGCACACTTAACACATTGTATAAATCTAAATTATAAATATATATTTTTGTGTAGTAACCTGAAGAGGAGGGTTGTTCCCTCGAAACTTTGTTCAATTAAAAAATAAATAATTACAAACTACATCTACTGTATTTTTTTTGCCTGGATAATCAACACAAAGTCAAAAATTCAATTAAACCATGACGTCAAATGCCTATTGTGTTTTAACTAAACCAAAATGATTTATTATTAATATTTCTAAATTTTTACCGAATTGAAACATGAAAATAGCTATAAGTGTTCAGTTTTTTAGTACTAGCGATAATAGAATATTTTTTTAGTGCATTCTAATTTATAAGTACATGTACAGGGCAAAAAAGTGTAAAAAAAAAGAAAAAAAAAAAAGATGTTTAAGATTTAGCGCCTCTTTTCGATAACTACACCGGTCAGCTGAGCGACGGACGCCACGAAAGTCCCGGCTGCCGACATCCGCCCGCAACAGTCTCCCTCCGCCCGTGATCGCGGCCACCACGCATCGCGGGGCTTGCGAGTACGACTCGCTATGACGCCCTTGTTCGGAATTTAGTCTAAGTTTAGTGGCCCTTGTGCGGCATTCCAATTAGTAATAGTTTAGTAGCCCTAGTTCGGCGCTCTGAGAGTTCGAGTCCTCCCGGTCAAAACGGCGAGGTCCTCGACTCTCATGTACATAAAATACATAGAATATAGTTCGGTTTAGTGTTCATAATATAAAGTGCTTCATTTATTTATTTTTTACCCCTAAATCACACACCTCAACTACGAGTACGTTGCCTCTCGTTAAAAAGGCAACTGGTCCTTCGATAAAATAAGCCTTAATCGCAAACATTTGGTCCTGATCGAACCGGATTAACTACCCTATTGTGCAGTCTACATTAGAAGTGTGTGTGATTTTTAGTGATATTGTGAAGTGCTTTTTAAAAAAAACTGCCTCTTGCTACCCTCGAGAGCAAGCAGGATACTTCAAACAAGACTGATATCGAGGCAATCGGACATCATCCGCCATCCATTCAAGCACACGGCAAGGGACGCCGTGCGCGCATAAAGACGAAGAAAAGCGGCCATTTTGTGCTTCATCGGTCTTGCCCGGCAGAAGCAACTAAGCAACTTGGCGCTGGACACAGAAGAAGCAGTGACGTCATTCACAGCTACAAGCACCGAAGTTGTGACGTCAGACCATCTGAGCCCCGATGGTTGGGTCTTCGGCCGCGCCAGGCACAGCAGTTGGCGCGCGGAGGCAGCGGAGCGAGAGAGACAGAGAGAGACAACAGCAGCAGCGCTGTACTTGGACATAGCGCATGCGACAGTTCGCGTGCTAACAGTCGGCGTATCATATCAGCGTGCAACGACAACAACAATAAAGCTCATCTGCAGCACTGGTTGGCGTCGTTGGATCGTATTTATTTTCTCTTGGTGTGTTCACTCTGATTTTTATTATTTATTGGATTCCAAAGTTAGTGTTGTTCACAATTGTTTATAACTACCAAGCTTATATTCACATGGTTTTCTTTCCTTACTAGATTTACTAACCTCTATTGTTTGTTTACATTTTTGCACACTGCTTTATCCAAGCTGTGTTTACATTTTTTTAAATTTAATTCATTTTACAGAGAGCTTAACGCGTGCATATAGTTAAGAGTGCAACACTTTTTTATTTTTTCAAGAGTTTTTCTCAAACAAAAGTAAAAATATTTCTGCAAGAAAGAAAAGTATAAACCTCCTCAAGATTTAGAAAGTTATGATGAAACTAAAAGTATTTTTTATTCAAACTCAAATACTGTACAACTTGCTAGGTAAATTTATTAGTATTACATAAGACTGATACCTCTCAAAATTGTAGGTTTCACCCTACATCCATTATACGGCATAGTGGACTGGTGTTGGATCCCAGGATTCCTCAACTCAGCAGCGTAGTGGACTTTCTTCACCAGAAATTGGTAGTCCAGCTTCCTGATGGTCCAGCCAATCTTCAAACTGTTCAGCGAGCCACTAGTATTGCTTCGCTTATATTCTTGGTGTCAATACGAGCACTCTATCTGGTAGTTTTTTAACTACTCGAAGGACTCCCTAGTCTTCGATGGAACTACATTTCTTGATTGCTGCATCGTATACTACCCTTTAGTTTATTTTCAAAAATTTATAGAATTAGAATTAGTTTTCATCCATATTTATTTAGTATTTTTTCCATTATCTCTGAAATATCATTTTGTCTGTTTTAGGTTTATGAAGAGTACAAAAACCCAAATACATTTTTGGCAATTGTACTAACTGGGTTGTAAGTTTTCGGATTTCATTTCAATGAAATCAAATTCTGTGGGCTTGTTGGTAAACAAACCCAATTGGTTTTTTGATGATATACTGTGCTCTGCACAAAACTTTAAAGATTTAAATTACTACCAACCTAAAATTTACAGACATACAACACTTGTTACCCCTTTAGCTGATGTTAGTGTCATCGTTCTTATTTTTTCACTGTGTAGTGAAAATTAGTTATTGCTTAGGATTTTCTATAGAAGTTTGTCCACCAACGTGGAATAGATTTTCGAATTGGGCCTTTTACACCCTTTCAACACATTACACTAAACAAAGATAGATAGAAATGAAATTAAAATGCTTGCTCATCAATCACTCGAATTGGCGAAAGTTTTTTAATTTTTTCATGTGCCTTGCCACGCATTCTTATATTTAACGCGCGCAAGAATATAACCCCAATCTAAAGTCTGATTAAGTTTAGTTCACTTTAATTAACACTCGCTTAATTAAAGCCTCCTTTCAAGGTTTAGTTAATATTCGCGTGACTAAAATTCATCTCAAGTTTAGTTCACTTGAACTAAGTGAACTAAACTTTAGTTTAGTAGTTAAAGTGTTACTCGCTTAATTAAAGCCTCCATTTCAAGCTTTTAGTTAACATTCGCATAACTAAAATCAGTTCCAAGTCTAATTCAGTTTAGTTAACCTTTGCGTAGTCGAGGTTGCGGCGTTTTGACTCCAAATCCGCATACATACCTTCTAGGTTTAGTTGACCTTCGCTCAGCTAAAATTCATACTTTAGTTTAGTTAAACCCCGTTCAACTAAAAATACTCTTTTAGGCCTAGTTGACACTTAGTCAGCTTCAATACACACTTTAGGTTTAGTTGACCCTCGATCAGCTAAAAATTCATCTTTTGATTTAGTTGACATTCGCTCAACTAACAATACTCAGTTTTGGTTTGGTTGGTGCTCAGTCGGCTAAAGCTCACTCGTTAGATAGTGTTGATAGTTACTCAACTGCACCTCTTTAGAATTTCACATCAAATTCACCTTTCTTAATTCTCAATTAAGACCCAACATTGTGCACTGCCACGCATTGAGCTAAGCCTTGCTTAACTCAAATCCATTTAGTTTACTTGTACTTCACCAAGTAATCTTTCAAGTTTTAAACATGGAAGCTGCTATCGCTAAGCAGTACGCTACTTTTGTTAAAATTTCAAATCACTTTCACAAGTTTGTTTCCATGGAGGCAGAAGACCTTACAATTCTTCTCGCTGAAATGCGAATTTAAAGGCTAGAGCAGCAGTGGCAAAGCTTGGTCGAACTCGACAAAGACATACGCCTGCTCACTGACTGCAATCTTAAATATGAATACTTTACCCAAGATATTTATTATGAAGCTCCAGATGCCTATGATCTCAACAAATCAAGGTACTTGTCATTCATTTCTAATCCAGATGCTAAGTTGTTTACATTTTTATTGGACCAGCCAACAGCGATACCTCTTATCCAGGGTCCGGCTATACTCTGCGTCTCGGAACTTACTCAAGTTCAAACCCCGGCACTCCGTTTTGAAAATCAGCCATCTGAACCGCCCGAGACACAGATACCGGCTATTTTCACAGAAACTCAGCCACCTGCGACGCCAATCGTCCAGGTTCTGGCTAAATCCTTGGAAATCCTGCCACCAAAGCCACCCAAGGCCCAGGCGCCGGCTAGATTTATCCAGCCACCTGAACAGACTCAAGTTCAGGTTTCGGCTACTCGTTTCTCAAAAGGTCAGGTACCTAGTTCATCAAGCGTTCACACCCCAAACACAAGCAAGAATTCTGATGCACATCGAATTTCAGACCACGCTAGTCGTAACCCCTTTTCAAAATCTCAGTTTTTGAAATTAGTTTTAGACAGTTTACTCAAGATTGATGAGAAAGGCTTGGTATTAACTCACGCTTACAGTTATTACGTTTCTTATTCATTCCAGTGGGTATTCGACCCTGCAATACTTTTCGTAAAGAGTTTCACGCTCTTGCCTCCAGCCAGCTCTTGTGCTATAAAAGCTGGATCTTCAACAAGGATTAGCTATTTGTTAGCGTAACACATTTTGTAGAAACCTCAAGTTAGTAGCCAGGTAGCTTTTGCGCTGCAAAACCTGGACCTTAATAAACGACAGTGCCATTAACGGCCATCACTTTGTAAATATTGTAAATATTAGAATGAAGTATTTTTTCAAGTTTTAACAGTTGAGTCCAACCTCAGTGCTAACTATTCCATGTTTTAATGCAAGCTCAAGCTTGACTGACTGACTTTAATACTAAATATCTTTAAATAATACTAGGTTTCAATTTCGTAAATATTTATTGACAAACTTTTACTTTTGTTTAATCAAAAGTTCACCGTCCCTATTCTCTAAACGTACTAAAATCGCGGGTGTCTGCTGTTGTCTACTCAGCGGCAACAACAATCATAAAGGCTAAGTAGGGAGGCTCAGGGCCCACTCATCGATCGAGTGACTTATTACTGAGATGTAACGTGAAGTTAATCGTGACGATAATCAATCCAATTGACCGTAACTTTTTCTCACAAAAAATAAATTTATAATGTCATTATACAGACATTTTTCAGACCGTCTACAATATTTTAAGTAATTATTTAATAAGATTATTTCCATTATAAATTAGTTTCACGTTATTTTTAACCACAATGCTAATGCTGAAAGCTAACTTCACGTTACATCTCAGTAATAAGTCACTCGATCGATTAGTGGGCCCTGAGCCTCCCTACTGAACTTTTATGATTGTTGTTGCCGCTGAGTAGACAACAGCAGACACCCGCGATTGTAGTACGTTTAGAGAATAGGGACGGTGAAATTTTGATTAAACAAAAGTGAAAGTTTTAGCCTGTCAATAAATATTTACGAAATTGAAACCTAGTATTATTTAAAGATATTTAGTATTAAAGTCAATTGCACCAATGAACCAATTATTGATTATTAAAAATGAATTTATCATTAGATAAGTTTATGCTCACCTTACTATTCGCTTCAATTTATTTAGTAGTAAAATATAAGACCTTAAACTTTGTGCAATTTTTAATTCTTTTTTCAGTCTTGACCAATAACACTTGGTGTTGGGAGTGGACTTGTGTGTCAACGCTATGCTCAGAAATTGTTTTACCATTTACAATTCCTTCACTGAATATAATTATTAAAGATCAACATTACAGAGAAGAGTATTCGCTGTTGACGCTTTATCACTAATTTCTGTTCATGGTGTTGTTTCAAATTTAATTAGCAAATTTTATGTCTAAACGTGAAGGAATTTTAATTAACCTTGAACATAATTCCAGGTCAGGATGGTTTTTACCTAATTTTTTTATAATCAAATCTTGTAAGTATAAATAAAGTATAGATGAGATATATTATATAACTTGTAAATGTTAATTTTCTTTTCTTAAATTACAATAATATAATTTCTTAGATTATCTGTTAAGAGATACTTGTTAAAAAACTGTATCAATAAATCACATGCTTGTATTTGATTAAGTACTAAAATCTCTATGAATATTTTATTTTAGTGAACAGAAATGGTATGCAATTTAATCAAAGACTGAAAGAGCTTTTACAATGATTCAATTGAATCAAGAACTAACAGTCTGTGTGGCTGCATAACATTAGTGAAAAGCAAAAGTTGAATATTTAAATATTATCCGGACATCTATATTTACAATATTATTATGTAGTGTTGTTTCTTATCTAAAAAATTATGATTTTGTTTATTTAGTCAAAAGTTGTATTAATTCGTAAAATAAATAGTAGCAATAGCATAAAAAACTGCATGATAAATTTATAGAATAAATATAGCTACTCTGGTTTCACTAATCGCTACAAACAGAAAAAAAGCAACTATTGTTTTATTAGAAACTTTCTGCGACTAACTGTATTTATAGTCATGTATACTTAAATATTTTAATGTCATTCATTGATAAAACTACTATATCACATATTAGGAATCACATGATAAAAAATAAAATAAATTTTTTTTTTACTTGAAAAACTTTTGTAAATTATTGATTTTTTCAGTGTATTATACTTCAAAATATTAAAAAAAATAATAATAATAGTAATTATAAAAAATAATAGTAATTATTAAAAAAATTAGTTGAAATTTTTTTTTATTAAATAATGAAAATCCGTACGGAAATCCGTCTCAATTATCCGTACGGATTTCGGTATGGGTTACCGTGCGGATTTCTGTACGGATTTTTTCAGCTGGGTACCGGCTGATACGTAGCCGCCCGCTACGTTATAGCCCGAGCGTAAGCGAGGGTATGCAGTAGGCCGGCTGTGTATCGGTCGATTGCGCAGGGAGTACATTCCTTTTTTTGGCTTGCATCGGAGGGTCTCAAGTTATAAATTGCGATCCTCGAGGTTAGAAAATATATTGTTTATATATTATTTTTTTTCGATTATCAAAAAATTAATACTTCATATTTAATTTTAGTAACAGCATTGTATTCTAAAAATTTAGTACAAAATTGAAGTTATATTTATTTTATACAAGAGATAAAAATAAAAAAATAAAATAACAAAAACGTTAAAATCAGAAGCGTTGTTATTTTTCCATTACTAGTGACGAGGTAAGCATTCTCCTAAGCTGGTAGTTATTTTTGTAGCCGAAGCACTCTTTGGTATGGAATGCCACTAATTAGTAGCCACTCTTCCATTACCTGTGATTGGGGAGAAAACTCTCTTTTTTACATGCTTTTCTTTATTACATGCTTTTCTTTAACTCAACTATGTTTCGTCGTCGTCGTCGTCGTCGTCGTACGTTCAAAACTGCCAAGCTGTATAACTTCAAGCCTATGAGACCTAGAGGTCTGAAATTTTGCAGAGGGTCTAGGTTTGGATGACAATACATGAATCCGTAGTCACTTCTCGACCTGGACCTCCAGGTCGCCGATGACGGGGGTACCTGGGGGGTCATCTCCAAGAATTTGGGCTAAATTCTTCGGAGATGACTTTGAGGGAAGTTATAGAGTATTTATCGAGGCAATTTGAACCGAGGTACCCAGGTCGCCGATGATGGGGGTACCCGGGGTACCTGGAGGTCATCTCCGAGAGTTCGGGTCGAATTCTCGGAGTATGACTTTGGATAGAGTTCGAGGGTGTTTTAGAGCCTATGAGGAAGAAGTTTGAACCTGGACAGCCAGGTCGCCAATGACCGGTGTACCTGGGGAACCTGGAGGTCATCTTCGAGAGTTTGGGTTAAATTTTGCAAGGATGACTTGAAGAGGTGTTATAGAGTATTAATCGAGGCAATTTAAACCAAGGTACCCAGGTCGCCGATGACGGGTGTACCCGGGGAACCTGGAAGTCATCTTCGAGAGTTTTGGGCCAAATTCTGCTGGGATGACTTAAGAGTTCAGCAGGAGTTCTAATTTGGCAGTTATCAATATATTTGAATAAAAAAAAATTTTTCATTTATTATAATTGTAAAAAGAATGAAGAAAATTTCAATAATAACCAAATTTTAAACAATAGTTAGATTTAAAATTTTACACTTAAAATATTCTTTTCAAGACTAAAAAGTAGAAAATAAAAAATAAATAAAAAAAAAGTTTTTAAAAAACATGCTTTTATCTAAAAAGTTTTGAGAAATTATTTAAAAAAACGTACTAAAAAGTAGAAAATAAAATTTTAATACTGCTAAATTCTTTCAAAGTACTTCAAAAGATTTAATATAAATAGAACAAACAAAATTTCGTGATGACTCCGAACAAAAGCATGGGACACTTGATGAAACACAGCCATACGCCTTAAGATTAAGTCATCTATAGAGCCCCATGCTTTTGTTTAGAGTCATCACGAAATTTTGTTTGTTCTATTTATATTAAATCTTTTGAAGTACTTTGACAGAATTTAGCAGAATTAAAATTTTATTTTCTCTTTTTAAGTACGTTTTTTTAAATATTTTCTTAAAACTTTTTAGAGAAAGCTTGTTTTTTAAAAACTTTTTTTTTTTTATTCTTTTATATTACTGGTGCCTTAAAGTGCTGATTTTACGTACGCAAAAGACATGTTTTGAGTAAGTAAAATCACCTATTACATTTCTGTTTGTGCAGTGTGCGTTTAGGTTTTAGCCATGAAAAATAATCATAATGTTAAGTCTGAGTATGCAGCTGCAGGGAGCCGATTGATTATAATTATAAACGGATTTCCTTGTGCAAAATAAAAAAAAGTGAAATGATAAAAAAGCTTTGAAAATTTGTGAGGATTATTAAAAAATAGTATATTATTCCCGCAGGCGAGATGGTTAGATTTGGCCTCCGAGAGGTTTGCGACCCGAACCGAAGCGCAGGGCAATGAGGAGGCTAAATCGAACCTTCGAGCCTAAGGGAAATATACTATTTTTCGTCCTTGTAACCGAAAACAAGGGGCGAAGATCCGATTTTGAGGTTAGAGGGACGAAAAATAATCTTCATAAGCACAGCACTTTTAAAAGTTTGTTTTCAAGTTGATTTCCACCGGCGAGTGAGGTTACTCTTGATCCGCCATGCTCGGCTCTTCTTTACCTACAGAACCAGATCGGCCGAGTCTTCATCATTGTGAATTGTAAACTGACTCTTGCATCAGTTACTTAATTTAATTGGAAGTTATGATTCGATATAAAATTAATATTTCATAATCTCAACATATTTTTAAATTTTTTTATCACCTCACTTTTTTTATTTGCACCTGCAGAGAACACTTTTTTAAATTATAATCACCTAGCTTACTGCCCGTATGCAGCAGTATGGCGAAAATCAAGTTCGAATTGCAAACTTTTAGAAGGGATTTGCTAATAAACTTTATTTTTTAAATAATCTTAATAAATTTTTTTAATTTTTTATCAGTTCACTTTTTTTATTTACACCTGCAGAACACTTTTTTTCATTCAAATCACTTAGCTCACCATACTGCTGCCCGTACCCAGCTGCAGCTGCAGCATCTAGCAGACTAGAAAATGTCACTAGATTATTTTTCACGGCTAAAACCAAACACGCATGTTGATATACATATATACCAAAACTACTCTCTATTCTTATCACGCCTATTGTAACCTACCAAAATTAAAATCTAGCAAAGTTGATCAATGTAGCAAGTTGATATGTTTTTTAAGCATTTTGGGACACTATAAAATAGTTTATATTACTGATGCCCTAAAGTGCTGATTTTACCAACGCAAAAGACATATTTTGAGTGCGTAAAATCGCCTATTACATTTCTGCTCGAGCAGCGTGCGTTTAGGTTTTAGCCGTGAAAAATAATCATAACAGTATGTCTGAGTATGCAGCTGCAGGGAGACGATCGATTATAATTATAAACGGATTTCCTTGTGCAAAATAAATTATGTGAAATGATACAAAACTTTGAAAATTTGTAAGGATTATTAAAAAAGTAATCTTCATAAGCACAGCACTTTTAAAAGTTTGTTTTCGAGTTGATTTCCAACAGCGAGTGAGGTTACTCTTGATTCACTATGCTCGGCTCTTCTTTACCTACAGAACTAGATCGGCCGAGTCTTCATCATCGTGAATTGTAAACTGACTCTTGCATCAGTTACTTAATTTAATATTGGAAGTTATGATTCGGTATAAAATTAATATTTCATAAGCTCAACATATTTTTAAAGCTTTTTATCACCTCACTTTTTTTATTTGCACCTGCAGAGAACACTTTTTTAAATAATAATCACCTAGCTCACTGCCCGTATGCAGCTGTATGGCAAAAATCAAGTCCGAATTAAAAACTTTTGGAAGGGATTTGCTAATATACTTTATTTTTTAAATAATTTTAGCAAATTTTTTAAGTTTTTTATCACTTCACTTTTTTTATTTACACCTGCAGAATATTTTTTTGATTCAAATCACTTAGCTCTCCATACTGCTGCCCATACTCAGCTGCAGCTGCAGCATCTAGCAGACTAGAAAATGTAGCTAGATTATTTTTCACGGCTAAAACCAAACACGCATGTTGATATATATATCGAAACTACTTTCTATACTTATAACGCCTATTCTAACCTACCAAAATTAAAATCTAGCACAGTTGATCAATAAAATTATGTTTTTTAAGCATTTTGGGGCACTCGTAATATAAAATAGTATACATAATACGTGCGTAAATTGCATTGTTCACATACTTGTGCTATTGGCATCGGCAAAGCCGACGCCAGCACGCGTGCGTGAATGTCGCATTTGACGCACTTATTATATAATATACTAATACATAATACGTGCGTAAATGGCATTGTTCAGGACCCCACTAACCTTCGTACCACCCCAGCTACAAAGCAAATACCAAACCAATTTTGCAGCACTGTGAGCTGCCTTCACTGCCGAAACGAAAAGCAACATTAGTAGCGTCTAAGACGTGATGACGAGTAGACGCAATCAAGACCTACTCAGTTGCTTGTATTTATAATTAATAATTTATTTCGTTAGTGTCCTGATTATTACGTTACAACCGACACAGAGTCTACTATATATAATTAAAGTGTTTTAAGTTATTTATTTATTAAAATTATGAAACAAAATTTCAATGTGTTTTTCTCAATTTTCTACACTCAATCCTCAACAGGCATTGTTTACACATTTGTGCTATTGTCGCATTTTACGCACTTATTATATAATATACTATATTTTTTATTCTTTCTTTCAAATTTTTTTTTAGCTCGTATGAGAAGAAGTTGTGTGCACTCCAAGATAAATATATTGTGTATTTTATTTTCTGGAGATTTAACTACTCTGTAAAAAGAGTTTTTAACACAAATATGATCATTCTGATGGTCAAGCAACTCTTTAGTGCAGTACAACCCTACACCCTGCACCCTTCAACGTATCCACTTACTTATAACCTTAAGAGCATCAGTCGGTTAAGGACGGCTCTCCTATACTAGAATTGAATAAAGCTTTTTGAATACTAACCTGCTCCTGAGTACGAGTGCAAGTTTTTGCATCTAAAAATACCGAATGAATACATAAAATACGTATGTGATAAAAAGAATAAGTACCAAGAGTATGCGAGGAGAAAAAAGCAATTTATGAGATCGCAATCAATTCAGAAACCGATACAGATTACTTAAGTGGTCAGGCAGGCAAGCAAGTGGCCCAATAGGACATCAGAGTCCTAACTTAGATTTGTGTTTCCTTTCACGCTTGGGACTTAAAACTTTAATGAATTATAAAGATGGCCATCTCATTCTGATAAACAACAGTGATTAAGATGCGTAATATTTAAATACGTAGCTTTTATATACATAATTATAACGTAACATGCGATCACAACTTCGTCTCATGATGATTATTACTTTTACTAGTTTTGTTATTACAATTATGTTTCACTTTCACTATCGTTTTTATATTAAGTACTTCTATTAGCTTTTTTATTATTTTTTTAATTTATGTACAGTTAAAAATCTTGTGTAATCTTTTAAGTGATCTCACTTTATCTTTAGAAGACACTGTACGGTTAAAAAACAGTGTAAATTAATCGATCATTCACAATAAGCGCCAGATTCTTTAAAAGTATATATTTTCAAAAAACTTTCACTTAAATTTGGTATGAGAAAAAGACAATTAATTTGTGATAAAACTTAGTAAAAGTGTAACAGGTTGAACAAAAGTATGAGGAGGGGTTGAATTTAGAAAAAAGTAATGATGCAATTTTAGTCATTTCACAGTAAAAAACAAATTTTTTAGGGATAGGAGTAGAACTGGAAGATAAGAGCAAATTTCAACTAAATATTCAGTAAGACATTTTGAAATAGTTTAATAATTTTTATGTTTTATAAAACTCGAATGTTTTGTTTATGAATAATTTTAAATAAACTAATGATTAAGTTCAAATAAGCAGATGTTAAATAAATTAATTCATAAATTTGAAAGCTGATGTATTATTGTTTTAATGTTAAACTTTTGTTTTTATACCTCATGTGATAGATATATTTAATAGAATAAATAAATTAAGATTTCTTTCTTCTAGATTTTTTCCACACAAAATTTTTTTTACTCTCTATTAAAATAAACATAAGTATCTTTGTCTATAAAACAAAGTTTAATCAAAATTTTTTTTAATCTTTCAAGATTCATTTGCATGTTTTTAAAGTACAGTTGCATCGATATTATTTAGTTTTGCTTACGCAAATCAAATCAAAAATTGAGTGAACGTGGGCGTAGCGTTGTATATCCATTTACCAAGAGAAAGTGGCGAGCTGCTTGCGTCATCTCAATTTGATCTTGAGTTTGACCACAGGCCACTGCAGTCCATTGCATTTCAAATTTTACCTGAAAATTATTTATTACTGGTTAACAAAACATATAATTTCATATAAAAACATTTTAAAATTTTTCGAGATAATCCTAAACCCACCAATAATAAAGATCGTTCTAAACTTGGAACATCTGTACAACTATTTTAAGCAGAAAAACACGGGTCACAAAAATATTTTTTAAGAAAAAACAAGTTTCAATATTAATTCAATATTAATGATTAAGAGTTTTTTGATTTTCATTTGAAATTTTTGATTATTTCACAGAAAGCTTTCCCATATAAATAATGATTGTATATCCTCAGAATATTAATTTTCACTATTTAAAATTTAAATTGAGCGTCACAGGGAAAATTAAAACAATAGAAAACCACAAGAAAATACTGAAAAAAATGCAAGTATAATTTCAAACTTCGTGGATTGTCTTCTGATAAAGTTATTATAAACAATCACGTCTAAACGAGGGTGACAACTCTCGCCGATTGTCAACGCTACGTGACAAAAGGGCAATTTGTAATTCACACATTACCATCAAATTATCATAAAAAACCTGAAAATAATTGTAAAGACATGCTTGTGACAACGCACACGAAAATCTAATTACCCACGTGTTAAACGAAAACCTGTTTTCGCTTGAACGCAAGTAATAAGTACAGTCGTAATACCCCTAGTACTTCAAAATTATCTAAAATTTTGAAGCACGAAGGGTATCCGGCTGGATTATTACCCCAGCTGAATTTCAACCCATAGAAATGCTGTATTATACATTTTTGCGGTCATAGTTCTATTACTATTTGTTTACTATGAATATACCTATGAATACTCATATATAAGAATACACCGCAGTGACTCGGGTCTAACCCAAAAGTCGAATTGAATAAGTCTAACAATTCAAGTTGCCATGCATCTAATTGAAAATAACCGAAAAATTATCGAAATAATTTTACCCACACCCCTCCACCAAATGTCAAATGCGGCGTTTTTATTGGTTAAAATTCAGCTCGGGAAAATAATCGCAGTAATTCAATTTTAGACTAAAATCAATTGACGCGCAAGTACACTCAATCCTAAAGCCCAATCGAGCTTTGACGGCAAGTGGGTTCTTTTTTTTTTTTTTAAACCTACAGCCGTGAAAGCCTGCAGGGCATTATATAAATTGAATTTTGATATAAGGTTAGGTCCACGGTAAAAAAATAGTGTAAGGGAAGTTATTTGAATCCTATCTCAGAGCTCACTCATACTCGCTAACCTGCGGAGTAATTTAAAAAAAATCATCACGAAATATGGTTATGTTAAACAGTTAAAGACATTTTCGTTTTTAATGTGTTGATTTCATCTCGCTGCACTGTGCAGTAAAACGTGGTAAGAATGTTCTTAATTCTTGAGGGCCCTTAAAATTTGTCATTAATATAATAAAATTGATATCAAACTGTAGGGTTGGTGCCCAATTTTCGATCCCTCGTGCACTTTTTTTGATAAAATGGATTTGTTTGACAGTAGTACACGGAAAGTGAAAAGTAGTTTTACCACTTTAAAATTCCTTTTTTTTGATCATTTTAATGATTTTACTGACTGTAAACTGAAAAAATGAGTCAAAATTTTTGTGAAATAAAGCTTTTTCAATATATTTGTGTCCACTGAATCAAAATTCAGAATTAGATAATTAGATTTACAGAGTTTTTAAAAAATAAAATCGAAAAACGTGATTTTTACCACTTTTTTTTTTTTTTTTTTTCGTTTTGGTCATTTTTATGATTTTCCTTTATTATAAAAGAGAGCTATCGCCATCTTGCGTAAGTGTAAGATTTTTATTCATGAGCTGATTGGTGAAGAAGTTTTTAAAATATTCGAAAAGTGCATTTTGAGGTTACTCTTGTTTTATCCTATGCACGCTTGTAGCGCGCTCAGAAGAGCTAGTACTTATGTAAATTGCAAAAAATGTGTTAAAATTTTTATAAAATAAGGCTTTTTCGACGTATTAATATCTATTAAGTAATAATACAGCGGGTTTTATAGGTTTAATTTTGAAAAAAATGAAAAAACCTCAAATTAATCGATTTTTTTCGATGTTTCAATCACTTTGAATAACGTATAAAGAATTGAAAAAAATCGATTAAATTCAGGTTTTTTCATTTTTTTCCAAATTAAACCTATAAAACCCGCTGTATTATTACTTAATAGATAACAATACATCGAAAAAGCCTTATTTTATAAAAATTTTGACTCATTTTTTCAGGTTACAGTCAGTGATATCATTAAATGATAAAAAAAAGAATAAAAAAGTTATAAAACTATTTTTTACTTTCCATGTACTGCTGCCCAACAAATCCACTTCATCGAAAAAAGTGCACGAGGGATCGAAAATTGGGCACTAACCCTGCAGTTTGATATCAATTTTATTATATTAATGACAAATTTTAAGGGGGCTCAAGAATTTAGAACATTCTTACCACGTTTTACTGCACTGTGCGCTGATTCTAGTCAGAAATTTCTGATCTCAGATCAGAGCATCCAGTCTCCGCCCCGGAATATCCGCTCTCAGTTCGAATGTGACATCATGCAATGCCTGGCTAATGAGCCATGGCTCAGTCGAGAAAAAATTTTTTTATCGATATTAAAGAACTTTCATACATGATAAATTAAATTTAAAATTTTAAATATTGAAAGCAAATAAACGATAATTATCACTTTCAGTTTCAAAAAAAGGAAGTAGAAAAAGGTTTTCTTAGCGTTTTTTCAATAAACCAGTAGTAGTATTTTCTTGACCAAGCATGGGAACAGTGATGTTTCTACGAGAGCTGGAACTTTTCAGTACGTGACGTTCATTTTTCAAATGCACGCGAAATAATGATTGTCGAGTACAGAAAAATTTCCAACTCGTGTAGAAACATCATCGTCCCATGCGAGGTCAAGAAAATACTTTATCGAATCTGATACGAGAACCAACCCGATTCAAATGTTGTTTTTTATAAAGATGGTTAGAAAAAATTCCGTTGGGGGCACTATTAGCAAGACCCTCCTTCTTCTAAAATTTGGTAAATTAGTTTGGACGTGTGTTTGACTTCTGCTGGGCTTAGGCTATAGAGTTTTTTCGATCGAAGAGCAGACGTGTATAATGATTAATTTTTAAAGTTATGATAATTTATAAAAATGAGACCGTTTTTTATTGTAATATAAAGTTAAATTTGAATTTCTTTCTGATGAAATTGTCAAAACGCAATGGTTAAAGGATATTAGACAGCCTCATTTAAAACCTGAAAAAGGGGCAAGGACTGTGTGCCAATCGTTTAAAAAAAGATGATTTCCGTGTCAATAATACTTCTTATGGTAAATCGATCACTGATAAGATATTTTTTTAAATTATAAATGTCAGCGCAGCTTTTAATTCTAATCAAACATTAAAAATAATGGCAATAAAACTAACTTTGGTTCAATTTTTTGTAGGTTACTCTTATTAAAGTTTACTTGAAAACTGGAGTCAGACCTTCTGTTTTTACTTGGAGTAAAAAAAAAGGATTAACTTAATTCTGATAAAAAAGTTTTCAGAAAGAATCCACTGGACAAACTCAATAATTGTGAAAGTTTAGCAGGTGCCAGTATTGAATTTACAGGAAGTGTGAATCTGGATGAAAATTTGAAAAGTTGTGGTGATGGTTTCGTAAACATTAACAATCAAATAAATCTTGAAAGTGATACTGGTAATTTGTATGCAGAGTGCGTTAAAGAAAATACTTTCATCACAAAATCCGTAAAGGTTCAGTTTTCAAAAATATTGATAACCAGTCAGACTAAGTGAACTTTGACATAGACTTTCAAAAGGAAGTACTAGAGCTACCAGTCAGTCATAACGAGAAAATATCTGCAGTTGATAGAAAGGCCAAAGAAGTCGAAGAAAACAAAATTATAACTGCAGTTATTTCATCAAGGTTGCACACTCATAGAATAGAATATTATGTAAATAATCCAAAAGCTATACTAGAATTTACTGGCTTGGAAAACTATGAAAAGTTCATGACTGTGTTTACCAGCCTTGGAATACATCAAAATCTAGGAAATGTTCAGTTTGTTTTGAATAATGGATATGGTAAATTGTGATTAGAAAATCAATTTTTTGTAACTGTTTGGAAGTTAAGAAAAAATGCAACATATTTTGAGTTGTCAGTACACTTTGGAATCCATGAGAAACAAGCTGGCAACATTTGCAGATCGAGGATTTTGTTTCTAAAAAACAATAGTCCAAAATCGATGTTTGGCCTTGTAAAGAACTCATCCAATATTATATGCCACAGAATTATAAAAGAGACTTTCCCAAAACTCGAGTAATAGTTGATGGCACAGAGTTGAAAATTTATAGAAATAAAAATCTTTGAATACAGCAAGCTAGCTTTAGTTATTATAAAAATGACACCACTTTAAAAGCGGTAGTTGGTTCTTCACCTGGTGGACTTCACCTGGATCACTTGGTTACTTTTCATAGTGATTTGTATGGCTCAACTAGTGATCGACAGGTTATTGAACGAAGTGGTCTACAGTTTAAGTGTGAAGCAGGGGATGTTTTGTGATGGCAGATAAGGGGTTTACAGTGCAGGATATCTTCGCTCCTTATGACATCACTGTTGCAATTCCACATTTTGTAAAAAAAGGTAATCTGATACTTAATCATTTACTGGCAGATAGAAAGTTATCTAAGTACCGTATACACATTGAGCGGATGATAGGCCTTTTAAAAACTTATAAGATACTATACACTAAATTAAAACATAATTGTATTACACGTCTTTTCCTCAATGATAAACATGTAGTACCCTCGACTTCACACCGATTTCATCACAATTTTCAAAGTATTCGAAGAAAAAATGGACTCTCGAGGCTCTCATTCTCATTAGATCACCGCGTTCCAAACTTCATTCTTTCGCTTTGTGCCAATATAACCACACCAAAATAAATTTCTTTAAGGGAACGTTCATAAACCACGTGGTCATTTTTTCGAAGATTGTGAAGGGCCCTCCCTCCCATGAAGATCAACGTAGAATTTGTATCAAATTTTCGCCCCCCCCCCAAAGTCACGTGGTTTTTTTTACGATTTCAAATTGTATATATGAATACTATTAGTTTTTTAAAAACATTATTTTTTAAGTTATAATTTAATGATTTAATACCAGGGGCGCGACAACTCCTTTCAGCTAGGGGGTGTCCTGAGGTCTACCCCCCCTCCCCCTCCCAATAAAACTGACGTCGAGAAAAAAAAAAAAAAAAAACGTGCGTTCAATAAGTAGACTGGTTAATTATCCCCCAAGCTCTAAACCCCAAAAACACTGGGCGCAGAGATCAATGAATAATCTGATCAGCTATCCCCCAAGTCTTGAACCCCCAAAACCCTGGGCGTCAAGTTCAACGAAAAGACTGATCAGTTGGTAACCAGAGTTTTGGGAGGTTTAGAGCTTGGGGGATAACTGATCAGTCTTATCGTTGACCTCGGGCGCCCAGGGCACGGAAGACTGGGTGAGATTTCAAAGTTTAAAAATTAATAGATGCCCGAATTTTAAAGATAGAGAAATCGTTCGGGTGTCATTCTCTTTGCTTTTTCAAATACTTAAAGCAACGCCCCCACTTTTTAAAAAAAAGTTATTGTAAAAAGTTGTTATTGCAAAAAAACCATAAAAAAGTGTATTCGAAGAGAATTTTATTTTTTATATATTCTTAAAAGTAAGTAAAAACGCCAAAAAAAAAGTGTATGGTAATTATTACTCATTATAAAAGCTTAATATTTGTCGCAAATGTTTAAACAAATTAAATATTTAATGTTAGGGTTGTTATTCCAAATTGTTCTTTTTTTTGCTCAAAATTAAAAATAAAATATAGAAAACTTCAAAGTTATTGTAAGAATAAAGTAAATGGTAAAAATCTATTAAAAAACAAAATTAACAATATAAGGTAATGTAACAGTACTTAAGAACAATTGTAAGTTCAAAGCTTTATGAATAATACTAAATCCTGTTTTAAAGATATTATGATAGATATAACAAAATAAATATATTTAACACTTAAAGAACCTATTTTCAGTTAAATTATTTTTAAAGACACTTAAAATAATTTTAATATGAATACATTTCGATCTTTCAATTTCAATCTACTCTAGAATATATACCCCTTTTACTTCATTTGATTTTTTATCTTAGTAATTTTTCTTCACTATTAGTACGATAATTAATAATTAAAAGTACAAAAAGATTCATCATTACAAAAAACTTTATACATTTATTTTATAGATGCAATCTTCTTTTAAATTACAATCATATTTTTTTGCGCCTTTATTGACCTTTTACTAAGAAATAAAAAATTTAGTTTTTTGCAGTCGAAAAATAACTTGATATAACTTATTATGCGTATAATTTGAAATTATTATTGTTCGTCATTTAAACAAGTGACTGTAGTGAAATAAAAAAAAAAAATGAACGTTTACTTTCAATGTATTCCCAGAGTGATTAAATTAATTGATGATTACTCTGAAATAAAAATTTTGTTGTCAAATCAATAAAGGGCTACCGCCCTTTAGGATTTTCATGTACTTTCTATGTAACAAACACAATTTTCTTTTATCTTAATATCATTTTAAATGTGAAATTTAATATTTAATTTAGTACAATTCAGAAATTATTTAATGTTAAAGATGCTATAAAATTTTTCGAACTTCACTTATTACATAAGTGTGAAATTTGAAAATTTGTATTAATCGTAACACGAAGAGTTGAGTGCAGTGAAATCAAAAAGTAAAATTCCGACGAGTTTTATAGTGTACCAATAGTTAATCAATGTTTTTAAATAATTTGTTTTCGTTGATGATTACTCTAAAATAAAACTTTTGTTGTCAAACCAATTTTCATCATGTAGTTTCTATGCAATAAATATAATTTTCTTTTATTTTAATATCATTTTAAATGTGAAATTAAATATTTATATATAATTTTGTACGATTCAGAAATTATAATCCTAAAAGGCGGTTACCCTTTTTAAGATGCTATAAAATTTTTCGAACTTCACTTATTACATAAGTGTGAAATTTAAAATTTTTATTTATCGCAACACTAACAGTTGAGTACAGTGAAATCAAAAAGTAAAATACCGACTAGTTTACCAGTAGTTAATTGATCTTTTTAAATAACAAAGAATAGTATTTTACACACCGGGTGCTGGAAAAGGTTTGCTAGGGATTGGCTAATTATTTTCCTGCATCAAGTGTAATGTTTTTTTCAATACGACGGGAGGAAAACACACAGTCCCGCTCCGACCCAGGGAGGGAGTTTAATGTTTTCGTCCCGGAAGTATGAAAAAAATTATAACTTCAGAGTTCATGATCAATGGTCCAACAACCATTACTTTTATAAACAATTATAATTATTGAGTCCAATTACTAATCATTACATTTTAGAATTCTTGGTAAAATAAACTTACGAACACTTAAATAAAGAAATTTGATAGCTTAACTCATTTATTTGATGTTTTTAAATTTTGTTACTATAATATTAGTTTTATTTTACATTTTACAGGACGTCCTACATTATTTAATAATGGAAAAGAGTGACACCTTTTTTATTCATCCGTCAAAAAAAGTGTTTTACTCATATACTTTTGAAATCAATCCAAAACTCATTTTTTAAACAACAAAAATTCAATATAGATATAACCATTTTCATACTCGACGGACCCATTTCTTTGTTGTTTAAGACAATGAGAATGAATATAAACTGAATGATGAGCGATAAAAAATCATTCATGTTCGTAATATAAGTTATTTACAAAACATTTTAATACCTATTCTTGCTCAAAAAGTAATTATGAAAATATTTGCAAATTTTTAGCAAAGTATAAGGAAAAAATTCGCATAAATTTGTGGTACAAAGAAAAAATTTTTATTAACTGAAAATTCAACAAAATAAAAGTACACGAAGCGACATGCATTAGCAGCAGTTGAGTATGAAATTACTCGCTATTGGGACTGAAACAGAATTCATGGTGGGGATGAAAACATGGCCACCGCTCGGGGAGTTTCTATCCGAATTGCACGTAATTCACTAAATCCAACATGACCGCCGCTTGGGGAACTGTACCTGGACTCAGCATAGGCAGCACTCCCCACCATAACCTCAGTTTCAGTCCCAATTGAAGGGCTACTGTTCTTTAGGATTTTAAATTAATAGGTAATAACTCAAAAAAAGAAATTGATACTTTTACTGAAACCTGCTTGTCTAAAAACAACAAAGAAATGGGTCCGTCGAGTATGAAAATGGTTATATCTATATTGAATTTTTGTTGTTTAAAAAATGAGTTTTGGATTGATTTCAAAAGTATATGAGTAAAACACTTTTTTTGACGGATGAATAAAAAAGGTGTCACTCTTTTCCATTATTAAATAATGTAGGACGTCCTGTAACTCAATAATTATAATTGTTTATAAAAGTAATGGTTGTTGGACCATTGATCATGAACTCTGAAGTTATAATTTTTTTCATACTTCCGGGACGAAAACATTAAACTCCCTCCCTGGGTCGGAGCGGGACTGTGTGTTTTCCTCCCGTCGTATTGAAAAAAACATTACACTTGATGCAGGAAAATAATTAGCCAATCCCTAGCAAACCTTTTCCAGCACCCGGTGTGTAAAATACTATTCTTTGTTATTTAAAAAGATCAATTAACTACTGGTAAACTAGTCGGTATTTTACTTTTTGATTTCACTGTACTCAACTGTTAGTGTTGCGATAAATAAAAATTTTAAATTTCACACTTATGTAATAAGTGAAGTTCGAAAAATTTTATAGCATCTTAAAAAGGGTAACCGCCTTTTAGGATTATAATTTCTGAATCGTACAAAATTATATATAAATATTTAATTTCACATTTAAAATGATATTAAAATAAAAGAAAATTTTATTTATTGCATAGAAACTACATGATGAAAATTGGTTTGACAACAAAAGTTTTATTTTAGAGTAATCATCAACGAAAACAAATTATTTAAAAACATTGATTAACTATTGGTACACTATAAAACTCGTCGGAATTTTACTTTTTGATTTCACTGCACTCAACTCTTCGTGTTACGATTAATACAAATTTTCAAATTTCACACTTATGTAATAAGTGAAGTTCGAAAAATTTTATAGCATCTTTAACATTAAATAATTTCTGAATTGTACTAAATTAAATATTAAATTTCACATTTAAAATGATATTAAGATAAAAGAAAATTGTGTTTGTTACATAGAAAGTACATGAAAATCCTAAAGGGCGGTAGCCCTTTATTGATTTGACAACAAAATTTTTATTTCAGAGTAATCATCAATTAATTTAATCACTCTGGGAATACATTGAAAGTAAACGTTCATTTTTTTTTTTTATTTCACTACAGTCACTTGTTTAAATGACGAACAATAATAATTTCAAATTATACGCATAATAAGTTATATCAAGTTATTTTTCGACTGCAAAAAACTAAATTTTTTATTTCTTAGTAAAAGGTCAATAAAGGCGCAAAAAAATATGATTGTAATTTAAAAGAAGATTGCATCTATAAAATAAATGTATAAAGTTTTTTGTAATGATGAATCTTTTTGTACTTTTAATTATTAATTATCGTACTAATAGTGAAGAAAAATTACTAAGATAAAAAATCAAATGAAGTAAAAGGGGTATATATTCTAGAGTAGATTGAAATTGAAAGATCGAAATGTATTCATATTAAAATTATTTTAAGTGTCTTTAAAAATAATTTAACTGAAAATAGGTTCTTTAAGTGTTAAATATATTTATTTTGTTATATCTACATAAAAACCACTCGCCGTAGATTTGTACCTTTTTAAAGGTATGTTTTTTTAGCAGATTTCATTTCATTCACGAGGCATGTATAGATTATGAAATATATTTTTTTGCAAAAACATATTTTACAACACTCAAGAGTATAATAGTATATGAATTTAAGTTCTTTCGTGGGGTGAAAATGAATTAAAATGCAGGAAAATTTTTTTTTTTTAAATTAATATGTAGTAAATAAAGAGAAATACTAAATTTACTAAAGTATTTGTTAATATTATATTATATAATATATAAATGTAAAAAAAATATACTTTAATAAAAATGTACATTTAAAATGTAAAGTTAGAATGTAGAAGAATTTTTTATACGTATTTCTGACATGCTATACTGTTGACTTATGTACTCAGTTCCATATACTCTATCTAGTTCTATATGTAAATGTGAAATTTTCATAATTCATTTTATTTGAGTGCTTTTTTTTCCATACTTTACTCTTATAATTTAAAAAATAGTTCAAAAATAAGTGTAAAAAAGGAGGAAACAGTAGTTTTTAACATATAACTGATATAAATTAATTAATATTTTACCTAATATTGTACGATGCTGACTGTTTTGTATTTGAATATTTAACTATGATTAAAATGAGATAAAAAAATCTGTGCTAAATCAATAAATAAATAAGATATAAAATAATCATCTGCAATTTTTGTTTTTTTAAAATTTATAAATATTAACATTTTACAATTTATTAAAAAAATCAAACATAAATAAAAAAAACTTGTTGCATGAAGTTCTATATTATACCTATAGTAGAATAAAGTATACATAAAATTATTGTATATACACATACACATCATTCAGCCTGCTTACAACAACCAGCAGCTATCTCCATCAGCTCCTTTGGAGGAGCCTAGAGCTCTGGATGTTAAAGTTAGCTTCACCAGCTCCTTCGGAGGAGCCTATATAGCTCTGTATGTTAAAGCGAGCTTCACCAGCTCCTTCAGAAGAGCCTAGAGCTCTGGATATTAAAGTTAACACCACCAGCTCCTTTGAAGGAGCCTAGAGCTCTGGATGTTAAAGTTAGCTCCACCAGCTCCTTCGGAGGAGCCTAGAGCTCTGGATATTAAAGTTAACTCCACCAGCTCCTTTGAAGGAGCCTAGAGCTCTGGGTGTTAAAGTTAGCTTCACCAGCTCCTTCGGAGGAGCCTATATAGCTCTGTATGTTAAAGCGAGCTTTACCAGCTCCTTCAGAAGAGCCTAGAGCTCTGGATATTAAAGTTAACTCCACCAGCTCCTTTGAAGGAGCCTAGAGCTCTGGATGTTAAAATTAGCTCCATCAGTTCCTTCGGAGGAGCCTATATAGCTCAGTATGTTAAAGCTAGCTCCACCAGTTCCTTCGGAGGAGCCTAGAGCTCTGGATGTTAAAATAAGCTCCATCAGTTCCTTCGGAGGAGCCTAGAGCTCTGGATGTTAAAATAAGCTCCATCAGTTCCTTCGGAGGAGCCTAGAGCTCTGGGTGTTAAAGTTAGCTTCACCAGCTCCTTCGGAGGAGCCTATATAGCTCTGTATGTTAAAGCGAGCTTCACCAGCTCCTTCAGAAGAGCCTAGAGCTCTGGATATTAAAGTTAACACCACCAGCTCCTTTGAAGGAGCCTAGAGCTCTGGATATTAAAGTTAACTCCACCAGCTCCTTTGAAGGAGCCTAGAGCTCTGGATATTAAAGTTAACTCCACCAGCTCCTTTGAAGGAGCCTATATAGCTCAGTATGTTAAAGCTAGCTCCACCAGTTCCTTCGGAGGAGCCTAGCACTCTGGATATTAAAATTAGCTTCACCAGCTCTTTCGGAGGAGCCTAGAGCTCTGGATATTAAAATTAGCTTCACCAGCTCTTTCGGAGGAGCCTAGAGCTCTGGATGTTAAAATTAGCTCCATCAGTTCCTTCGGAGGAGCCTATATAGCTCAGTATGTTAAAGCTAGCTCCACCAGTTCCTTCGGAGGAGCCTAGAGCTCTGGATGTTAAAATAAGCTCCATCAGTTCCTTCGGAGGAGCCTAGAGCTCTGGGTGTTAAAGTTAGCTTCACCAGCTCCTTCGGAGGAGCCTATATAGCTCTGTATGTTAAAGCGAGCTTCACCAGCTCCTTCAGAAGAGCCTAGAGCTCTGGATATTAAAGTTAACACCACCAGCTCCTTTGAAGGAGCCTAGAGCTCTGGATGTTAAAGTTAGCTCCACCAGCTCCTTCGGAGGAGCCTAGAGCTCTGGATATTAAAGTTAACTCCACCAGCTCCTTTGAAGGAGCCTATATAGCTCAGTATGTTAAAGCTAGCTCCACCAGTTCCTTCGGAGGAGCCTAGCACTCTGGATATTAAAATTAGCTTCACCAGCTCTTTCGGAGGAGCCTAGAGCTCTGGATATTAAAATTAGCTTCACCAGCTCTTTCGGAGGAGCCTAGAGCTCTGGATGTTAAAATAAGCTCCATCAGTTCCTTCGGAGGAGCCTAGAGCTCTGGGTGTTAAAGTTAGCTTCACCAGCTCCTTCGGAGGAGCCTATATAGCTCTGTATGTTAAAGCGAGCTTCACCAGCTCCTTCAGAAGAGCCTAGAGCTCTGGATATTAAAGTTAACTCCACCAGCTCCTTTGAAGGAGCCTAGAGCTCTGGATGTTAAAATTAGCTCCATCAGTTCCTTCGGAGGAGCCTATATAGCTCAGTATGTTAAAGCTAGCTCCATCAGTTCCTTCGGAGGAGCCTAGAGCTCTGGGTGTTAAAGTTAGCTTCACCAGCTCCTTCGGAGGAGCCTATATAGCTCTGTATGTTAAAGCGAGCTTCACCAGCTCCTTCAGAAGAGCCTAGAGCTCTGGATATTAAAGTTAACACCACCAGCTCCTTTGAAGGAGCCTAGAGCTCTGGATGTTAAAGTTAGCTCCACCAGCTCCTTCGGAGGAGCCTAGAGCTCTGGATATTAAAGTTAACTCCACCAGCTCCTTTGAAGGAGCCTATATAGCTCAGTATGTTAAAGCTAGCTCCACCAGTTCCTTCGGAGGAGCCTAGCACTCTGGATATTAAAATTAGCTTCACCAGCTCTTTCGGAGGAGCCTAGAGCTCTGGATATTAAAATTAGCTTCACCAGCTCTTTCGGAGGAGCCTAGAGCTCTGGATGTTAAAATAAGCTCCATCAGTTCCTTCGGAGGAGCCTAGAGCTCTGGGTGTTAAAGTTAGCTTCACCAGCTCCTTTGGAGGAGCCTATATAGCTCTGTATGTTAAAGTTAACTCCACCAGCTCCTTCAGAAGAGCCTAGAGCTCTGGATGAGATGAGGGATGAGAAATAAAATAAAAAAACTAAAAAAACTTTTATTGTCATCATGACGTCATGATCACTTGTTTGTTATTAATAATAATAATGTACATAAACAACTTGAGCCGAGTGGAAAGCTGCCAGTCTGCATCTTCTGCTGCTTTTTTTTTTGTTTGTTAAATTATGCTTATTCTGCGGAACAGATTTTAGCAATCTTCTGCTGCCCACTGCTGCCTCCCTGTAAGATCCCTACAGATCCCTACTGCTGCCAGGTGCCAGCAGCCATCTGTGAGCAGCTCGCAAGGCGCTGTGCACTTGCGCACTCTAGCGCCCGGCAGGCCATGCCTGTCAGTGATGAATTCGAGAAAGCGGGCATGGGGACATAGCGGTTACTTCAGACCGTAGAAGCTCGACCAAGAGGTTATTTCATATTGCTAGGGGTTCTGTGTGCTAAGGTTAAAGAACATTCGAATGTTTTTAAAAATATTAAATACATTACAAAATTTATATTACGAAATTTATACGATTGATTCATTTAAGTTTTTTTCATAAATAAATATTTAATCATTCCCCCAAGCTGTAAGACTCAAGAACCCTGAGCGTTCGAATTATTTCAATAAATAAAAAAATTAATGAATGATTCCCCCCACCACTAAACCCACGGAAATTTGTGTGAACGAATTTAATTTTTTACCAAATAAATAATCCACCAAGCAAGCTAAACCTTGAAAACCCTAGGAATACAAGTTTGATTTATTAATTTACAAATGATCCCCCAAGAACTTAACGCAAGAAACCCTGGGGCTGGGCGTCAAAGTTTCATTTTTAACTCAATAAATAATCCCCCAAGCAATAAACCTTGAAAACCCTGGGAAGGCAAGTTTATTTTTTAATAAACAAATGATCTCCCAATCACTAAACCCACGAAACTCTGGGTGTCTGAGTTTAATTTTTAACTAAATAAATAATCCCCCAAGCTATACCAACGAAACCTCGGGCGTCTAAATTTCATTTCTAACTCAATAAATCATCTTTTAAGCACTATACCAACAAAACTCTGGGCGTCCAAGTTTGATTTTTAACTAAATAAATAATCCCTCAAGCACTAAACCCACAAAACTCTGGGCGTGCAAGTTTAATTTTGAACTAAATAAATAATACCCCAAGCCCTGAACCTTGGAAACCCTGGGAATACAAGTTTAATTTTTAACTTAATAAATAATCCCCCAAGCACTAAACCCACGAAACTCTGGGCGTGCAAGTTTAATTTTGAATTAAATAAATAATACCCAAGCCCTAAACCTTGGAAACCCTGGGAATGCAAGTTTAATTTTTAAATAAATAAATGATCCGTCAAGCTCTAAACCCACAAAACCTTGGGCGTACAAGTTTAATTTTGAACTAATTAAATAATACCCCAAGCCCTGATTTTTGGAAACCCTGGGAATGCAAGTTTAATTTTTGAATAAATAAATGATCCGCCAAGCTCTAAACCCACGAAACCCTGGGCTTCCGATTTTAATTTTTAAATAATTGAATGATCTCCCAAGCTTCAAACCCACAATACCTAGGCCGAGTTGAATTTTTAAATGAACAAACAATCCCACAAACTCTAAGCCCACAATGCCGTGGGCTCCTGAGTTAAATTTTTGAATAAACAAATAATCTCCCAAGCTTTAAAAACACGATACCCTGGGATTCCAGATTCAATTTTTGAATAAATGAACGATTTCACAAACTTCAAACCCACATTACCCTAGGTGCTATAGTTCAAATGTGAAATAAACGAACAAACCCCCAAGCTCTGAACTCATGAAACCCTGGGCTCCTGAATTCAATGTTTAAATACATAAATGATCTGCCAAGCTCTAAACCCACGAAACCCTAGGCTTCTGAGTTCAATTTTTAAATAATTAAATGATCCCCCAAGCTTCAAACCCACAATGCCCTGGGCTTCCGAGTTCAATTTTTAAATGAACAAACAATCCCCCAAGCTTTAAACCCACAATGCTCTGAGCTCCTGAGTAAAATTTTTGAATTAACAAATAGTCTCTCAAGCTTTAAAAACACGATACCCTAGGATTCCAGATTCAATTTTTGAATAAATAAATATCCCCCAAGCTTCAAACCCACAATGCCCTGGGCTCCTGAGTTAAATTTTTGAATAAATGAACGATCTCACAAACTTCAAACCCACAATACCCTGGGCTCCTAAATTCAATTTTTAAATACATAAATAATCTGCCAAGCTCTAAACCCACGAAACCCTAGGCTTCTGAGTTAAATTTTTAAATAATTAAATGATCCCTCAAGCTTCAAACCCACAATACCCTGGGCTTCTGAGTTCAATTTTTGAATAAATTAATGTTCCCCCAAGCTTCAAACCCACAATACCCTGGGCTTCCGAGTTCAATTTTTAAATGAACAAACAATCCCCCAAGCTTTAAACCCACAATGCCCTGGGCTTCTGAGTAAAATTTTTGAATTAACAAATAATCTCTCAAGCCTTAAAAACACGATACCCTGGGATTCCAGATTCAATTTTTGAATAAATTAATGTTCCCCCAAGCTTCAAACCCACAATGCCCTGGGCGCTAGAGTTCAATTCGTCGGTTTAGAGTAAGAACCTGCTATCTCAGCGGGCCAGAGCAAGAACTTGCTATCTCGGCGGGCCAGAGCAAGAACCTACTACCTCGCAGGGGCCGGAGCAAAAACCTGCTATCTCCGGACTTAAAGGCTACTATTTCACGGGCTCATTTAAAAAATGGCACCAAATTTTTTTTTTGAAGCGTACCAGAGTAATAAAATAAGTGTAGAAGCTACGCTTCAGAAAAGAAAAAAAATGTTGATGCCATTTTTTAAATGGGCCCGTGAAAGAGTAGCCTTTAACTCCGGGCCCCTGAGATAGCGGGTTCTTGCTCCAGCCCCTGAGATAGTAGGTTCTTGCTCTGGCCCATCGAGATAGAAGGTTCTTGCTCTGGCCCGATGGGATAATAGGTTCTTACTCTAAACCGTGAAATAAACGAACAAACCCTCAAGCTCTAAACTCATGAAACCCTCGGCTACCGAATTTAATTTTTAAATACATAAAAGATCTCCCCTGCTCTATAACCACGAAACCCTGGGCTTCTGAGTTCAATTTTAAAATAATTAAATGATCACCCATGCTTCAAACCTACAATATCCTGGGCTTCCGAGTTCAATTTTTAAATAAATAAATATCCCCCAAGCTTCAAACCCATGATGCCCTGGGCTCCTGAGTTAAATTTTTAAATAAATAAATATCCCCCAAGCTTCAAACCCACGATGCCCTGGGCTCCTGAGTTAAATTTTTGAATAAATGAACGATATCACAAACTTCAAACCCACAATACTTGGGCACCTGAGTTCAATTTTGAAATGAACGAACAAACTCTCAAGCTCTAAACTCACGAAACACTGGGCTCCCGAATTCAATTTTTTAATAAATAAATGATCCACCAAGCTCTGAACCCACGGAACCCTGGGTTTTTGAGTTCAATTTTTAAATAAGTGGGTTTGAAGCTTGGAGGATCATTTATTTATTCAAAAATTGAATTCGGACGCCTAGGGCATTATGGGTTTGGAGCTTGGAGGATTATTTGTTCATTTAAAAATTGATATCGGGCGCCCAGGGTATTGTTAGTTTGAAGCTTGGGTGATCATTCAATTATTTAAAAATTGAACTCAGAACCCCAGGGTTTCGTAGGTTTGAAGCTTGGGGGATTGTTTATTCGTTTAAAACGTGAACTCGGGTGCCCAGGGCATTGTGGGTTTGGAGCTCGGAGTAGTATTTGTTTACTTAGAAATTGAACTCGGACGCCCAAGGCATTGTGTGTTTGAAGCTTTGGAGAATATTTATTTATTCAAAAATTGAACTCGGCAGCCAAGGGTATTCTGAGTTTGAATCATTTTTAGGAAATAAATAAATAAACTTTTTTAAAAGAGTAATTAAATCTTCACTTTATTATTGTTTAAAAATATTTGGAAAAACCGTTACATATGTTTCACCCACAGTGGCTTCTTCAGACGGTAATCATTCAACTGATTGATAATTAGTTTTGTGAGAGAATAAATACAAGGTACATCGTCGTTAACATTGTTTCGATTGTCTCCCTACTCCCCCCCCCCTTTTTATATTTGTAAACGAAACCTACAATATTAGTCACTTTATGTATTTATGTTCGATTATGTATTAGTATATCTGTGAAAGTTGTAAGTGTGTGTATGATGTTAACGACGATCCACCTTGTATTTATTCTCTCGCAAAACTAATTATCAATCAGTTGAATGATTACCGTCTGAAGAAGCCACTGTGTGGTGAAACATATGTAATGGGTTTTCCAAATATTTTTAAACAATAATAAAGTGAAGATTTAACTACTCTATAAAAAGAGTTTATTTATTTATTTCCTAAAAATGTTATTTAATCTTCATCAAGTAGAAGCTACCACTATTCAAGATTTGAATAATTTAAAAATTGAACTTGAAAGCCCAGGGCATTGTGGGTTTGAAGCTTGGGGGATCATTTATTTATTCAAAAATTGAACTTGAAAGCCCAGGGCATTGTGGGTTTGAAGCTTGGGGGATCATTTATTTATTCAAAAACTGAACTCGGAAGCCCAGGGTTTCGTGGGTTTGGAGCTTGGGGGATTATTTGTTTATTCAAAAATTGAACTGGGGCCCCCAGGGCATTGTGGGTTTGAAGCTTGGGGGATTATTTGTTCATTTAAAAATTCAACTCAGAAGCCCAGGGTTTTGTGGGTTTAGAGCTTGTGGGATTGTTTGTTCATTTAAAAATTCAAGTGTATTGTGGGTTTGAAGCTTGGGGGATCATTTAATTATTTAAAAATTAAACTGGCATTCCCAGGGTTTCCAAGATTTATTGCTTGAAAGATTATTTATTTAGTTAAAAATTAAACTCGGACGCCCAGGGTTTAGTGCTTAGGGGATCCTTCGTTTATTAAAAAATCAAACTTCCACACCCAGGGTTTCTAAGGATTATTGCTTGGGGGATTATTTATTGAGTTAAAAATGAAACTTAGACGCCCAGGGTTTCGTGGGTTTGGCGCTTGGAGGATCATTAGTTTATTAAAAAATTAAACTTGCATTCCCAGGGTTTTCAAGGTTCAGTGCTTGGGGAATTATTTATTTGGTAAAAAATTAAACTCGTTCACACAAACTTTCGTGGGTTCAGTGGTGGGGAATCATTCATTAATTTTTTTATTTATTTTAATAATTCAACGCTCAGCGTTTTTGAGTTGTATAGCTTGGGGGAATGGTTAAATATTTATTTATTAAAAGAACTTAAATGAATCAATCGTACAAATTTTGTAATCAACTCAGTATTTTGAAAAACATTCAAATGTTCTTTAACCTTAGCACACAGAACCCCTAGCAATCTGAAATAACCTCTTGGTCGAGCTTCTACGGCCTGAAGTAACCGCTATGTCCCCATGCCCGCTTTCTCGAATTCATCACTGATGCCTGTCGGTTGTCGCCCGATACCATGTGCAAGAGCGAGTCTGAGAGTTCAGCGTTACGTCACGTCCGGCTTAGGCAGCAGCGTCTTGCAAGGGAGCATGCATAGAAAACCGGATGCTCGAGGCTGAAATCGGATGTCGCCCGAATCCTCAGCGAAAAGAAATCAGCGCTTCGAAAATTGAAACGTTGATAACTTTTTAATTTGAGATTGTTTCAGGACATTTTTTTTTTTTAAATAAATCAGGGGATCATCGGCTACATATAAGACGTAATATTATGAAAATAATAATCATGCTATATGTTTTTTTTGATGTACAACCTAACCTAAAACCAAAAATCAAAGTATATAAAGCGTACGCTTTAACGGCAGTCCGTTGTATAAAAACCAACTCGCCGATAAAGGGCTACCGCCCTTTCGGATTTCTATTTTTCATAAGCACAAGGACCTCATTGTGAAATAAATTAGCGTAAAAAAAAGTTAGTAGTACAAATGTATTTTTAAATAAATAAATAATCAAGCCCGTAAGGGCAACAATTTAAATATAACCTCCAAACATATACATCCATCTTTATCGCGTGGTCTAGTGACTATGTCACTGACTTTTAATTTTATAGGACTCGGGTTCAATTCCCGGTAATTTTTTTTTTTTTTTTTTTTTTCTTATTTCACGATTTTTAACGTTTCATGATTAATATTTCTTGTGTTCTTAGATTTTTAATAATTTGTATTCATTTGCCAATCGAGTGCTGTGATTTTTTTTTTTTTTTTTTTATCGTACCAGAAAACAACTGCGTTGAAAAAATATTTTTGATTAATACTTATTTTTCTATAAATTGACAAATATTTTCAGCTGATGTCATGAAATGACTACTTAATTTGAAGTAGGATCTATTGAGAATATTTTCAGGAGGAATGAATAATTTTTTTTCATACAAACCCGTAGATTTTAAATTTATCATCTTGAGTGTTAAATTAAGAGGCCATTCATAAATTGCACGTTAAAATGAATTAATTTTTAAGAAAAAAATTGATTTAAATAGTTGAAACCTTTAATTTCATTTAAATTTTTGTAAAATTTATGTAGCCCATGATTTTTTGTTTGAAATTATTTGAAATTAATAAACTAAAATTAAAAAAGAGCCGCAGTGGCTCCGAGCTAGAGCGCGCACCTTCCAATCTTGGGGTCGTGGGTTCGAGCCCGGGTCTCGGCGATTTTTTCGAGTGTTTTTTCACGCGTTAAAATTGTCGGGATTAAGTCCACTGTAGCTTAGGTGAGGTAAGGATGCCCTACATCACTTGTTCCAACTCGGACATCCTAATGGCCGACTAAATTCTCTCCAAAAACATTGACCAGCCGCGAGTCCGAATCGGAGGAATAAAGTCGACCGATGCCCGACCGGAAAAAGTGTTTAAGGCTGACTACTTAAGCGGGTTGAGCTTTAGTATCCCGATGCGCTTGCGGCTAGTAGGGTAGACTGAGTCCCCGCAAACCAAAATGCAAGCATCGCTCGAGAGATTCGCTCAATCGGGGTTTCTTAAGGGGGTTATTAGAGTAGGGACACAAAAACGAGAATTGGGCAGAAACCACGTTAAAAAGCATGAGAAAGGCAAAACAGAGACAACTGTATAAAACAACTTAGAGTAGGTGGCGTGGGTCCCTCACACGTATGTGGTTGATACCCCCCTTGTAATGGGTCTTTACCTACAAGCGAGGTTGCCAGGATAAAAAAAAAAAAAAAAAAACTTAAATTAAAAAAAAAAAAAAGAAAAAGAAACTGCTTCAAAGTTACCTTTTTTGTTTTTTTATTAAGAACCCTTCGGAGACTCCATTTAAAACATGAATCGTTAAAAGATGTAAACATTTTATTATTAATCAAAAATATTTTTTCAACGCAGTTGTTTTCTGGTACGATAAAAAAAAAAAAAAAAAATCACAGCACTCGATTGGCAAATGAATACAAATTATTAAAAATCTAAGAACACAAGAAATATTAATCATGAAACGTTAAAAATCTTGAAATAAGAAAAAAAAAAAAAAAAAAAAAAAAAATTACCGGGAATTGAACCCGAGTCCTATAAAATTATAGTCAGTGACATAGTCACTAGACCACGCGATAGAGATAGATGTATATGTTTGAAGGTTATATTTAAAGTGTTGCCCATACGGGCTTGATTATTTATTTATTTAAAAATACATTTGTACTACTAACTTTTTTTTACGCTAATTTATTTCACAATGAGGTCCTTGTGCTTATGAAAAATAGAAATCATAATATCTTTAAAACAGGATTTAATATTATTCATAAAGCTTTGAACTTACAATTGTTCTTAAGTACTGTAACATTACCTTATATTGTTAATTTTGTTTTTTAATAGATTTTTACTATTTACTTTATTCTTACAATAACTTTGAAGTTTTCTATATTTTATTTTTAATTTTGAGCAAAAAAAAGAACAATTTGCAATAACAACCCCAACATTCAATATTTAATTTGTTTGAACATTTGCAACAAATATTAAGCTTTTATAATGAGTCATAACTACTATACACTTTTTTTTGGCGTTTTTACTTACTTTTAAGAATATATAAAAAATAAAATTCTCTTCGAATACACTTTTTTATGGTTTTTTTGCAATTACAACTTTTTACAATAACTTTTTTTTTTAAAGCGGGGGCGCTGCTTAAAGTACTTGAAAAAACAAAGAGAATGACACCCGAACGATTTCTCTATCTTTTAAATTCGGGCATATATTAATTTTTGAACTTTGATATCTCACCCAGTCTTCCGTGCAGGGTTTGGGGGGTTCAAGACGTGGGGGATAGCTGATCAGTTTATTTATTGAACTCAAGTTCAAAGAAAAAACAGATCAGCTATCTCTTAAGCTCTGAATCCCCCATAACCCTGGAAATTCAGGTTCAATAAAAAAACTGATCAGCTATCTCCCAAGCTCTAAACCTCCAAAACTCTGGTTACCGAGTGGAATAATTTTATAAGTGAAGCGTACTTTATGTTTGAATATCAAGTCCATAAAAAAGTGTTTTTTTTTGTTCCACAAAAAGGTTGTGGTCTACTTTTATATACATCACTTGGAAATATTACAAAATAATAAAAAAAAAAAAAAAAAAAAAAAAAAAAAAAAAAAAAAAAAAAAAAACCAATAAACAAACAAAAATTTTTACACTTTTCTCGAAATGTGTCTGCTTCTTAGAAGCATTTAATTTATAGTTAAAAAAAAAAAATTTGTTGAGTTCACCAAACGAAGAGTTCACCAATAAGTAAAAATTTATAGCGTTTTCCTAATCAACCACGCCATTTTGGAGTTAAAAATTTCAGATTTACAACTTCATGATATAATTGCACCAATTCAGCGTAGTTAGGTATCGTTACAAAATTATTTATTTCGTTAATTAAAATGCACTCATATTTTTGGAATAATTTAACTCGGGCGCGCAGGGTCTTGGAGGTTTAGAGCTTGGGAGATATCCAACCAGTTTTTTTTGTTGAACTCGGACGCCCAGGGTCTTGGGGTTTTAGAGCTTGCGGGATAGCCGACTTTAACGTTCGACAGTAAAATATTATGAATCGAAACATCGATTCATGCACTTTAAAAACCACGTGCCTTTCTGAATCAACAGCCCTACCCCCCACGTAACCTTTCGTAGCCTTTTAATCGCCCCCCCCTCCCCCCCTATTTGGGCCACGTGGTTTGTGAACGTTCCCTAACGAGAAATATTACAAATTAAGGCAATTTGGAAAAGAAATGTACGGGACGAGCAATTTAGTAAAATAATTCAATGGCATCGTTTTTTTTTCTGGATGAAGTTAATTAAAGGTAACCATTAAAATAAAAATTAATCTTAGGTTACGATTCAACGAAAGAAAAGCTGTTAGCTGACGTCGATATCTATATTCGTGAATATTTTAATTGAAATTCAACCTAAATAAATAACAAAAAGTTTTGTTTCAAAATGTGTATTTTTACTTAAATAGAGATTAAAAAACACTGAAAATAGTATCAATTTATGTAAACGATATGGAATAAACTTTTTGAATTTCGAGTTGGAGATTTGAGTTTGCACTACCAGTTTCAATTTAATAATGGAATAATTAAAAATGAAAGCCCTACTAAACTGCTTTTGTGAGTTTTTTTCCTCAATTAGGCTCTAACCTAATAAGTTAAAAATCCCCTTATAAAAGAGAGAACCCATAAAGAATGTCAACATTTTATTCATGACGTGATTGGCTGAGACAATAAAATTCAAATCTCGAATTTTTAAAGTTGAGTTTTGTAAATACCGAGTGTAAATATAAGTGCAGATTTTTAAATAAAATATTAGTTTAGTCATGAATAAGTTTTTGTAACGTGTTTTGACCAAAATAATAAGATAAATATTTTTTTATTATAACAAAATGTTTGCGGTTGTTATATACTAGATGAATTTGTGTACAGACTGCCATGGCACCTGAAGTTTGAATGTTTGAGCAGTTAAACTTTTTTAAATTTGAAAATAAATGATGAATGTAACCATGATTACGTAATTAAAAAGAGAGCCCAAAAAGACCAGCATTTCATTCGATTTATGATTAATTCTGTGCAAGATTTAGAATTTTAATTTTTAAGATTTTATATAATAATTTAATGTCAAAAGCTTGATACTAGACATGATTAAAATATATTTATGTATTTATTGTTTTTTGTTTTATTTGAATTCGAATTGAAAAAAAAGCTAATAAAAGTAATCAATTTCTTATTGAAAATTTATGTAATAAATGTAGGTCGTGATATAAGATGTCTCATATTTTCCGTACAACTTGAGTCCTGGCTCTACACTATCAAAAGTTATAAATTTTGCCACAAAAAAATGGGTTCCCTTTTTTTTACTTCAGCGCAGGAGTCCTTAAAATGTATTTAAATTCCGTTTAAAAATAGTATAATTATGAAGTAAAGTAATACTGCAAGTAAGAGTATAGAATTTGATCGGAACTCTTACATCATAAGTATTTATTACTTCGAAGGACGTAAAAAAATCTTTCCCCCAAGATTCAGATCTTCTTCTTTAAATATTTGACAATAATATAAAAAAAACCTTTTTTACTTTTGTTTTTGCATGGTTTTTATTTTCAAAATATTCCTATGTAACTGTTTCATTTGATATTTTCTGATGCAATTTGCAAAGAAATCATTTTGAAAAAATACTTTTTAACCAGAAGCAAAAAATTTTGGAAATAAGGAACATCTTAAATAGAATGGTATCAAGGGTGTCTCCAGCTTGAGAATATTTTTTACCTCTGTATTAACTATAAAATAAATGTTAGGATGAACAAATTTTAGACTATTTAGGTATTTATAGATATTGATTCAAGCAATTAAATTTAAATTGGTACACTTATTAACTGAAAGCACCTAACTTTACAATTTTTATTTTTTCCATCGAAAACTAACTCACCGACTTATTTCTATTACACTAAAATATATAAGGCTGAAGTAATGAGCTACTAGCAAACAGAGCGGGATACGCCCGCCAAGTATACGTATATAAAAAAATAATAATAATAATTAAACAAACTGATTTATGACAGCTCATTTTTACCTCAAAATCAAAATAGATAGACAACTATTTCATTAAAGTAATAAAAAAAATTATTTTACTTTTCTCAATAATGAAATGATAAACACCGGGATTTTCTTTGACAGTATAAGAACTTAATTTAGAAAAAATTATTCACAAAAAGTTTTGTCTAATACATTCCCAGAGAAACTCACTCTATTCGAAAAGTTTTAAAAAAAAGTCCCGCGATCACCTCAATAAGTAGAATAATATATTAATCTATAAAACGGATTGAATAATTTTTGAAAATTTCCTTAAATAAATAAAAAAATAAAAAATTAGTATTGTTTATTTTTACTTATCAAATAAATAGTTGAATAAAGTACTCAAAATGGTGCGCGCTTGCGCGCTGAGAGACGCTAGTATTCTAAATTTGTTAAATAAAAAAAAAAAAAAAAAAACTCAGAAAACTTTATTGAATAATATTTAGATTTAATCACTTGTTTATTAAACTTGATTCAATAAATCATTCATAAATGATTAAAGTAAAAATATTTACATTCTAGAATAAGTAAAGCTTAAAATTTTCCAACCCCTAAAAATAATTGTGTTGATGGAAAAATGAATTATACAATCGAACATTTCATATTTCAATGAAGAAATGATTGAATAAATAAATGAAAATAAAATTCAAAAGGCCCTAACCTTTTTTCATTTATTAACATGCATATGGAGACCTTTATAAAAAATTCTAGAAGTCAACAAGAAGAGGTTCTAACCTCTTCTGTTTCTGTTTCACTCTAATCTACTGACGAATAAATTTTGAACAGTGATGAGAAAATAAAATTCAAAAGGTCTTAACCTTTTTTTATTGATTACCATGCATATGATAAGCTTTATTGAAAATTCTAGAAGTTAACTAGAATAGGCTCTAACCTTTTCTGATTCAGTTTTTTTTCTAATCTAACTAATGATAGAAGAAGAAAGTGCTTACCTCTCAATCAAATTGGCTCTAACCATTTGATTTACTTGATCAAGATTTATGAAATGCTACTGAAAAAAACTCTAGCCTCTCTACAGTTCAGTTCGGCTCTAACCAACTGATGCAAAATATAAAAGCCTAAAAAAGAAGGAAAATTTTTTCAAAATCGGCTTTGGCTCTAACCAACCGATTTTTTACTGATGAACTCACCGTAAGTTGTATTCAAAAGAGGCACTAACCTCTTTCAGTTACAAACAACCAGTAAAAAAACTGATAATTTGTTTAAGGGGGGACCGGGGTCTAGCGGTAAAGAAAAAAGCACTTTTTTGTCGATTTTTAAAAGCGAATCAGTTAAAGTCAGTATATTAAAACATAAAGTACATTATTAAGTAACATTTGATGAAGTTTCTGTAAAATTTTCAAGGTCAAATATGAAGATTTGAGTCCGTGGCAGCTGATTTCCAGAGACATCTTAAAAAGATGTAGCTGAAGCTACCCGCTGGACTCCTCAGCCGCGGACCAAACAGTACTCGATTCTTTTTTTTTTTTTTTTTTTTTTTTTTTTTTTTTTTTCATAGGTAGGTTAGGTTATGAAATAAAATTAAACATCAGTTAGCCGATTTGTTCGATGGTTCATATCGCTTGTAAAACTTATATAAGTTGAAAAAAAAAAAAAAAAAAAGCTAGCACTGAAATTCATGAAAAGAGATATTATATTGGAAAATTTGACAAAGAATGGCACTGAAAAACTTGAGAGAGTTTTTGCAGGAAAAAAGAATCGGGTCAATTTTTAACGCATGTTTAGATAAAAAGAAAAAAGAAAATTAAGAATTATAAGAAATAATTAAATTCATAAGTTTAATTTAATTAGGTTGAAAAAAGTAAAAATTGAAAAAATAAATTTATTAACTAAATTTATAAAATTTTGAGTATCTAAGTTTCGAAAATACCGAAAAACTGCAATTTTGTTATTCTCACGTTTCATTTAAAAATATTTTATGAAGCCCTGAATCAGGTAATCTGCAGTCTGCAATTTTAGCTACTCTTACTTGCCCTCTATAAGGTAAAAATAATTCGAAGGGGCTGGAATTAATAAGCTAAAAAGAAACTAGCTACGGAAAGAATATAAATTTTTTTTCATGTATTCATGTACTTGTTTAAGGGGCACGGTCCGTCAAAGTGACTCAAATACCGAAAACTGCGATTTTTTTATCTTTTTCTTGCCCGTGTTCAGGTAAAAATGATTCTGCAACACTGCGATTGTACAGCAGAGATAGTAAACGAGCTAAGGAATCTGAAGAAATAATTTTTTTTCGAGGTTTATGCAGTTATTTAAGGGCCACGGTCCGACAAAGTGACTCAAATACCGAAAACTGCAATTTTTTTATCTTTTTCTTGCCCGTGTTCAGGTAAAAATGATTCTGCAACACTGCGATTGTAGAGCGCACATAGTTAATGAGCCAAAGAACCAAGGGAGGCGATTTTCATACGAGGTTTATGCACTTATTTAAGGACCATGGTCCGTCAAAGTGACTAAAAATCCAAAAACTGCAATTTTTTATCTTTTTCTTGCCCTTGTTCAGGTAAAAATGATTCTGCAACATTGCGATTGTAGAGCGCACATAGTTAATGAGCCAAAGAATTAAGAGAGGTGAGTTACATCTCAGGTTTATGCACTTATTTAAAAGCCATGGTCCCTCAAAGTGACTTAAAAGCCGAAAACTGCGATTTTTTTATCTTTTTCGTGCTCGCGTCCAGGTAAAAATGATTCTGCATCACTGCGATTGTAAACCGGAGATAGTAAATGAGCTAAAAAATCAAACGAAATGATTTTCATACGAGGTCCATCCACTTATTTAAAGGCCACGAAAACTTCGTAAAGTTCTTTACGGACAAAAAATTTGGAAAAAAGATAATATTCAAATATACTATTATACTATACTAGTTAATTAAAAAACAAAACATCTTTGTTTGTTTGTTTGTTTTTTTTTTTCTTTTTGACATATTTCATAACCTATTAGTTTAACCTTAAAAGCGTAGATTTAAATCTTGAAACTTTTTAAAGATAAATCTTTTTGATTAATATGGTTGTTATTGCTCTGGTTGTGACAAGTGTAACGAACTTATATAATTCAAACTTAAAAAAAAAAAAAAAAATCATTAACTGTTTCATTGAACAAATATTTGTTGCCGGTATGTAAAAATATTTTTAGTTCTTATTCTGGCTTTCATGTTTATATTATTTTCATAATTTTATAATTTTATTCAAGTCATGCCTCGAGAGCTACGATCGCTTTTTCAATTCAAGACAAAAGCGGTATTGATGCTTACTACTCATTTTTCGAGACGTCGTGTGTCTCTTATTCTCTACCAGAGAGAAAATCTCGGAGAAGATGCCGTTTAAAAAGTTCAAGATAACTGTAGATACAATTATAACCCAGTTGATCAATATTTATCGAGATAACGATTACAATGATGTGGATGACTTTTTCGTTGAGTACGATGTCAATTTCCAAGAAATTGTCTGGTACAACTTATGTAAGAAAATATTACCCGAAACTTTTACAGTTAAAAAAGTAAAAGAATACCAAAAAAATTAAGAATCAAATTTTAAGTATAATTTAAAAAAAATAAAAAGCACAGTTAAAGAAATTTTAAAAGAAACAAAAGTTTAGAAAAATATTGTTGAATCTGAAAAAATAGAATACAATCATTTTGATAACGATATTTCAATCGAAAATACAGTTGATTCATCTAATTCAGTCTTATCAAATAATTCTTTTCAATCAGAATCTGATTTCCGTGACAATAATAATGTGTTTGAAGTTACTGAGTCATTATATCAAAATAGTTTTGAGAATAATTTTGAGGAAACAATTACCAAATCACAAATTAAAATTTTACAAAGTTCTGAAAATTTTTCAAACCAAAAAATTCAACAAAATCATTTCGAATCTCAAAAAGTAGAAAATACTTCAACAGAGTCTGAAAGTGAAAATTATTTAACTTCTACAAATAATAATTATAATGATGAAAGTATTAAGGCGTTTGTTCACACAAGTGCAAACCTTAGGACTGAAAAAAAAATCAACAATTTGACAATTAACGAAATTTCATTAAATATGATCCCGAACAAATAACTAATAAAACCCTCGATAAAACCCATTCTTTAAGGCCGTTAATTTCCGGGAAAATAATACCTACTGTCACAAAAATCAATAAAAATTTATCAGAAACAAAATGTTTAGAAATCGGCAACAAATCAGCAACAAAAGAAAAATTTCACCCTAATCCTGAAGTCAAAATAAAACAAATTAAAATTTCAAGCAACAGCAATAATCCCGGCAATAATCATTTATCTCATGCATCTTTAAAAATTCCTAATAAAAATATGAACAATAATTTGATAGAGAAATTGAATTTAAATCCAAGTATCAGTATAGAATCTGTTAAAAAGTCAATAAAAAAAAGACGTAAAAAAAGCTGAAACAAAAAATTTCGGCTAAGCGTAAGATTCTTTTGGATAAATTAAATTTACAAACATCTTTTATTTTGCCGAGAGAATTTGGGGAAAAGTTTTCTCCTGCAATGCAGAGTCAAAGGGTGGACTGTCTATTTTAACAAGATTTTCAGTAAAATTTTTCCTTACTGCGTCTTGGTTGTCGATGACAGTAGATTTTACTACGAAAAAACCGACAACGATGACTTTTTTTGGGTAAAAGCCCATTGCAAACATTCGACGTGCCCTCAATTTTATTTTTCAATAAATGAAAACGTTTATAAGCCATTTAAAGACTCTGTCGTACATGTTAGGTATGACAAAATTGATCACAGTGCAGGAGAAAAGCATCGTCGTAATATTTCTGGTGAAGATAGGATTGAATTAGCTATAAAAGCTAAAAATAGTACTCCGTTTCTTGTCGGTTTAAAAGCTCGACTTGATACGCCGGATGACGTTTTAAAAATGGGTAATTTGAATTCCGCCCCAAGCTCCGATATCATTCAAAAAGCTGTTAGTGACGAGCGAAAAAAAAAAGATTTGGATCCTGATCCAAGTAAGTTCATGGATAAACTTCGTGAACAATACATCAAGGATTATGATAAAGCAACGATCGTCAAAGGTTACATACAGCATAACTGTTTCAGTAACCCTTTGTGCATAATCCTTTTTAGTGAGCAAGTGCTGCGCTTCTTAGCCAGTCAAAAAAAATTTTCCTGCACTTGGATGCGACCGGCAGTCTCGTTGCGCAGCCTATAAAAATAAATGAGAATATGACTATCTGTTACTATGGTTTATTTCTCCCTGGAGGGCCTGGTAATGGTCCTTTGGAAATCGCCGACTCTATTATGTCAACTCATACGGAGGCTGCCGTAACAACTTTTTTATCTACTTTTAGGGAAAAATTCAAGCTTATATCTACAAAAAATATAAATAAGATTGAAACAGATTTCAGTTTAGTCTTACTTAAAGCAGCTTGTATGACGTTTAACCAAATGAATTTGTACGCTTATATAAATATTTTATTTGAAAATGAAGAAAAAGGTAAAAGTTTATGGGACTTGACTGTTTTGCATTCTTGTTCATCGCACATGATTAAAGGTTTGAAGCTTAAAATTCAAAAAATTTTCCCAGATAAAAAGAAACAAGCAGACCAGAGAAAAATAGCAAAAAAAATAATGACTGGCTTAATTCACTGTGACAATTTGGAAAGCGCAAAAAAATATTTTGACAATTTTGTCAAAATTTTTTGTTTGCCTAAAGAAGATGAGTCATTTTCAGAAAATTTGAACGATATAAAAAACTCAGAAGCTGACGATGAAGGTGCCGATGAACAAGATAAACTTAACGGTGAACCCGAAGGTGAACCTGACAATGACGATGCCGATGACGACGATATTAAGCAGCCAGAGCTCAGCGGAGTAATGAAAACTTCACTTTATTATCAATTTTTTAATAACATGAAAAATAACTTAATAAAAAAATCAAAGTTGTCTGATAAACCAAACCCTTTCTACTCTGAAAAATTTTCAAAATACGTGCTTGAATATTTATTGGTTTATTATCTAGTGTGGTCTGCTATCGGATTAAAACGGTTTAATTTATCGAGAGATAGTAATGCAGTCACCGAAAATGGTTTCAAAATAAAAAAACACCAAGTTTTAAAAAATGAAAAAAATTTAGTAATCCCTAGATTTTTACAAGCGAATGAAGAAAAGAAATGATCAGAGGAAAACTAAAAGGAAGATTTTATTCTTTAAAAACATCTAGACAGGAGAGTAACGAGAAAAAAAAAAAAATCCATTAAAGACGAAAAAAACGAGGAAAAAAAGTCACGAGGAGTCAAAAGAAAATTTGATTTGAAGACAAAAACACCGATTCAAAAAATTTTGAAGAGATGCAAGAGGAAAAAGAAAAGGATAATATCGATTTTCAAGCCGCGTATATCAAAAGTTTAAATAAACAGATAAAGATCGGTGAGTGACGGGTTTACGCACCCTCAGATATTCCAAAACAAAGTACTGATGGAAAAGTCATGAGGGACTTAAAAAATGTATCAATCAGCTGTTTGCGGATTCATATTATACATTTTACACACAGTCAGAATCTACTTCACCCGAAATCCTGGCTGATCGGTTTTGAAAGTTATGACAAAATAACTTTTTTATTATTTTTCAATTTAAGATCAATAATCTTGATTTGTAACAGTTGAGCCTTAATCGATGCTGCGACTCACCAAAACAATATTTTGTAACGTGGTTGGGCTCATTTTAAAGGTACGGATTCAAGCTTTAAAATGAAGCAAATCATGTTTTATTTAAATGTACTGATGTTGAATACTAATTAATGAAATAAAAAAAAAGTCTTAAAAAGTACTATTTTTAGTGACTTTGAGTGAATAAAATTCGGAGCCGTGACTGTTTCAAAAAATATTTTTTAACATGGTTGAGCTTATTTTAAAGCTGTTGATTTAAGCTTCAAAATGAAGCCAACCACGTTTCATGTCAGTTTAGTAGAGTTGAGCAACAATAAATCAAACAAAATCTATTTTTTGAAGTATGAATTTCAGATAACTGAGAGTGGATGCAAAGCGATGCTGTAGCTCACTCAAAGAATATTTTTATATGCTCTTACCTTGTGAGCGAGAACCTTAAGTATTTTATTGTGCTCTTAAATCGATGAAACAAATAATCTAATTTATTTGCTCGTTTTTGCATGCACTGCTAGGTGGTCACTAGAATAATACATTCATAAACAAAAAATACAACTATTCCCTCCCCCTAAAATCCAGCTGGATTTCCAGCTGGATTTCGGTTCCAATATGACAGCTGGATTTCCAGCTGGATTAAAAAAAAAATTTTAGTTAATATTGCTTAAAATCGAGTTATTATTCATTTTCCAATGATTTTGAAAAGATTGAACTTAGTTTTTTTCTTTAATTTTCCAGCTGGAATTGTCTGGCCGGATTTGTCCAGCTAGAAATCCAGCTGGACAAAACCGGCTGGATAGATCTAGCTGGAAAGTTTTGAAAAAAAAACTAAGTTCAAAATTCCGAAATTATTGAAAAATGAATAATAACTTGATTTTAAGCAAAATTAACGAAATTTTTTTTTAATCCAGCTGGATTTCCAGCTGGCTATCCCGCTGGAGTTCGGTTCCAATCTGACGGCTGGTTTTCCAGCTGGATTTTAGGGATAGGGTTTGTATAAATCTTATCGTAAAAATTGAAATAACTGATTAGTTCCAAAGTCTTCCACTAGGAGGTCTTTAGTAACATTTTTACAATAAACATAGCATGCAACTGTTTACGCAACTAACTTGAAATAATGAAATAGTTCTAATACAAGCCACCAGGAGTTATCTAATCAAAATTTATTTATAAATGAAAAATGCAAGTAGGAACGTAAGTATTCACTTGAAATTCAAAATAATTAGTTAGTTTCAATAAATATCACTACGAGATCCCAGGAAAAATTATTCAATAAACAAAACATGCTACTATTTGCATAAATATGCGCATCGAAATTTTCAACAGTCACCTTAATAAGTTTTACTTCGGGTTTTTTTAGTTATCTGATTTAAGTTCGTTAGCGGCATAGTGCAATATTATTTTAGTTTCAATATTATTTTAGTTTCAATATTATTTTAGTTTCAATATTATTTTAGTTTCAATATTATTTTAGTTTCAATATTATTTTAGTTTCATGAATTATCAAGTAATTAGTTAATTGTGGTGAAGTGTGTGTGTGTTATGTCATTAAGTGTTTAATAAAAAATGGTACGAAAAAACGGACATGAAGATAACAGACATCTGGTTTGTGCGCCTTGCGGCAGAAAAATTAAGTTCGGGAAAAGAAGAGATTTGAACATTATTACAGATGAGTATAGTTCACTTATAAAACAGTTATGTAACCCAAATTTTGATAAAACTGACTCCCGATTTCCACTTGGAATTTGTAATACATGCTATTTCACTCTTAATCAACATAAAAAAGGAATTAAAAACAGACCTATACAAACAATGCCAAATTATGTCGATCTGTTGTTACCAAAAGCGACCAGAACTAGCGATGGTGTTTGTAACTGTTACATATGTTTGATAGGACGACACAATACAAAGGACATACTAAACCAAAGGTCGGAAGAGGCAACACTCGTCAAGAAGAAAATAAAATAACTCCATTGAATGGTTTATATGGAAGCTCGAGTGTTCCAAAAGCAGTGGAAGAGAGTGAGCAACAAGATTCAATAAAAATTTGTCACTCTTGTTTTCAAAAACTTGGCAGAGGAATTCCTCATTCTTGTAAAAATTCCAACGATGCTCGTGATAACGTGGTAAATTTAATTGAAAGTCTTCCTTAAAAAAAGCAACAACAAATCATAACGACCTTGTTAAGTCGAAAAGCATATACAGAATCCAGTAGTTCATCTTCACGTCAAAATGTGTCACTAACTCTCAGTACTTCAGGTTCTAATATGCGCATATCTATCAATCCAGCAACTAAAAAAGAAATTACTTTCAGTGCAGAGGCTCTAGATAATTTTCATGTCAACACCGGAGCAACAACAAATCAAATGAAATTAATGACTAATTTTTTACGTACTAATGCTGGTCGAAAATCTGTACCAGCTTATTACAGTAATCACATTTCCGGGGAATCAAAAATTTTAGAAGCTGTTTATAAAAGTTATTTTTGTGAATTTGATACTGATAAAAAAATTAAAGAAAAAAGACCAGTGGTATGGGCTGATGCTACGGAGCTTTTAGATTCTGTCATGGAACATCGAAAAATTACAAATAATGTTCTTATTAAATTAATGATGGACGGAGGAAAAAATTCTTTCAAGATTAGCATGACAATTTTACCTGAAAATTATTCTGAAGAGCACGATGAAGATAGTGAATCGAGTGATGATGGCAGTTATTGTGTAAAAAAAAAAGAAATTTATTTTCCGAAGGTGGCACCGCCAGTAAAAAAGCGAAGTTAACAAGTGTTGAGAGATTAATTTTATCATGCGTAGTGCCAGCGATCAAAGAAACTTATGATAACGTGCTAATTTTATTTCTCTTGACCAACATTAATAGCATACCTTTCAAATTAGTGTGCGATTTCAAGATGCTTTTGATAGTTAATGGTCAACAAACTGCTTCAGCAATGTACCCTTGCCCTTATTGTTTTATTTCATTAAATGACTTGAAAAATTTTCATTCAGAAATTTTACCTGAAAGTGAAGAAGATGAAGAAGAAAATTCTGAATCCGATGATTTGAGAATAAAAAGTGATTGTTTAAGACTCAAAAGTTATGGTGACCTTCGATTTGACTATGAAAAATATTGTTCCATGGGTTGTAAAAAGCAATTCGCAAAAGAGTGTCACAGCACGATTAACCGTCCTCTCTTTAACGAAAATGATGAAACTTTAGTAATTGAAAAGTGTGTCGTCCCTGAGCTTCATCTTCTTCTAGGATTCATTAACCACTTATTTTGGAATGGCTTGGTGCCTCTATTAGGAAGAGAAAGAGCTCTAATTTGGCCCAAAAAACTAGGATTAGTGCCTAAAAATTATCAAGGAGAACGTTTTGAAGGTAATCAATGCAGAGAGCTTTTGAAAAAAGCTGATCAACTCCTTGATAATGACATTCTCGAAGACGTTGGTTCTCTTGATGGTGAAATTTCAAAAAACGTCTCTTCTTTTACACTAACACCTTATATTTCGCTTTGAAAGCGCTAAATAAAATTGTGAACTGTTGTTTTACTACAAAATATTTTGACGAAGATTTAGATAAATACATTGAAGAACTTAGAATAGCATATAAAAGCACAGATCTTTCTGAAACATTAAAAGTTCACGTTATCCTTGAACATTGGAAAAATTCTCTTCATTTTTTAAATGGAAGCGGACTTGGGAAATGGTCGGAACAGGCTGGCGAATCTGTCCATAGAGAATTTTTAAAATTCTGGGAAAAATATCAGAGAAACTTATTGGGAGATCCATCTTACCTCAGTAGATTAAAAGCAGCTGTCGTTGAGTTCAGTTCGTTACACCTTTAATTTTAAAAAAAGACGCGGCGTTGGGCCGAACGACGCGCAGCTATTTTTAGACTCGAGATCGGACGGCTTCGACTGTCTCCGTGTTCTTGTCACAAACTGGGCCTTGGTGCCGCGCCAGCTGCTCCGATCACGACAAACCAAACGTGCTCCGATTTCTTTTACTTATAGCAAGATTTTTTTTTTCTATTCTACATTTACTCGATACTTTTATTTTTTTAGCTCCAATCTATTATACATTTGTAAAAGCTTATCATACAATAATTTTTTTATGTCAGAAGCAATAAAATTTATGAACTATATTTTGGTGACCGAAGATATTTTTAATAAAATGAACATGCACAAATCATATATCATTAAAAAGGTATTGAAAAAAGATAGTTTTCTGCGTGAACCCCGCATTGATAACTTTCAAATTTCCGTCGCAAGGTTCAAAAAACCAACTAAAAATTCAGTTTTCAATCCGTGAAAATTAGCTTTTTTGTGGAACGGAGATGGTTTCAGTTGTTTAAACTTGGACAAATCATATGTTTTCCGAAAGGTATCGAAAAAAGGAAGTTTTCTGCGTGAACTACAGCTCGATAACTTAAAAATTGCCTTTACGCGATTCAAAAAACCGACTAAAAAATCAGTTTCCAAACCGTGAAAATTAGCTTTTTTGTGGAACGGAGATGGTTTTAATTGATTAAACCTGGATAAATCATATATTTTCTGAACGATATTGAAAGAAGGAAGTTTTCTGTGTGAACCACACCTCAATAATTTCAAAATTGCCTTTACGCGATTCAAAAAACCAACTAAAAAATCGGTTTTCAATTCGTGAAAAATAGCTTTTTTGCGGAACGGAGATGGTTTTAATCGATTAAACCTGGACAAATTATATGTTCTCTGAGAGGTATTGAAATAAGGAAGAATTCTACGTGAACTACACCACGGTATTTCCGAAATTGCCCTTGCGTGGTTCAAAAAACCAGCTGAAAATTCAGTTTTTAATCCATAAGAAATAGCCTTCTATGCTACCTGAAGATATTTGAATTTACTAAACCTAGAAGATCACATATAGTTAAAAAAGTACTGAAATAAGGAAGCCGAACTAAGCGCGAGATTTCTCAGCTACTGGAAAGTGATTAATCAGCGGCTGGTTTTTCGAACCGCTTGAAGGCAATTTGAAGGATACAGCAGTCCGGTTCACGCAGAAAACTTCTTTTTTTCAATATCTTTCCGAAAATATATGATTTGTCCAGGTTTAATCAATTGACACCGTCTCCGTTCCACAAAAAAACTAATTTTCACGGATTGGAAACTGGTTTTTTAGTCGGTTTTTTGAATCGCGTAAAGGCAATTTTTAAGTTATCGAGGTGCGGTTCACGCAGAAAACTTCCTTTTTTTGATACCTTTCGGAAAACATATGATTTGCCCAGGTTTATTCGATTGAAACTATCACCGTTCCGCAAATAAGCTCATATTCACGGATTAGAAACTGATATTTAGTCGGTTTTTTGAATCGCGTTAAGACAATTTTGAAGTTATCGAAGAGCGGTTCAAGCAAAAAACTTCTTTATTTCAACATCTCCAGAAAATATATGATTTGTCCAGGTTTATTCGATTGAAACTATCACCGTTCCGCCAAAAAGCTAATATTCACGGATTAAAAACTGATTTTTTAGTCGGTTTTTTGAATCGCGTTAAGGCAATTTTTAAGTTATCAAGGTGCGGTTCACGCAAAAAACTTCCTTTTTTTGATACCTTTCGGAAAACATATGATTTGTCTAGGTTTATTCGGTTGAAACTATCACCGATCCGCAAATAAGCTAATATTCACGGATTAGAAACTGATATTTAGTCGGTTTTTTGAATCGCGTAAAGGCAATTTTTAAGTTATCGAGGAGCGGTTCAAGCAAAAAACTTTTTTTTTTCAATATCGTTCAGAAAAAACTATGATTTGTACAGGTTTAATCAATTAAAACCATCTTCGTTCCGCAAAAAAGCTAATATTCACGGATTAAAAACTGATTTTTTAGTCGGTTTTTTGAATCGCGTAAAGGCAATTTTTAAGTTATCGAGATGCAGTTCACGCAGAAAACTTCCTTTTTTTGATACCTTTCGGAAAACATATGATTTGTCCAGGTTTATTCGATTGAAACTATCACCGTTCCGCAAATAAGCTATTTTTCACGGATTGAGAACCGATTTTTTAGTTGGTTTTTTGAATCGCGTAAGGGAATTTTTAAGTAATCGAGGTGCGATTCAAGCAAAAAACTTCTTTTTTTCAATATCTTTTAGAAAATATATGATTTGTCCAGGTTTATTCGATTGAAACTATCTCCGTTCCGCAAAAAAGCTTACTTTCACGGATTGAAAACTGATATTTAGTCGGTTTTTTGAATCGCGTAAAGGCAATTTTGAAGTTATCGAGGTGCGGTTCAAGCAAAAAACTTTTTTTTTTTCAATATCGTCCAGAAAATATATGATTTGTCCAGGTTAATAAATTAAAACCATCTCCGTTCCACAAAAAAGCTAATTTTCACGGATTGGAAACTGATTTTTTAGTCGGCATTTTGAATCGCGTAAATGCAATTTTTAAGTTATCGAGGTGCGGTTCACGCCGAAAACTTCCTTTTGTTGATACCTTTCGGAAAACATATGATTCGTCCAGGTTTATTCGATTGAAACTATCACCGTTCCGCAAATAAGCTAATTTTCACGGATTAGAAACTGATATTTAGTCGGTTTTTTGAATCGCGTAAAGGCAATTTTCAAGTTATCGAGATGCGGTTCACGCAGAAAACTTCCTTTTTTTGATACCAGAAAATATATGATTTGTCCAGGTTTATTCGATTGAAACTATCACCGTTCCGCCAAAAAGCTAATATTCACGGATTAAAGACTGATTTTTTAGTCGGTTTTTTGAATCGCGTTAAGGCAATTTTTAAGTTATCAAGGTGCGGTTCACGCAAAAAACTTCCTTTTTTTGATACCTTTCGGAAAACATATGATTTGTCTAGGTTTATTCGGTTGAAACTATCACCGTTCCGCAAATAAGCTAATATTCACGGATTAGAAACTGATATTTAGTCGGTTTTTTGAATCGCGTAAAGGAAATTTTTAAGTTATCGAGGAGCGGTTCAAGCAAAAAACTTTTTTTTTTCAATATCGTTCAGAAAAAACTATGATTTGTCTAGGTTTAATCAATTAAAACCATCTCCGTTCCGCAAAAAAGCTAATATTCACGGATTAAAAACTGATTTTTTAGTCGGTTTTTTGAATCGCGTAAAGGCAATTTTTAAGTTATCGAGATGCAGTTCACGCAGAAAACTTCCTTTTTTTGATACCTTTCGGAAAACATATGATTTGTCCAGGTTTATTCGATTGAAACTATCACCGTTCCGCAGATAAGCTATTTTTCACGGATTGAGAACCGATTTTTTAGTTGGTTTTTTGAATCGCGTAAGGGAATTTTTAAGTAATCGAGGTGCGATTCAAGCAAAAAACTTCTTTTTTTCAATATCTTTTAGAAAATATATGATTTGTCCAGGTTTATTCGATTGAAACTATCTCCGTTCCGCAAAAAAGCTTACTTTCACGGATTGAAAACTGATATTTAGTCGGTTTTTTGAATCGCGTAAAGGCAATTTTGAAGTTATCGAGGTGCGGTTCAAGCAAAAAACTTTTTTTTTTTCAATATCGTCCAGAAAATATATGATTTGTCCAGGTTAATAAATTAAAACCATCTCCGTTCCACAAAAAAGCTAATTTTCACGGATTGGAAACTGATTTTTTAGTCGGCATTTTGAATCGCGTAAATGCAATTTTTAAGTTATCGAGGTGCGGTTCACGCCGAAAACTTCCTTTTGTTGATACCTTTCGGAAAACATATGATTCGTCCAGGTTTATTCGATTGAAACTATCACCGTTCCGCAAAAAAGCTAACTTTCACGGATTGAAAACTGATATTTAGTCGGTTTTTTGAATCGCGTAAAGGCAATTTTGAAGTTATCGAGGTGCGGTTCACGCCGAAAACTTCCTTTTTTTGATACCTTTCGGAAAACATATGATTTGTCCAGGTTTATTCGATTGAAACTATCACCGTTCCGCAAATAAGCTAATTTTCACGGATTAGAAACTGATATTTAGTCGGTTTTTTGAATCGCGTAAAGGCAATTTTTAAGTTATCGAGGTGCGGTTCAAGCAAAAACTTTTTTTTTCAATATCGTTCAGAAAATATATGATTTGTCCAGGTTTAATCTATTGAAATCATCTCCTTTCCGCAAAAAAGCTAGTTTTCACGGATTGGAAACTGATTCATAGTCGGTTATTCGAACCGCGCGAAGGCTATTTTGAAGTTACCGAGTTGTGGTTCACGCAGAATCCTTCCTTATTTCATTACCTTTCTAACGATCTATGATTCGTATAGTTTTAACAAATAAAAAATTTTTAATCAGCTAAAAAGAGCGATGTTCATTTCATTGGTTTTTCTAACTGTGCTAGAGCATTTTTGTAGATACAGGGTTTCGGTAGTTTCAAAAAAATTCCTCTTTTCAATACCTTTAGAAAGATGTATGATTTGTATCGGTTTTATAAATCCAGAACCTTCCAAGGTACTAAATGAGCGTAAATATCGGTTTCTTACTGATTACAAAATATACAATTTTTTTTTGGTTTTTAATTCGTAATTTTCATGGCTTTTGATTTACAAAAATTGTTGTATGAAATCAACAAAAAATTGGAGTTAAAAAAAAAAAATTATTTTATTAACTGTTTTTTTTAATCGATTCACGATTTTTTTGCGGTGCATTAGTTGGTTAAAAAAATCATGGTTTAGTGATTTTTAGGCATGTATAATGTACATTCATAAAGGTACATCGACGATCTCCGACTGAGAAAATAAGCCTGAGTGGGGACTGGGGAGTGCCTAACAGCCGAGTCGGTGAATCGCTGATGCGGAGCGAGCGTTTGCCAAACATTCTGCCATGCAGTCGGAACTCACACCGTAACAGCTGTCGCTAAGCCCCGGGGCCCCAGCAACTCACAAAAATATGTACGCCCTTGAATTTTTGCATCGACGCCATCTACGGTCGCGCGGCGAACTGGATATCCGCTCTGTTTTATCCCGAAAGACTAAAATCACAACAACCAGCTGGTTGAAATAGTTCCTGACTAACTGTGGCCGCTAGAATCCTTTAATTGTTACGAAAAAAATACCAAAAAATTCGTTATTTCAGCCTACAAGTGCCTTACTATCTGGATTTTTCATCAAGTGAAGGAATAATTCGCAGTAAGTAATTCTTTGTCATCGACATTAACATGCGCAGCAGACGCCGATTTTATCAAGATTTTCAATCATTGTTTTCAAGCATTTAGAAAAACTTTTCGGGAAAACCAGGTAGTAAGGGAAGTGTAGAATAATTTTAACTTTTTTTTGAGATTTTTTTGGTAATGATTAAATCGTTATTGAAAGCGTATTTCGTCAGGAACTTTTTCCACGCGCCCGTAATACAACGTTAGGCGGCGCTCTCCGCGCGGTAGGCAGCACAGCATTCTTAAATAAGTGCATAAACCTAGGATGAAAATCACCTCTCTTGATTCTTTGGCTCATTAACTATGTGCGCTCTACAAGCGCAGTGTTGCAGAATCATTTTTACCTGAACACAGGCAAGAAAAAGATAAAAAAATCGCAGTTTTCGGTGTTTGAGTCACTTTGACGGACCGTGCTCCTTAAACAAGAACATAAACACATGAAAAAAAATTTATATTCTTCCCTTAGCTAGTTTCTTTTTAGCATATTAATTCCAGGCCCTTAGAATAATTTTTACCTTATAGAGGGCACGAAATAGTAGCTAAAATTGCACACTGCAGATTATTGGCAGATTACCTGATTCAGGGCTTCATAAAATATTTTTAAATGAAACGTGAGAATAAGAAAATTGCAGTTTTTCGGTATTTTCGAAACTTAGATACTCAAAATTTTATAAATTTAGTTAATAAATTTATTTTTTCAATTTTTACTTTTTTCAACTTAATTAAATTAAACTTATGAATTCAATTATTTATTATAATTATTAATTTTATTTTTTCTTTTTATCTAAACATGCCTTAAAAATTGACCCGATACTTTTTTCCTGCAAAAACTCTCTCAAGTTTTTCAGTGCCATTCTTTGTCAAATTTTTCAATATAATATCTCTTTCCATGAATTTCAGTGCTAGCTTTTTTTTTTTTTTTAACTTATATAAGTATTACAAGCGATATCAACCACCGAACAAATCGGCTTACTGATGTTTAATTTTATTCCATAACCTAACCTACCTATGAATAAAAAAAAAAAAAGAATCGAGTACTTTTTTGTCCGCGGCTGAGGAGTCCAGCGGGTAGCTTTAGCTTCATCTTAAAAAGAAGGTGTTGCACTGTGACCGCTCTCACTCGCGACTGGGTAGTCTGAAACAAAAAAATAAAAAAGATTCAGTTAAAGAAAAGTCTTTTCTTTGGGTTGACGTTTTTTTTTTTTTTTTTTTTTTTTTTTATCAATTTTGACAGGTTTTATGGCTATTTTAAGCAAAAACATTAATTTCAACCAAAAAATTTCGTGATTTTAAGTCGCCATTTTGTAAAAAAAAAAAATTAGAAAAAAAAACTCCGTCAACCCGGGGCATTTGATGCAAAGAAAGTGTGCACCAAATTTGATAATGATTGGAGCCGTATTTTTTGAGTTATTGCGGTCACCGTATTTGAAAACAGTAGTTTCGAGAAAAACGCGTTTGAAGTTAAAAAGCTCGAAAAAAAGGAAAAAAAATTCTTTTTGTTACCTTACACCGTATCGTCTATACCAGCTCCATAAAGAAGACTGCCTGCTGCAGCTGCAATGTCCAAACCATCCTTTTGCTTTTGTCTGCTTAATATACGAGCTTCCTTGGTCTGGGCTGCTGCAACTTTGTTCACCTTAGCTACGCGGACTTCATCCTCTCTGCGTGCATATTCATGGGCCATGGGACCAAGATTGATTCCCAATTAATGTAAGTAAACTAATAAAGCAGCAGCACCTTCATTGAAGGTACCTGCTGCAACATTTGCTGCAATACCCACGATGTTTGATCCAAAAGAAAGTATTTTCGGCGTGATTTTCCATATGAGCTGATTGAGGGACTCGTTGTTGTTTTGAGTAAATCCTCCTACACAACGCCTGCCTGTGTACAGGTAGGGTCTTCCACTAAACTCAAAGCTAGAGGAGGGGCTTTCGAAAGAAAGAATGTTAGGGGAAAGAGCGTCAAAGACCGTACGTTGCAGCTGCCCACCGTGCGGCGGGTAACACGTAAAAATCCCCGAATCAAAATCCCCCACGTAAAAATCCCCGAACGAAATAATTTCCACCGAAGAAATATCCGAAAATTTCGGCTGACTAATATATGGTATATATTAGTTTGGGGGAAAAAGAGGGATGATTATTACTCTAGGAGGGTGTAGAAGGGTTATTTTGGTTAAAAATAATAGGGTTATTTTGGATTTAAGAAGGGTTATTTTGGATTTTATAAGGGTTATTTTGGTTGAGAATTATAGGGTTATTATTTTGGATAAAAATGGGTTATTTTATATTAAATTTTTTTTTTTTTTTTTTTTTTTTTATTAAGCTTTCCGGACCTTTTAGGGTCATACAGCTGCTTTTGAAAGGTAGCCTAACAGCCCCATTTCAAAATAAATAAATATATACATACTATTCACAAAGATAAATTCGAATTTTTGCAAAAGTCAAGAATAATTCTTAAAAAGTCAATGTTTAATTCACTGAAAAAACTTTCAATGTTGAACGGTGGCTTTAACTTAAATATTTGGAATTTATTTAACATCACTTCACGTTGCACTTTAAACTGGGGACACTGCCAAAGAAGATGGTTGGCGTCTTGCTCAGGGACCCCACATTGACAGCTAGCGTCCTCGATGATCCCTTTTCTTGCAAGAGAAGCCGGCGCGTGGTAGTGATCAGCTCGCAGTCTATTTATCGTTGTGATTTGTGAGCGATTTAGGCTAAATTTGTGAAACCAAGGATGACTGCTGCTGGTGACAAAGTACTTGAAATAGTTTTTACCCTTGTGCTGACCAATTGTGGAGTTGAGTTCTGCTGTGTTTTTGTGAGCCTTGAATTTCCAAATTCTTTTGAAGTCAGTCCACGGAATGACGTGTTTCTCAGGCTTAGATAATGTAGCAGCTTTGGCCAGGGTATCCGTCATTTCATTACCTTGAATCTTAACATGGGCCGGAATCCAAACCAGAGCTATGGGTTTCTCAAGGTTGCTGAGTTCAGATATCTTGATCAGCTTCCTTTTGGCGTCTAGGATGTACGGATTGTTCAGCCTGTTGAGTCTAGTGGATTTATTTCCATTAAAGAGCTCAATGAGTCAGAGAAGATGATGTGTCTCTGGATTGTAACTGACCCAATCTAGTGCGTAATTAATGGCAAGTAACTCAGCCGTGAATATAGAGGCCTCTTTGTGAAGGGAAGTGGAAAGTCGGTGTTCGTTTAGAGGAGAGTAGACTCCGCAGCCAACAGCAGGATGTCCGGGAATGATGCTGCCATCCGTAAAGCTGGGAACAGCATTTTGTTGTCGATAAAAGTCTACTACCATGGTTTCGGGATTTGGAGCGTCTTGAAGGGTTCAGCCAAACTCGAGGTTAATGTCAAGGGGAGAGATTAGATCCTCAATTTTTTGCTTGTAAAATTTCTTCCTGATGTTCAACCCAATTTTGCCTTTAACCATGGAATAAACTTCATTTATGCAGTGCTCAACTACTCTCTTTCTCTTGCGTTTACTCTTTTTGTGCTCTGAGTAGAAGTTGTTCACTGTGTTGTAACAGGGGTGAGTGGAGTCAGATAAAACCTTGCAGATGAAGCTCGATCCAAGGAACTTGGCTCTGTCGCTTAGGTACATGAGTTTTGACTTCTCTAACATGAGGTTCTTTGGAGTGGAAATCCGGTATCCCATGGCCAAGCGGATAGCAGCCGTCTGTATTTTCTCCAAGGATGCAGTGATTTTTTTGGTTTTGGGCTTGTAGATGAATATTCCGGTTATTTTGGATAAAAATGGGTTATTTTGGATTTAAAAAGGGTTATTTTGGATTTAAGAAGGGCTATTTTAGATTAGAAAGGGTTATTTTGGTTTTTATGGTATATATTAGTTTGGGGGAAAAAGAGGGATGATTATTACTCTAGGACGGCGTAAAAGGGTTATTTAAGTTGAAAATAATAGGGTTATTTCGGATTTAAGAAGGATTATTTTGGATTTTAGAAGGGTTATTTTGAATTTAAGAAGGGTTATTTTGGTTGAGAATTATAGGGTAATTTTGGATAAAAATGGGTTATTTTGGATTTAAGAAGGGTTATTTTGGTTACATTGTGCTAAATTACATGGATTTTTTTAACCGGGGGTTTTTGAATCGGGGATTTTTTCGTCGGGAATTTTTACGTCGGGAATTTTTTCGTTCAGGGATTTTTTCGTTCAGGGATTTTTTCGCCGGGGATATTTACTTCGGGAATTATTACAAGGAATCCGTGCGGCGTACCTAACCACCCTGCGGCGCTCTCCGCTGCGCTAGAAGGTCTTCGGCTTACACCTCTACTGTAGCTCGGCTTTTCCTCCGATCGACTTAAAATTTTAACACAGCGTTCTTGAGATGCTGTACTATAAGAAAAAAATTCGATTTTTTGAAAATGCTCTGACCCCGGTCCCCTCTTAAAATTAATTTGATTAAGAATAAAGGTATAGTTTACCTCATTGATCAACATTTGTTTACATGAATTGAAGCTAAAAAAACATGCCGTAATGTTAATACGAAATTCAAGTACCGATGATGGATTGTGTAAGGGTGCAAGATTAAAAAATCACGAATTGATACGAACATAACATAAAAGCAAAAATTATTATTGGCGATAAAAGTAGAAAAATTGTGTTCATTTTGAAAATAACTTTCAGTACAAACGAAAATTTAAGTGATCCGTCCATTTTATACAGAAAACTATTTCTCTCACTCTTAGCCTTTGCAATGGCAGTTAATAAGTCACAAGAACTAAGTTTTGAAGAAGTCGGTCAAAAACAGGCGTTCCCATTTAAAAAAATGGACTTTGGGTCCGTAAGGCCCAACCTAAGGCCCCGGGCCCAATTTTTTTAGGCTTATCTAACTAGCCCTAAAAAGCTAAGAAACTTAGGTCTTGATATTTTTTTCGATTTGGGCCTTCCCAAGCGAGTTATTAGGGTGCGTATTTTAAATTGGATCAGCCTGTATTCAGTTCATATATGTATATAGATGTACATTAAGCGTAACCGTGATCTGAAGCTTATAATCTTTGTTGATTTTACAGTTTGCAATCAATATTACAATAAACTTATTGATAACTACTTGCCAAATCGATGAATGAAATTGAAAACATATTACAACGATTTTTGGACGATAAATATCATATTTTTCAATATAATTTTGAGATGAAGAAGCATCGGTAAAACAGTGCGTAGCAGATGTAGTGTTTTTTTCGTTGCTTCAATCCTAACGAAGAAACGCGTTTCTTCGTTAGTTTTGAGTTTCATTTTTTATTTAACAACTTTGTGCAACGTATTGTCAATGATGTTCATGGTTAAATCACGTGCTTATGAAAAAATCATCAATTTTTTAGCAGTTTAATTTGTCTCTGTTATATAAATAAACAATCAAGATTTGGATTGATTAAAGCTGTTTCATCGTAACACAATATTAGTCACAAAATTTATCATAACAGTGAACATATATGGTGCACACATTTTCAGTTTTCTTTTCAAATTTCATTTATTTTATAAAAGTATAACTTTTAATGAATAGGCAAGTGAATTCGTATACGGAAACTACATGCATCGCGAAAGTTTGTGTTATTATTTCCAGATGATTGTGAATAATATTTGAATTCAAACCAAATACAATAGAGAGTGATACGTGCATTTTTGCCACTCAACTTTAAATGCAGGTGATTTAATCTCATTCTTGATTTAAGTCACTTTCGTTGATTTCGAGTAAAATCAACGAAAGTGACTTAAATCAAGAATTAGATATTGCGGATAATGAGATTTATAATTAATTATTATATTGTGTTAAATTGAAAATAGTTTTGCAGTTGTTAATTAATGAAAGTTCATAAATACTAGTTTGTACATTCTAAACAGTCAAAAAATTATTATTTCTACAAAAAGGTAGACCATCATCAATAGAATTTAAAAATTATATTAAAATTATATTAATTTAAAATTATATTAAAATTATAAATATTTAATTATAAATTAAATATTTTGTTTAAACAAAAGATCTGACAAGACTAAAAAAAATTTTTTTTTTGCAAATTTATTGAAAATTTTTAACTTTAATTTTTTGACAAGTTTTACTTCAAAAATGGGAAAAAAAATATTTGTATGGAATAATTCGATAGGAAATGTCATGCCTTTTATAGAAGTTTCCTTGTAATTTTTCATAATTATACGTTATTTTCAAGTTATTTTTAAAAAACTGAAAAAGGTCCTTTTTCGCTTCGTACTTGAATCCTCCCGCAGGATTTTATGAGGTCTATGGGATTTTATCATTTTCAGGTGTATAGTGACCGATTTAAATTATTTCCAGATCGCTTAGAATGTTTTCCGTTTCAGACCTTTTTTTTGTACCATATCAAAAGCCTGTACCTTTTGGTAATAGAATTGAAGCTATACCTGTCCATGCCACAGATAATAGTACTTTTCATGCAGGTACTGAAAAAACAGTCGGAAGTTGGGTTAGCAGACAGTTATCGCGGCGAGCGTAGCGAGACGCGATAGTCTGCTCCTAGCTCAAACTTTCGACTGTTTTTTAACAGTACCTGTATGAACAATACTTTTTTTGCTACTAATTGCTACGCGGTACTTTTTACAGTTCGGTCAACAAATACAAGTATATTTTAATCAAAAACAAAAATAGAAAATAGCTAATTTGGCTTATGCTGTATTTCACAACAGATCAACGATCTACTGCGCAGCTTCCTAACTACGCAAACTCATACTCATAAGTTGCGGCTGCGTTGTGAGACATAAAAAAACCCCCTTTACAACGGCAGTGACCATTGTAAAAATTTTGATGCAGCGAAAACAGGCTATACACTACCGACAGACCAACTGTGAAAAGAGCCGCGGAGCGGTTAGTAGCATAGAAAACATTTTTGTTTTTCGACATAAAATAATAAATTAAAGTTTTCCCAGTGCTTCCTGGGCCATCTATAAGATAACTTTCCCCCTGAGGGGGG